>OY720455.1:7076960-8276960 GCA_963082715.1 Harpalus rubripes | reverse complement strand
TTGTTTTTAATTTTTTTGTTAATTAAACTGAACATCTCTTTCTCACAATAAGGAGCAACTATTCCCAAAAAATATAATTAAAGTAGAATTTAAGATATAAACCCAAGACTTTTTGCTCAGCGACTACTATTGATCTATTTTGTCTTGTATACAGCAAAAAAAAATCCGAATAATAAAATTTTAATCAATTTATTCTCCATCAACATTTTTATTCGTCTCCCATCAATCTATTTTTACAAAACAAAAGCTATCCAACAAGCTCTTGATACCGACACACTCTTGTTCTGCTATCCAGCGGCCACGTGAATTGTAGAGGCTATCGCCTTTAACAGGCGTCTCCTTTTAGTGCAGAGCGTCGCCACCAGCCTACGAGCGGCGCTGATGTCGCCCAGTGGCGTGCAATTAACTTTTTTAATTGAGTTATACGCGTTGATGTATTTCGCCTATTTGGGTAATTTGTTTAGGGGGTAATTTTTAGGAAATCGGGGGTAATAAGAAGTAAATTAGAAACAGATTGCAAGAGTAAAGGTTACAAAAAAGTAAATGATAGGCAAAATTTTGATCTTTAAATATGTTTTTTCGCCACAGGGAGTAGAAATCGATATCTCTGATGCTAAAATCATAACAGAAGTAAAATATTTAGCCTCTAGGAAAAAAATTATAAAAAATAAACCTTAGGGAGTATACAGGATGTACCGCGACTCGACCGACAAACTTGTACCATATATTGCGGAGGTCATTACGATCAAAAAATGTTATATGACCTATAGGTGAATTCCTCTTTTTTCGGAAATATCGAAGGAATTTAAAAAAAATGATAAAAGAAAATTTATTCATCAATGGATAGCTAATTAACACAAAATTACAGCAACTGTTCAAAATGAGAACCACCATTTTCTAAACATACAGCTATCCTTCGAGTCATAGAATGTTGCCAGTTAATTGCTGCCAATTCATTCTTTAGAGAATTAGTAGATTCAACTATACGGTCAGTCAACTCTTCGCGTGCATCTGGTTTACCATTACTATACACAAGAGATTTGAGGCAACCCCACAGAAAAAAATTTAAGGCGACAAGTCAGATGACCGAGCTGGCCAATGTACAGGACCACCTCGTCCTATCCACTTTTCCGGAAAATTTTCATTAAGCAGCACGTCCACTTCCATTACAAAAACCATACACGAAAAACAAATCGGCATATTCTGCATTAGTAAAATGCAGCATAATGGCTTAAATTAATAAGACAGCACAAAAATTGTCAAACATACGTTCATTCGTCAAGGCTAACTCAATTTTCATTTTTTTAAATTCCTTTGATATCTCCGAAACAAAGAGAAATTCACCGATAGGTCATATAACATTTTTTGATCGTAATGACCCCCGGAATATATGGTATAAGTTTGTCGGTCGAGTCGCGGAACACCTGTATATTATTTTGATAGGTTAATTGTTTAGTAAAAAATTTAGAACAGCTGCAGAAACTGCATCAAAAATATCTTGATTGTTCTTTCGACGGGTCTTAAATGTATTCTTAGGATTCCAGTTTATTAATAATCGACGTAGAATTAAAAATTCTCGAAATAAAATTTGAGTAAATCCAATTTAGTTTAAAATAAAATTCTGTGCTGTCAAGGTATGAAAATTAGAAAACAATAAGGTAAATATCAAAGACTACTAATTTCTTAAATTAAATAGCCCATATTACGAACGCATTTATATAATAAAAGCGTTTTTATTAAAAAAGATTTTTTGAATTATTACCTCCCACTACCCTTAGTAAGGGAGGTATAGAGATCGTGCTAAAAATCGCATATCGAGATTTTGGTAAATGACCACGTTTTAAGGTCCCTAGAATCCAATTTTAACATTTTCATGATGTCTCTGTGTGTATGTGTGTGTGGATTCTCCACTCTAAGTCAAATACTATCATTCGGAAAATTTTGAAACCTTGTATATCGAACTTTTTCTGTAATGGAAAGAACCCATTAGATTTTGGTGAAAATCGGATAACCGGAAATGGCACGTTACTAGAATAGTTTTTCTTCGAAAAATACCTTTAAATGTTATTTTTTCGAGATTAATGTTATTATAAAAATTAAAGATTATTAAATAGTTTTGCGTTAATACTTTTTCTATATATTTTATGAATAAGTTTATAAAATTATCTATAATTTAAATCCCAGAGCATATGCTTAACAAACAAAACGCAGTTATTCAAGTGTATGTAAGTGACAGATAAATGTCACTATCAAAGAATTAATCATTTCAAAATAATATTAGTAACGTTTTAAAAAGGAAAAAGTAAATAGAACAATAGAAAAGGAATTCAATACAGTTTTCAGCATAAGTAAATATGTATGTAGGTATGTATTCAGATTAATAAAAATTAACGATTCACAAAAATATTTAAGCTAATCCTCATTTTTGGATTAGTGAATTTTATTCTATCCAGGTATTTAAAATTTAATCTTCATTTTATTATAGCTCCGATGGCTCAATGGTGCCCTCGGGGCTCTGAGTTCGAATCCTACTAAGGCATGGATGTGTGTGAATGTGAACCCACTCTGTAATTGGGATTTAATCCTGTTGAGGGGTTTAAAAAAAGGTAGTTACTTGGATTAGATCAGATCAGATTTATTTAAGAAATAAACTGTCAAAATTAGAGTAAAATTCGCTAATCCAAAAATAAGGATTAACAATCTTTTTTGTGACTCGGGCTGTAAATGGCGGGAGGTATTGTGTTGGACACACCAGATTTTTTAAATTATAATTTCATCAGAAAGTATAAGTAAAACTAAGACTATTGGTAAAAATCCGGTGAAAAAATTCCTATTCATAAGCGAGTTATAGTCCCCCAAAGTTTGAAAATATAGATGTGACGTCACGAATATATAAAACTGATTTCTTCGTGGATCTAAAATGTTCTTGAAATGTATGCTATTTTTAAATTATATTTATAAAAAACAGATTAATATTGTAACACTGTACAAGTCTACATGCTTTATAATTGCAAGTGTATCAAAATTATTAAGTTTAATGCAAAAAAAATATATTCAAATAAAAACTGTTTGAGAATTGCAGTACTGGACTGGTAGTCACGTGTCTGCTATTTGAATTCATAGGTGGTCCTTGAGTCGCCAATCAAAATAATATATATGGAATGCATAAGAGTGACGAGCTGCTGAAACAAAAACCCCCTTACTTCCGAAGTATTTCAATTATATCATTTTATTTCTTTATTAATATTCATTATTCAGTATATACTTTCACTATTTTTTTACTAATTTCTCTTAATTCGATTGAGCTGTATTCCCCTATTCCGAAACAGACAAAAATAAATATTCCTAACTTAAATTTACATTCATTTCTGATTTATTTGACCTATGCTTGCATGCCAACACAAAAGAACAAATAATAATCCAATTATATAAATAATAATCTTCGAAAATCCAACAACTTCTTATCACAATAAAAATAATTAATCCTTCCTTTTCGAGCCACAAATTCTAATTACCAATGTTTCCAAATCTGGCAATCTTTGTCCTTGGATCACGCATGGATATATTTTCGGCGAAGTGTCGATGCCGAGCTATAAAACCTATATTTAGTGTGTTGGAATTGGAAATAGCTGAAAAACATCGGTCTGTGGCACAAAGTCGGCAGCCGCGGACGTAGCCAGCTTAGCTTATCTCTCCCAGTTGCTGTGGATGTTGCGAAATCGTTAGCTGCATTGCGAGCCTTAAATTTAACCGAATCGATAGGAATGCGAGAGTTTATGAAGAGCTTGTTGCGGAAAGTGGAATCAGAATGCGAATGCGGTAAACAGGCAGCTTACAGTTAGAGTTTCATTCATTCAACGATGTATTTAAATTTAAAGCAAGGTTACAGAACAGGAAAGTTTCTCTAATACTTTTGTATACTTTTTTGCTACATTGTTAATTATCACAGAGGATATTTTTTTACCGTAAACATTTTCCAAACATCTCACGACGAACCAATTGAATATTCTTAACAGCAGGGCCGGGCCGATGCCTTGTGGCGCCTGAGGCAAGTTTCAAAACGGCGCCTTTTAATTTTTTTTTAAAAACTCATATTGTTATTGATTAACAATAAAAGCAAGAACGAAAATTGTACTGAGCAAAAAAAATAATAAACCTCATCTATCTATTATTTTCTTGTGATCCATCCCAATATTTTGAAATACCATATTGAAATTAATATGGCAACGGGTGTATAAGAAAAATTATGGCTTAATTAATATGAAATGTTTATGTATGTCAATATACATTTAATATTTAAATATAAAATGTCATTGAACATCAAGAATGCAGAAAAAGGAACAAAACATTTAAAACAGTACTGCATAGTAAAAAAACATTTATTAAATAATTATCGAGCTGTTTTTGCCACAAATAGCTTGATAGCATCTTTATAGTTTTATTATCTATTGCTTCTATGGAAATTATGCCTAGATCATTTAGTCGTTCTTGTGTTTCTTTTTCGGAAATATTTCTTTATAATTTTCACTTTCGAAGAACTATGTTAAGCTTTTTGCTGCTGCTAGTTACCTGCAATGTTAAAAGTATTCTTAAAGCTATAACAATGTTTGGTAATATAATCCAACCTACATTGAAAATCATATTTAAAAATAAAATTCAATTTTTCTTGTGCATTTTTTAGTACTTTTGAAAAAATTAGACAAATATTATTAGTTCCTCATTGAGATCAATTGCAGATATATCGGCTGCATCGTCATCGTTTAAAATGACCTGTAAATTGTTTAAAATTTAAATCGTCCAAAGAATTAATAGGTACACCGTTTAAAAATGAAAAATTCTTTTTCATTTTTTTTCTCTTATACTTCGCTTCGTATGTTATCGCTACAAAAAAGGCAAACGATAATGATGATTAAAACAAAGAATATATTGATTATAACTTAGAAATATTGATTACAATGAATCCAATATTTAAATACCTACTAGCATTTTGCGAAGAATCAAAATCAAATTTACATACAATTCTAAAATGTTAGTGAAACATCCTGCCAAACGGATAATTTTCTCTCATTGTTATATTTCAAACAATAACTGTAAAATTGTTGATTACAACAAACGATTTTAATTATAATCTAATGATTACAAGAATGAATATAAGAAAATTTCATCAATATATTATTCCAAGCCAATAGGAGGTTTAATAAATCCACTCAATATTGAAATATATACTAGAATTTGACTTTCTGCACTTCTAATGTTGATTACAAACATCAATAATTTTGTGATTTCAAGAGCTTGTAGGATTCAAGACGTTCAAGATTTTCCTAATATGTCTACATTGGATATTATTGCAATAATATCAGCGACCTGAAACTGAACCTGAATCGAAAACCCCAATTAATTTTTGATATACCTAAACCCGAACCGAACCTTTTGTGAAGGTCAATTCACATGAACCGAATTAAAACCGTTTTATTGGACTATTAAAAAAAATACAATCATAAAGGCCGTCGCGCACTTGGGCGAAGCGAAGCGAGGCGAAGCTAAGCGCGGAGAAGAGCCGTTTTTTCATTCAATATATTATTATGGGTATACGCGCACTTTGGCGAAGCGAAGAGCAGAGCAGCGAAGCGACTTGTCGGAATACTTCGGGGAGAATATTTTTCTCTGCTCTTCTCTGCTCTTCGCTTCGCTGAGCTGAAGTGTGCGATAGCGCAGCGCAGCGCAGCTACCTAAATCAGAATGAATACGCCCGAGACACATTGGAAATGGCCGGTTTAGAATTAAATTTCACACGTTTCATATCAAACAATACGTATAGGTTCTATGAAAATGTCAAACACACAAGAGAAATTAGTTCTTCTGGTTTCAAAATATAAAGATCTGTACGATATAGGATGTGTCGAGTATTTTAATCAGACATTTAAAGTTGAAAGACAACTGCTGGTTAGAAGTAGCAGAAGAAATGAATATAACCGGTATGATATGCTATGTATATTAAGTTTATTAATTGTAAATATAACAATGTACATTACAAAATGTTGAATTTTAAGCAATTCATTAAATATTTGATCCAATAGATATGGATATGACAACTGACTACTACTTAAAACAAAAAAACTGAATATATTATTATAAATAAAAATGAAGTCAATTAAAAAGGAGATTATCTATTTAGTTATACAATGTAGAAGAATTTTTCAAAAAATTTAGTTCTGAAAATTCCTTACATATTAAACGATTTCTATTGTACAAAATAGTATTGCAGACTCAACAAAAAAGGAGATTAACTACTTGGTTACAGAATGTAGTAGAATATATCAAAAAATTTAAACATTTTTTCGGTCTCTCTGTACCATGGAATTTTGCCACTGTACTTGAACCTACGGATGAAACAAAATAATTTATAAATTTGGCTCGTATTGATAGTGCCTGCGTTGTTGCGTTTCCTCCGAGCTGTCCATCTTTTGAAGCAAACGCGGCCGTTTCTCGTTGAAAACTGCTCGCAAGTGCGCGTTGATTCTAAAAACGGCTCTTCGCCTCGCTTCGCTTCGCCTCGCCTCGCTTCGCCCAAGTGCGCGACGGCCTTAAAGGTTGCTATGCATATTAAGATTGCTATCATAAAGACATTTGTAACAATCTTTATGAATTTGTCAATTCAAAACCTACATCGGTATTATTAACAATCTTTACAAAATAATACTTGTGAATGAACCAGATTATTTGACAATAGCTAACTTCATTATACATATATGAACCTAATGTAACCTTAATCTTATCTGTCAACGCTTTAATTTGTTACCTCCCGTCATACCGTTCGTAAGGGAGGTAATGTAATAATGCCAAAAATTCGATGGTGAGTTTTCCGTAAATAAGCACGAATCCCCACAACACGTTTTTACTATTTTTACAATGATGTCTGTGTGTGTGTAACTCTTACAACAAACTTCCAAATATATCTATTTTCCGTATTTAGGCTTCCTGCATTCTTATAACGTGTTGATTAGATTTTGAGTAAAATTGGATAAATGGAAGTGATATTTTACTTGAAGCCTATAACAATTTTTAATGAAAAACTATATTACAATATAATCCAAAACTCTTCAATTTTAGTATTTAAGACTTTTATATTATGGAAAACAACATATTAGATTTTGGCTAAAATTAATCAACCAGAAGTGATACTTTCCTTAAAGCGCTGAACAGATTCTCGTGAAAAATATATTATGATATACTCCAAAACTTGTCAAATTAAGTATTTACGACTTTTATATGAAGGAAAACAACATATTAGATTTTGGATACAATTGATAAATCGGAAGTGATACTTTATTTCAAGCTCTAAACAGATTTTTGCGAAAAACATATTGATACAATCGAAAACTTTTCAAAATTGGTATTTAAGACTTTTATACTAATGAGAATGACATAGATGTTTTTTCTAAAATTGATAAACCGGAAGTATTACTTTACAGGAAGCTATAAACAGATTTTCTTGAAAAAATATATTAAAACATGATCCAATACTTCTCAAATTTGGTATTTAAAACACGTGTATAATTTGAAACAACATTAGATTTTGACTATACCTGTATGATAAACCGGAAGTGGTACTTAATTTGGAGCTCTTAACAGATTTTCGAGGAAAAACATAATAAAATATAATCCAAAATCTGGTATTACAGACTTTTCTATTTATTGGAACAACAAATTAGATTTTGTTTACGAACGACCAACCGGAAGTAATACTTAAAGTTCATTGCTATTTCAAACATGGAATTAACGGAAGGTTATGTGTGGCCACATCAGATTTTATGTTTTGGTTTCGATTTTCAAATAATTATAATGGGTACTAAACTTCTGGCCAACAAAATATTGTTATTAGAAATGTTTTATCAAATAAAAAGTGAGATTATATTTATGTAAATGTAGTAATACAAAATATTTTATAATTGAACTTTCAAAAAATAATAATAAAATTAATGTTTAAGTTGTTTATTTTCGAGTTGATTGCATTTAAACAGCATATGCCAAATATCACGAAATGGAGACCGAAAGCTATACTATTATCAAATTATTGAATTATACCTATTAGTTTTCAATCTACGAAATGAGGAAAATCCTTCATCAAATTATGATGCCCTTTGCCCATGACCCTTTGGTGAAAAAATATTTACGCGTTCATGAACTCATCCATCAATTAGAGTTGCATTAGCGGAAAGTGGACAAATAAAAATGGGATAAAAGATAAATCAACTCTTACTTATACTTCATCTTAGAAACTTCGCAAAATCTTTAATTTAATCATGGAAACATTCATCACAACTTTCAGATATTGCTGAGTTTGTAACATTGGTGTGCGACTAGATTAAGTTATGCAATTTATGCATTCATCAGAGAATGTAAAAAAGATCGCACTTGTAACGTTTGTAACGAAAGTTTTGAGAAAAAGTTCTCTTTATCAAATAAAATTATTGTTTACCTTCCGTCACCTTTAGATAAGAAAGATATTGTCTTTGGTCAAAAAATTCGGTGGTTAGTTTTTGATGAATAAGCACGTTTTAAGGCCCTTAGAATCCAACTTTAACATTTTCACGATGATGTCTGTGTGGATCCTTCGCTATAACTCAAATACTATCATACAGAAAATTTTTAAACTTTGTATTTCTACCTTGTTCTAATATAGAACGAAGCTATTAGATTTTGTGCTTATCAGATAACCGGAAATGGAACTTTACTTGAAGCTCAAAATAGTTTTTCTTCGAGACATACCTGAAAATGTTATTTTTTCAAGCTTTATGTTATTATAAAAATTAAAGATTATTAAATTTTCTACAGGTTTGCATTAATACTTTTTCTGTATATTTTATGGATAAATTTATAAAATTATCTATAATTTAAATCCCGCAGCCTGCGCTTTAAACAAACACAGTTCATATCTCAAATGTTTGTAACTGACAGATAAATGTCACTGTCAAAGAACTCATCATTTCAAATGAATAATAGTAACGTTTTAAAAAGAAAATAGTAAATAAAACCATAGTTATATGGAACGGAACTTAATACAGTTTCCAGCATAAGTAAATATATAAATATACATATATTTGAATTAATAATAATTAAATGGCGGGAGGTATTGTGTTGGCCACACCAGATTTTTTAGTTTAACTTTACTAAAGGTGCATTCACAAATGAAAATTAGGTTTATGGTTTTTGTTTAGGTTTAAGTAAGTCATTCATAAATGTAAGTTTAAATTACCTGAAAATTAGTTTTGATATGTACAGACATCTGTGTAAATGCTTCAAAAACAAGATTAAAATATCGGTAGAGCAACAAGACACCTGTGCACCGTGAAACTGTCATTCGCTTGACATTATTGGTTATATTTCAGCAATTAAGTTATGACAGTCTCCATGTTCTTCTCGCATTTGTTTAAAAGCCGAATCCACCAAGTGGATACTAAATAAAGATGGGTGTATATATCTATATCATTTCAGACTCGTTCTCATTGGTCAAACTAAATCATAAACCTAGTTTGGACCTTGCAATGTGCTTTATGATTTAGAGACCCTAAATTCTGAAGTGTGAATGGAGTCATAACATAATATGCGGCCAAATTCTTTAAATCTAAAGTATAAACCATAACTCTAAACCTAGTTTTTAATTGTGAATGCACCTTTACTTTTACAAATTTTAAATTACACGATGCCCCTCATTTATTTTACCGAAAATTGTCATTTTCATGTTATGTCTATATAAAACATATGACAAATTTCTACGAAAACTTCTTTTGTTTAACCTGTTATTCTTGGAATATGGCATAAACAAAAACAAACGCTTCCAGATGCTGTGCTGTTTGTTTGGATGCAAGTACTGAAATACCCGGGTTTAACGTTGCAATAAAGAGGTCATTTTCTCGTTCCCGAGGCTGTTGGAAGATATTTTATCGATCTGATGCTCCGGTAAAATATAAAATTTGTTTGTTTACTCGGCTGATGAGATCTGAATTTGAAATAAGGCGATGTTTGCATCGAACTGATTGGATAGTCGCAAATGGGCAAATGGATGCGGAAATTTCGGATATTCTATAGGATTCCACATTACTGATCTCATTTGCGTATTTTTTACTATATACATATATTATTTGGCCATTTTTATTATTTCATATATAAATTTTTCTGCTGAATTCAATGGTAAAATAAAAAGCATAGCATTCAATTTAAAATAAGAAAGTAACGGACTACTTCTGATTAAACCAGATTTACCATTGCTTTGAAAATATTTATATTAGTTGAAACAAACATGGAAAACCTTTAGATACCAAATTTTGTGAAATGATATAAAATAAGGTAGTTTTTAAGATAAAGTTCGTGTAAGCGCGTTGCGGGACAATCCCTACTTGATTTAATAGATTTCATACGAAGCTATGCATGGGCGCCCGCAGACTTTTTTATAAGGTGGGTCGATATTTTTGGTGTAACAAAAAAATGCGCCGCAGGCGAATTTTTAATAATTTTCAAGGTCAAACGTGTTTAAATGCAAAGTAAGATAATATAGAGTTCTTTACAATGAAGCCAATTTAACAAATTCTTAAAAAATTAAAATTTATATTTTATGACGGAAATGCGTAGGTACGCTCTAAAAGCGTAGAATTGCCCCTTCTACTAGGCTTTATGATGCGAGATGCGATCATAAGCAATAACTACACAAACAGACAATCTGAAAATATAATGTTGCATTAAATTACAATATTATATGACTGAGTAACAATATAATTATTCTATTGAACTGCTCAAAATAAAATGTATAATAATTAAATGTTAATTAAATCGTGCTCCTCACAAAATACGGCAACCCTAATCATACGTAGGTACTTTTAATATATATATATATATATATATATATATATATATATATATATATATATATATATATATATATATGCAATGTCTGTTCATTATTTACTTTTCTATTTCTTTATTTCTGTATAACAGTAAAATCGATAATTCTGAAAGTTTTGAGAAGAACGTGATCATAAAATGATTAGAATAAACTACGGCATATTAAAGAAAATACAACACCGAAATAGACCATCTAGACCCCCCTGTGGGCTCCTATGAAGCTATGTATTTAAGCTAATAATATTGACGTAAAAATAAATAACTAATGAAGTATAGCAACTTTTTATATCATGTTGTTCCTCCTTCACTTTTTTGCTTGCCCTGTCAATAAACAATACCGTGGCTTAGTAGGTTTTGCCAATTAGCGGTTGGCAGAATATTTGGCTGCGGCTTGAGCCTGATGTTGATTGAGCACAGGCTACGTGATGAATTTGTCAACCGACAACATCAAAGTGCTTTTAGATAATTTGGTTATTGTTGCATGAAAACTACCACTTCTATCTTTATTGGATTCCTGCATACAAACCCCCAATGCAATTGCATTTGGAGATATTTCTTTGCAATGGATTACCGAAAAATAATAGTTTGATAACTAAATTGATAGAGACGGTAGCACCAGATATTTTTGTGAGGTTGTGTAAACTTTCAGGGATCTGATTTTGTAACTTTGAAATCTATCAGATTTCAAATTTCCCCTTCACTCTATAGCCACCATTGGGTGCAGATTTGAAATCAATTGCTCGAGACCAGCCGAATACAATCTATATTGACTGTGTTTTCTTGTTTGTTTATTAATCGAAATCTCATACATTTGAATCTACAGTAGATTTCATAGTTACAAAATCAGACCCTAGTAGTGGCTTTGGAAGTTTTACGTTAATCCACAAATTTGTGACTTTCGAATTAAATACCCATGTATATGAAATAACATGTAAATGGATATTTTCAAAAATGGAAAAAATAGAACACCTTGCAGTGTCCAAATATGTATCTGTACAAATTCCTGAATAAATAGCAAATATTTTAGAAACATATTGACCTTTATACAGGGCCGTAACTAGCTATTCTTGCACCTGGGACGGAATATAAAATTGCGGCCTTTCCCCTTTATTTTTAGTAAATTATTATTTAATAAATATAACTACATAAAAAGGTAATTTAGGCTCCAAAATTATCCTCTTTTGACCAGCATAACGATTTGTGTCTGTTCATCAATTAGTTCCATATTCTCTCGTCTTAGTTCCATATTCTCTCGTCTCGGCGAATGGACTATATAGTTTTAGTATTAATTAACAGTATTTAATGTATATTTCAATAACAATAATTATAAAAAAAAAATAAAGACAACATTATGTCTGACGCATAACAATTGGACCATAACTGGAACACAGAATTAGAATTAAATGTTTATATCTTGATCAACACAAAGATGAGTTTTTTTTTCTTCAAATATATTATTGATTTTGCATTAAAAAACCAATTTAAACTTATTGTTGACATGTCAATGCAGTACGATTGTTAAAAAAGTAGGTTCGCGGAAAGTCTTTATCCTTAAATATACGAAATTCTATTATTATTGCGCATAAACTAGGCTTTCTGGGCAAAAAATTGTAAAAAACTTAAGTATTCGTCAGGAACGACGAGAAACTTAATTTTGCAGTTTAAAAATATCGGAAATATTGAGACAAACGTTAAAACTGGGCGTTTTTCGATGATTATTATAGAAGATCGCCGAGTATCTATCCCAGATTTGCCTGTCAAATGTGGGCAAATGTGATTGGCAGATCGATCTTTAAAGACACTTGTCTGAGAAGTATGAAAAAACTAAGATATGGGTTCTACAAGGTAAAATAAATCATCATAATACAATGCAAACTTGAATTTTTTTCATCTGCCACGCGCTGGGGGTGTCTTGCGCGCGAACTTTAAAAGTCACAGTGCACAGAAATACAGTATTAATTCGCAAAGTGTGCAATAAGAAATCCAAGAGTGTACTTGGCTTATATTTAAGTATTTCTGAGAATTATCAAATGAAGAACTTATTTCTGCGCCCTTTAAACAGCTGCGCCCGGGGCAAGAGCCCCGCTCGCCCCACCCTAGTTACGGCCCTGCGTTTATACACATTAATAAGAAACTGGGCAGCTGAATTTAAACGTGAGAAAGAAAGGCTTGCATCTTTTATCAGTGAAGAAATCATTAATTTAATTCACGATATGGTCATAGCAGATTGGCGAGCCAAGGTTCGAGAAATGGCAAAGATTGTGGCATATTCAATGACCGGGTTCAAAACAATCTGACCAACGAATTAAGGGATGACCAAAATTTGTGTGAGGTGGTTTACCGGATTCTGTCTGTTGGTCAGAACCGTGTTCGTTTCCAGAAGTCGCCCGACTTAATGCTCCGTTTTGTAGCTGATTCTGATATGTTTACGAACAGATCTGTTACTACCGATGAGACATGGGTTCACTATTATCTGCCTAAAACTAAGCAATAATCGAAACAGTCAACAAACAGTAAATCCCTTGCATCTTGTACAGATATGGATAAAAATCGAACTGTTATAATTTCTTGGTCTCATTCCCTATTTACGAGTAATATGTATTAAAGTGACTCCGTTTAATAATGTTTCGTTTAACACTGTTTTCTGTAAAAGTAGAATAGAATAGAAGAATACATGAATACCAGAATACATTTTGCAATTTGAAATTTGTAATGTAGTAGCTCATTACATTTTCTCATAAAATGATTGTAAAAAGATAATAAAAATTCAATCCACCTCATTAATCCAGTTTTAAAAATAGCTCGTGTACTGATACGAAAATCATAAACAAAATAAGAAATAATTAAAACTAAAATTGTAATTATTTTGCAATTAAATTTTTTTAATGTTCTACTTAATAGCTCTTTAATATTTCGGGATTGCATTATTATAACTAGTAGTTAAAATATGATATAAAAATCTGATGTGGCCAGCACATAAACTCTCGCCAGATATATTTTTCTTTTTCTTTACATTCGTCATTTTTTCACAAATTCCTTTTATATTCTTTTTTACGTATATTCTTTTGCGTTGTTGACTTTTTTTATTTTCATAATGATGTACATTTTTTTTTAACAGTGGCATACAAATATTTTTGACAGTGACATTTATGTTTCAATTACAAACATTTGAATTTCTTGCCTTGAAGTAGTTTGATCTGAGATTTATTACATCAAATTATTTTATATACATTTCTTTATCTCTAAATCTATAGAAGATATAATAATGAATTTATATTTATCGAATAAAGAATATAAATATTTAAATAAATTTTCGATAAATAATATTTAGATGATTTTTTTCTTGTAACTACTACTTCCGGTTATCCAATTATCACCAAAACTTAATCAACTCTTCCCATTATTGTTAGATTGAGGAATCCGTAGTTAAAAATGGCTTAAGTCTTATAGTATTTGAGAAATCATGGATCCAACATACACACACACGCAGGCACGCACGCACGCACACACACACACACACACACACATCATCATAAAAATGTTATAATCGGAATCAAGGGACCTTAAAACGTGCTTATTCATTAAAATCTGGATATGCGATTTTTAGCATGAATTCAATACCTCTCTTAGCGAGAGGTAAAAATGCATCAGATGAGTAACATTACTGTTACTTAAAAATATCTACTATATGCGTAAATTTTTTAATCTTTTCCTTTTATTTCTTTTCTAACAAAAAATATTACCAAATAACTTGACATAAAAAATACATAAGAATAATAACGAAAACAACAATTCCAAAAGCTTCTAAGTATTAAGAGCAGTAAGTGCTTCCTATTGGTTGAGGATGATTTTGGAAAACTCGATCTCCAATACATCCAATACTGGTAGAAAGCACCTTAATGAGGAGAAATTTTTGTTCGAAATATATGTAGGTTAATTCATATAGCTTTTGTTTAAATACACAGTGAGTGCATTGGTAGGTACTCGTATGTAAAGTTGGACAAACAAGATAATTTATAAATAACGATAATTTAATATAACTTCATTTAAAACTAAAATCATGTTCCTTTGAAACTTAATATTGCTAGCTATTTTCTCCTAATTATGATTCATAACAAAACTATGTCAGATAAGCGTAGGCACATATGTATATTTATATCATAAAGTTTAAATTAGAATAGTTTCCGAAATTTACATATTTTCTTTATTTTAATCAATAAATTGACAGATTTAAAGAGGTGTATTATCTGAATAAATATTTGATTATTTATTAAGTTTCCGATGTTATCAGTTGAGTGATGAGTACTACAAATGAATAATTGATGAGAGAATGGAAATATCTACAATTGCTTATCAAATTATCACTTATTAGATGATACTTCTGAATTTGACATTTCAGATAAAAACTATAAAAGAAAAATTCAAATAATTTTTATCCTTATTTTCTTATCCTTGGCTCTCCTCTCCCGAGTGCCACGCCTGTCTCTCCTGTCCTCCGCTCTCCTCTCTGGTGAACTTGGGGAAATGTCGCCTCTAGAGGGACTGCGACTACTGAGAGTCAAGTTCTTATCAGTTATCACCGGCTTGGAAAGCTGAGCAGCCAGCCAGTGAAGAAGAACTATCGAGAACACGATTATACCCAGATATAAATAGATGATAACAGTATTGTTCCTAAATGAGCTCAAGGGATACACCACATTGATTTTTAACCAAAAGAATGGAAGGAATTTTAATAATATTTAGGAGTTACTCATGCTACTAAATATTTCCTATACGGAATACATACATATTTTATATTTTCTTTTAATACCTTTGGCAAATCAAAAAAATCTGATGTGGCCAGCACATGACCTTCCGTCAGTTCATGAATTTTGAACAAATTTCATGCAGAAAGTTCCTTGCAAAAGATTATATTTCTTGTACATTACCTTCCGGCAGTTATATGAGTATTTTAAACAAATTCCGTACAGAAAGTTTCTAGCAAAAGATCCTATATTTCGAGTAAAGTTATAACACAAACATACTATGTCAATTGCACTTGACAATGACATCTTTCAATCAGAATTTTCTTAATATAATAGCTGTTTCCATAACTGACAACTTTATGAAATTTAATTTCCTTATAATTTTTTAACTCTTTATCCATTTAATATAAAGTATAAAATGCAGTCAAATCGTATAAATAATAGTAGTAAATTAAGATACAAGTTTCATAAGACATGATTTTAGCGCACGCGCCATTCTTAGAAACGAGCGGCTTACCGCGAGTTTTCTAAGGGGACAAGTGGGCTGAAATGTCTTATGAAACGTATATTTTATACTATTTTTTCTATTTCGGTCGTTTTTTAAAAAAATGTACGTTATTTCATGTCCAGGAATTTCAATTTCGGTTGTTTAATATGTACTTTATGAAACTCATTTGGATGTCATAAAGAAGTACTTTATGACATCCAAATGGGTTTCATAAAGTACATATTAAAGAACCAAAATACAAAAAATATTCTTTAATATTAACATTAAATGTGAAAAAATTATATTTAACATAGTTTTTTCAAGAAAAACTGGTAAAATCTTCAAATAAGGGTACTTCCGGTTGACCGATTGTAGCCAAAATCTAATCAGCTGTTCATGTGGATGTAATGAAGAATAATACGAAATAATTATAATTTTTATTAGAGGTATCGCAGGCGAAAATTTTGTCACACACACTCACACACATACAGACGTCATCGTAAAAATAGTAAAATCGTATTCTAGGGACCCTAAAACGTGTTTATTTATCAAAAACTCACCACCGAATTTTTTGACCAAAAACAATACCTTCTTACCTAAAGGTGACAGAAGGTAAAAATAACTATTTTCAAATTATTCATTCTAAAACCGATTTTAACATTTTTTTACGATTATGCATGTTTCTGAACGTACGTACATTTCTCATTTTAACTACTAGAATCTGCTATCTACTTTCTGGTAACAATTATTGGAAAATTGGACGTTACAAGGTAAGGTACAAGAAGCAATAAACAGTTTTCCTTAAAAAAATACGTCTAAATAATATTTTTTTACAATTCATTTTATTAAAATATTAAAGAACATTGTGCACCACAGGGGTCATTATTGTGCCATTTAAAATTCGAAGCCAGGCCCCCAGATTCGCGACCAGACACACAGGCATTTATAAGGTTGTGATTACTGCATATGTACAGTCGCTATAAACAACAAAATCAAGAACAAAATAATGTAACCTATTCAGAGAAATACAGTCATAAAGCTTGCTATGCAAATAAAGATTGTTATCATAAAGACATTTCTAAGAATCTTTATGAATTTGTCAATTCAGAACCTAAACTATTATTCACGAAAGATGACTATTCAAGGTCATTTGTGAGCCGTCTGATATAATATTACCTGCAGATAACTTCATTGCATTTTGTATGCATAGGCGTACAACATACGATATTTATGGACACATTTTAACTGAAAAAATGTGAGTAATTCATTTGAAAATTATGTGTCTTTCTAAATAATGCCTTTCTAAAAGATTTATGTTCTTCACTTATGTTTTTGCAAAATACAAAAACATAGACTTAACTTATAAACCAAGGAATAATAATTTGATTTAAACGTCAACGCCACTGGCGAAATATTAGAACAGAGGGCAGTGCAGTAGATAATTAGGTATCTGTAATTCTACGACATACGTCATTATTATTTATAGTGTGTTAGAAAGTAATGCCACTATTTAAGAATATCTGTCACATCACATAAATTAAATAGACATAGGTCAAATAATTTTTCTCTTTCTAATACAAAATGTTGCTAAGCTATTACTATAAAGTGATGTGTATTCTTTCTTCGAACAAATGACCTTGAATAGCCATCTTTCGTGAATAATAGTGTACGTCAGTAGTATTAACAATCTTTACAAAATAATACTTGTGAATGAACCAGATTATTTGACAATAGCTAACTTCATTATATATTTATGAGCCTAATCTAACCTAAATCGTATCTGTCAATGCTTTAATTTTTTTTAAATAATGAATTGCTAATTATATTTAGTACGCAAACGTTTTCCCAAAACAACTAAAGAACAATATGTTATTTATGTCATATTTGAAACTTCTACATTATTTAGAACGGCTTTGTTAATTCCTACAAATGATCTCAACGTGATTGAAAATTTATGGGAAGATTTTTTTTTTACTTTGAGTATGTAACAGAAACATCACACATCACAAACAGTTTTCAAGAATACCACAGAATGTCAAAAGTAACATTCTTCCATCATAGTCTTAATAATTCTTATGATCATTATTCAAGTCGAAGCAGAATCTATACGTATAATAAACTGCATCCTGCTAAAATATAAAATCACCAATATTTGGCAGAAAGGTCAATATTAATATTATTTGATTGATATAATAACCTGTCACATATTAAATAACAACGTGATAACAATCATAAATACATAGTTTTAGCAGTCGTTATGATAAAGACTGTCAAAACGCTTAACAATTGTTGACAGTAACCACTTTCAGTACTGAGAATATCAAATTCGAATTTAACAATCTTTATACTAAATAACAACCATAAAGACCATAACGATTACACAAATATTGATTTCTGAATAGGCCCCATTGTTTAGAAAAATCTTGCTCTTAATTATCATTCACCATAACGAAGTCCACACTTGAATAAAAGTTTTAAAAACGAAATCAGATTGTAACTAATTTGCAACTACTTAAAAATCACCCCACTGAGTGGTTTGTTAGGGAGTTTAACAGACAAAAGGAAAAAGTGGAAATCTTTAGACTGTGGTTTTTTTGGTCAAATAGCCGATGCGACGTTTTAATTCCGCGCCCGAAGCTCCCAGAAGGCGCTCTGATTGTGATATCAGCGTCGACTCTGCTGCAAATCACTTCCGGTAATAAATCCATGAGCGCAACGTCAACGATTAATAAAGAAAAAGGAAAAAAAGAATGAAAAAGATGGATATCTCAGTTGCATTTGTAAGAATGGGCTACTTGCTTGCCATTTTTTACCTCTCGCTAAGAGAAGTATTGTATTCATGCTAAAAATCGCATATCCAGATTTTAGTGAATAAACACGTTTTAAGGTCCCTAGAATCCGATTATAACAGTTTTACGATGATGTCCGTATGTGTGTGTGGATGTGTGTGTGTGTGTGTGTGTGTGTGTGTGTGTGTGTGTGTGTTGAGGTGTGTGTGTGTGTGTGTGTGTGTGTGTTGAGGTGTGTGTGTGTGTGTGTGTGTGTGTGTGTGTGTGTGTGTGTGTGTGTGTGTGTGTGTGTGTGTGTGGATGGATGTGTGTGTGGATGTGTGTGTGGATGTGTGTGTAGATGTGTGGATGTTGGATTCACGATTTCTTAAATACTATAAGACTTAAGACATGTTTAACTACGGATTTCTCAATCTAACAATAATGAGAAGAGTTGATTAAGTTTTGGTAACAATTGGACAACCGGAAGTAGTAGTTACAAGAAAAAAATCATCTAAATATTATTTATCGAAAATTTATGTAAATACTTATATTAAAGAACGTTAAATTCTTTATTCGATAAATATAAATTAATTATTATGTCTTCTATAGATTTAGAGATAAAGAAATGCATATAAAATAATTTGATGTAAAAATTCTCAGATCAAACTACTTCAAGGCAAGAAATTCAAATGTTTGTAATTGACACATAAATGTCACTGTCAAAAATATTTGTATGTCACTGTCAAAAATATTTGTACATTATTATGAAGATTATGAAAATAAAAAAAGTCAACAACGCAAAAGAATATACGTAAAAAAAGAATACAAAAGGAATTTGCGAAAAAATGACGAATATAAAGAAAAAGAAAAGGAAAGTAGTAAAAGAAAATTTCAGAATATTGAATATAAAGAAAATGTATGTATTGTACATAATTTATATTAAAATATCCCATAGATTTTGCAAATATATGTGAGAATTATTTTGTAGTGAGACATAAATATATGTATGTATTTGTATTTAAAAATATGCGTACAATCAGGTAAAATATCTAGCGAGAGGTTATGTGCTGGCCACATCAGATTTTTTATTTAAGGCGGATTCATGCAGCCATTTTCATTTACATTTAATTTAATTTTCATTTTCATTTAATTCTCATTTATCTTTTTTTAAATGTGTCATTCAAGCAGACATACAAACATAAATTAAATGAAAAATGAATGCATGTGCATGTTGACATTATTGACATTGACAAGTTCGGTTTGTAAAGTTAATTTTTAAATAAATGTTTAATGAAAGCGATAGTGAGGACGAAGTATTGGCGTTAGCTTTGAATTTATATATCATAATAGAACACAGAAAGAAACGACACCATTCGCGGTACGTCCAATGAATAGGTGTCGCCAAAAAATGGGGTTTTATAATAATTTGCTAAAATTCAAGAAAGAATATGACCATGATAATTTTTTTATATATGCAAGAATGACACCAAATTTATTTAATAATTTATTAAGATTAATTGAACTGCATATAAATATACAAATAAATACAAATTATATTGCATTGATAACCGTTCCATTCTTTACATTTTTGCTCCAATTAAATTCCAAATATTTTTTCTTGTATCCCTACTTTTAAAAAGATCGGTTTTGTTGTAAATGAGTGCATTTAGTCGCACTAAATCGACCAATTTACCGTCGTCGAAATTCATTTTTGTTGATTTGTCCAAGGATTTGTATTTGACATTTAACAAAATTCCAAACAAAAATTTTGACGTTTTAAAACATCGCATATGCAGTGAATTTTCATTTATATTCAAAAGTTGAAAGTTGGTTATCTTATAAATTAAATGAAAATGAGAGATAAATGAGAATGTAAATTAAAATGGTGCATGAATGCCTACATTGGTTTATATACATTTAACTTTTAAATTAAATTAAATGTAAATTAAACGTAAATGTAAATGCATGAATCCGCCTTTAATATTTTTGAAGAGACGATAAAAACTTGCTACCCATATTTTTTCTTTTAGCAAAATTTTCATTAATTAACCAGAAAAAAAATAAAAAATTTTAATTTTAATATTTAAATTACCGCCGTGTAGAATTACGTCAAACCAATGAATGGTCGTAAAGCAATAACATCGGTACGTCCAATAGCAACGGCATATGCGGGTAATTTAAACATGACAGGTCATCTGTTTGACGTTTGAATAATAGTTTGGAGGTTAATATTTTCGTTTGTTATTTTAATCTTGTACGAGTACAAGTTCAAATCCTTCAAAATCCTGCTTAACAAATCGAAATACGTACCTAATAAAAGTAACAGAAACCACGCAAATTGTAAATAATAAAGAAGATAGACAGTGACAGAAAAATGAGCTAATGTCAAAATCAAATTTAAACTTAGGGTACCTTTATAACCAGGGTATGGCCATGGCGTGGCTCACGTTTCGTCCGCCATTACCGGCCCGTCTGTTATATGTGTTGTTCTTGCGCAAATTATTATGTATTTTCGTAGCTATTTGTTTTATTTTAATGAAAAACACATTTAATTATCATTTAATATATATTTAAAGTGTAAGTAATATATTTTATTTTATTTACTTGTGTAGTTTGTTAAAATACCCACCACGATTACTGAGTTATTGAAAACAGCTATAAATTATCAATATTAAGCACAATCATTTAAATATTTAAAAGGTAAGTTTAGAATATACAATTATTATGTAAATAAGTACTACAGATATTAAATTAGATGTGATAATAACAACCCATATCATATATTCTACATAACCTCTAAATGTGTCTTAATAATAATTGTTTATCTATTAAATTAATTAATTTTTATTACCTTTATAAATTCATAGTGTCATAATTTAATATTCTTTTATAATATAATATTACATTTATTATAAATAAATAGGGAAATGAATTACCGACAATGGCGGTGATCTTGGACCATGGCCATACCCTAGTTACAAAGGTACCCTATTAAAACTCGCACTCGCTCGCCATCTACATGTTACATTCTTAAATATGCATCCCTTTCTCCAGTTCAAAATAATGATGTCAAAGAAAATCTTCTTTCTTAATTTATTAAAAAACAAAATTTATATTTTAACTTTACTTTAGATATTTAGTGATAGATATCAGACTTTCAGTACCACGAAAGTTGCCTATTGTACTCGTAAAATTAAACAAAAAGGAGATGCCATAATTAATAATAATATAAGGGTCACGCTAGACTTTGAGAATAAGGAAATCAGATAGGACTTGGAAAACAGTTATTTATCACTCAAAAATTAAGTCTTCTTCGTGCATCGTAAGAAAGTTTCTTCCCTTATCGATTGGACATTGAGAATGTATCTTTCTTAGTTTGTAAGTTCTTCGGTGTCCTGCAGCCAGGGAAATATTTTGTTAGAAACTACTTATAGTTCCCGTGCACCTGCATACTGTACACTGTACTCCCTTGTTGGGATAATATAATAAGCCACTCTGACATGCTCTTATATCGATCTCCGAATTCCACGTACATGCTGCACCGAATATTTCTTACAAGAATTTCTTACGAAATACAACATAGCAAATTTCACATTTTGTAAAATTTATCACGCGGAAATTTGGAATTCAGAAGCAACCAGACATTTTATTCTGCATTTCTTACACATATACTTGTACAACATAAATTACTGAGGAACTATTTTATGTCTCACTAAAGTATTATAAACTGTTTATTGCTAGGATACGGTGTATATTAAATTATTTCATACTTAAAAATTTTCAAAAACAAAAAACTGTCAAATTTACAAATTTGTCTGTATTGTCATAAAATAATAAACTATTATTCACGAAAGATGACTATTCAAGGTCATTTGAGAGCTGTCTGATATAATATTACTTGCAGATAACTTCACTACATTTCGTGTGCATAGGCGTATAACATGAAATATTTATGGACACATTTTAACTGAAAAAATAAGAGTAATTCATCTGAAAATTATGTTTCTTTCTAAATAATGCCTTTCTGAAAGATTTATGTTCTTCACTTATGTTTTTGCAAAATACAAAAACATAGACTAAACTTGTAAACCAATAACTAATAATTTGATTTAAACGTCAACGCCACTGGGTAAATATTGGAACAGAGGGCAGTGTAGTAGATAATTAGGTATCTGTAATTCTACGACATAATATGTCATTATTATTTATAGTGTATGTTAGAAAGTAATGCCACTATTTACGTATATCTGTCACGCCACATAAATTAAATAGACATAGGTCAAATACTCTTTCTCTTTCTAGTACAAAATGTTGCTAAGCTACTGCTATAAAGTGAAGTGTATTTTTTCTTCGAAAGAATGACCTTGAATAGTCATCTTTCGTGAATAATAATATAAATTTGTTGTTATAGTTTTGTATGATTTTTGATTCATATGTTTATGACGTGTAATTTCGTACATCAAATAAATATAAGAGTTCTATATTTCTTTAAATAAAAACTAGTGGCAACCGTGACAGTATCTATGCATTTCTACTGAATAACCAATGCAGTGCTAAAATGGCATCATATATATGACAACTTTTGTCTAATTAATCGACTTCGTAACTCATAATTGTAGAGATAATTAAAAAAACTAAAAAAAAATAGGTGGATCGTCTTTTCTGCACATGTCGAAGGAACTTCTTAGAACATACTTTAAATAAAATTCTCAAAAATTATGAATCATGTGTCTTATTCTCAATAATTCTAGCGTGATCCTCTTTTAGAAAATGCAATTTGAAAAGTAAGCAAAAATATATTATGTAAACAGTTATATAAAGTTTGCAATGTCAATTTGTTAAATATTTTCAAATCCATTGCAATTTATTAATGAAAAGAATGCATATACACTATTGACTATTTTATGCACAATTCTATGAAACTTCTGTTTATAATCATAGTTTTGATTTACATGACAATGTTTAAATTTCCGAGAAATCAAGTTCGGTTTTATTTATATAACAAATTTAAGAAGAGTTTAGATCTTATTCCAAATTTAAAACTATGTAAACATTTTCACTAAGTTATTTTTATTCGTAAGAAGAAAACACTTAAAATATTTTAATCATGGAAATATACACAAAAATGTTTAACTTGTATATGCATAATTACATATATTAAAAAAACCTGATGTGGCCAGCACATTACCTTCTCACAGTTCTATGTACTCGTATTTTTCACAAATTCCATACAGAAAGTGTTTTAGAAATGATTCCATATTTGCAATAAAATTAAACACCAATATACATGTCAATCGCATTTGACATTGGCATCTGTCTATCAGAATTTTTACCTTCCATCCCCTTTAGATAAGGAAGTATTGTCTTTGGTCAAAAAATTCGGTGGTGAGTTTTTTATGAATAAGCACGTTTTAGGGTCCCTAGAATACGATTTTACTATTTTTACGATGTCATGTGTGTGTGTGTGTGTTTGTTTGTGTGTGTGCGTGTGTGTGTGTGTGTGTGTTTGTTTGTGTGTCTGTGTGTGACAAAATTTTCTAATGCGATAACTCTAATACTACAATTTCAAAAATTATAATTCTTTCGTATTCCTCTTCGTTACATCCATTTGAAGAGCTGATTAGATTTTGGT
This sequence comes from Harpalus rubripes, assembly GCA_963082715.1. NCBI lineage: Eukaryota > Metazoa > Arthropoda > Insecta > Coleoptera > Carabidae > Harpalus > Harpalus rubripes. The sequence continues at coordinate 8,252,426 of OY720455.1, read as the reverse complement.
TATAATTGGTCAACCGGAAGTACTCTCATTTGAAGATTTTAACAGTTTTTCTTGAAAAAACGATGTAAAATAACATTTTTTCACATTTAATTTTATTATAAATATTAAAGAATATTTTATTCTCTATACGATTTGAATGCATTTTATACTTCATATTAAATGGATATAGTTAAAAAATTATAAAGAAATTAAATATCATATATATTAGTCAGCTATGATATAACTCTGGAAACAGCCGCTATATTAAGAAAATTTTGATTGAAAGGTGTCAATGTCAAGTGCAATTGACAGTATCTTTGTGAAATAATTTTATTGGGAATATAGGATCTTTTGTTCTGTATGGAATTTGTATAAAAATACATACAACTGCCTATGTACAATAAATAGAATCTTTTGCAAGGAACTTTCTGTATGACATTTATACAAAATACATACTACTGACGGAAGGTAATGTGTTGGCCACACAGTGGCGTAGCTAAAACTTTTGCCCCCTCGATACCCCAAAAATACTAGAAAAAGTCAAAATGAAATCGAATATGAAATTTTATTTTTATTGCTCATTATTTGTAGTGATAGCTATGGAATTGAAATAAAATTGCAAACAAATGCATATTGTTTGAACTGTTAGAAATTCTGTTTTCAAATATATGTTACATATTCAGCACCTGTATGTAGATCACTGAACAGATTTTATGTTTTTATTCTACACTTAATAAGTATTGTTACCATTTTCACATTTTGTAACCTATAAAATCAAATTCCAGACAGTTCAAACGATATGCTTTTCTTTATTTCGGTGTCGAATTTTTTCATCTGCAACCATTATTTGAAACATTTTTGCAAGAAGTTAATGGGTTGATATAGGTAACTCTGTAACTACAGTAAAATAAAAAAAATACATTTCAAGTACACAACTGATATTTTTTGGTTTTAAGTAAAAAACTAATTATTATTTAAGTAATAAAAGTGCAGCCCCCAAAAAAGTTCCGCCCGGGGCAGCCCCCCCCCCTCGCTAGCTACGCCACTGTGGCCACATCAGATATTTCTTTCTAAAATCACACTTTTTTTATAGCCACTATCTACTTTTCTATTCACCCACGAATATACGAGTATTCGCAATCGAAATTAACGATAGAGGCGCTGATTTTCGAAACAAGATGGCCGCCATACGATGGGTTTGACATTCACATTGTTCAATGTGTTTCGTTGACTGTGTATACAAACAGAGTTTAAAAACTTATTTATATGAAGGCGATAAGTTAAAATATTAATTATTAATTACTACACTACAAACTCAGCTGTCACTTATTTAATATGGCGCTTGTACGATTGCTTTTCGTAGTACTGATTTGCACCACTAGAGGGAATTTTTTTATCTACGATTGCGAATACTATTCATAGTTATGCTATCCTAGCAATCTATCAGCATCTGTATCTGTATGGATATCGTATCGATATTCGTGTTACGTGACGAATGGGATATATTTGCTTTCCATATAGAAGAGTATACGACTTACCGCTAGTAACTCGGATACAGATGATTTGCACGTAGAGCAGTGACAGAACCAGACTTCTCCCTGAGGTGTGCCGGTGTGCTGGGGCCATACTGTGTCCTGCAACAATAAAAACTTGGGTTAAGGTTAGGATACAGACATAAATCAATACACTTACTAGTGATAGGTTGTCAATAATGTGAAAAATAGTCATGAGATAAAGAAAAGAATAATTCCTACAGAGCTTACAGAAAGCTCTCCTCACTTCTTCAATTCAGAGTTGAATAAAACCTTTTATATTATATTTATTTTCACACCAAATCAATAGGAAAATACCTTAACATTCTAAGCCAAAATAATAAATAATAAACGCACAAAACTTGTGAGAAGATGAGGTAACAGCATTAACGAATAAATAACTTTTTATAAACTTTTCTAAATTATAGTTCAGGAATGATATTTCAACTTGTTATCTTTTGTATTTATACCAAATAACGTTTAATCAAATTGTCGCTGGAAACTAAACATCACAATTAACTTGTTTCCATTTTGACAGTTTAGTTTTTTCTATTTGATGCAGCAAAATATCATATATTACAAATTTGGAATCCTGTGTACGAGTATATTAAACATGTACAAGCTCTGGAGAGTATACAGAAAAAATTTATAAGGTATTGTTGTGCTAAATTCCACCATCGTCGCATTGATACGATCTGTAATTACTCCAACTGTCTAATTGAGTTCAATGTTATTTCTTTGGACTACCGTAGAAAAATCCAATCATGTTTATATCTCTATAAACTTGTAAATAATCTGATTGATGATGCTCATTCGCTAGCTTGCCTAAATTTTGGGGTACCTCGCTTAGGCTCTCGGCGTAAATTAACGTTCATATGCAGCACCCCTAGAACAAACTATGAACTTCGATCTCCAATTAGACAGTTGTGTGCTAAATTCAACACTGTGTCCATATACATTAACAATATTGATATTTTCTATGATACTCAGTCCAAATTTGGAAAACAAATTATGAACTATTTCTTGTCTGATCTTTAGCAATTAAATTGAGTTATTTCTATTTCTAATATTGTCACTTCATAATTTCATAGTTTTCTTGTAAATACACTGTATTTATCATTGTTTTTGTAAATAATCCTCTGTAATTGGGAACATCTGTTCCTGTTGAGTGATTACTAATAAATAAATATAAGCTAGATATTCGTAAAGAAATTTACAATCTTGTTGGGCGAAAGCCTAAGTGTGATATTGTGCAGTTTATCGCGAGCACAATATCTCTGTAGCAACAATTTATCGGACAATAAAAGATTGTGAAGAAGATATACCCTGTGTTAATTTGCCCAAAAGTGGTCGACCAAATATTTTGAGCCACATGAGAGAACAAAGATTAATTGCAACCGTTAACGACAAAGTTGGAGTGTCACAACGAACTGCAGCCAGAAGATTCGATGTTTCGAAGACAACTGTTTTTAGAACACTTACTCGAAATGACGTGGTGTTCCCTAGATGTTATGCGTTAAGGCGCATTCATTTTTTCAATAAACTTATTGTAATGAATGACGAGAAATATTTTACTCTGTCCCATTCAGAGATGAAAGGAAACGATTGCTTTTTATACTAATGAAATGGAAAACACACCAGACAATGTCAAGTTCAAAGGTCAATCTAAATTTGAGGATAAAATTTTAGTATGGAGTGCTATTTCTGAAGTTGGATATATCTCGCAGCCGTACATTGGTCGTGTTCGAGGAGAAGCCTTAACTGCAGAACTTTATATTCAAAGATGCCTCTCTAAATTGCTTCTATTTTTAAATACACATCACGCCAATGATGATATAATGTTTTGTCCTGATCTAGCTTCATGCCATTATGCCAGAATAACTAGACACTGGTATAACGAAAACAACGTAGACTTTGTTCCAAAATTGGACAATCCTCCCAATGTACCTCAAACTCGACCAATAGAAGAATTTTGGTCAATATTGACCAGAAAAGTGTACGACAAGGGATGGGAAGCTACAAATGAAGAACAATTACGACGTCGCATTTACCAAAAGATTCGAGAAATCGATCCAGTTGTTGTCCAGAGGATGATGGGGCAAGTCAGAAGAAAATTAAGGGCCATTGAAGATAATAGTCCATTATCAATAATTTAAATGTTAAATATTAATTGTTGTAATAATTAGTTTAAAAAATAAAGTTTTAAAAAAGTTATCAGTATCTAAAAATTTCTCAAAACTTTAGGACCATCGTTACGTACGTGACTTTGAATGCCCTACGCTTTGATGCTCTTTACCCTTCATCCCCCAGCCTCTCACGGAAGAGAAGAGATAAGATTATTATTTTTTTGATAGTTGGGTTAGTGTTAGTATTCTTATGGAGTAAACATGTAAGAGTCTAGTTTAGTTTGTCACATCGAGAAGACGTCTGTACTCTTATGCAAACATAGAGTTTAAGTTTTGGCTCGTGTTCCGCGAACGCGAGTATTTGGCCTAAAGATGCATCGGCATCATTAGTTTTTAGTTGATGAGTTATGTTTAGTTATGTGTAGTTTAATTAATAATAATAATAATAATAATAATAATAATAATAATAATAATAATAATAATAATAATAATAATAATAATAATAATAATAATAATAATAATAATAATAATAATAAGTTGTAAACATGTAAATAAATCAAAGAAAGAAAAAAAAGAATGCTAGCCAGCGGGATTTGAACCCACGATCTCAACATTTTACTGTTGCGTGGGTTGCGTGTTACCAACTACACCACGGCTGGGCTGCAAATCCGCCAGTCTATACAATCTTTTCTTAAGTAGTGGTAGTTTAGATATACCCCACACCTAACATGTGATGCGGGTCTCATACACAAGGCTATGAGAATATAACTTAAGAAAAGATTGTATAGACTGGCGGATTTGCAGCCCAGCCGTGGTGTAGTTGGTAACACGCAACAGTACAAATGTTGAGATCGTGGGTTCAAATTCCGCCGGCTAGCATTCTTTTCTGTCTTTCTTTGATTTAAAATCAAATAAAAAATCGCACTTACATTCATCTTAATCTACTATATATAAATAAATCTTTAGTCAGTAAATCTTGAGTGATGTCCGTGTCCATAATGTAAGTGTTCATCCCTCATCAGTCAACATGTGAGTGGATAAGTGGGAAAGTGTAAGTGTGTAGTGTGTGTGTTCTCACTTTTCATCAAGACGTGGACGCCAATTATCCAAGCATCCACCAGTTAGTTGGAGTGTTATCGTTGTGAAAACAAGTAAGTAATATTAGCATCATCATCTTCTGCCCCACAGGAGTCATTTGTTTTTTTCTTTAATAAATAAATTCAAATATATTTGTAACAAATTGTCCAAATTATGAAAGTATATTTTCTATATAAATATTCGTATCATATATAATATATCATCTGCAAATTCTTGTTATTTATTATTGTAGTAAGATAAACTATTCTACATTTATTTTCAGCTGTCTAATTCTGGTAATTAATAGTTATTTTTAGAGTTTTTAGTTGTACGATATAAATCTTATGGGAATATAATAGAGAAATATTATAAGAAATTTGGTGAACGCACGCAATGTCTGAATTAGAAGGTTGAGTGCTCTGACAGTTCACCGATTAAGACGTTCTAGAACTAGAAGAAGACTCCAATGCCCTCCCTAGTGAAAGGGATAAGGTAAAATATAAAGATTTTCCTATTCCCTAAAGCCCTAAGTAATGTTAAAAAGTTACCGCCATACTCCAAGGCAAGTAAATTAATCTTCATTCTATAATCAAACTCTAAACAGTGTACTGTAAACCAACAAAACTTATTCAATTACTGCAACAATAACCCTTCCTAACCTAACACGGTGACGTATTGTTTACCGCACTGACCAATAGCGTCGCAAGACAAATGAAGGGAGTGTTCTTAGTCTAAGCCCGTGAGTCTATTGTCCCTAAATTTGCATTTTGTGCCTGTGGACGTAGATGGTGGCTCCGCCGTGTTAAAAACTTGTAACGGTGAATTAATGCCGCGGCACGACGTGACAAGAGTCATTTAACTTTTGGCGGGAAACTTAGAAACTAAACTCTAATAAGTTAATAAACCTTACAGTAGTTTGCTTGCACAAAATTAACATTTGGAATGTCAGTAGATAAAAAAAATATTTCTCTGTAATATAGTTACAAATGTTCTAATAGTTGATAACTCAGTATGTACGAAGTTTGTTCAAAAAGAAAACGATTTTTGTAATATTTCATGCATTATCCATTTTCGATTAAGCTAATTTCTTTTTACGTTAGTACCACGGTCTGTGAAATGTATGTCAGATTTCATTTACATACGTAGATTGTTCACTACTCATTCCATATTTTTTAGAATAAGATATTTCATGAAAAATAGTAAAAAAATCAAGATTTTGAAGATAAAACAAATTTAAAACAGAATAACCCAATGGAAAAAAGTATTTTTAAAGGCTTAAATATGGTTCCTATTTTAAAAAAATCTGGTGTGGCCCACACAATACTTCCCGCCATTTAGAGCCCAAGTCACAAAAAAAATTAAGTTAATCCTTATTTTTGGATTAGTGAATTTTACTCTAATTTTTACAGTTTATTTCTTAAAATTTAAAATATAGTCTTATCTAATCCAAGTAACTACCTTTTTTTAAACCCCTCAGCAGGATTACCCCAATTACAGAGTGGATTCACATTCACACACATCCATGCCTTAGTGGGGTTCGAACCCAGGGCCCCGAGGGCACTCATGACATGAGGCATTGCTCTAACCATTGAACCACCGGAGCTATAATAAAATGAAGATTAAATTTTAAATACCGGGATAGAATAGAATTCACTAATCCAGAAATGAGGATTAGCTTAAACATTTTTGTGAATCGTTAATTTTTATTAATCTAAATACATAACTACATATTTACTTATGCTAGAAACTGTATTGAATTCCTTTTCTATTGTCCTATTTTCTTTGTAAAACGTCATTAATATTATTTTGAAATGATTTAGTTCTTTGATAGTGACATTTATCTGTCAGTTACATACATTTGAATAACTGCGTTTTGTTTGTTTAAAGCGTAGACTCTGGGATTTAAATTATAGATATTTTTTTAATTTATCCATAAAATATATAGAAAAAGTATTAATGCAAATCTATAGAAAATTTAATAATCTTTAATTTTTATAATAACATAAATTACGAAAAAATAACATTTAAAGGTATTTGTTGAAGAAAAACTATTTTGAGCTTCTAGTAAAGTGCCATTTCCGGTTATCCGATTTTCACCAAAATCTAATGGGTTCTTAACTTTACAGAAACAGTTCGAAATACAAGGTTTCAAAATTTTCTGAATGATAGTATTTGAGTTAGAGTGGAGGATCCACACATACACACAGAGATCATCGTGAAAATGTTAAAATTGGATTCTAGGGACCTTAAAACGTGGCCATTTACCAAAATCTCGGTATGCGATTTTTAGCACGATCCCTATACCACCCTTACCAAGGGTAGCAGGAGGTAAAAAAAATAAGTTTGTGCCACTATGTCGATATTGCCAAAAGTAAAAAAAAATATATGTCGCTGGATAAACAATAAAAATATCTAACTTTATTTGAAAATAAACATGCCGACCAGTTTGTAGTAGTAGATTTTTCGACAAAACAAAAGCAGCCCTACGTTGGTCTCCCAATGACACACTAGATTACTAGATGTTCTATGTGACCGATTACCAAAGTCGTATCTCTTACATATTCCGGAATCCCAATGGTAGCAAACCAAATCAAGACAGCCTGTATATTTTCTCTCTCCCGGACTTTTAGGAAAAAATCATTAATTTAAATAAAATTTAGTAAATTAATTAATGCACTAATGAGAAAAAACAGTATAATTTTACATCATTCCCCATCACAACAATTATTATAATCGCATATTAAAAGGGCTATAATACTCAAACTGTTTGGAATGGATTAAATTTTACAGTGCTGTACTTCCCTCAGTCGCCATCTATTGAGCAGTTTGCAATTTACTCGCTGGTTCTAGTGAAGCTTTTCGCCGTTAGAGCGCAACACGCCACAGGATTCTATAAAGTCGATACTAGCGCTACAGGTGGAAGCGGTGCACAGTACACATTCAAATGTTTGTAAATTGTTATAGTATAATGCATATTACAAGACCACTTTGTCGTAAAACGATTTAGCAATTGCATCTATAAACCAACAATGGGGACCTTTAGTTTGCGGTTACATACCCCTAATACATCATACAAACAGGCAAGGACAGGGTCGGTCCCTTTACATTAAGAATTATTTGAAAGAAAATATTTCACGATATTTTTATATAAGATTTAAATGTTATTACAAAAACAAGTACAACAAACGATAAATTTTAAAATTTATGCAGTACGTGGTCACTGTATTATTAGTACATTTAAAATATGTCACATTTATCTTATATACATATATGCATTTAATAATTTTTTAATTATAATTTACAAAATATACAATACAAGAAGATGCAAGTATGACTAAACATCACTATCTGAATCTGAATCAGTAGTACTGTCTAAATTAATTATAAGTTCATTGAAATTTGTTGTGTGAAGAAAATTGTTCTCGATTTTTTTTTATGTTCTACACAATTTTTCCATATTTCATTCGTTTTTGTAATAACATTTAAATCTTATATAAAAATATCGTGAAATATTTTTTTTCAAATCATTCTTAATGTAAAGGGACCGACCCTGTCCTTGCCTGTTTGTATGATGTATTAGGGGTATGTAACCGCAAACTAAAGGTCCCCATTGTTGGTTTATAGATGCAATTGCTAAATCGTTTTATTTTACTATACTCGTTGAGTTGAGTCGAGAAGGATCAGCTGGGAATTCGTTGAAAAAATGAACAAGCCCTTGGTGATTCAGAATTTGTTTTTTTTTTATTCAAAAAACGGACGTTTCGAACACCAGTGGTTCATCATCAGCATATTACAAATTATAATATGAAAAGTAGTCATTGTTTAATAACAATTTGTCAAAAAAAGAATTTTCAGTTAAAAATATAAAAGTATTTAACTCATTAAATAATGACACTCATTCTTTTTGCTTTTAAGCAAAATCACTCCTTTATTGATGTAGATGAAGAATTTTATGCCCTAAAACTTTTATTTGAAGCGTTTTGCTTAAAATAATTAGGCGAACAGGAAATTGCAAAAAACTGATTTCCCATGTTAATCTCCTATATGTACACCTTTAAAATAGACACACGGTATATATATATATATATAGGATGAGTCTGGGAAGACGCCCCCCCCCCTTTAACTTTTTTATTATAGTAATAGAAAAAAATGGCTCATATAAAAGTTTTATTATTTTACATATACTATTTGATGCCAGATGTAGAAATTTTTCAAATACATTAATAAAAAATAATACATCGTTGAAAAGTGAAAAAATGGCGGTTTCTATTTTATTAAAATAATTATAGGTTGTCACTTGAAAAATAAAAGTTGATAGTCGTATCTTGTAAACCTGACTTTATAAAAAATATCTACATCTGCCATCAAATAGTATATGTAAAATAATAAAACTTTTATATGAGCCATTTTTTTCTATTAATTATAATAAAAAAGTTAAAGGGGGGGGGGCGTCTTCCCAAATTCAGCCTATATATATATATATATATATATATATATATATATATATATATATATATATATATATATATATATATATATATATATATGAATTAGTTCATTGCATTTTATTTACCCGTTATTGTTTTCTTAACAATTTCAACAGTTTATAGATAATATATTTGTTTCAAAGTAGGCGTTTCTAAATCATTGCCTTCTCAACCCCTTTAAAATAAATAGCAATCAATTAAATGTAAAGTAATATTTTTCAATTTCCACCGTTTTTCAGTTGAGTGGCTCACACTTTTCCCATTCTGCCACGTGTCTTGTGGAATCGATACGAGATCCCGACTGCGCCACTATTTTCCACACTCGCTACTTTGTACTTTGCTGTAGTGAAGTACGGGCCACGAGTCACGGTACCAATACACCGCAGTGGCGTAACACGCGAACGAAGAGAGGGGCATGTTTATGGCATAAATAAATAAACCAAACACTACAGAGGAAATAGTAACGCTGTGAGAAATGGCCAGTAAGAAAGAAATAGAATGCAAAACACCTACTTTGCTGTTTGCTTGGGGGAGAGCTATGCAAACGCAAGCATACGATATTTTCGTAGTATATGAATTATACGAGGATCACACTATACAGGATGTTCATTTTAAATGGGCCAGCATTGCAATCTCAAGAACTATAAGAGTTATAAAAACGATTAAATGGGCAAACAATTTGGCAAGACAAATTTAAAGAAAAGAAAATTTATTTTTTTGGACGAGTGGATCTCAAAATACGGGACCTAACTTTTAAATTTTAAATGATGTCATATACTTTTTATTTGCTCATTCGATAGAGCTATAATTAGAGGGTCATGAATTGAAAAAAAGTTTAATTACTTACATTTGAGCTTAAAATGCGTAATTATTTTATATCTATTGAAAATATAACATACAAACATTATACATACATATATATGTACATACAGGTGTTTCCTTTAAAACAACCAGCGTTTTTTTGGGCGAATTATCAACTTTAGAGAAAAATGTTTTATACAAAAAATGATCAAGAATAAAGGGATAATGTATCAATAGTAACAAACCGAATATTTAACCAGTGGTTCTCAAACGGTAGAACAAAATTATATTTTTTTAAATGGCACCCTATATATTTTTTTAGCCTTTTAAATAGAATATTATTTTCTGATTTCAACGATATAAATATAGCATAGGGTTGTATAACAATTATTTCGAGAAAAATTGTATTAAACACTAGAAATAATGTAATAATAAATGGGTTTACTACTAGCGTAACTAGGCAACAGACGTGTATTGCATAGCCTATTGTAATATTATAACATTATTTTTAATACCATTTTTCTCGAAATAATTGTTATACAACCCCATACCATATTTATATCGTTGAAAGCAGAAAAAAAAATCTCTATCTAATGGGATAAAAAATTATATAGGATACCATTTAAAAAAATATAATTTTGTTCTGCCGTTTGAGAACCACTGGTCGAATTTTCGGTTTGTTATTATTAATAAATTAGCCCCTTATTCTTGATCATTTCTTGTATATAACATTTTTTTCTAGTCATTAGTTCGCCCAAAAAAGCGCTGGTTGTTTTAAAGGAAACACCCTGTATATATATATATATATATATATACTTTCGCATATTTTTAATGACAGATGCCGGAAACTCAATTGTATCACGTGAAGTTAGTTGTAGTTATAAAACAAACTAGTCCTAAAATTGGAACTTATAATTAATCTATACGAGATGTCAGTAATGACAGCATATTATTATTTTTATGATAAAATTTAGTTATTTAAGTTACAATAATAAAAGATTTAGCCCTAAAATTCGTAAACATTTTGCTAGTTCTTGTGTTGAAAATAATCTTAAATTGACATCACCAGAACAGTAATGTCAACTCCTTTTGCCAGCCTAGGTCAGCAACTTTGTACTTTAAACTACCATAATTTTGAAAAATTAGTAATTAGTCTTTCCAACATTAGTAATTAGGTTATTTTTTCATAAAAATGCACATACATTATTTAGCATCACTGTAAAGTTAATTTAAAATTCTTTCCGATAATATAAAATTTGAAAAGACAGGTACATATATCATTCCATTAGCGATAATTTCGTTTCCTGTGAAACCGGAAGTAGAATTCAGTATCTTTTCACACCAAAAAGTGGCATTTAATTGCGTCCCCTACTTTAATAACTAATAAAGAAAATATCTATAGGGCGCGTGCATCACGTGGTTAGATCTAGGCAACCCGCCAGCCTGGTGGACTAACAAACCTTTTAAGTGCCTTTGTTTACATTGAGTTTGGTGGATGTTTAGCCTTTTATATGCTTTTTTGTGCGTCTTTCAGTTGTTGTTCATAACATTTGTGGGGTTTGTGTATTACTAGGGCTCAACTAACTTGAACATTGTTATTTTCTCCCGGAAAAAGTTAAAAATACGTATCTTTTATTGATAATCATAACCTATATCCATACCGTATTGACATGAATACAATGTTTAGGCCCGGAAAATTTTCCCAAACCCTATATTCAGATATTGTAGTGCGCTTTGAGCATAGTAGAAGTTCATATACAGGGTGGTGGCGGTTAGGGGTGAACATAGGGATTTAACATGGGATTTTAGTTTTTTTCAATTTCCTGCTCTCCTGTTCATTTTACGGCAAAAACTGTAGAGTACAAAATTGTTCAGAATTAAAAATTGCATACTAAAATGTATTTACATTTATTATTATATTTTTAATTTCTTCACAATTTTAAAAAGAAATTTCAAAATTTCTGTTAATTTGTAGCAATAGCCATGACTTATAACTCAAATGTTTAAACATAATAATGTCATTCAATTTCTGTCAAATTTTCGAACATTTCTCTAATACAAAGTTAATTTAATAATGAATGTTTATTCGAATAAGGAACGAGTTTTCATTATAAAAAATTATTATGGTGGAAATAGTTTTAGAAGAATACGTGATTTGTTTTCCATAAAGTACGAAAATACACCAATTCCTATTATAGCAACAATTTCTAAACTTGTTAAAAACGTTGAGAACACAGCTAGTGTAGCTGTGAACGAAGGTAATGAAGGAAATAATAATAATAATAGAAGACGTTACAACGAAGTGAGGTATTGGCTATGATAAATCAAAATTCTACGTAGTTGATACATTTGGAATTGGTTTATTATTAAATGGTATATCTAATAAAAAATGCGTATTAAAATTAAAAGTTGTTTTATTTAATTTTTAAGTTAGATTAACGCATGGTTAACGTTTATAAATAATTTTTGACAACCAGAAAAAAATAAATTCCATGGCTACAAAATAACAGAAATTTTGAAATTTCTTTTTAAAATTGTGAAGAAACCAAACACATAATAATAAATGTAAATACATTTTTGTATGCAATTTTTAAATCTAAATCCCTATGTTCACCCCTAACCGCCACCACCCTGTATATTACAAGTATTTAAAGCCTATATAAATTTAAAGGTGTATATAATGAGTTTCGTTGTGGATCAGTTAAATCTATCCAGCTTTGAGAATAAAAGACATCGACTATCGACGTGAAAGACTAGGTATATTAGTAATAAGATTTAGTGCATTAAAAATTATAACTATCAAAATTTTTGGCTGATTACAGGTTTACATTTCCCAAAAGTTACTAGCAAACATATTATCTTATAAGTATCTTGTATGATTTGCAAAGCGGTGAGATTGTGCAAGCTCACTGTGATTGTATATCTAGCTGACAATGTGAATACTCTTAACATAATTTTTAATATCTGTTTAAAACACTTTTATTGTCCTATTTTCTAACATACGCAATTAAATTACCAAAACATGATGGCTACAGGCTACGTTCATTTACATTATAATGATGTATTTTAATTTAATATTATTTGTAGATAATATATTACGCATCAGACAAAATACTTAGTAAATATCTACAATAGAGTACCTACAATATTATATTTATTCTTATTTTACCTTCGTAAGATCACTTCTCTTTACCGTACCTAACCATTTTAGCTTCCTAAAGTTATAATTCTATCTTCAAAATCTGTTTCCGATGCAAATTTATAAATTGATAATCCGTCACTACTGTCACTCGTTTGGAATATCAAACCATAGTACAAAACTATGGCATTTTAAACATATTCCTAAATGTAAGTCTGGTTTGTTGGTCCACCAGGCTGCCATTTTTAAATATCCGTGACGTCACATGCACGGGCTCTATTTGTCCCTATTCTTCGAATCACTCTGTATCTTCTCAAACATATTTCCAATTTTCGTCTAATTTTTATTATAAATCCATCTACACCCCAACCCCTACAAAAACCCCCCTCCCCCGCCAATGTATCGCACATCACGTACACGTTCACCCTTGTGAGTTACGAGCCGCACGTCGTGTGAAATATCGCCAGTTGTTGAGGATGTGACCGAAGTCTCCAGCCCAGAGCTTTGGACAGGCTGGGCAGAGCCTGTAAATAGACACTCATCCCTATACAGCCCTACACAGCACAGCACAGCCTGTCATGCACTGAATAACTCCTCAAGGCCAAGGAAAGGATCACAAGGATTCGAATGGATGAGGAGGGGATGAGGATATGCATTTTAATGAGAAATACGATTGGAGTTTATACATGAAATTTAAAATGTACCAGAGATTTTTATGTAATCTAGCTAGCTATGAAAATAACAAGTGACCATCATTATTTTTTGCTGTCAAGTCTCTGAGACATTTGTATGTTTATTTATAGTTGGAGGATATACGAAACTAACTTATGCAGGGTTTACAACCTTTTATGAAGGGTTAGGTATCTTACTGGTCATAAATTATTAGAACATGAAGGCATCACTTTTAGGGTAAATAAAAAGGTTGATGATTTGGTTTTGACTTTGACCAAAGAATGAATTTCTCAGTGATTGAAAATTACGTGGAGATGTCAGGAGCAACTAAATAAAGCATTCAACATTCAATTGTTTTTATTCATTCAATTGTTTTTATTCATTCCCTCGTACAAATGAATAAAAATATGTAAAGATTAATAATTGATTTAATTTAAATAAAGGTAAGAAATTAAGTTTGTTATTAAATTAGAGAAAATCTAATTTTACTCCAGTATCTATTGTTAAACATACTATTTAGTGTTTTACAAAAATCAAGATATACTCTTGAAATCAATACAAGACAAAGACAAGAAATATTTTTTATTTCCCAAGACAAGACAAGAAAGTATCATCAAGAAATCAAGATTTCTTGACAAGTTCCATAATACCATCAAGAGGCAAGTCGGTTCTATCTTCTAAGTTGATATCTTTTTCAAACCTTGTTTTGATGATTTCTAAAAATTTCTCGTAAATAAACTTACAACATCAAAGCTGACAAGAAGATTTTGTGGTTGTAATAGTATGTAGCTCAAAAGTTCTACAAAATGTTTTGAATTCTTCACATAAGATGTTCTTTTTTCTTGAAGTGGCTGAATGATTGGTAATAGAAATTGTCATAGTTTGTAAGTAGGAGAATATATGGAACTTTTAACGGGTTTCTGAGATGCTTAAATTTTTCTTATGGATTTTTGGAAGCCCCCTGTACAGGTGTGGAAACTTGCTAAAATATGGAGTGAGATCTGTTTCTGTTCTTAAGAGCACGGTACACTTTGTTTTCTATAGATGTAGTAGAATATTTTCCAAGTTTCTTATAATTTCCTTGATGCAAAAGCTCTTCTATTTTCAATGCTTTATTTTCTTCGTTTTCGAGATTAGGTTTGATCAGAAAATTTTTTTGCTTCAGAATTTTCCTCACTCTCTATTTATTAATAATTTAATATTGTCTACAACTTTTAAACGAAATCAAATGTCATTTTCTTAACTACAGAATGTTCTATATTCTAAATACTATTTTTAGGAGCGTTTTTTTATTTCAACATCTTTTATAACTGTTCAATTTCTATGTAGGCAAAAAATTCGTATTATCCAACATCTAAACTAATTTATTGCTTTGTGGCAATATAATTTTAAATTTTTAAAAAACTGGGGAGGAGGCTGATCATGCTAGAATTTTTCCGGGCCACTGAAACTTCCCAATCCAGCCTTGCCTAGAATCCAATTTTAACATTTTCACGTGTGTGTGTCTGTGTGTGTGGATCCTTCACTCAAATACTATCATTCAGAAAATTTTGAAACCTTGTATTTCTACCTTATTCTAATATGGGAAGAGACCATTAGATTTTGGTGTATATCAGATAACGGGAAATGGCACTATACTTGAAGCTCAAAATAGATTTTCTTCGAAAAATACTTTCAAATGTTATTTTTTCAAGATTTGTGTCATTATAAAAATTAAACATTATTAAATTTTCTATAGATTTGCATAAATCAAGATTTCTTGTGAAGAAATCTTGATTTCTTGACAATTAATATTGCAAATCTGCATTTGTATGTTTTATGTGCCTAGATCCTCTTAACGCTCAACTTAAATACTATTATTCAGAAAATCTCGAAACCTTATTCTAATATAAAAAGAGGAAAGAAGCCATTAGATTTTAGTGCAAATGGACCTATTAAATTAAAAGAGAGAGATATTAATAAGAGTGTATTAGGTTTGCACTTTGACCAATCAAAGGGCAGAGTTTATATCCCTATCTAAACCAACGCTATTTTCTTACGTGAAATGAAGTATGATTGAAATTAAATGACGAGAGGTATTGTGCTGTGCTGGCCACTTCATATTTTTATTATATTTGAGAGAGAAATACTATTATGGGATAAATCCAATTCCGAATTTGATTTATTTTTCTTTGAACACTCATTGTTTTAAATAAAAAGAACGGAATATCGAAATAACACAAAAAATAACCAATGACCAACAACTAGTAATACAATACATGCGCAACCAACATCAAAGTAACATTATTTGATTATTTATCTAAAAGGTGCAAGGGCAGACGCAGTCGCCAACGTTACTCTTGAGCGTTCGAATTGGATAAAGCGATAGAAAAAGGGGATTCCCCTAAAATATCAAGAAACAAGAAATATCAAGAATTCTTGAAACAAGACCAGAATTATGTCGCTAAGAAATGAGCAAGACAAGAAATTTTTATTTTCTTGTCTTGAAAATCAAGCCAAGACAAGAAATGATCATTCGTTACTTAAATATAGTAATTTATTTTATTCACAATCATTATAATAATATGTCGATTCCTATTAATATTAAAAGAGTTGTCATAAAATATTCATAAAATTAAAGAGTATAACTCAATGATGTATTTTGTGGATAAAATAATAGTAGTACGAAAAAGTTTGAGGACCACATCTCTTTATATTCGGAGATAAAACATATTATTATTTTTTGTAAAAGAAGTGGTCCCAATTTGAAACAATAATCATATGTACACAATGAAGTCAGCTATTAATAGCTGCAGTAGGTAACTAATGATATGTCAACATCATTTAAATGGATCCCACCCATTCTGTTTCATGTTTCTACTTTATAGTCAGTGTTATTCGAGCATTCTCGCAGAATATACTTCTCGAATAAACCCTAAAGGCCTAAATTCCTAAATATGCTGCAAAAGTAGAACCATTTACCTAACTTGCAGTGGTTGTACAGATGCCTGTAAGTGATTTTAATCTGCTTTTACAAAATTACCTTCCTTTTTCTTACTATCTTTTATCTTTCTACCCTAAATAAACTCAAAGGAAGATTTAGCAACTCAATAGTAGATTAATTTTCCCTGTTTTCACCCCAAGATTTTATAGTGTATAATCATTTTTATCAGAAATGAAAATACCGGTCCTTAATAATATGAAAGAAATATATGACATTAACTATTGACAAAAGGTTAATAATAATTCTTACCATTTAATATTTGCAATGAATACTACTCAAAAGTGAATAGGAATATTAAAAATATTTTCTTCGTCACTATTATTCACGAAAGATGACTATTCAAGGTCATTTGTTCGAAGAAAGCATACACATCACTTTATAGCAGTAGCTTAGCAACATTTTGTATTAGAAAGAGAAATATTATTTGACCTATATCTATTTAATTTATGTGGTGTGACAGATATACGTAAATAGTGGCATTACTTTCTAGCACATTATAAATAATAATGATGTATGTTGTAGAATTAGATACCTAATTATCTACTACACTGCGCTCTGTGCTAATCTTTACCCAGTGGCGTTGACGTTTAAATCAAATTATTATTCCTTGGTATATAAGTTAAGTCTATGTTTTTGTATTTTGCAAAAACATAAGTGAATAACATAAATCTTTCAGAAAAGCATTATTTAGAAAGAAACATAATTTTCAAATGAATTATTCTTATTTTTTCAGTTAAAATGTGTCCATAAATATTTCATGTTGCACGCCTATGCAAACGAAATGCAATGAAGTTATCTGCAAGTAATATTATATCAGACGGCTCACAACTGACCTTGAATAGTCATCTTTCGTGAATAATAATTTAAACATAACTATGGTTCTATTTACATTTTTAAAGCGTTACTATCATTAATTTGGAATGATTAGTTCTTTGACAGTGACATTTATCTGTCAGTTACATACATTTGAGATATGAACTATGTAACCAAGGAGTTTTTCTTGTTTAAAGCCTAGGCTCTGGGATTAAAATTATAAATAATTTTATAAATTTATCCATAAAATATATAGAAAAATGTGTAGAAAATTTAATAATCTTTAATTTTTATAATGACACAAATCTTGAAAAAATAACATTTGAAGGTATTTTTCGAAGAAAATCTATTTTGAGCTTCAAGTAAAGTGCCATTTCTAATCGAATTGTCTCTTCCCATATTAGAATAAGGTAGAAATACAAGGTTTCAAAATTTTCTGAATGATACACGGAGAGAAAACCATTGTACCACATAAAATAAATATTATATACCATAAAATAAATTATAATACGTTAGGGACAACAAAGTAACCATTGTACAATATACAACATGAATATTATACAAATTTTATAATATTTTATTATAGAAATTTGTACTATGTACCATTGTATACCTTAAAATAAATGTTATTATAAGTGATACAATTTAATAGTATACGTTAGTACTATATTAAATTGTAAGTTTTACAATACTGAATTGTATCCGATAAAATTTAAAAATTGTTATTTTTAACACAGGAAAGTATACTATAACTTTTATAATATATCTTGTACTGTGTATATACCTTTAATAATTTAAAATGTTAAAATAAATAAAAAAAGATTATTACTTAGTATTTATTAATAAGAAAATAAGTACATGTCAAAAATGTAAAAGAATAATTTAGTATACATATAAATAAAAATACATTACCTATACATAAGAATTAATTTGAGCGCATACATAGATATAATTTTCCATTTTTATATGTTTTATGTACTACTGGATACATACTTAACATTTAGCCGTTGGTTCTAGTTCATAACCATAAATATGAGAAAAAAAGCATACTGTACGTAATTGAATGCAAACAAATCTTACAATATTTTCTTTAATAAGTATAAGAGATATGTTTCCGAAAACAGGTAACTCATCCATGTCGATATATAAATAGTAACCTATTTTGTATAACGTTCCGAATACACCAACCCAATTTACACTGTTGTAGTTCTCTGTTAATTAATTAATCACTGATAATATCATTGAGATTAACAACTGCGCAACTATGTTTTGAAAATTTTATGTCTTCTTCAAAGCCAATTTTATTTAGGAATGTGTTAGCCACTTTTAGTTGATGTCTTATCGCAAGAGAATTACTAATATTTATTATTGATGCAATGTTATTGACAGTTTTTTCAACTCTTGATATTTTACTTCGAACCGCATGCACCGTAAATTTATTAATCCAACATGTCTAACAAATTCGTATGCCATTCTGCCACGAACTACACAACACAATGCACTTGATTATTAAATATCTATCTTCTTGTTCGTTGATCGTTGAAGAAATATACGTATTGCAGCACAGTAATCAGTAATAGGCTACAGACGACTG
The DNA here is from genome assembly GCA_963082715.1 of Harpalus rubripes. Taxonomy (NCBI): domain Eukaryota; kingdom Metazoa; phylum Arthropoda; class Insecta; order Coleoptera; family Carabidae; genus Harpalus; species Harpalus rubripes. The sequence continues at coordinate 8,233,223 of OY720455.1, read as the reverse complement.
TCTGTCTAGAGATAGAAACGACTGATGACTGGTACAGAACCATATAAGTTGCAACTTGGTTTTGTGTATACAAAATTACGTTGTAATATGTAATACATACATTATAGAAATATTTAGTTTTTATAAAAGGTACACAATATTTATTGTATTATTTGCTATGTTAAGTTATAAGTAATTTTAAACAATATATTATTTTACCACTTAAAATAATTTTGTTGTAAGGTACAATTAATGTGCCAAGTATAAAATATTTATTGTAAGATATACAATAAACGGTTTAACAACAGAAGTTATGTATAAGATATACTGCGGTTTTGTAAGTTCTATAACACCGTATTTTAAATTTAAATATGTTTGTGATACGTTTTATAATCTAACACTTTATAATAATATTCTTACAATACATTTCTCTCCGTGTAGTATTTGAGTTAGAATGAAGGATCCACACAGACATCATCGTGAAAATGTTAAAATTGGATTCTAGGGACCTTAAAACGTGGTCATTTCCCAAAATCTCGATATGCGATTTTTAGCACGATCCCTAAATCTCCCTTACCTAGGTTAGCGAGAGGTAAAAACAGTGTTTCTTATGCTCTATTCATTTTTGAGTAATTTATTATTATTAAGTATGTAAATGTATTACAAACTGACCTTTTTACTGTATTGAAAACATCACACGGATAATTTACGCACAAAACACTTATAAACTCACTTAAAATCAAGCACACAAAACTGCTAAAAAATCGCCATGTTTATTTTTAACTCTAGTAACAACTTCCGATGTTTACTTGTTTCACAAGTAGCTGCGTTCCACTATATGTTTGAAGTATATATTAAGAGCGTAGAGTTTAACTAAAACAAGCATAAAACTTGTATTTCTTTAAAGAAAACATTTATTAACAAACTAAACTGTATTAAAATAAAACAATTACTGTTATTACAAGTTAATCCAACATTCTATGTAAAATTAATTAGAAAACTTATTCTCATTACAAAAATAATCCTCTCCGTGTTCCCTATCGCATTACTTTGCCCTCTAAAGGATCTATTGTAGACAATCGTGTTGCATAGTTCAATAGTTCGCCGCTTGTGGAAGTTTGTAATAGTTGTATTGACACAAACAAACGCATAAGTTTGCAGTTGCAACGACTCAAGTGAAACTCAAGTGTTCTTGTGATTGTCTACAATCCATAATCAGAAACTAACTCTTCTTGTTCAGAACCAAACTTATAACTATCAGAGATCTTCCACTATCCACTATGTTTACAAATGAAAAGAAATAGACTGTAAATAGAATACTCGTATAGGAAAATTAAAAGTGCATAGTGGTTGTTGAATATTGCGCTTAAATATAAATTAGACAGTATATGTCCTGCGTCATTTGTTAAGTAATTTATAATACAAAAATAGTACATTAAAATACAAGTTTCATAAGACATGATTTTAGCAAACGCATCTTTCTTAGAAACGAGCGACTTGCTGCGAGTTTTCTAAGGGGACAAGTGCGCTGAAATGTCTTATGAAACGTATATTTTACACTATTTTTCTATTTTGGTCCTTTTGGCAAAAAATATTTAAAAATATACGTTATTTTACTTTTAGGAATTTCTATTTTGGTTTTTTCATAAAGTAAATATTAAAGAACCAAAATAGGAAAAGACTTTTTCCGTATTCTTATTACTATTATTTTTTATATTTTCAATAAACTTTTACTATTTTTGATTCCGGTGGAATAGCCTATTGACTAGTCCACCATTTTCTTATAACTTCATCTGAGAGTAAGTACAACTAAGACTATTGGTAAACCAAATAAAAAATCTGATATGGCCAGCACATAACCTCTCGCCAGATATTTTACCTGGTTGTATGCATAAAACGAAAAATATTTTTAAATACAAATACATATATTCATGTCTCACTACAAAATAATTCTCACATATATTTGCAAAATCTATAGGATATTTTAATATAAATTATGTACAATATCTACATTTTCTTTATATTCAATAGCCTGATTTTTTTTCTACTTTCCTTTCCTTTTTTTTATATTCGTCATTTTTTCGCAAATTCCTTTTTATTCTTTTTTACGTATATTCTTTTGCGTTGTTGACTCTTTATTTATTTTCATAATCTTCATACTGATGTACAAATATTTTTGACAGTGACATTTATGTGTCAATTACAAACATTTGAATTTCTTGCCTTGAAGTAGTTTTATCTGAGAATTTTTACATCAAATTATTTTATATGCATTTCTTGTAACTACTACTTCCGGTTGTCCAATTGTTACCAAAACTTAATCAACTCTTTGCATTATTGTTAGATTGAGGAATCCGTAGTTAAAAATGTCTTAAGTCTTATAGTATTTGAGAAATCGTGGATCCAACATCCACACACACACGGACATTATCGTAAAAATGTTATAATCGGATTCTAGGGACCTTAAAACGTGTTTATTCACTAAAATCTGGATATGCGATTTTTATCATGAATTCAATACCTCTCTTAGCGAGAGGTAAAAATTATTAATAAGAGAATTATAGTCGGCCAAGATTTGAAAAAATAGATGTGACGTCACGAATATAAATTTACATCTTAAACTGTTTTCTTCGTGGACCTAAATGTGCTTGAAGAATATGATATTTCAAAATTATTTAATTTAGAATTAAATTCTCTAGCGTATTAGCAAATAAAAATATACGTTCGTACTTACTTAGTGATGCACGACGAGGCGAGAGCACTCTCGTCTCGTTCTATACATGGGTACTTTTAGTTACAAAAAAAAATTTGAATGTTTAATTAGTTTTATTAGTTATTTTTTCCTCTGGTGCACTCTCCACGCCAGCAATTAGTACCCGGGAGGTGACGCCTGGTAAGCGCCCGCACGGTGCAAATATTTCATCATTACCGATATATGTGTGCAAGCAGATTGGCACACCCAGCAATGGGTAATAAGCCGTGATGATATATTTATTTATTTATTTATTTAATTAGTTTTACTGATGGCAGGATGTAATAACAAATGTTCGTATTAAAATAATTTTGTGACCGAATTTAATATTTCGTCTCTTTATTATAGTTATAGTTCTACGACTGAAAATACACGCAAGACAGTACAACTGATGCGAACTTGTCTCTTAAACTGTTACGTAAGTACGTAATGCGCAAGCGCTTTTATTTTTACAACGAGACGAGACTCAAAAAAATGTGCGAGAACGAGAGCGAGATCGAGATTACAGATCCTAAAACGAGAGTAGATCGATATTTCATATTTCTCGTCGTATCTCGCCTCGCATGCATCACTATACCTACTTCAAATAAAAAATCTGGTGTGGCCAGCATAATACCTCCCGCCATTTATAGCCCGAGTCACAAAAAAGATTAAGTTAATCCTTAATTTTGGATTAGCGAATTTTACTCTAATTTTGACAGTTTATTTATTAAAATATAGTCTAATCCAAGTAACTACCTTTTTTTAAATCCCTCAACAGGATTAAATCCCAATTACAGAGTGGGTTCACATTTATACATACCCATGCCTTAGTGGGATTCGAACCCAGAGTCCCGAGGGCACTCATGACATGAGGCGTTGCTCTAACCATTGAGCCACCGGAGCTTTAATAAAATGAAGATTAAATTTTAAATACAAGGATAGAATAGAATTCACTAATCCAAAAATGAAGATTAACTTAAACATTATTGTGAATCGTTAATTATTATTAATCTAAATACATACCTACATATTTACTTATGCTGGAAACTGTATTAATTTTTTTTTTCTATTGTACTACGAGTATTTACTTTTTTCTTTTAAAACGTTACAAACATTATTTTGAAATGATTAGTTCTTTGATAGAGACATTTATCGGTCAGTGACAAACATTTGAATAAGTGCGTTTTGTTTGTTTAAAGCGTTGGCTCTGGGATTTAAATTATAGATAATTTTATAAATTTATCCATAAAATATATAGAAAAAGTATTAATGCAAATCTATAGAAAGTTTAATAATCTTTAATTTTTATAATAACATTAATCTCGAAAAAATAACATTTGAAGGTATTTTTCGAAGAAACACTATTTTGAGCTTCTAGTAAAGTGCCATTTCCGGTTATCCGATTTTCACCAAAATCTAATGGGCTCTTTCCATTACAGAAAAAATTCGAAATACAAGGTTTCAAAAATTTCTGAATGATAGTATTTGAGTTAAAGTGGAGGATCCACACATACACACAAACACACATGCACACAGACATCATCGTGAAAATATTAAAATTGGATTCTAGGGACCCTAAAACGTGGTCATTTACCAAAATCTCGATATGTGATTTTAGCACAATCCCTACCTCCCTTACCAAGGGTAGCGGGAGGTAAAAAGTCAAGTCTCGTATTTTAAGAATCACTGGTCGTTTTTTTTCCTATTCATTACATTAGTTACCTATATGAAATGTTTGTCAATTTAACCTTGTTTGTAGCTCTTATAATTCGAGAATCTGGGGAACCGGGTTCGATCCCGACTGACGCCAAATATTTCCAATTTTAAATAGCACAAAATTGACCCCTGTGGTGCACTCTCCACGCCAGCAATAAGTGCACGTGAGGTGACGCCTGGTAAGCGCCCGCACGGTTCAAATATGTCATCATCATTACCGATATCTGTGTACAAAGCAGATTGGCACACCCAGCAATGGGTAATAAGCCGTGATTAAATATTTATTTTATTTATTTATAATTCGAGAGATAGCAATGGTACCCCACGAACGTCCTGTATACATAATTAATTTCCATCTTTTCCATTGATAATATTAATTCCGTCACTTGGGAATCCCTTCCTTTAGTTAGTCATTAGTTCTTGTAATGACTTCTTGTTCGTCTTTGGTTTTTCTGCTTGGATGTGACTGAATAATCTGTCCGGTCATTGCAGAGCCAAGTCGAGCAGAGCAAGCAAACAGAAAAACAAATCCCTGGGAAGTAATTCAAAGTGAATGCAGGAGCAGGATCAATGTAGTGAACTGCATCAGGTTCGGGAGCAGATGCCTTCAGGACTAACTATTAGCAAGTCCGAGAGGACTATTAAGAAGAAAACAGTCAAGATGAAAAAGGGGGGAGGGATGATTTATTTTAATCTCGTGATAAAATGGAGAACTAGGAAGAATGGATAGAAAGAGGATCAAACAATTTGGGGTGTATATATGTTCACTTTATAAATTACTCAAAAAATTTAAACAGCACCCTATAACTCGTTAATTTTTTAAACATAGTTCGGCTGGTTTATATTTTCAACAAATTATAAAACCTAAACAAAACTGCATCTTGATAACGCTCGTCCGCATACGAGGTCTGTAGAAAAGTATCCGACATTTGGCCGGAAAAATTATTTAAATATCGACTTTAATCATTTTAAACAGTTTTAAGTGAGTTTTAAGTTCCGAAAGTTAAGTTAGAATTTAGTTAATCATTTTTGTAAAGTATCATTGGAAGTGAAAATGAAAATATGGCATTGACTGTTGTAATTTAAGCTTAAAAATCTGATGTGGCATACGTACGCATAAAACAAAAATATTTTTCTGTCTTATTGTATTGTAGTAACCCTGAGGATGATCATAGTATGATCGAAACGTCGGCATAATCAAATAAACATATTATCTTGACTGCATTTCCGAGAATTTTTCTTCTTTTTTCCTGAATAATAATAATAATAATAATAATAATAATAATAATAATAATAATAATAATAATAATAATAATATTTTATTCATTCGAAGATCAAATACATGACATAGAATAAGTCAGAAAAAATTTACGTACAAAATGAAATAAGATTAAAACATATTTTACCTATTTAAATACTCCTGTACACTATAATAACATTTTTCTATCAAATAAAGTTTCAATTTTAATTTAAATTCCTTAATACTAGTAATATTCTTAAATCTACTATCTAACTTATAATACAATTTAACGCCGATATAGTTAGGATTATTTTCAAATAGTGTGACAAGGCGAGGGTAAGAGCAATAATAGATAATAGTACATTAAGATACAAGTTTCATAAGACATGATTTTAGCGCACGCGTCATTTTTAGAAACGACCGGCTTGCCGCGAGTTTTCTAAGGGGACAAGTGCGCTGAAATGTCTTATGAAACGTGTATTTTATACTATTTTTTCTATTTTGGTCATATTTTAAAAAAATGTACGTTATTTCATGTCCAGGAATTTCAATTTCGGTTCTTTAATATGTACTTTATGAAACTCATTTGGATAATAAATAAATAAAGAAGTACTTTATGACATCCAAATGGGTTTCATAAAGTACATATTAAAGAACCAAAATAGAAAAATAACTTTTTATAAACTTTTCTAAATTATAGTTTCAATAAAAATTAATAAAAGATGGAGTCATTAATTTTAACAAAAACTAGATACGTATTTCGAGAACTAAGTTCTCATCATCAGTAATACAACAAGTGAACAGTTAAACAGAGTAGTCAAGATTACTCAACATGTCAACCATGCCAGAGGTCCTAACAACTCTGAAAAACAAGGGAGAGAACTGGGATTATATAGGGATGGGAGTCACAGGTGAATGATTACCTATAAACTAAGATAATTTTCGTCCAATAATGAGTCATTAAATATTAAATCGTCCAATAAAATTTAACTTTGTAATAAATTGAAAAGTTTTGAGTTGATCTCGGCCCCATACCAAACGATACATTTCCGAGAATTTTTCTTCTTTTTTCCTGCATCATTTTCCCAGTCGATCATCGTTACTCCACCAATTACTATTGTTACCCATTGTTGGGTGTGCCAATCTGCTTTGTACACAGATATCGGTAATGATGAAATATTTGCACCGTGCGGGCGCTTATCTAAAGTAAAACTTCCAAATATAAAACAATGCTGGTATTTGGTTTACACATCTTTAAAACATCTGCAAATAAAAACAAATTGATACACGGACACACCTAGAAATAGGAAAAAAGTCGTGGTGACATGATCATTGGTATATTTATAATTTACTAAAAACTCTTTCAAAAACTGTTGTGCTATTTCTGAAAGCATCCCATTAAACTACAATTCCACAGTGCGATAATTCCAGTGTAAGTGCAGTGGTATCGGTATCTCTCATCTTTCCATTTAGAAGCTGATGGAATTTTTCTTCCATTGGACTATTTATTTATAAAAACGATTATCTGCAGTGAAAGAGTTTAATTTATAGAAGCTATCTTGAACCGACATGAAATTTATACGGAACGAGATACAGGATTCTGGAGAATTGACAATTCTAGATCGTCTGGATCTGGAAACAGACGCAGGAACACGAAAAATAAAACTGGAAAGGAATGGAATGGATGCGCTAGCCGTGACTCCACACATATCAAAAATACCAACGCCGAGAGATTACACCAGGTTTTTATTACATATCGTATAGTTCAGCCATAGAATCAGAGCTGGGCAATACTTGCAAGTGTAGTACTTTATTAGGCTTGCAAGTACTTTGAGTACTTCAAGTACTGTACTTGAAGTACTTTCTATTTATAGTACTTTGTACTTGACAAAGTAAATCTATTCACATGTACTTGGTACTTAATACTTGGAAAAATACTTGAAGTACAATGAAAAATACTTGAAGTACTTTAAATGTACTTGAAGTACTTTAAATGTACTTGAAGTATTTTAAATGTACTTGAAGTATTTTAAATGTACTTCAAGTATTTTAAATGTACTTGAATTACTTTACGGGGTCTCGTGGCCGCGTGACTGAGTGTCAGGTCGAGAATCTGGGGAATCGGGTTCGATCCCGACCGACGCCAATTATTTCCAATTTTAAATGACCCCTGTGGTGCACTCTCCACGCCAGCAATGAGTGCCCGAGAGGTGACGCCTGGTAAGCGCCCGCACGGTGCAAATATATCATCTTTACCGATATCTGCTTACAAAGCAGATTGGCACACCCAGCATTGGGTAATAAGCCGTGATGATATATTTATTTTATTTTTATTTTATTTGAATTACTTTAAATGTACTTGAATTACTTTGTTTGTCTGTCAGTGTTTCTTTTGCAGAGGTGTGGTGTTATGTGAATTTCATTAATAAATATATTTTCAGCGATAATATGAAAGTAAAGATATATTTGCAAATTTTTTGGCATAAATAAATTAATTCTAATCTGCGCATATTGCATATACATAAATGTTTGTATTACCTAACTACAGTGCTAGGACTTTGCGTATCGCCTGGCGATCGCATAATGTAAAAATGACGTCATTCTAACATCTCGGTACAGCTTCTCGCATCGCTTGGCGATCATATGACGTCAATTTTACGTCATGAGATCGCTAGGTGATACGGCAGTCCCAGCGAGGAACTCTTATTTTAAATAACCAAATAACTATCGCATATTGAAATTTTTTGTCAACAATCACCTTTTAAGGTCCATATAATCAGAAAAATATCAATTATCTGAAAAAGTACTTGCACCCAAATTTACAAGTACTTTTTTAAGTACTTGGTACTTTCAAGTACTTTAGAAACTAAAAAAAGTACTTGTACTTCAAGTACTTTTAAAAACATCAAGATACTTGGTACTTGTATTTCAAGTACTACTTTCCGGCACTTTGCCCAGCTCTGCATAGAATCAAAGTTGATGCGTCAATTAGTTATTAATTGTGGTATTTTTTTCATTATTTTGTGGTGCTCTCTCCCCGGCAGCCTTGACAGCCCATGAGGTGACATCTTTCGTCGCTTACTCTGTCCCACCAGACTCACCGAGCCGCAGTAGTTTACAACTGCCATACTGCTGGTTGGATTTCAGCCACTGTTACATTTATTTAAGATTATAGCATTACTAACATGACCATACGTCCCGTTTTGAACGGGATTGTCCCATTGTCCCGAACGAGCATAAAATTGTCCAGTTATCGCAAAATGTACGATTCGTGTCAATGGTAAGCAGGTTTACAACTTTGATACGTATGACAGTGAGTATTTAACTCTTTTTTACCTCCCGTCATACCGTAGGTAAGGGAGGTAATGTAATCGTGCCAAAAATTAAATGGTGAGTTTTCAGTAAATAAGCACGAATTAGGGTCCCCACAACACGTTTTTACTATTTTTATGATGATGTCTGTGTGTGTGTGTGTGTGTGTGCGTGAAGATTTTTTCGTCCACGATAACTTTTACAACAAACTTGCAAACATATCTATTTTCCGTATTTAAGCTTCTTGCATTCATATAACGAGTTGATTAGATTTTGGGTAAAATTGGATAAATGGAAGTGATACTTTACTTGAAGCCCATAACAGTTTTTAATGAAAAACTATATTAAAATATAATCCAAAACTTTTCAATTTTAGTATTTAAGACTTTTATATCATGGGAAACAACATATTAGATTTTGGCTAAAATTAATAAACCAGAAGTGATACTTTACTTGAAGCTCTGAACAGATTCTCGTGAAAAATATATTGATATACTCCAAACCAAAACTTGTCAAATTTAGTATTTACGACTTCTATATGAAGGGGAACAACATATTAGACTTTGGATACAATTGATAAACCAGAAATGATACTTTACTTGACGCTCTGAACAGATTTTTGTGAAAAATATATTGATATATTCCAAAACTTGTCAAATTTAGTATTTAAGACTTTTATATAACGGGAAGCAATATATTAGATTTTGGCTAAAATTGATAAACCGGAAGTGATACTTTATTCGAAGCTCTGAACACATTTTCGTGAAAAATAAATTTATACAATCCAAAACTTTTCAAATTTGGTATTTAAGACTTTTATATTAGATTTTCTTGAAAAAATATATTAAAACATGATCCAAAACTTCTCAAATTTGGTATTTAAAACATGTGTATAATTTGAAATAACATTAGATTTTGACTATACCTATATGATAAACCGGAAGTGGTATTTAATTTCGAGCTTTTAAAAGATTTTCGAGGAAAAACAATAAAATATAATCCAAAATTTGGTATTACAGACTTTTCTATTTATTGAAACATTAAATTGATTTTGTTTACGAACGATCAACCGGAAGTGATACTTTACTTAAAGATTATTGCTATTTCAAACATGGAAATGGCGGGAGGACACATCAGATTTTTTTTCGTTGTGTTTATAATTTACCTACGTAATGTTTCTGTATTTTGAATTTTAGTTGATAACAAAAACAAATGTAATGGCTTCGGCTGGGAACTCGAATTTAAAAGATAACAACAACTTCGAATTAAGTGACAATGTAAGAATTCTACAGATTTTGTTGACCGGCAACCTGTATAATAGTCGCGCGCATACTGTGTTGTGTTTAGACTTTAGATAGTTTATCAAGGTAAGGCAACAATCCGTTCCCTTTTCTAAATTGTTCTGTGATCTGGCAATTTATTTTTGTACATGAAAGGGCAAAAACTTCATCTTTGAATTTAATTCCGAAGCAAGTAACCACTAACTCATTTCTCGTTTTCCTGTAACGATAAGTAACCTATTTTAATGTTACATTATTTCAATAATAAAATAATTTTTTAAAATAGATTTTTATTTGTAAAAGTAATAATTCCTCCGTGACTTCTAAAATATTCTCTCGCGGAATGACTAATGTTGTGCATTAGTTATTTCAAATAATCATAGTAACAAGTATATTATGAGTCGGTGTTGGATAAATGTATTTTTTTAATTTTTGCTAATTCTATCCTTGTTGCACGAGACCTACATTTAGCACAGTCTGTCTCAACTGAAAGTAAAATCACCTGACTTCACTGATGATGCGATAAACCCCGTCTCAGCGAGACAGTATTACTATCCAGTCAGAGTAGGTTAGCAAAAATTTAAAAAAATACATTTATTATAATTTTGATAAATTTAACAATGCGTGATTATTTATTTATTATCACTTTCAATTTGTACCTGATATTTATTTTAGCCATATTTAATTACATTAGAATATCTGTGCCACTACTTTAGTTATACTAATAAAAGAATGCCATACGGATTAAGGACTAAGTATAAATAGTACTGATTGACTGAGATTTCAAGTAGGTAATTGTTAACATCTTATCCACATTACAGTCGAGAAGTTTTTCACATTATTTAAAAAAATGGACATAAAATTCATCTTTTATTTTTCCTTAAAATTTTGTGCATATTCCTTTTCTCTTTTTACAAAACACCCCGTATGTAAACCACTTTAAAATATTCATCTCCTAACAATCCCTAATTTTAAACCTGTAGAAAATACCTCGAAATACCCATAACACATCTAAGAGGGCGTACCTAACCTCACGCACACATTGGTAGCATGGCTTAGAGAGAGAATCCCTTATATCTTTCTCGTTAGTTAGACGAAGACAACACTGTGCCACGTTGTCGAGCTAGATCAATAAGCCTTATCAAATGCAAGAACCATCCCCGAGCGACACATGCTGCCATCTAGCGGCAAAGTGGAGAACTAAATGTCGACTGCCACACCCCTTAAAGCAGTGGCTTACAAACAGTGGAACCTTCCAGGCGAAACCCATTCAGAGGGAAGGTGGACCACAACGGAGATAAGTTTTAGGGAAAATACTAAAATTTTGGATTGTTTTTAGGGTGGAAACTTGTAGGAAAAGTGTGGAGGTTATGTAATAAAAATAAAAAGTGTGAGGATAGTTTTAAAATGTTTATTAAGGGATAAATGTTTTAATGCAATGTTTGGGGATGGTTCGTTCCATTATCAGATGAGTGCATATCTGTATGCCAATCTTTAAAGGTTAAAATGTGTACATGTCAATTGATTTACAATAATTTTTCTTTAATATTTTATCCTTCAAAATATTATTAAAGATAAAGTCCTAGCAATACCCAAAATATTCAGAAGATACATTTTTCATTTCCGTTTGTAAATATTTTTCAGATAGTTTTCGCTTTCCTTTTTACCCCTCGCTAAGTTATTGAATTCATGCTAAAAATCGAATATCCAGATTTTAGTGAATAAGCACGTTTTAAGGTCCCTAGAATCCGATTATAACATTTATACGACCGTATGTGTGTGTGGATGTTGGATCCACAATTTCTCAAATACTATAAGACTAAAGACATTTTTAACTACGGATTCCTCAATCTAACAATAATGGGAAGAGTCAGGCCCGGATTACCCATAAGGCCAACCTAGGCCATGGCCTAGGGCGCAGGCACGGAGGGGGCGCACATTGAGTAGTTGGATAAATGGGAAAACGGAAAGAGAGAAGTGCCTGCAGTTACTAGACGACTAAACAGTCACATTTGCTTTAATTATACAAAATCTGTATAGTAGAGTGATTGGTAAATCCTGTTGAGCTATGACATTTGTCGAAGATTTTAAATAATTCTAACATTTATATACCGGGTATCTACTTACGAATTTTAGCAAATACAATGGTAGAATTTTCGTGGCTGTAATTTCTGCCCTGTGAATTTTAGAATAAAAGTATAAATACGAAAACTGTTCAGAATTAAAAACTGCATTTAATAAATCCAAAATGATTGTTTACATGCATTTCATTCGAGAGATGGTAAATCTATTTTCAATGACTGCTAATAGTATGTATATTGAAAAACAAATTTCATAAGGCAATCTGTTAAGCCACGAGTCCAACTTTGGAAAACGAGCCGCTTTGCGGTGAGTTTTACAAAGGACGAATGCGATTATATATAATATTTATATTATTTTTTCTATAGGGGTAATTTTATAATTCTATTAGATTATTAATAAATGCGACTTGTCAAATCAGTTACGTTGGTAGCACTTCCGGCTAACAAATTGAACTTCAGGGATGAAAATTATTTGTTTACTGACAGCAATTTGATGTTGATATGTTACTTATGTATTAGTTTTAAAAGCAGTAAGTCATAGCACCTCTAGAAAACGAACAGCTCCAAAAACAGTACGTTTATAGATCTTCTTAGCAAGTTTTCAGTGCGTTTATAGACTCATAAAAGCACCGATATAGAACAAAAAATTAATGAAATCAAGCATTATTAAAATTTGGATATGTATTGAGAGGGGCAGGGGGGAAGGGGTGTAGTCATGAATTTTGGCCTAGGGCGTAAAGAAATGCTAATCCGGACCTGGGAAGAGTTGATTAAGTTTTGGTAACAATTGGACAACCGGAAGTAGTAGTTACAAGAAAAAAATCATCTAAATATTATTTATCAAAAATTTATGTAAATACTTATATTAAAGAACGTTAAATTCTTTATTCGATAAATATAAATTCATTATTATATCTTCTATAGATTTAGAAATAAAGAAATGTATATAAAATAATTTGATGTAAAAAATCGCAGATCAAACTACTTCTATGCAAGAAATTTAAATGTTTGTAATTGACACATAAATGTCACTGTAAAAATATTTGTATGCCACTATCAAAAATATTTGTACATCATTAAGAAGATTATGAAAATAAAAAAGTCAACATCGCAAAAGAATATACGTAAAAAAGAATATAAAAGAAATTTGCGACAAAATGACGAATATAAAGAAAAAGAAAAGGAAAGTAGAAAAAGATAACTTCAGGATATTGAATAAAAAGAAAATGTATGTATTGTACATAATTTATAATAAAATATCCGATAGATTTTGCAAATATATGTTGTATTGTTGTATTTTTTTGGTGACACATGAATATATATATTTGTATTTAAAAATATGTTTTGTTTTATGCGTACAACCAGGTAAAATATCTGGCGACAAGTTATGTGCTGGCAACATCAGATTTTTGTTGAAGAATTCAATATTAATTTTCAGTTATTCTAATAGTTTAGTTATTATATTAATTTTAGATTATTAACTAGCAGAAAATTGACACGCGTGGTTCACTCTCCACGCTAGCAATGGGTGCCCGTATGGTGACGCCTTTTGAACGCCAGCACGGTACAAATATGTCATCATCATTACCGAAATCTGTGTACAAAGCAGACTGGCACACCCAGCAATGGGTAATATGCCGTGATGATATCAGTGCCGACTTACGAAATTTTGCCGCCCGGGGCTAAATTTAAAAACCGCCATTCTCAACAAAGAAAAAATCGTTTTTCCTACATCAAACTGCCAAGAGCCAGGGGAAAGAAGATAAATGTTACAAATTTTGTTTTTTCATTACGCGAATTTTAAAGATTGAAACCCTATCTAATGTTTTTGGAATGAAAAAGTGTATTAATCTTATTTCGAAACTCAGATTGGTCATTTCTTAAAATTATTATACCCACAGATGGGTCAAGTTTCAACTTATGTGGGACGTAATAGAATTTCTCCGTTATTTTTGCCGGTTTACGGTTTTCGATTCAGCTCCGGTTCAAAGTCCTGGTTTAATGAAAGGTTTCATGACTTTGCAGTCAGAGCTTTTTCGCTACATCAGTCACTCGTCCAAAATTCTTGCGTCGTTTGGTGGTTTTATTAATTGTGTAATTCAGTGGTTAATTTTTAACAACTGGTTAAAAATTGTTTCCTATTGTTTGTTATATTATGTCAACATAGGTATTAAATTGGTTAAATTTTTAACCAGTTGCTAAAAATTAACTATTGAGTTACGGAATCTCATCAGACAACCACTGACACCACTATTAGCTTAACAAATTTCTGTTCAGTACGAGTACTGAACAAAAATCGGCTGACCAAGTAATAATAATAATTTGCGCATATCGCTGTCGAACATTCATCTTTTTATACCCTGACGCTTGGACCGTCATCCTTTTTAGATCTTGTCTAACAAGTTCTGAGGCTTATCTTAGGATTGTTATCGTTTTGCCTCCTTTACATATACCATTTAAAAGCGCCCACCTTCAATCTATAAGTACCAATTATCTCATTTTGCTAGAAAATGGACATTCATCCTTTTTATTTATTTAAGAACGTGCTCTGCTCGGTGTACCGCCCTTTACGTATCTACCTCCGGGTGCTATAGACCCCAAAAACCCCCCTGTTAAGCCGGCACTGGATATATTTATTTATTTTAGATTTTGATTGTATTTTAAATAGTATAAATATCAACAGTTTGTACAGGTTGCGGCAGAACCAATTGAGCAGTTTTGAAGAGTTATAAAAAAGAAACCAGGGTATATATGAAAAAAATGTTTTTATTTTTGAAATTAGTAGGACTTACCATTTTATGCTCATTAATTTTTAAAAATAATGTCTTTAAGATGGCGGCCGTTAGCACAATACATTGCTGGAGCCGATTTCTGAAGTTTTGAACAGCCCGTTGACACATTTCGCGGGGTATCGCGTTTACTTCTTCTACAATCTGCTCCCTTAGCTCTAGCAGGTTTTGGGGGCGACGTTTAAACACTTTTTCCTTTAGATATCCCCAAAGAAAGAAGTCGCATATGCTTAAATCGGGCGATCGCGCAGGCCACCCCACGTCACCTCTCAAAGACACTAGACGTCCAGAAAACATTTCTCTTAAAGCGTTTAGAGAATTTCGGGCTGTGTGGGCTGTAGCCCCATCCTGTTGGAACCAAAAGTCCCCTAATCCCTCTTCTTCAACAACCACTTCCAATCGAGGCTGCAGAAAATTTTGCAACATTGAAACATAACGCCCGAAATTCAGAGTCACGTTCACGCCTCCCTCTTCAAGAAAGTACAGCCCAGTAGCGAAAATTTTGTTTATTCACAATACCGCTTAGGTGTAAATGTGCCTCGTCGCTGCTGAAGAATGCTGCCTCAGGAGGGATCGCTGCTGAATTTCCTCACACAGATTTTGGCGGTTGGCGTAGTCTGCTGGGTTCAATTCCTGAACCATCATTATTTTGAAGGGATGGAAATTCAAATCTAAACGCAGAATCCTCCTCAAACTGCGGTCTGAAACCCCCAATGCAATAGCGTGCCTTCGAGCAGAACGTCTTGGCGATTGTTCGACTGCTGCTCTCACTAGCTCCACATTTTCTGGTGTTCTGATGGATCTTCGTAGGCCATGTGTACCTATTCTTAGTGTGCTACCAGTTTCCTCCAACTGCCGAATCCAGGACCGAATTGTGTTCGCAGTAGGAACAGCATTATTTCGCGGAATGTTGAACCGTCGCCAAAAAGCTCTTTGCGTTGCAATCACAGATCGGTTGTTTTCATAAAACACACGCACGGCAAAGCCACGATGTACTCCGGTCCAAACCATGTTGGGTACTAAAAAGGGGATGCCGACAGAACAAAAGGAGACCTAGTGCAGCTGTCTACCGCCGCCGCCGCCGCCCGAACACCTGCCCCTCCAAATTGCTCAATTGGTTCTGCCGCACCCTGTATTTAATAGTAATACTGTTCATTATTCTTTATTATTTAAGATATTTTTATCAATTTTATATATTTGAGTGTATGGTGTCCATGTTCACATAGTCACCGGTTGTGGTTCTTAGAACCTGAGTTCATTCCCAGACAAAATTAATTATTATTTCGAATTATTAATGACCCAAAATGGCCTATGTGGTGAACTGTTCACAAACTGAGTTTAGTAAGTTTTTGGTTGTCCCCACTGAGTCAATTATTTCTAATTACTAACTACACAATGCAGATTTTGAAGAAGAGGTCAGGTTTTGATTCCCGTAGTATACGAGGGATGTTCTAATAAAGTAAAATACGGTACGTCACTCTGAAAATTTTGTTTCTTAAAATATTCCCTGCAAATTAACTTTGACCAATGGAAAAAAATCTGATGTGGCCAGCACATAACCTCCCGTCAATTCTATGTTTAAAATAGCAACGAGCTTTAAGTAAAGTATCACTTCCAATTGATTGTTTGTATACAAAATCTAATTTGTTGTTCCGATAAATAGAAAAGTCTGTAATACGAAATTATGATTTTCCTCGAAAATATATTAAGAGCTCCAAATTAAGTACCACTTCCGGTTTATCATATAAGTATAGTCAAAATCTTGTATGTTGTTTCAAATTATACACGAGTTTTAAATACCAAATTTTATAAGTTTTGGATCATGTTTTAATATATTTTTTCAAGAAAATCTGTTTATAGCTTTCTGTAAAGTACTACTCCCGCGGTTTATCAATTTTAGAAAAACATCTAATATGTCGTTCTCATTAATATAAAAGTCTTAAATACCAAATTTGAAAAGTTTTGGCTTGTATCAATATATTTTTCACGAAAATATGTTCGGAGCTTCAAATAAAGTATCACTACCGGTTTATCAATTTTAGCCAAAATCTAATATTTTGCTTCCCTTCATATAAAAGTCTCAAATGCCAAATTTTGGAATATATCATAATATATTTTTCACGAAAATCTGTTCAGAGCTTCAAGTAAGATATCACTTCTGGTTTATCAATTTTAGAAAAAATCTAATATGTCCTTCTCATTAATATAAAAATTATAAATACCAAATTTGAAAAATTTTGCACCAAAAATATTTCGTTTATTTTGACAAATAAAAAAAATGTTAATATGCAAACTTAAACTAGACAAAGGGGCTCATAAGATGATCATAGTAAGAATTTTGTATCACTTCCGGTTTTAGCGGAAATGGGTACAAGTTTGAATCTAGCATAGGGAATCGATATTTTTATATTTTTTTCCAGAATGTAAATAAAATTAGCTTCACAACGATACCAAAATATCGTAGTTTTTCTTCAACCATTTATATATATATATATATATATATATATATATATATATATATATATATATATATATATACTTAAATCGAACACCCTGTATATATATATATATATATATATATATATATATATATATATATATATACAGGATGTTCGATTTAAGTGCTACACTATTGCTATCTAGAGAAGTATAAGAGATACGAAGTCTGTTAAATTAGCAAACAATTTCTATTTTATAAGACTACTTTAATGAGCAAAGCAAGAATTTTATTAGACCAATGGTTCTCAAAATACGATGTGCTACTTTCTTATTTTAAATGGCAACCTATTTTTTTATTTGATTATTCGATTCAGTATTTTCTTCTGAATTCAACGATATCCGTTATGTAATACTCTATTATTACAAAATATTTGAGAAAAATGCAAAATTAATAATATATTATTTTTATTTAAATATGACTATACAAAGAGCGCTATGGAAAAAACAAATAAATCAATAAAACATTTGTTAATATTATTTATGTATTTTATCTTGTTTATACCTTGTTCCATTTAAGCCAATCAATATTGCGGAGAATAGGGAATAGTTTTGACCTCTCTGATTGGCTGAAATTAGAGACAAGAACCAGGTTTACCCAATGTAATTTCGGCTACTTCAGATTTGCGCTGATGCCAGTGACATATACAGAATGGCTTAAATGGAACAGAGCATAAACAATAATTATTCACTTAAAGAAAATTATAAAAGTTTTTGTAATTATTTCTTCATTTGATTTATTTGTTTTTTCCATAGCACTCTTTGTATAGTCATATTTAAATAAAAATGATACATTATTAATTTTATATTTTTCACAAAAATTTTGTAATAATAGAGTATTACACATGGATATCGTTGAATTCAGAAAAAAATATTGAATCGAATAAGCTAATAAAAAAGGTAGTTCTAATTTAAAATAAAAAAGTTGGGTCCCATTTTTGAGAACCACTGATTAAGAAAAAATTTTGTTTTGTTCATTTTAATAGTCATATAATTTAGAAATTGGTTGCTAATTTAACGAACTTCGTATCTCTTATACTTCTAGAGATAGCAATAGTGTAGCACTTAAATGGAACACCCTGTATGTATATATATACTAGACACTTCCACAAAATTAGTAACATTTGTAATCAACATTAAAAATTCATAATGTTAAAAATTATTGACATTGACTCTTCTTGCATTAATGCCGAATATTGGTAACACTTAAAGAAACTCTTTCCCTTTTTTAGAACATTAATTACGACAAAATCTTTTTATTCTTTTTACGTCCGAATCGATCGGGTTTCTTTTGTATTGTCCCTTCCCATTGGCTATGAAACCCGCAATAAATATGTGTTGTAGTAATGCTGGCGGAATTAGAGAAATAAATGAAGAATCACGAGCGAACGTGAACGTTATGTAATAACCAATCACATCACAATTCTCATCTTCATCTCCTCATTGCTGATTCCGCCAATAGCAGGGCTTTATAGACAAGTTTACGACCATATACAACGATTGTTCCAGATACCAAATTAGTGATTGGTTGTGTTTGATAAATAAATATAACATCATCTTTTATTGCTTGTTTATGATTCGGACGAACGGCTTGAGTTCGATTCTGACCGACGTAAAATCTTCCAATAGTTTCAAATACGATAAAATCAGGGAGTTAAACCGGACCCGAATTCCAAAACCCAAATTAACCAAAAAGTTTCTAAAACCTGCACCCGAATCCGAAACTTAATTTTCAATTTTAAAAGAGCTGAACCCGAATCCAAACCGATGTTTTTAATGGGTTTAATTTAATTTAATTTGATAGGTGGTAAGGAATTCTTTCGTCGACATTGCTGTTAATTATCATTTATCTTTGCTAGTGCAGTGGATGCTTTTAGTAACATTGAATTAGTGGACATGGTGTTAATTTATGGAGAAGCAGGGCAAAATTCGTTATTGGCACGACGTCTCTATGCTGAACGTTATCCTTTACGGCGACTACCCACTCACCGTTTGTTTGTGAGGATAGTCTAGCGCCTTCGAGACACAGGATCTGTGCGACCTAATCGTGGGAGAGATGGTGGCCGCCAGCATCAACACGATAATATGGTAAATGATATCTTAGATGCTGTACATGCTGAACAAACTACTAGTACCCAAAGAGTATCTCAACAATTACGTGTACCACATAATTCAGTATGGCGAATTTTAACAGATCATAAATACCACCCATTCCATTATCAACGGGTACAGGGGGCTAACAGAACCTGACCATCAGTTTAGCGTACGGTTTTGGAACTGGCTTTTACAAAAACATACTGAAAATCCTAATTTCCCCTCGTACATCATATTTTCTGATGAGGCAGCTTTTTCGAGGGAGGGAGTTCATAACTCTCATTATTGGACCCAAGAAAATCCGCACGTTGTTTTTCGATAAATGATTGGGCAGGTATTATTAATGTAATGTTAATTGGGCCGTACATTCTACCAAATAAGATGACTGGAGCTTATTATTTTACAAAATACTTTGCCAGAACTACTTGAAAATGTGCCTTTAAATGTGCGTCAGCAGGCATGGATTCAAAGCACGATGGTGCGCCACCACACTATGCTGTAAATGTAAAAGAACATTTAAACCAAGTGTTTGAGGACAAGTGGATTGGTCGCGGTGGTCCTGTAGCTTGGCCTGCTAGATCCCCTGACCTACATCTGCTGGATTTTTATTTCTGGGGTCATTTTAAATCACTCGTATACGATAACCAAAATGCGCCAGAAAACGAAGAAGAACTTAGGCAGAGAATAGAAAACTCAGCAGAAACAATACGAGTACAAAATTCGTGCCAAAGCTGTACTAGACCATTAATTCAACGTGCTGTAATGTGCGTAGGGATGAATGGTGCAAATTTTGAACAGTATTTGTAGTTTTGTGCTTCAAGTATGTGTTTAGTTATTTCCCAAATTATATATTAAATACATTAATATTAGAAATTATTTTATATTCAAAACTATTATTATCTCTAAATCTAACGAACATTACATAATGTTTCTTTTATAATTAATTTCATTTAACATTTCTTTCTATGACGTATGCTACTCCAGTGGTCCAAAAAATGTCTACTTCAAGTAAACTACCCTTAACTTTGCGAATTTAAAAAAAAATTTTTTTTTCATGATCTGCATGATCTACCCTTTAATTTTTTGTCCTAAGTTGTGGAACACCCTGTATATCGTCGTCATGAAGAAATGGGTGCTACTGCAGCATCAATCTCTTCTGAAGAAGAAAACCTTCTACCCCGTTATCTTATTTAAAAAAATGGATTATCTAATTTCTAACTAAATTTTGCAACTTAATTTCAAAAGACAGATAATTAACAGTTTAAAATTATTGAAAATTTTGTTTTTCTTTGCCTACCTGATTATTTTATTTTCAAAAATTCTATAAATGTATTAAGCTTATATGCTCACAACCTGTAGCATAAAATACAAGTAAATCTATCAATAGACCAAATGAAATTCGTGTCCCACATTCTATATTTCCATGTACGATAAAACTGATCACACAAATGCAAAGGTAACCTAGTTGCATTTGTGAAAGACATATATCCCTCAATATAAACGTCCAATAGATTCATGCCAATGATCTATCACATCTGGATCGATCACTCCGCGTTGCGTTGACCAGTGATTAATTAGTTTTTAAACCGCCGTCATTCGCTTTGCATCGTCCACTCTTTGATTGTTATTAGTGATTGTGACGTATTGCCGGCATTTATTACCCATTGTGCAAAAGGAAAACATGGGAAAGAGAAATATCACCCCGGTCCAAAGAAACTATAAGATAAATTACATTCGAAAGATGAAAAATTTCTGAAGGGAATTTAAAATGCATTGTAGTACGAAAAGTTTAAAGGTTTTATCCAATATTGATTCGGAATTTGGTTATCTATGAGTTAGTCAAATCTTTAAAATTACATGCATGTGATTTATAGTAGTTGAAAAGTCTCTACTCCTTCAGAATTTAATTAATAGTAGGGAAACTTTCAGCAGTTTTAGTTTCGTAATGTTCTTTCTGAAATTTGCAGTTTTATCCAGTAATTTTTCAGAACTGAGAAATATTCATAGTTTTATCTGATGCAAACTGCAAGAGTTACTAGTTTTAATATAAGATTTACTTGCATTTAGATTTAGACAGGTCAAACGAAGTGACAACTCACGAAATGTAGAGAATTTACAGAGCTGAAGGCTTGTCATAGAAGGTGAGTGAGGATTAGTGCAAAAGAGAAGTCAAAACAAAAATGATTATAAAAAATACTAGGTTTGATCAAAAAATACGAGATACTATACCACGCCATAATCAAAATTTAACTATCTTAGATAAAAAAAAAATTGGTGTGGCCATCACAATACTTCCCGCCATATACAGACCGAGTCACAAAAAATATTAAGCTAATCCTTATTTTTGGATTCGCGAATTTTACTCTAATTTATTTCTTATTATATAGCCTAATCTAATCCAAGTCATTACTTAATAAAATGAAGATTTAATTTTAAATACCGGGAAAGTATATAATTCACTAATCCAAAAATGAGGATTAGTTTAAACTTTTTTGTAAATCGTTACTTTTTATTACTTTAAATATATACCAACATATTTACTTATGCTGGAAACTGTATTGATTTACTTTTCTATTGTTCTATTTACTTTTTTCTCTTTAAAGCGTCATACTACTATTAATTTGAAATGTTTAGTTTTTTGACAGTAATATTTATTTCTCAATTACATACATTTGAATAGCTGCGTAAGCAAGGAGTTTTATTTGTTTAAAGCGTAGGCTCCGGGATTTAAATTATAGATAATTTTATAAATTTATCCATAAAATATGTAGAAAATGTATTAATGCAAATGTGTAGAAAATTTAATAATCTTTAATTTTTATAATAACATTAATCTCGAAAAAATAATATTTAAAGGTATTTTTCGAAAAAAAACTATTTTGAGTTTCAAGTAAAGTGTCATATCCGATTTACACCAAAATCTAATGGACTCTTTCCATAATAGAAAATGGTCGAAATACAAGGTTTCGAAATTTTCTGATTGATAGTATTTGAGTTAGAGTGGAGGATCCACACATTTATATACACACACACACACACACACACACACACACACACACACACACACACACACACACACACACACACACACACACACACACACACACACACACACACACACACACACACACACACACACACACACACACACACACACACACACACACACACACACACACACACACACACACACACACACACACACACACACACACACACACACACACACACACACACACACACACACACACACACACACACACACACACACACACACACACACACACACACACACACACACACACACACACACACACACACACACACACACACACACACACACACACACACACACACACACACACACACACACACACACACACACACACACACACACACACACACACACACACACACACACACACACACACACACACACACACACACACACACACACACACACACACACACACACACACACACACACACACACACACACACACACACACACACACACACACACACACACACACACACACACACACACACACACACACACACACACACACACACACACACACACACACACACACACACACACACACACACACACACACACACACACACACACACACACACACACACACACACACACACACACACACACACACACACACACACACACACACACACACACACACACACACACACACACACACACACACACACACACACACACACACACACACACACACACACACACACACACACACACACACACACACACACACACACACACACACACACACACACACACACACACACACACACACACACACACACACACACACACACACACACACACACACACACACACACACACACACACACACACACACACACACACACACACACACACACACACACACACACACACACACACACACACACACACACACACACACACACACACACACACACACACACACACACACACACACACACACACACACACACACACACACACACACACACACACACACACACACACACACACACACACACACACACACACACACACACACACACACACACACACACACACACACACACACACACACACACACACACACACACACACACACACACACACACACACACACACACACACACACACACACACACACACACACACACACACACACACACACACACACACACACACACACACACACACACACACACACACACACACACACACACACACACACACACACACACACACACACACACACACACACACACACACACACACACACACACACACACACACACACACACACACACACACACACACACACACACACACATATACAGACATCATCATGAAAATGTTAAAATTGGATTCTAGGGACCTTAAAACGTGGTCATTTACCAAAATCTCGATATTCGATTTTTAGCACGATCCCCATACCTCCCTTACGAAGGTTAGCTGGAGGTAAAAAAATAAAAATATATACTTGTATAAATTAATGAGTGATAAAAAATGTTTAAATATTTAATCGTTCGCAAAACTACAAGTGATTTAAGTTTGTGTTTCATGTCCTAAGAATTTTGATTAGTTAGAAACGAGACGAGCGCTCGACCTTTATGCCATTTTTGCAAATATAAAACGTCACATGCCAAATTTAAAATTTAATAATTTAAAAATTCATAGCTCACTTATTACGTAATAATTTTAATATGTATGAAACCGAACATACACTTCACAGACTATATGACCAACGTGATAAATAAAATGAGCTCAATCAAATACGAATAACGTACGATATTCAAAAATTCTCGTTACTTTTTAACTAAGCCTCATATTACACAAAAATTGCACATTTTTTTTATATCTGACTCATTAAAACAAAAAAAAAAATGCGAAGAGAACATCCTAAAACTTTACTTTTGTGTAACAAATAATTTGGAATATATATATATATATATATATATATATATATATATATATATATATATATATATATATATATATATATATATATAATTTTATCAATTGATTATATGTAAAAAAAACTTTGCACATAGGCGCCTTATACCCACGGAGCGGCCCTATATTTATGCACTCGTATTTTGATGAATGCATTCCTTTCAAATATACATATTTCTCCCATTTCGAACACGAAATAATTTTCGTCTTTGAAAGTTATTTGTAAAAGTAAACGACGAGCTTTTGATATTTTCAAATATCAAAGGGAAATGTGAGAGCATAAAGATTCAATTTCATATTTTGTAATTAACCGGAGATGTATATCTCTTCTACTTTTTACTTGAGTTCTTACTGCGTTTCATGAAAATGTTTTGATAAATTGGCCATGTAATGAACATAAATCTTCTTCGTTAGGTACTCGCAACAGAGGGAAGAAGTTTGTGTAAGTCTTCCATACAAAAGAATGAACTATTTTTCAACATGTAATTTTAAAATTTCAAAAATAAATCCATAAAGACTTACTGAATACCGTATGTAGTAAATTCATCTATGAATAAAGACAGTTTGTTACATACTGTAACATGTACATATAATAGCTATTATCATACCTAGGATTGTTGAGTATTATAACTGCCGCACATGTCGGTTTAAAACTGTTGTGATTCCAAACATCCGTGGTTTGTTCAATAATTTATCGGTTTCCGAAAATGAAGACATTATTAATACTATTTTTTGAAATTCTCTCATTAATGCTACCTAATTTCAGAATGTTATGATTAACAGAACACAATGATACCCAATGTTCGGTCAAGAACCAGAGCCGGATTCACAATGCTCGAGGCCCGGGGCTTTGGGTAACTTGGTGACCCTCCCCCCTGCAAACTTTGATTTCTCTATTCAAAATAGAAACGACTATAAAAGATTAATAAGAAAGGAAAATGATTAAATGAATATCTTTTGTAAGAATATTTATTTTACAACATGCTATTGGACATTGTACCTTTCGAACTTTTGCTGAAGCAAATTCTGATATTAGGAAATCAAACGATAAATTTCGTACAAACTCTGATTCTATTGATAATAACATAAGGTTGTTAAGCCTACTTTCTGCTGACAAAGCTCTAAGTCTGTTTTTAAAAAGATCGAGTATCGAAAAAGACCTCTCTGCTTCACCTTCACAATAGGGGATTCCGATTAAGCGAATTTTTAGCGCCCCGTCGCGGTATTTTTGTGAACTATGTGGACAAACAAGTAACTGTCATTGTGCTGTCAAGTTAATAGCCTTGTGAAATTTGTGTTTTATATTAAAAGTATGGGTACTAGGTGCGCATATGGCCTCTGTAAGTGTGATTACAGGAATAAATATAAAAAAATATACGAGAGGAGTTAATTTTATTCCATTTCCCAAGCCGCTCTCATGGTTTATCCGTAACTAAACTAAATGGTTTCGTGGAAGTAGTGGTATATGGGTCCGTAGTTAAATACGTTTGATACATATTGGGATGAAAAATAGCACCACTTTATATTTACATCAAGTACCACACACGTATTACTTGAAACTGACGCAGATACCCATTTACCACCATCAATGCTGGGTAATATAATATTACTGCGTTCCGTATTCATACAATTTTGAATTCTGAAAGCGTTATAAAATTTTAAGTTAGAATAAGTACCCAGTAACCAACCTGAACTAACCTTAAAATAAGATCGCTCTTTTTCCGCATTTTTTCAGACCACAACACTCTAATCATCTTTTTTGTTCTTTCACCGAATGATTTTCAATATTTTTCTGTTTAAATTTCGCCCCTGGCACTAACTTTGCATTAAAAAAATTTATTTTCATCACATGTCAATAGAAACCGTCTGTTTGTCCATATAGTTCAAGATTTTACCGCAAGTGGCGCATTGTGTGACGTCACGATCGGAATCCCCTATTCGTTATCGGTATGCTCAAATTTTCGTGACTTTTAAAAAAGAAGAAATATGCACAATTTCTTCTTCTAAAAAGTTTTATAAATCGTCAGGACACCATTTCCTCAAGTTTGCGAGTCATTTCTGAGCGATTCCATATTATCTCGTAGTTCCAGGTTATTTAGAAACTAGAGTCACTGGCACAGTTCACTGTAAGATGACTGTCGACTTTCTAATTCAGTAGCAAATTTGTCCTAATAATAACAATGAACACTGGAACACCCAGGTTCATTTATAATTTCTGATGGACCACTAGTCTTCTCTTGATCCCTGCCAAAAGCCTCCGTTTATTTTGGTCTGACTGGCGTAAAAAGCTGGAACTTTGTTATGTTTTTTTATTCTTCTTCTTTAATTCTTTTTCTTTTCCTCTTGGATGCACCGCTTTCAAAAATTCGATTCACAGAACTTTTTCTTGACGTTATTATCACTTTGTTTATAACACTACAACTATTGCAAGTATACACTATATTAGTTTGTATGACTATAGATAATTGTAGTATGCTCTGCATCCCTTCCCGTGACGTGTATATTGTCACGCTGAACATTCATTAGGTTTGTACGTTTCGCTACCTTGCGTCTACGGTTTACTGTGTGACAAGGCGAGGGTAAGCACAATAACAGATAAATAACTTTTTATAAACTCTTCTAAATTATAGTTTCAATATTCATATTTTAACTCTGTTTATCTGTTTAAGTTATAAATGTCAAAATTCAGTTTAGAAATTCTTATCGTATTATGATAGTCACGACATTTATTTGTTGATAATTAAGTCTAGAAATTATTGTGTATGCGTACGTGACTATGGATGCCCTTGCCTATGCACCCCATACCCCTAAGATAATCCTGTCCTGGAGATAGCGTTTTTGTTTTAAGGCAGTCGGTTTCAGTTAGCCATGGGATAGACATGGGAGAGTCGGTTTAGAGACTCGTAAGAGTGAACATGTAGTTTTTAGTTTTGTGGCGCCCGCCCGCTGTATTATTTAATAATGTAATCATTTAGTTTAAATGTAAATAAAGTTTAGTTAGTAAATCAACAAGTTGTGTTCATGTCCGTAGTGTTCATCAGTGTAAAGTGTAAAAAGTGTAGTGTATGCGTGTTCTTCCATCACACGAAGTCGTGGACGCCAGCCATCCGAAGCGTCCACCAGTCATCAAAGTAGTATCATCAGCCTGTTCCACCCCCCTCGTGTTACAACTGCCACGTCCATATACTTTGTATGGAGGCGGCAGTAAACCCAAAATAGCGAAACGAACAAACCTATTGACTCATTCCAGCTTCTGTATTATGTATAACGTTTTATGCTTCAAATCGTAAAATACTTTTATTTTCAATTTAAGAATATGTAATAGTTATTTACGTATAGAGCGCCGAAAGAAAGGGTTTGCGCCTGCGGACGAAATTTGAAGCCCGACGCGAAGCGGTGGGCTTTTATTCGTCCAAGGGCGTAAACCTCTTTCGGCCTGAGGTACGTACAACGTTTAACGCACAACTGAAACCAAATGAAACGTAATTTTTAATTGCATGACTAAAAGCTTGTTGCTATGTAAAAAATATTAGATGGCCAGATGGCCATGCCAAGAAACATTTAGGCGATGCGTTGTATTGGTAACCATTTGTTTTGTGTAAACAAATAATTAAAAATGTCAAGCATGGAGCTTCAACCTGAATATGATACTGAAATTTCTGAAAAAAATTTGCTAGAAGCTAATGAAGCTTTAGCGGATTTATGTCCTGGTAAGTCAAAGGACCGATATCAAAACGAATACGATGTGTTACAAGCCTTGTTGACAGAAAAAAATGTGACAATTTTGAACGAAACTGTGTTGCTCGCATATTTCAATGAAAAGGTATGGTGATATTATCAATATTACTCGTATATATTGTTATTCTATAGATTGTGCTTACTTTTCAGTCTAAAATATATGAGTTCTTCATTATGGTCCAAATTTTCCATGACCAAGAAGATGTTAATGATCAAGAAAAATTTGAATATTGGTCGTTATTATAAACTGACTATTGGTACTAAAGACCATGATAAACCTGGTCTGTCATCTGACATTTCTGCAACTGAAAAAGACAAATCAGTTGAATCTCCAGTTAAAGAAATCTTCAGGGACAATTTATTTGGAGGGAATTTCGTTGAATAATATATCCAACTGTATTATAAATATCCACATAAAATATTATTTACCGTTATTTGTTTTTATTTTGTCATATTTTTTACCGCCCGGCGGGCTTTTGCTTTACACTTTACCGTCCGCAGGGTGTAATCTTTCATTTTCCGCCATGGTAACTAAAATGTAAACAAACAATTGCAATACAGTTGTGCGTAAAACGATTTGAAAATATATTAATAAAATTTTTAAACATATAATGCAATTTTAATTAATCATTTCTTATACGTTTTAGAAATTCTATTAACGTATTTCTTTTCCGAGGCCCCTTATTTTGGGAGGCCCGAGGCTACAGTTCATAAAGCCCCCCCCCCTTAATCCGGCCCTGCCAAGAACTAGCTAAAATCAACACAGTTATCTCACTTCAATGCATCCTATGACAGAGAGCAAGACTTCAACAAAACGCTTAATGTGTGATTAAAACCAGGAGATAAAGCAATGGGTATCCTTGCTTCTAGATGAGAAACTGACACCAGGTAGTGACCATAAATAGCCAATTTGGAAATCTTTAAATCCCCTACGAAGTCAATTAGGAAAATGTGCAGTAAACATGTTCAATTAGGGGAACCAAGCAAAACCCAATTTATGTCATTCTGGTCCAGAACAAACAATGGCCCACCTGCTTACGCGTACGCCAACTTAGAAAAGGAATGCACTAGAGGAGATCTGGCTAAGGCAACACCGGCTTCTATAAACTGTGCAATTTTTTGGATGAATACTATTTAGCTAGGCCACTTCTCTGCCAGTTTTTGCGGACGGTTTTTCCTCTGGCAAAAGGAGAGAATCTCCGGAGAAGATGCATCCTCCGTCCTAGTTTATACCGGGCGATGCATCAGACCCATGATATTCAAATTTGATTATTTATATGATTTTAACAAGTGCTCAACAGACTCACTCCAAGTGGTCCGGATGCGGTATTTCGCTACCGAAAATCGGTCACTTCAGTTTTTAAGGAGCGAGAAAAATTTGTTGTAATGTATTGGGTATATATTTATTGTGTATTTTTAATTATTTATGTATATTGTATATGGTTTGGAAACGAATAATAATACCTAATTTAAAATACTTTTTCAAAAATGTGAAACCGGTTCATTCCCGTTACGTTTTGTTCAAACCATGTATCAGCGCATAAAGGCCGTCGCGCACTTGGGCGAAGCGAAGCGAGGCGAAGCTAAGCGCGGCGAAGAGCCGTTTTTTCATTCAATATATTATTATGGGTTTACGCGCACTTTGGCGAAGCGAAGAGCAGAGCAGCGAAGCGACTTACCGGAATACTTCGGGGAGAATATTTTTCTCTGCTCTTCTCTGCTCTTCGCTTCGCTGAGCTGAAGTGTGCGATGGCGCAGCTACCTAAATCAGAACGAATACGCCCGAGATACATTGGAAATAGCCGGTTTTGAATTAAATTTCACACGTTTCATATCAAACAATACGTATAGGTTCTATAAAAATGTCAAACACAGAAGAGAAATTAGTTCTTCTGGTTTCAAAATATAAAGATCTGTACGATATAGGATGTGTCGAGTATTTTAATTAGACATTGAAAGTTGAAAGACAACTGCTGGTTAGAAGTAGCAGAAGAAATGAATATAACCGGTATGATATGCTATGTATTTTAAGTTTATTAATTGTAAATATAACAATGTACATTACAAAATGTTGAATTTTAAACAATTCATTAAATATTTGATCCAATAGATATGTATATGACAACTGAATATGTACTACTACTTAAAACAAAAAACTAAATATATTATTATAATAAAAATGAAGTCAATGTAGAAGAATTTTTCAAAAAATTTAGTTCTGAAAATTCCTTACATATTAAACGATTTCTATTGTACAAAATAGTATTGCAGACTCAACAAAAAAGGAGATTAACTACTTGGTTACAGAATGTAGTAGAATATATCAAAAAATTTAAACATTTTTTCGGTCTCTCTGTACCATGTAATTTTGCCACTGTACTTGAACCTACGGATGAAACAAAATAATTTATAAATTTGTCTCGTATTGATAGTGCCTGCGTTGTTGCGTTTCCTCCGAGCTGTCCATCTTTTGAAGCAAACGCGGCCGTTTCTCGTTGAAAACTGCTCGCAAGTGCGCGTTGATCCTAATAACGCATCTATACATTCGCAGAAATGGCGAGTCGAATCGCAAACCGAGTGGCGGAGCAAATGTGTAGTCTGTTCATTTGTCATTCGCCTCGTCCCTCGCCTTGCCGCTCGTAGCGCTCGCTCTAGGAGCGGTTTTTGGGGACGAGTCAAAGGCTCGTAGCGATGCGGCGAAATCTGTCTTTACATTCGGCGAGTGTGAAAACGGTCATTCGTGTTGTGGGAGCGAAGTGCGAATATCACTCACGAATTTCGGCGAATAACAAGGCGAAACACGAGTTCGATTGTGTAGATGCGCCTTAAAAACGGCTCTTCGCCGCCCTTCGCTTCGCCTCGCCACGCTTCGCCCAAGTGCGCGACGGCCTTAAAGAGCACATAATATTTTTATACATAATTATTTTAACTTGGAAGGAAACTTTATTTACATCGGCAAGATGCGTTGGGCGTGGTGATATATTTATTTTATTTATAAGGATAAAACTCCTTCCAGAAGAGCTGAATTGGCACTTTAAAGTCAACAAAAGACTTTAGCAAAATCATATCACACATTGAGTGATACTCAACAAACAAAAGGTTTTGGACGCGGGAAAATAAATATTTGCACTCAATTTTTATCGTAAATATACTCATGAAATATTTGTAAACGAATATATCACATACTGGAATTTCAATACTCGCATTTTTTTGTTTTATTTGTTATTAAGGAATTTTGTAGATAACGGTATTTAGCAAATTTTGTTGTGTGAAACTGATCTACCATTCATGTTCATTTATACTAAATATATTAATAAATAACGTATTAGGTACTTATAAGATATTATTACTACTTTTGTTATAATAATTAAATTTCATCTTTAATTATTAAAGTATCTCGCAAATTTGAATGTGCAATAATATAATAACGTGCTTATCTAAAATTAACTGGGTAACCGATATTTATTAATTAATTTGCTAATTAGATTAAAAAAATCCCTAGCCAGTATTAAAGGGATTTTGTTCAATAAAATAATGTCGTTATCCATGTTATTAATTAATTTGTTATTCTCTGACAGCACTGTCACAAACTGTCACAACTGTTGACACATTTTCACGGCGAAATGCACTCCAAAACAAATGTGGAAATGTGTTTATTAAGAGGACAAAATGCGAATGAGAATACAACTGAAGCATTTATATTCATAGGGATTTATTTACATGTTATTTTTATGTTATTCAAAAACAATATTTTGCACAGTTGCAGATGCAACTTCTTTTATTAATTTACTTTCGAAGGTCGTTTGGTTACAGAATAGTTATTTATATTTATGATTAAAAAATATTTTAATATATAAAAAAATTAAAACTTTGAAAACTCCCTCATTAGATCTTGGATCTTATTTGCTCAAACATCATCAAAAACAAAACACCCCGTATTTTTTAGAGGGAGTAATTTATAATAAAAAGAATGTAATTTTCCGTATCCTTTGACTATTATCTTTCATATTTTCAATAAACTTTTACTATTTTTGATTACGGTGTAATAACCTATGGTTACATAATTTTTAAAAAATAGTGTTTTAGAATATGGATTTATCTTCATACAAAATTATTCTCAAACATTTATTCAAGTTGTGCAAAACTTTCTTCGGACAACATATTTAACAGAAAAAAATAAAATACAAAAATATAGTTGGGCAAATACAGGGTGTTTCAGGACTAGTGTAACAAACTTTAACAGCTTATTCCTGAGGTCATTTTGAGCCAAAAATGTCATATGAACATAGGTCCTATTCCTTCTAGTTACCAAAATACAAGAGGTTGAAGTTCTATAAATAACACGAATTTTTTTTAATTTTTGTAATCAATGTACTTTCGGAAAACAAGAGTTATATTGAAAAGTCATACCTTATTTGTATTAATTAATTTATGTATTAATTAATTGTCTTAATTAAAAATTGTTGTACTTTTAATTGTATTTTTGTTTCATAATGGATGGTTATAGTACTGCTGAATATGCAGATATGATTTTTATTTATGGATTATGTAATGGTAATGCCCGTTATGCGTCCAGAGAATACCAAGACAGATATACAAATAGACGCCAACCTTCCCATCGCCTATTTGCGCGCATTTTTCAGCGTCTACGTGAAACTGGATCAACAACTGTACGAGGAGGTGTACAAAATGATGGCATTGGGTTGATGCTGTTCTCGATAATCCTGAAATCAGCACAAGACGCATCGCTGCTCAATTACACATGTCTCACAGCACTGTTTGGCGGATATTAAACCGTGAGGAATTACATCCCTATCACTTTCAGCCAGTTCAAGCACTGCAACCCGGAGACTATGGTCCTCGTTTAGAATTTTGTCGCTGGTTTCTCCGTCAAAATTTAAATGTTCTTGACTTTATTTCCAAAGTGTTATGGTCTGATGAAGCCCAATTCACGAGACGGAGTAAACAATTTCCATAATTACCATTTATGGAGTATTGAAAATCCACATGCGATTGTTCAGTCCCGTTTTCAGCAAAGATTTAGCATAAATGTCTGGGCAGGAATTTTCAATACTAGATTACTAGAAATTGAAGTTTTAATTGACCGATTAACAGCTGATGGCTACAGAAACTTCCTGGAAAACAGACTACATGAACTAATAGAAGATGTTCCACTTCTTGTACGACAACAGATGTGGTACCAGCATGATGGTGCTCCTCCTCACTATGGTAGACAAGTAACTGAGTGGTGGATTGGACGTGGATGTCCAAACTTTTGGCCTGCAAGATCTCCAGACTTAAATCCTCTTGATTTCTATCTATGGGGACACTTGAAACAAGAAGTTTATAGGGTACAAATAAACACGCGTGAACAGTTACTTGAACGAATTATGAATGCATCTGCTGCCATTCGTAACGATCAAAATATAATTTATCGTGTATATGATTCTATGATTCGCCGATGTCAAGCATGCATACGAGTTCAAGGCGCGCATTTTGAGCACTTGCTGTAATTTTTTTAAAATTTGTTATCTTATTTCATATTGTGTTAACCTATTCCATGTTTAGTTATGTTGTTATGTGTTTAGAATTTATTTATTTGTCTATTTAATAATTGTGTCATCGTATGTTTTGTTGTCCAAATCGTATTCGTTAATATTAATAATAGTATAGTATTCAATGAGCATGTAATGTATGGTATTACTCATGAGAATGAAGTTTGCATCACGAGCGAACGCGAGTGATGTAAATCATTCGAATGAGTAATAACCATTACATGCGAATAGAATACTATACTTTATCCACAATTGTCAAATAATAACATATCAGTGACATATTGGTTTTGAAAAATAAGTAGAATTTTCTCACTGACAAATGCAAAAATGTTTTTGTTTACATAGACAAATCTAGTCATCGGTGTAGTTGTAACAAAATTATGAAGTGATTTGACATTTAATATAAAATCTTAAAACCGACTATTCAGCTACAATTCAAGCTTAAGAAGAAAATAAAAGTATGAAAAATGACAAAACTAGTGTAATTTTGGCTTTTTATGTGGAAAGAATTACTTATTAAAAGTAATTTTGTGTGTACTCTTTGAAAGGTAGGATTTGAATTTGGCATAACGATTGAATATTATTCCATTGAACTGTCAATATTATTCAATTAGTAACAGTAACGAAGGTCATTAATTGATAAAAATCGGTAGAATTATGGGTATATTATTTGACAGTTGTGGATAAATAAAATTAATTAATACAAATAAGGTATGACTTTTCAATATAACTCTTGTTTTCCGAAAGTACCTTGATTACAAAAATTTAAAAAAATTCGTGTTATTTATAGAACTTCAACCTCTTGTATTTTGGTAACTAGAAGGAATAGGACCTATGTTCATATGACATTTTTGGCTCAAAATGACCTCAGGAATAAGCTGTTAAAGTTTGTTACACTAGTCCTGAAACACCCTGTATACTTCTGGGTGGTAGAGCTTTATATTTATTATTCTTATTTTATTCTTAGTGTCCAATTCTAGGTTCGACAGAAATGTTTAAACTTTGAATGCGATTATCTATACAACTGGAATTCTTTCAGAACGCTTTCCGGTTATATGAGTTCTTTCCAAATGCCTGAATGTTTGCTGAAAAATTTAACCAGCCTCGCTGTTTTCATTGTTATATTTCTAACATTTCCATATAGAATCAAATATATGCAGAGAACTTTGATTTTACGTACCACGCATGAAAATTTCAACAGGAAAATTTATAGATCATATTAACTGCATGTAATTCGCTTTTCAAGAAACAATAATAATTCATAATCAAAGAAGGCTTATGCCATAAAACGTAAGTGAGGTCGCAAAATAATGAGTTACAGTTTTTGTTAGTTAATATACGATATCGCTCTTATTTTTTAAGATATTTACAACAATGTAAGTTT
The DNA here is from genome assembly GCA_963082715.1 of Harpalus rubripes. NCBI lineage: Eukaryota > Metazoa > Arthropoda > Insecta > Coleoptera > Carabidae > Harpalus > Harpalus rubripes. The sequence goes on along the minus strand of OY720455.1, from coordinate 8,197,832 downwards.
CTATTAAAAAATTAGAATTTCTATTTTTATTAATTTTTTATCTGGCAAAAAAATTGTAGAAGACTGTCATACTAGCCACCTTAACGATACTTTAAAAAAATGATTAATTGATTCCCAACTATACCTACTTCATTAGACGTAAGAAAATAATGATAGGAAGATCTAACTGTTCCTATCTTCCCACCGTTATTTTCTTAAGGCCCGATATTTTCACTTCTGAATAAAGTTTCGATAAGTATTCGTTAAATAAATTTTCCGACGACCACTACGAAAAGTACATAAATTCACACTCTAAACTATTACTGAAAGTTGGTCATTACGCATCACTAGCAATGCTGTGTGATATGAAAGCTCATTAGCCAATCAGATGCGTGCGCAACAGTGTGATATGATTTTATCACACGCTGCGATAACTGTGTGATATGGTTTTATCACACGCTGCTATAACTGAGCGAACTAACCTAAAAACTTGTATTTAAAAGTTTGACAGTTGCAGATAATTTGATGAATATACCGTATTAAGAAGGTTGGACCCTGATTTATCAGATTTTAACATAATTTTTGGTGAATTCTGATAGCAATGATGTTAACATAATCTGTTTTAATATTTTTATGTAAATTTTATATTGTTTTTTTTTACTTTGTAATAAATTGTATTATTATTAATACTGGGCTTATTATTTTTGTTCTAATACGCCTTATTTTTAAAAAATTAAAATATTAACATAATTTCAATGAAAATTTGTTAATTTTGGTAACAGTGCATACCATAATTTGTTATTGTTGTTTATTATTACTGTTTTATTAGCCTCTTATTCTAGATCACTTTTTGAATTTAACATTTTTCTCTTGTCATTAGTTCGCTTAAAAAACCGCTGGTTGTTTTAAAGAAAACACCTTGTATATATGTATATACAGTTATGTCAATTCAACAAATTGTGGTCGTCGGAAAAGTATCGTGTACAACACGTGCTGAAAGGGTATTTCACATTCGTGTGATTCACTTCACAATCGTGTGAAATATCCATCTTTCAGCACTATTTATACAATATACTATTATTCTATATATTTATCCAACGAATAATTCCATTGTGTCTTTTCACACATTTTACACAAACAAATAGCTATATGTCGAATAACTTTGACGTTTATGTGAATTGGTAGCCTTGCACAGTGAATTTGTGTCAGTAGAGAAGGATGGAGTTTAGCGTAGCCACGTTAAGTAGACAAGAATGAAATGTGTCAACCAGTTTTGAATCCGTAGTTGTCAAAATTTTGATTGACATCTTTAATGTCAATGTCATCTATATTATGCATTTTTAGCCCACGGAGACTGTAATTTAACAAATGTACCATCTAATGCAGCACTCATATGTGGCAAACGAGATATATATATATATATATATATATATATATATATATATATATATATATATATATATATATATATATATATATATATATTGCAAAATTGTCCTTGTACTTTTTGTATATTTCTTTTAGTTCTAAGTAAATGTTTGTCAATGTATTCAACAAAAGTATCCAAAATTCGAAAATATTTTGCTAGCGTCAAGTGACATGATATTTATAATGATTTATCTATTTACTGTTTGAGATCAAATGTAAACCCCAATATGTGATACTAAATTGTTTTCATAATTGGAATCTGTCAAACATTATTTCATGTATGTGGTTATATCGCTGTCTGATGGTGTGTATTCGATTTCTCACGTTATTTATTAATTCATAGTTGAACATATCATCATAATATTTAATATATCCATTTTGTTAATAAATCTTCACTGTGGAAATGTAATGAACTTACGAATAAACGGTTATTCGCTACCCAAGTACCGAATAATTTATTCCGCGAATAACAGATGTTATTCTTTCGAATAAATTTATTTGCAAGTGAAAAGACGACAAATATATTTATCCGAAGGATAAATTTATTTAAACCTTTATTCGCAATTGAAAATACCGTCCCTAAGTGAAATGAAGTATAACGTAATTTCAAAAGACTGAAAAATAATTGTTTAAAATGATAATATAAATTATGTTTTCCATGGCCTGCCTGAATTTCTTATTTTCAATCATTCTAGCGTGATCTTTATATGTACCTGACTACCATTTGTTTTGGAAAAACTATAAATTGTGACAATTTTGAATTTTTATAAATAAAATTTTAAAAAATCCATGGCAGGGTAAAATAAACAAAAATTAAAATATTATTATTTGGATAAATTTAACTATGAATTATACTAATTATACTTACTGACTGTTGATTTTAGTTAGTACAGGGTGGGGCAGAAAAACCTATCCGATTTCAAATCCCTTTTTCCCAGAAGAGGGAGCAGGTAGAGTAGTGGGGTAAAAACCGTTAGAAAGCCGGTTTTATGCCATTTGTCAGTAGTCAACATGCCTTGGTCTGGTGAACATCGTGCTTTTGTTATTGAGCGGTTTATCGAATGCGGCGGTTCGATAATTGCTACACAACGTGCTTTTCGAATTCATTTCGGACTCGGGCGTCATGATCCTGTTCCACATCACGCTACGATTAAAGTGTGGGTGTCAAATTTTAGACAGACGAGTTCAGCATTGAAAAAGAAGTCGCCTGGACGTCCCAGGACAGCAACAGGACCTGAAAACGTGGCCAATGTGAGAGCCGCGATTGAACGTTCCCCGCGTCGTTCGGCGCGAAAACATTCGCTCGCTTTGGCGATTTCCAACCGCAGTATTCGGCGCATTTTACACCGGGACCTCAAAATGCATCCCTACAAAATGGTTGTTGCACAGGAATTAAGTGAAAGGGATTTTGAAACCCGTACGAACCTGTGTCGCGATCTCCGAGAACTCCCAAACGACGAAGTTGTGCTCTTCACGGACGAAGCCCATTTTCACCTTTGTGGTGCCGTTAACAGGCAGAATTTTCGATATTGGAGTAACGAAAATCCTCGAGAAATCCATCAGGAACCCCTCCATAGCCCAAAAGTGACTGTGTGGTGTGCTCTTTCCCGCCTAGGCGTCTGGGGGCCTTACTTTTTTGAAGAAAATGGGCAAACCGTAACGGTCAACAGCGAGCGCTATTGTTTCATGCTGGAAAATTTTCTTAGACCCAAAATGGAAGAAAATGGCGTGGAAAATGTGTGGTTTCAACAGGATGGTGCAACCGCCCACACATCGCGACGATCAATGGACATTCTCAGGGAACTGTTTCCCGGTCGCCTCATTTCCCTGAGAGGTGATCTTGGCTGGCCGCCGCGCTCACCGGATCTCACTCCATGTGACTTCTTCCTTTGGGGTTACCTCAAATCGAAGGTTTACCAGCATCGACCAAGGACCCTTCTTGCTTTACGAAGGGAAATTGCTCGGGCAATTGAAGAAATTCCTGTGGAAATGACGGTGAAAGTCATGGAAAGCTACCGCGAGCGCCTAAATCAGTGTATCCGCTCCCAAGGACGACATTTCAGTGATGTGCTTTTCAAAACTTAAATTTAAAAATGGCATAAAATTTGCGATATGTTAATAAAAATTTTTTTTGACAAGTTGAGTGGTTTTAATTTTATAACGTTTTGAAATCGGATAGGTTTTTCTGCCCCACCCTGTATATTACGGTGGTCAGTACTATATAGGATAGGCAACGTATAACACTTTTTCAAAATGCCTGTCTTCGGTATGTATTTGGTGTACGTAAGTATGAACATATTTCTAACTATAGGCATAAAGATAAACTCCCTTTCATTGAAGATCGTATTAACACTCTATATGTATGTTTAGTACACAAATTAGTAAAAACTGGTACACCTTATTTATCATCCAAGCTAACAAAAAAAGATTTTAAATATTCCCTACGTGGTTCTTCTTTGTTTAAAGTTCCCTCATTTAAGAAAAATAAATTCCATGGTTCATTTTCGTATTTAGCTCCCAGTCTATATAATAACTTACCTTTAGATTTCAGGTTTTTATCTGTTAATACTTTCAAGCAGAAATTAAAGTTTTCAAAATGTATTTAAGTCTTCTCATAGTTATAGTTGTTATTGTTACTGCTTCTTCATAATGTCTTTATATTCTTAATATTATTTTCATGTTATGTTTTTTCTTGTAAATTGGGTTAGGTGGTAGAACAGCTTTTAGCTGAACCTCGCCCTTAATCGTGTATTTTTTTTCTATCCATTAATAAAGAATTTATTATTATTATTATTATTATTATTATTATTATTATTATTATTATTATTATTATTATTATTATTATTATTATTATTATTATATGCTCTTAAAGTTTGTAACCGAAATTGTAAAACACCCTGTATATTCATCATACTGTATTACCACAATATAATATTTTTAAATGATATTTATTTTTAATTAATTAATTTTTTCATTCATCTGCCTACTACGGCAATAATTGAACTTCGCGGTATCATGACGTAATCAAAAATCAACCACAATGGATCCACCAACAAAGATAGCTTTATACATTCCCCAATTAATTAAAAAGAGAGAGCTTACTCTACGAGGTCCAAGACCCGTTGCCAGGCAACCACATGCACGCTTGCTGCCTACCAAAGCCCATCGCAATGAATGAAGTGACGTCAGCAACCCCCACCCTTAGGCGAAGGGTCAATAAGGGTGGGAATCCACTATCCAGTGAGGAATATGGAAGTAAATATGTATTGATGATTGCACGTAGGGTAGTATATGCTACAAAAGTGCAAAAGTTATGCAATATTTTGTATTTATTCAGACAGTAATAAATATTGGAGTTTTGCTATTTTGACGAAAATATGAAACTTGTTTTCGTATTATATTTATAATGATAGTGTCAGGCAGTGGCGTAACTAAGAGTTCGGGGGCCCGCCCGCAAAAAGTTTTTGGGGCCCGTTTTTAAATGTAGCGTTTATCATGAAGAACTACATACCACAAGAACTTGTGCAAATTGTGACTAGGCTCACTTTCATCTGAGTTGACATGTTAATAAGCAAAATAACCAATATTGCAGACCTGAAAATCCAAGATTAGGCACTTTTACATCCCACCAAAGTCATTGTTGCGGCGTTTACTATGAAAATGTGATTAGCCCGATTTTTTTTTTTTTTTGAAAATAAAATTGGTGGCACAATCCACTGGTGAAAGTTACAGGGAATTGATTCATACATTTTTGGTATCCCAAATGAAAGAACTTGGATGCAACAAAATATGATATTAGCAAGATGGATGAGTATCATACAGTCTAAATAATAGCAATTTTGCGAAAATCATTCTCTTATCGTTATTTAATCCCACCTTTTGGTAATACACATTGGCCGCCAGGTGTCTTGATTTGACAGCCCCAAACTTCTTCTTATGGGGTTATTTTAAAGGAAAACTCTGGATTAGTTGCAGGAAAATATTTGCCAAGAAATCGAAATTCTACCGGCCGAAATGTAATGGAAAATAGCTTGACTTTACATAGCGGAAAAAGGGCCCCTTAGCCAATATTATTTTTGGAAATTGACATTTAAAAAAATAAAGAACTAAATAAATTTATATGTTGCTACAGGAAAAATTATTAAATTCAAAATTTCGCAGTATATAGTAACAAAATTATAAATCATGTAAATTGGGGCCTCTCTAGAGCCGGGGGCCAGCCCGCAATGCGGGCTCTGCGGGCCCGTTAGTTGCGCCACTGGTGTCAGGGTTAATTGTATTTACGATAACAAATATAAACGTCAACTTTCATTCGCTAGTCATACGAACGACCACAAATATACTAGACAAAACATGCCCTATACCTCACTATTATTTGTTATATTCCCGGCTGGACAGAAAGAGACAACTACACCGTAATACAGTAAAATAACTAATATTGAAAAGTGAAATAAAATTTTAATCATTTTAAACTGTTAAAAAGTGTATGGCCTTATAGAATTATTATTTAGATGTTTAGTAGAGTTCATTATTTAACTTATATGACATGAATAGTAAATAAATAATGACATCTATCTTATATTATTCATTTATTTGTTGCTACAATTGGTAACATTGATATTTTCTATGTTTACACTTTGTTTCACGATTATTATTTGAATTTGTCAATTTCAGAAATATTTGCATTATGTTCGAAAGATTTTTGTATGTTGTGAGTAGTATTTTCATTCCATTCCTGTTTATTTATAAATTAGTGCTTGTTATTATTTTTCAGTTTCATTTCCTTTTGTGTTATTTTCATTATTGTTAATTATAAATCAGTCTTTTTCAAGACTACCACTAGTTTTTATTTATACGGTTCTGTTTTATTTGTACAATGCCGAAACCATTATCGAGGCAGTGTCAGATTTTTGTAAAAAAAAACCTTATTTCGTACTTTGAGTTAGAAAAATCTGATGTGGCCAACACATAACCTCTCGCCAGATATTTTACCTGGTTGTACGCATAAAACGAAAAATATTTTTAAATACAAATACATATATTCATTTCTCACTACAAAATAATTCTCACATATATTTGCAAAATCTATGGGATATTTTAAAATAAATTATGTACAATACTTACATTTTCTTTATATTTTCAATATCTTGAAATTTTCTTTTTCTACTTTCCTTTTCTTTTTCTTTATATTCGTCTTTTTTCCGCATATTCCTTTTATATTCTTTTTTACGTATATTCTTTTGCGTTGTTGACTTTTTTTTATTTTCATAATCTTCATAATAATATACAAATATTTTTGACAGAGGCATACAAATATTTTTGACAGTGACATTTATGTGTCAATTACAAACATTTGAATTTCTTGCCTTGTAGTAGTTTGATCTGAGATTTTTTACATCAAATTATTTTATATGCCTTTCTTTATCTCTAAATCTATAGAAGATATAATAATGAATTTATATTTATCGAATAAAGAATTTAACGTTCTTTAATATAAGTATTTACATAAATTTTCGATAAATAATATTTAGACGATTTTTTTCTTGTAACTACTACTTCCGGTTGTCCAATTGTTACCAAAACTGACTGGACTCTTCCCATTATTGTTAGATTGAGGAATCCGTAGTTAAAAATGTCTTAAGTCTCATAGTATTTGAGAAATAGTGAATCCAACATCCACACACACACACACATACGGACATCATCGTAAAAATGTTATAATCGGATTCTAGGGACCTTAAAACGTGCTTATTCATTAAAATCTGGATATGCGATTTTTAGCATGAATACAATACCTCTCTTAGCGAGAGGTAAAAAGAAAATAAAGGCTCTTTAATTTCATTATCAGCAGTGAGAGAAGTAAGTTATTGAAAATAAAATGTTTTATTGTATTTTTAATTTCTTTATACGATTTCAGCGAGTAGCTGCGGCTCTTCAAATAAATATATCTACCGTGTCTGCAATTTATTCCAAATTGAAAAAAAATGAACCATTGCAAAGCCCAAAAAAGAAAAAAAAATGTTAATAAACCAGTTGTAAATGTAGATAATTTTACGGAATGTGCGATTAGAAATGTTATTTATCAAATGTATGCTGAAAGTAAGTATAAAACGTTGAACATTTTTATAGTAGGTATAGTAGGTATACTAACACTTAATAATATTTAGAAATGTTACTTGTGAGTCTCTCTTAACTATTTTGAAACAAAGAAATATTTTTTCTGGAGGCATTACAAACCTAAAGAAAGTTATGAAAAACATTGGCTTCAAATGGAAGAAGAATGACAGCCGTCGTTTACTTTACGAAAATCCGAGAATAGCAAGTTTGCGGATTACATTTTTAAAACAATACCTCCGGAATTTAAAATCAGATGCACCATCCCAATTTGTTTTCCTGGACGAAACGTGGATATTTCAGAAAGGAATGGGTGGCAAATCATGGCAAGATTCTAATGCAAAAAGCAGAGGCGTAAACTTTTAATTTTGGCTGTGGGTGCACTATTCTTATTTTAAATATGGGTACCTATATGTTTTTATAAATGCAAATAATACAGTAAAAATAGCATACTTATTTTCTTATACATATATTAAATTATGTGTACATTTAATATAAATAAAATTAATATATACTACAAAAAACAATACATAATATTCATATACAGGTATCTCTAAAATACTTAGACATGGCTTAAACACAGATTCCTGGGCCAAAAATAACACGACTTAACTAAATTTATCTAAGTATACCCGAAAAACCGAAAGTGTACCGTTTAGTAAAAAAAATTCTTATAATGACAGAACGCTTTGTTCGGTTTGAATGAAATTTGCTAATATAATGCATATGGATATGACATCTTTTAAGATGATATTTGTTATTATTAGTGAACCACCAGTATATGAAACTTAGGTGTCTCGACAATTATACATTCAATGGTTCATGTTGTGATATCTGTAACGATTGAAGCGGAAAGAAATAAAATATGACCAACTGCACAGTGCAATTTTTAAAATAAATTTCATATAATAATCTATCTAAATGTCAAACAACAAATTTTTAATGACAGTAACAGTTGTTTATAGGTTACCAATAATTTCCTTCACAATATCCTATAATTATTAACATCTCCGTTTGTTCGGCTTAGTAGTAGTATTTTACTGCCATTATGAGACGATTAAATAATGTCAATTTACTCTTAAACAACATGAGAAGATTAACAACTCATTTTTACAATGTATGAAGTATAATTTAAATGTTAGGGCAAAATTATTGTGGGTGCCGCGCACCCACACTTTTACTTTCTGTGGGTGCGTCCGTGCATCCACGTAGTTTACACCCCTGGCAAAAAGTGTAAAACGCAAAACCGAAGGTGGAAAGTGGTATATTGAATCAATATAATTCAATATTTTTTCAAATATGTATCTCAAATTTATTTGCAGGTATATTATACTTCATGCAGGAACAGAGAACGGTTTCGTACTCAATGCATCTTTAGTATTTGCATCAAAAACAAAAAATATAGTACAGTTCATGTTAATAGAACAAGCAGTGACATCTAGCGAATACTCCGTGACGCAGTGGCGTACCTAGGGTGGGGCACACATGGCATGTGCCCTAGGCGCCAGAACCAAGGGGGCGCCGCTTGGAGCCCTTGGTATCTGTATATAACTTGGGTGCCAGAATTTTAAGTGTAAAAACTGTTGATTACTGTGCATATTAACAATTTCGGAACTGTTGAAGCTCTCTATCTGTTTTTTCATCGTCTACTCAACTCTGGGAAATACATAAAAACGCTGTGCCCATAGTTATTAAATCTGAGTCTAAAACAAGATGGAGTGCAAAAGTGGAAGCAGTGAAGCCCATAAAAAACTACCTTGACGGCATACATACTCCAAGTTCTCGAGACTATAATGGATTATACAAATGAAACGTGTTAAACAAGAAGTGATGCTAGGCAATTGTACAACCGTATGTAGACGCTCGATTTTCTGACTCTACTTGGATTTTGGACGAGAGTACCTACTCATTCCCGTTGATAGAGTTCAGGAAAAGACTGCAAGATATAAATATGAACTTTCATAATTATTTTCGCAAAGAGAAACCTTTGGTGACTGAAGCTCTGGAAATTGGAATTAGTCTCTGTCAAAATTGGGATGTTGACTATTGCAGTTTCCATCGCTAGCTGTGAAAGATCTTTCAGCAAATTAAAACTGATCTTAAATTATCTGAGAGCCTCCTTGGATCAAGATCGATTAAGTGATCTTGCTTTGCTGAGCATTGAAAGGAAAGAAACGGAAAATATCGATTTCGAGCACGTTATTAATGCCTTTGTATCAGTGAAGACCTCGTTGTGCCACTTGCCGTCGCCGAACATGTTAATTAGCTGTCCATTAATGAATAAATTTTCTTTTATCAATTTTTTAAATTCCTTCGATATCTCCGAAACAAAGATGAATTTACCTATAGGTCATATAACATTTTTTGATCGTAATATATGGTATAAGTTTGTCGGTCGAGTTTCGGGACACCCTATATTGATAGTTATTTTGTTATTGTGCTGATTCATTCATAGTTGAAGTTACGAATATATATATATGTATATATATATATATATATATATATATATATATATATATATATATATATATATATATATACTATAGACTAGATGGCGTACCGAGCGCAGCCGTTTTTACATGTATTAAAAAAAATTCAAATTTTGGCGCCATTCCTGAATTTTAAAAAATTCTTTTTAATTGACATTTTTTCAGCAATTTTGTCTTGTACGTACATGTATTCATATACTTACTTATAATCTCCGTACCTTTCTCTACATTTCGGCGAAAGGGGCATGCATAAATGAAAACCACATTATTCAAATAAATTTTAAAGAAAACAACGTAAAATAAAAATATAAATATTTACACTCTAAAATATATACATTATATGCATAAACTATATACACCGTTAAATATGAACAAAATAATGTTCTAAACTAATTTCTTTGTTCCTGGGTTGATCCGAATGACCCTTTTTCCCCAAGTTCTTTTATAGCTTTCCAAATATTACATCGTCCTATGCTCAGTTTTGTTGCCACAATTTGGACACTTTCTAATTTGGAATATGCATTCGTGGCACGATATGTGCAGTATAAATTATAACCACTTTTTTTGCCCGCTTCGGGGGGCCTTTCCTTTTGAATATTTTAAAACATTGGCAGAGCCAGGTTCAAGATATTTATCCATAATATTAACGAGGAGAACAATAACAAAACTAACGAACTACTAACTAAAAACTAAAAAACTATGTAATATGAAATATAACGACAAAACACTATGAAAATTATATAAACGAAAAAAACAAACAAACAGAACTGAACAGAAATTGATAATTTGTAATAAATCGTGTACTATTAACTTTGTTGACATTTATATATTTTATGTCAGACGGCAAAATAATTGATACAGTTGTCAAGCAAATTTAAATTTCGCGTCATTTATTTTACTGTGTAAACTCGGTTCACGTTTGAACCAATCAGAGAGCTAAAATCTTAAGCCCTATCTCACCCAACGCTCTATAGTTAAAACGGATAGAGTATAGATATTCTTAAGTAATTTCAACAACAATACAAATGCCACATATCTCGCTACACTAAAGCGAGAAAGAAGTAATCTTGATTTTACATTGTTGACAGGGGGCGCAATTACGACCCTTGCCCTGGGCACCATTTCACTTAGGTACGCCACTGCCGTGAGGAGACTTAACATAATCTCTATCCTTAGTTGTCTCTGTCCAGGCGAAAACAAAACAAATGCTTTGAAGTTATATCTGTGTATTTGTGATCGTTGAGTCATACCATACACACATTTCGCTTTTCGGCTATTCAGTTCATTTTTTGCAGCAAAGCTTTTTCTGTACATTTTTCATATTCCCTCCAAATTAGTTAATAATATTACCAAAAAAGTAGAAATAAAACTTCGGTATTTCATCTGGAACAATCAAATTCCATTCACACATCAAAAACCATTTTCCGTGAGGCTCGCGATTCCTTTCCAATTTCTCACTCTCTCAAATCTCCATCAGTCAGGAATTTAATTTATTTAATATTCGCGACAGTCTCTGCCTTTGCCTTTCTCCTCTGATTTTATTTTTGCCTGTCAAGCCGCTCCGTTGATGGAATTAACACACTTGAGTATAAATTGACTACAACGTACATTTTAATTGGTGTAATCGGGGCTCTCCTTCTCCTAGGAGAGAAGAGCGGCAGGAAGTGAAGAACCGGCCGGAAGTAGATGGGCGTGGCGCGAACGACGATCGAGTTATGAAATTTGTTACGCCACTTTGATGAGTTATTGTAAATGAGAAATATTGTCTGAGTTCATTAACGAAGAATATGAATTAACAAATACGATGGAAAGTAGAACAATCCAGGTTTAAATTATTCGTCTCAGACTAAAATTCCAAATAAAATAATTAACATATAAATAAATTTGAAATAAACAATAAACACATTAACATTGGCAATAAATATGACGAATATTATTATGGAGTCTCGTAGCCGCGTGCCTGAGTGTCAGGTCGCGAATCTAGGGAACCGGGTTCGATCCCGACAGACGCCAAATTTTTCGAATTTTAAATGACACAAAATTGATTCCTGTGGTGCACTTTCCACGCCAGCAATGAGTGCCCATGAGGTGACGCCTGGCAAACACCCGCACGGTTCAAATATGTCATCATCATTAACGAAATCTGCGTACAAAGCAGATTGGCACGCCCAACGATTGTTCTTACCCTATAAATTTAATAATTGTTTCATTGTCTGAAATTGACTCCAGTGGTGCACTTTCCACGCCAGCAATGAGTGCCCATGAGGTGACGCCTGGTAAACACCCGCAGAACATAATCCGGTTTAAATGCTCATGTAAACTTAATAGCATACGACGTCATTGTTTCTAGTGATATTATATTTCTGACTTAAACCTTTTGACTGGCTGGATGCCTTATAATTATAACGCGCTTAATGAATCAACTATTAGTGTTTGCTAACTTCACACCGTGTCCATATGTCCAATACGTTGAAACCACAATTTTGCGGTTAAGATGTTCAGCGGCATGAAAACCAGTGTACGTTAGACTCCAATTAACAATAGGGGGAATGGAATATAAAATATATAAATTTAATAAATATGTAAAAAAAAAAAATTAGGTACCTACTGCGTTTTATCCGTTTGTAGGATTAAGTTATGTCTTATCTGAAATTATTAAAACTTCAAAGAATTTATTGCAAATGTACTGTACGAGTATTAGTTATTATACAATATGTACATAAATGTAGATATTTTTAATTTTTACCTTCCGTCACCTTTAGGTAAGGAAGGTATTGTCTTTGGTCAAAAAATTCGATGGTGAGTTTTTGATGAATAAGCACGTTTTAGGGTCCCTACAATACGATTTTACTATTTTTACTATGATGTCTGTGTGTGTGTGTGTGTGTGTGTGTGTGTGTGTGTGTGTGTGTGTGTGTGTGTGTGCGTGTGTGTGTATGTATGTGTGTCCGTGTGTGTGTGTGTATGTAACAAAATTTTCGTCTACGATAACTTCCATACTACAATTCTAAAAATTATAATTCTTTTGTATTTCTCTTCGTTACATCCATGTGAAGAGCTGATTAGATTTTGGTTAGAATTGGACAACCGGAAGTACCTTCATTTGAAGATTTTAACAGTTTTTCTTGAAAAAACTATGATAAATATCATTTTTTCACGTTTAATGTTATTATAAATATTAAAGAATATTTTATTCTCTACACGATTTGACTACATTTTATACTTAATATTAAATGGATATAGAATTAAAAAATTATAAAGAAATTAAATTTCATAAAGTAGCCATAGCTATGAAAACAGCTACTATATTAAGAAAATTTTGATTGAAAGATGTCAGTGTCAAGTGAAATTGACATAGTGTGTTTGTCTTATAATTTTACTGTAAATATAGGATCTTTTGCTTTCTGTATGGAATTTGTATAAAATACATACAACTGCTTTAAGGTAATGTACAAGAAATAATAATTATAATAAATCTTTTATTTCTGCAGATACATTACACTGTATATAGAAAACGTCAAAAAATGATAATTTTCTGTATGAAATTTGCATAAAATACATGCAACTGCCGGAAGGTAATGTACAAGAAACAGAATATTTAATTTAGCAAGGAACTTTCTGTATGAAATTTGTACAAAATACATAGAACTGACGGAAGGTAATGTGCTGGCCACATCAGATTTTTTATAAATAAATTCGTACGAGATTGAGATATATGTCGCATCTGTTAGAAAATCAAACACAAATGTCTCGTAACTATGAGCTGTCAGTATTCGCTGTTAATTAAATTTGAAATCTGAATATGACACTTCATTCGTTACGAGCAATTGGAGATTCGTACATCAAACAAAGTTCAATTCAAATCAAATTGTTTTTTAATCTGTAGAACAGAAACGTGACCCTAGTTTTTAATTGCTTGTATCTACAATATTTCCATACTGTTTCATGTATTACGAAAAAAGAGAAATGCGGATACCGAAAAGTACACATTGTGAATATTAAACTAACACTACAATATCTCCAACATGAAACCACAAACGTATCTCTAAAATTTGATTTGAAACTCAACTTAAATTCTTTTCTTGCATGTTACATTTGATATACCGGATTTCTACATTTTTTATGGACCATAGGAAATATAATGGTAAAACTTTCATATGGCTGTAAATTCTGCCCTATTAATTTTAGAACTAAAATGCATCTAGCAAGTCCAAAATTACTGTTTACTTGCGTTTCGTTTGCGAAAGAATGGCACAATAAAAGTAATAATTTTTAGTTATTTATAGAGTGCCATGAGCAATAGCACAAAATGTTAAACAATTATATTGCTTCAATAGCAGAGGACATCTGTCATAAATTTGTTATAATGGACCTTTTCAATTTAACGGCTATCTCTTTCTATCGCTGCAAATAGTAAGAAAATGGCGGGAACAATTGCCAGTTGTCAAACGAAACGTCAAAAATATTGCTGTCATTAAAATACCTGTATTCTCAGTGAAAAATTGCATCGTTTGACATTTTAACTTCAATAAAAGCTTTTGTAACTTATTTCGATAAGATTTTTTAAAGTAATCTGAGATATTCTCACATTTTACGTCTAATTTTTTTAGAAACAAACGCCATAGATCTATGTTGTTCTTACTATGCGCAGATCCCCATTGAGCATATCTTCTATCTCTTTAAATTGAAAAGGTCCATTACTGAATTCATTAATTTATTATATCAGTAGATAATCATGGATACATTTACTATCGCAGAAATAACTCAATGGAACAATATTAACAACTAAATATCAACTAATAAACTTTTATTTATCAAAGTCAAACAATACGACCATAGGCGCCGAATACATGGGGGCATCGGGGCTCATGCCCCCAAGGAAAATTTTTCCTTAGCGCACCATTTTTACTTCCTTATACGAAGTAAAGGAAGTATTGTAATCGTGAAAAATTTCGGGATTCAGATTTCAACGGAAATATCCATTTTGACCATACCTGAATCCATTTTGACTAATTTCGTAGTGACGTCTATACATACGTACGTACGTATCTCACATAACTCAAAAACGGTAAGCCGTAGAAAGTTGAAATTTGGATTTAGGACTGCTATAACATCTAGTTGTGCACCTCCCTTTTTGGTCATTACATAATTTCCAGAAATGGTACTTTATTTGAAGCCTATAATAGATTTCAATGAAAAACTATTTTAAAATATAATCCAAAACTTTTCAAATTTGGTATATAAGACTTTTATTTTAATTGGAATAACATAGTAGATTTTGGTTAAAACAGGCTAACCGGAAGTGATATATTACCTAAAGTTGTTAACAGTTTTTCTTGAATAAAATGATTCATTTTGATTTTAGAACTAAATGCTTCAAATAATAGTTTTGGAGAATTAAATTCTGCGTATTATTAAATTAGCCCTTTGTATAAGCGAAATATGTAAATTTAAAACTTATATACTTTTTGGTTTTTATAATGAAGCTTGCTATGGATTAGAACAAAAAACAACAAAAAAATAAAAAAAACTAGATGTTAATGTCAAATTACGTCAATTACGTGCAATTTAATAATTGCGTCTATACTTCATATTGGTCTTGCGTACAAGGATGTCGTGTGGTGTCCACATCAGATTGTGTGTTTTTAATTCTGAACATTTTGTATTTGCGCTTTAGTTCTAAAATTAATAGGGCTGAATTTATAGTCATATGAAAATTGTATCTTTATATTTCCTATGGTCTATAAAAAAGTAGACAACTGGTACCTATTTGCGAATACATCTTCTGGATAAATATATAAATCTCATGTCGTTTGTATTCAGGTGCAGTGAGATTTACTTATTAAGTTCTGGAAAGAAATGGGACAGCTGATCTTGAAGAAAATAAGTTATTTGTTGTTTGAAAGTTTGTTTGGAAATATATTAGACAAAACAAATGAAATCTCAAGGTTCAAAACAACGCTTTGTCAAGAAGTCTGCAACTATATTCATATCAATTTGTGCAGCAGTCCAGTCGAAGTTACCAAGTCCAAGTCATCGACTGAGACTTGTTTTTCTACTTCAATTATTTTGTTGTCGCCACCGACGTGCCGCGTTTTTTCTTTGTTTTGACTGCCAGTGCTACTTTTTTATTAGCTAATTGCCTCAAGAATGAAAATAAGAAAAAAAATCTGGTGTGACCAACACAATACCTCCCGCCATTTGCAGCCCGAAAAATGATTAAGTTAATCCTTATTTTTGGATTAGCGAATTTTACTCTAATTTTGACAGTTTATTTCTTAAAATTTCAAATATAGTCTAATCTAATACAAGTAACTACCTTTCTTTTAAACCCCCCAACAGGATTAAATCCCAATTACAGAGTGGGTTCACATTCACACACATCCATGCCTTAGTGGGATTCGAACCCAGAGCCCCGACGGCACTCATGACATGAGGCGTTGCTTTAACCATTGAGCCACCGGGGCTATAATTAAATGAAGATTAAATTTATATACCGGGATGGAATAGAATTCACTAATCCGAAAATCAGGATTAGCTTAAACATTTTTGTGAATCGTTAATTTTTATTAATCTAAATACATACCTACATATTTACTTATGCTGGAAACTGTATTGAATTCCTTATCTATTGTTCTATTTACTTTTTACCTCCCGCTACCCTTGGTAAGGGAGGTATAGGGATCGTGCTAAAAATCGCATATCATAATTTTGGTAAATGACCACGTGTTAAGGTCCCTAGAATCTAATTTTAACATTTTTACGATGATATCATCTGTGTGTATGTGTATATATATATATATATATATATATATATATATATATATATATATATATATATGTGTGTGTGTGTGTGTGTGTGTGTGTGTGTGTGTGTGTGTGTGTGTATGTGTGTACGTGTATGTGTGTATGTGTATATGTGTGTGTATGTGTGTGTGTGTGTGTGTGTGTGTGTGTGTGTGTGTGTGTGTGTGTGTGTGTGTGTGTGTGTGTGTGTGTGTGTGTGTGTGTGTGTGTGTGTGTGTACTAATATTATTTTCAAATTATTAGTTCTTTGATAGTGACATTTATCTGTCAGTTACATACATTTGAATAACTGCGTTTGGTTGTTTAAAGCGTAGACTCTGAGATTTAAATTATAGGTAATTTTCGAAGAATAACTATATTGAGCTTCTAGTAAAGTGCCATTTTCGGTTATCCGATTTTCAACAAAATCTAATGGGCTCTTTCCATTACAGAAAAAGTTCGAAATACAAGGTTTCAAAATTTTCTGAATGATAGTATCTGAGTTAGAGTGGAGGATCCACACATACACACAGACATCATAGTGAAAATGTTAAAATTGGATTCTAGGGACCTTAAAACGTGGTCATTTACCAAAATCTTGATATGCGATTTTTAGCACGATCCCTATACCTCCCTTACCAAGGTCATGGATCTACCCTGTTTACCACTTGCGTTCTTAAATATCGATTCCGGTAGCTATAACCTGATAAAAAGCTGTTTACCGGTAACAGTTCACCGGTAGAATTTTCGTAAATACCTCGTATGACTGACGGAAGGTAATGTGCTGGCCACATCAGATTTTTTTAAAAATTAAGACAATGGAAGTCCAGAATAGTGTTGGTATTTCATTCCTAAACCAGATTCAACAAAATAATGTCAATTTATTTCCATAAATCCCTCTTGTAAATCACCTTCCCGTTCAGATTTCCTATTTCTCGATCCAGATTCCGATATCTGAATCTCTGTGAATCTTACTCCGTCGTAACGCTAACTCTGAAGTTGACTAAAGCGTCTAGAGTAAACACAAACAACAAATAACGATCAAACGTTTCTGGGAGCAAGGGAAAACTTATTTAGTTGACGCAGAGTGAGGTGGAGGTGCACTCAACGAGTACAGCAGAACAGGCGAAGCGAAGAGACGCAATATGATGAGCTGCCACGCCCACGCGAATCTCACGTGCGAGGAATTCGTAACGGGGAAGAAATACTATAATGTCGAGCACATATTCCAGGTTCATGCTATGTACTACATATTAAAATCCCATTGCTGGGTGTGTCAATCTGTTTTACATAAATTCACTGCAGTTGTGAATAGTGCCCAACGGAATTATTTGGAGTTGGAAATATTACAGTTTTTATGGTCGGTTGCGCCAACGTAATTTTAAGCGTTCCTTAAATGAAATATCAAATGAATTATTATGCAGTGCTGTCAAAATATCGATTAACATTTTTTTAAGGGTCGCTTGAAACTTAAGCGTTGTTGGTGCAACTGTGTATTAATGAAACAAATTAACAATGAAATTCTGTCAGCTAAAACTGGTTATATTTTTTCAACCAGGTTTGATGAAAAAGTAAGGACAATTTTTTAATTTCACTCATTACGCCGAAATCAAGGGTTTGTGAGCAGTAATACGTTTTCAAGAGGACTGAGCGAAGCACCTAGTATCAGATCTGTTCACAGCTTGTACAATGAATTTAAATTTCATCGAATTGTTCTCAATGACGATTTACGCGAAGATCGGCCAATTTATACAGTTACGGATGAAAACATAGCTGCTATTCGTAAAATGATTAAAGAAGACAACCATGTCACATACAGAATTATACGGGCAAGAAAGTTTGTTACCGTTGGATACCATATAATTTAAATGATGGTCAAAAGCGACATCGTATGGAATGGTGCATTAAAACATTAAAAAAGTACAATTAAGGTAAATCTAAATCAGTGTAAGATATTATAACAGGTGATGAATCATGCATGTATGCATTTAAACATGAAACAAAACGACAATCAGCTAAATGGGTCTTTCCAAAAGACCCCATCCTGTCAAAGTAAAACCAGTTCGAAGTGTTGGTACAAAAATGATTGCCTCTTTTTTTAAAAAAATCCGGTCCTACTGCCAATATCGCATTAGAAGATAGGAAAACAGTAACTTCTATTTGGTACATAACAATTTGTTTGCCATGGGTGTTTGAAAAAGTGCGTGAAAATAGGCCTCGAAGTAAAGTAGTATTGCATCAGGACAATGCATCCTCACATACTGCTGCGCAAACTAAAGCCTATTTAAAAGAATCAAAGGTGGAATTACTGGAGCACCCACCATACAGTCCTGACCTTGAACCTTATGATTTCTTCCTATTTTCTAAATTAAAGGATATAGTATGTGGTTTTCGATATACAAGTGCAAATGAAGCGGTTGAAGCCTTCGAAAACATGGTCTCTCAAGAGTCTCAAGAACAATGGATTTTTTACTTTAACGATTGGTTTTATCGAATGTATAAATGTGTTGAGTTAAAAGGAAGGTATTTCGAAAAACAATAAAAAAATAATTTCTGGAAAATCAATTCCCGAACATGAAGAGGACATTGAAAGAACGTTTGCAGTTAATAAATGACTACTTTTTACAAGAATTGAAAATTATTCTTATTTTTTATCAAACCATGAACCCCATTAATGGCCATATTATGGTCAAAACTGTAAGTTTTAATCTGTAGAAAAACTGAAAAAATTACATCAATTTTTGTTGATTAATATAAAATTACAGTTTTGACCATAATACGGCCATAAAATGGACTCCTAATAGGACAACTTTTCTCTAATTTAAACAACTTCGTATCTCTTATAATTTTCAAGATCCTAAAGTTATTTGATAGACACTTTATCCAAGCCAGCCTGTATTTCAAATTACCATTGTATAATATACATAAGGTGTTCATTTTAGCTGGTCCACCATTGCTATCGCGAGAACTATAAGAGCTACAAAGACGATTAAATGGGCAAACAATTTCTATTTCACAGGACAAATTTAAAGAAAAATTAGTTTTTTGGACCAGTGGTTTTCAAAATACGAGACCTAACTTTTTTATTTTATATGGGATCATATATTTTTTATTTGCTCATTCGTTAGAGAATTTAATTCTGAATTCAGTGATATAATATTTTTATTCCCTTACATAACGATTTGTTAGAAAAATGCATGTAAAGTTTCATATTAATTTGTTGAAAATATTGACTATAATAAGAATGAATGGAAAAAACGAATACGTGTTATTTTTTTACATAAAATTAGAATGCCATAAAAGAAATACGTGAATATTTTGTTTATGTTGACATTTATGATCACTTACAAGAACAAAACATTCACTTCTTTCGGTCAGAGCACTCTAATTCTATGTAATAAAAATGACATGTAGTCATTTTTTCCATTTATGGCACTCTTATTATAGCCATATTTTAATCAAACTAGTATAAAACTTTACATGCATTTTTCTCAAAATAATCATTATGTAAGTGTATAAAAAAATAATATATCACTGAATTCAAAATTAAATTCTTTAACGAATCAGCAAATAAAAAATATTCTCATTTAAAATAAAAAAGTTAGGTCCCGTATTTTGAGAACCACTGGTCGAAAAAATATTATTCTTTAATTTAAATTTGTCTTGTGAAATAGAAATTGTTTGCCCAATTAACCATCTTTGTAGCTCTTATAGTTCTCGAGATAGCAATGGTGGTCCATTTAAAATGCACACCCTGTATAGCAATTTATGTTGATACGATTTGTCATATTGTCATAAATAAATAAAGTACTAAACGAAGCTCTTATATGATTTTATGGAAGCGATCGAAGAGAAAGTCGTATACTTCAATATGAACCGAATAAATACCTTATAAATGTTTTCCAATTTCGTAGAACACATAATGTCAAAGTGAAAGCAATGATTGTTCCCGTAACTCCATATTCTTGTGGGAATATGTAATTCCATTTATTTAGAAACGTAATTGCCTCCTCCCACCTGATAATATCTGGGTCACCATTTGACCTAAATTCTCGTGCGCTTTCTGTCCATAAAAAGAAAAAAAACTTACGCGCTAATCCTCACATTATCCCCTGTTACAATGTAACATGACGTTTCAAGCTAAACTAGCCTTTATAAAAATACATTAATCCTTAAACAATACAAACAATACTATGGCAAAGATTACCAGAACGAGTCTTACAATTAAAGACGGAATAAAATCTTGCACAAAGATATTGCAACGTTTTTTAATATATTTATTTGGGTGAAGTGTAAATATTAGACAATTATTATTATTTAAATAAGTGTTTATTAAACTATAATGAAAATGACTATTACCTACTAATATTAAACAATTATTAAAAACTAATTAAGACTAAAACTACAATTCACAAGATAACACTAACACTACTTATTTATTTAACAAATTAACACTACTATTTATTTCCACGATATTTCTAATTATTTATTTCGACTTTTTATGTCACTTCTTTATTTATATCACGTTCAACTGCCCGCCTACCGACCTCCACAGCGTCTATATACTCAACTGACTCAACAGCGTCTGCATATTCAACTGCTCGGACAGAAGTCACACCTTTCACCTCACTATCTGTCTATTTATGTAGCTCTCTCACTTCCACAGCCTTAGTATCACCGACTGTCCGTATGCCACAATTCCTCAACACCACTGCCGAGTATCCACTTCCACTTGCCGTTACTGTCCCCGTATACCTAGCTTCCCGACTCGCCGTTACTGTCCTTGTACACTATAGCTTCCCAATACTCGTCAACACTACCAAATAATCACATCCATAGCTATTCCAGTTAACCAGTAACTTCCCGAGTCCCCCACTCGACACTATACTGCATACGCTCACCACGATACTGCTGTGCTTCTCCTAACACTTTACTCTCTAACACTCCATGTGAATGTCTCTATATGACTCTCCCTATGTAACTAACTAACTCCCGAGCATAGCTGCGTCCCTTTTATACAGCTGCCATTAACTTCCAGAGAGCTCTTGAATGTTCGACCGCATAATAACAATGAACACAAAAGGTTCAGGCGACCGGAAGTAATTAAACACGTCGCGTCATCGCTATACTTAAACACTTGTTCAGCGTAGCAGCAGGGCTCACACGTTACAGTGTAAAAAATCTGGTATGGCCAACACAATACCTCCCGCCATTACAGCCGGAGTCACAAAAAACATTAAGTCAATCCTTAGTTTTGGATTAGTGAATTTTACTCTAATTTTGACAGTTTACTTCTTAAAATATAGTCTAATCTAATCCAAGTTACTACATTTTTTTAAACCCCTCAACAGGATTAAATCCCAATTAAAGAATTCACTAACCCAAAAATGAGGATTAGCTTAAACATTTTTTTGAATCGTTAATTTTTATTAATCTAAATACATACCTACATATTTATTTATGCTGAATCGAATTCCTTTTCTATTGTTCTATTTACTTTTTTCTTTTTAAAACGTTATTAATATTATTTTGAAATGATTAGTTCTTTGATAGTGACATTTATCTGTCAGTTACATACACTTGAATAACTGCGTTTTGTTTGTAAAGCGTAGGCTCTGAGATTTAAATTGTAGATAATTTTATAAATTTATCCATAATATACATACAAAAAGTATTAATGCCAATGTATAGAAAATTTAATAATCTTTAATTTTTATAATAGCATTAATCTCGAAAAAATAACATTTAAAGGTAATTTTCGAAGAAAAACCATTTTGAGCTTCTAGTAAAGTGCCATTTCCGGTTATCCGATTTTCACCAAAATCTAATGGGGTTTTTCCATTACAGAAAAAGTTCGAAATACAAGGTTTCAAAATTTTCTGAATGATAGTATTTGAGTTAGAGTGGAAGATCCATACACATATACACACAGACATCATCGTGACAATGTTAAAATTGGATTCTAGGGACCTTAAAACGTGGTCAATTACCAAAATCTTGATATGCGATTTTTAGCACGATTCCTATACCTCCCTTACCGAGGGTAGAGGGAGGTAAAAATGGGAACGGTATGAATTATCACATTGCTAAGTCAAGGTTATCCTTTAGATTTGGCAATAAAAAATCTTTAGTAGTATGTAAAAGTATTGAATATTTATAAAATAAAATATTATTTTAATAACAAATGTCATTAAGAAAGCCTAGAAAAACAAGTATGTAAAATAACAAATTAATAATACTCAATAAAATTTCAAATTTCTATTCGCATTCGAAATTAACGATAGAGGCGCTGATTTTCGAAACAAGATGGCCGCCATACGATGTGTTTGACATATGACAGTTCACACTATTCACTGAGTTTCGTTGACTGTGTATACAAACCAAGTTTAAAAACTTATTTATATGAAAGCATTAGTTTAAATATTTAATTATTAATTACTACACTACTCACTCAGCTGTCACTTATTCAATATGGCGCTTGTACGATTGCTTTCCGTAGTACCGATTGGCGCCACTAGAGGGTAAATTTTATCTACGATTGCAAATTTCGTTAGTCGTAGAAAAAGTATGCTGTACAACTCGAGTGGAATATCCATATCGGCTTGGGACTAAATCCTCATGCGATATGGACATCATATCCACTCTTGTTGTACAACCTACTATTTGCAATATTCTGTATTTTTAAATGTCAGTAAATTTTTGACAAACAGTGTAATCATAGTCAGTGACATTATCACAGAGTAAACTTCTTAGGCCAATTCCACTATAATTATAGGTTGCAGGATTTCAACCCACAACTTCTTAACTTGTAATTATCTACATACTACATTAGTCAGCACTCACCCACATTACTCCATAATACTATAAAATTCTTAACTATATCATCTGCCAAATTACCACCTTCTGATTATTATACACCCCCACAAGATACAACTTGCAGATGCAACTTATATTCCTCGCCCACGTTAAAATGTAGTTCAATATTCGCCACCAACTCTGGTAGATGTTGCTAGTGGAAACTGAATATTACTTGGCGGTAAATATTACTTCCCTTCAATTCGTGCGAAGTGAAGTTTTTATTTTGTGTGGCAATATTTACTTGAGGACATTGAAGTTTGTATTGCAGCAGTGCAAAGTTGATAATGTACAACGAAATAGAAACAACAAAAGGAAATCACGAAAAAAAGAAGTTAAGGAGAGTGGTAACCGAACACGATACCATGATGGGCACTTTGAATTTTTCACAAATTATATAAATGGTCTATTCAAAAAAGCTATTTGTGTATTAAGAGCGCAAAATGGGACATTGTCGATTGAGAGGTTGTTGCCGCGCGACGCAGGAGCGAGGCATTCTCTCGAAATCGACAATGTCCATTTGCGCTCGAAACAAACACAAGAGTTTTTCTACAGTCGCCACAATGGGGTCCTCCACCATAACAAAAATTTATTTTTTATTTATTTTTACTTATCGTTATTTTCCATTCTTCTTGAGCTATTGCTTCAATCTAATCTAAGCATTTTATACTTTCGTTTTTGTAAATGAATGCCCTATTTTATTTTCACAGCAGTGCGGCATTTTGTTTGGTTATGTAAGTGGGTAATGTGTAACTACAGTGTCATTAATTCCTGACTAAACGTTTCCATTAGGAATGTAGCCAAGTAACATTTCTCAACATTGTATAGTTAGAAATTTGAGTAGCGAGCGTTTTTTCTACTTTGTCGCTCTAGAGACTGTAGAAAAAAAATGTTGCCGATTTTTACCTGCCGCTACTCTTTCTAAGGGAGGTATAGGGATCGTGCTAAAAATCGCATATCGAGATTTTGGTAAATGGCCACGTTTTAAGGTCCCTACAATCCAATTTGAACATTTTCACAATGATGTCTGTGTGTATGTATCTGTGTGTGGATCTTCCGCTCTAACTCAAATATTATTCGGAAAATTTTGAAACCTTGTATTTCGACCTTTTTCTAATATACAAAGAGCCCATTAGATTTTGGTGTAAATCGGATAACTGGAAATGGAACTTTATTTGAAGCTCAAAATTATTTTTTCCGAAAAATACCTCCAAATGTAATTTTTTCGATAATTATATTATTATAAAAATCAAAGATTATTAAATTTTCTACATGTTTGCATTAATACTTTTTCTATATATTTTAAGGATAAATTTATAAAATTATTTAAATTTTAATTCCCGAAGCCTACGCTTTAAACAAACACAACTCCTTGATTACACAGTATCTGATTTATATCTCAAATATACATAACTAACAGATAAATGTCGCTGTCAAAGATCTAATTTTAAATTAATAATAGTAACGTTTTAAAAAGACAATGGTATGTAGAACCATAGTTATATGAAATGGAACTTAATTCACTTTCTAACTATTAATAGTTATTTGTATATAAAGGCCGCGAAATCACTCTTTAGTGTACCGAGAGAAAAAAATGTCGTCGAGGCCGCTTGCGGCCGAGGCAAGACAATCTCGAGGGCACTAAAGGATTTCACGGACAAGGTGTACACAATATTTTTTGTGCAACCGTAAAAAATATGTAATTACAAATTTTATTAATTTTAAACAATTTCATTGTAAATAGAAAGTTAGCTTTCAGGGTGGCTATGGGATTGACATTTGATAAACAAAACCATGCAATTCTCAAGTGTCAAAGTGATTGTTTACCTAATTTCGCGGCCGCTACCATGACAACGGCTGCGAAATGAACCTCGCGGTCGTTACCATTACAAAGGTCGCGAATTACAATTTCGCAGCTTGTATTGCGGCTGCAAAATGCTTACTTCGCGTCCGGTTTCACAAAAAATAATAAAAATTAAATGGTGAGAGGTATTTTGTAGGCCACATCTATTTTTTTTTTATAAAATCGAGAAATCCAGCTCATTTGGTGTCGGTACTTCAATCTCCTGGTAAAGTGTCAGTTTATTTAACTGCCAGATAAAATAAATACATTGCATCATATAATTGACATGTGTATAATTTTGCCAATTTACGTTTTAGTGAAGATGCGATTTTTATTTTATCTGGCAGTTAAATTAACACTTTATCAGAAGATTGAAGTACCGGCCCTCAATAAATATAAGTAGTATTATAAAATAATTTGAAATATGCGACTTTTCATTCATAAATTTGCTACTAAACTTTCTCGACTGTAAACACGGACTAAATTCAGGACGTCACGGCTTCATACTCACACAAAAACATTTTTATCACACACTCACACACATTTGCGATTAATTTGATATCCGTTTTAGTCGTTATAAACACAAAACAGCAATCTAACCTAAAATTGTGAGAGGTAGCAGTGTATACAAGAGAGAATATTATTATTATTATTATTATTATTATTATTATTATTATTATTATTATTATTATTATTTTGTATTTCTTGAAAGTACTAGTGCAGTGTAATGTGTAAGGTATGTAAATAAAACATGTATTTAAGTAAATAGTAACCCAAACAATCATAATTCCAAATTAAACCGGTAGAGCTTGACTGCCGTACCCGTGAAGCTATGACGTCAGCGTTGAAATATTTGAAATTAAAGGAAACTTTTAAAAAATCATATCTCTGATTCTAAAGACTTTCAAGAAAAAATAAATCAGAAATCGTGAAATGACCCTATTCCTACCCTGCCTATCACCTGCCCACTTCACTGTCACCTGTTCTTCGTGCGTCTCTGATCAAATATTGCCAAATAAACACAGTTATATCGAACCTATTGATTGGTTACAAACACTATTCTCCTCTTTGTCGCACTTACGCACAGAATACGCGCAGACTGGTCGACATCGTGACGTCATCGCACGCGTTCTTCTGTTTTGTTTGCACACGAAAACGGTTTTTGATTTTTTAACAGGATGTTTGTGCTAATAATTTGACAAGGGAGAGTTGGAGTAGTTTCAAAGTTAATGAAAGAAGGGGAATAAAAATTTTAAAATGTGTTAAAAGTTCATTTAAGTTAGACACGGAAATGAATTTTCATTTCCTTAAATATTGTTTTTCCTTCGTTTAGTAAAGACAAAAATTTAAAAATCAGTCTTCGTCATCAGAACTCAAATGTCTGTGACAGATAAATGTTAAAGAACTAATTATTTCAAATTAATAATAGTAACGTTTTAAAAAGAAAATAGTAAATAGAACAATAGTTATATGGAAAGGAATTTAATACAGTTTCCAGCATAAATGTAAGTATGTATTAAAGTAGTAAAAATTAAATGGCGGGAGGTATTGTGTTGGCCGCGTTGGCCACATCAGATTTTTGAATCTGAAGTGATCTAATCTTTCTAAACCAAATTTTTGCTGGAGTAGATGGCACACTGATCTGGATTAGTCTTTGGGTGGGGATACTGATTAGAATTTGAAAGAACATGCAATTAAAGGTACATTCACAAATGAAAATTAGGTTTATGGTTTTTGTTTAGGTTTAAGTAAAGGTGTATTCACAAATGATAATTAGGTTTAGATTTATAGTTTATACTTTAGATTTAAAGACTTTGGCCGCATATTATGTAATGACTCCATTCACACTTCTGAATTTAGAGTCTCTAAACCGAAATCATAAAGCTAAACATTGCAAGGTCCAAACATTAGGTTTATGATTTAGTTTGACGTCACAAAATTCATCAATGAGAACGAGTGTGAAATGATATAGATATATACACCCATCTTTATTTAGTATCCACTTGGTGGATTCGGCTTTTTAAACAAATGCGAGAAGAACATGGAGACTGTCATAAATTAATTGCTGAAATATAACCAATAACGCCAAACGAATGACAGTTTCACGACGCACGTGTCTTGTTGAGTATTGCTCTACCGATATTTGAATCTTGTTTATGAAGCATTTACATAGATGTCTGTACATATCAAAACTAATTTTCAGGTAATTTAAACTTACATTTATGAATGATGTACTTAAACCTAAACAAAAACCATAAACTTAATTTTCATTTGTGAATGCACCCCAAGTCATTCATAAATGTAAGTTTAAATTACCTGAAAATTAGTTTTGATATGTACAGACATCTATGTAAATACTTAAAAAAAACAAGATTAAAATATCGGTAGAGCAGTGCTCACCAAGACACCTGTGCGCCGTGAAGCTGTCATTCGCTTGGCATTATTGGTTATATTTCAGCAATTAAGTTATTACAGTCTCCATGTTCTTCTCGCATTTGTTTAAAAAGCCGAATCCACCAAGTGGATACTAAATAAAGATTGGTGTAATATATCTATATCATTTCAGACTCATTCTCATTGGTGAAGTTTGTGACGTCAAACTAAATCATAAACCTAAAGTTTGGACCTTGCAATGTTTAGCTTTATGATTTGGATTTGGAGACCCTAAATTCTGAATTGAGAATGGAGTCATTACATAATATGCGGCCAAAGTCTTTAAATCGAAAGAATAAACCATAAATCTAAACCTAATTTTTATTTGTGAATGCACCTTTACTGATCCATGTAACATGAATTTGATCCAATGCATTAGTTCACTAAATCTCACGTAATTTTTGTTCAAATAACAGAGAAAATTTTAATATTTATTCAATAAGCAGAAACAAAATCATTATATTCACTTACCATACTTGTACTCGTAAAATTCTTTAACATAATCAAATTGTAGTAGATGAGATGTGGACTTACCTGAAATAAAAATGATTAATTAGTAGACATACAAAGTAATTTAAGCACATTTAAAAAAAATTCTGGTTACTCAGTAACTTTTGTAGCTGATATATGCACTTATTTTATCACTCTTTAAATTGTATGACGATATTTTCGTCCTTGTATTAATTCATTTTCGTAATATAATGGGCTACTTACGTGGTACTGAAAATCCAATATCTATCACTATATATCTAAAGTTATGTTGAAAACGTATATAAAAATATATTTTTTTTTAAATTATACTTTTTTTAGTAAATTAAGAAAGAACATTTTCTTTGACGTCATTATTTTGAACTGGAGAAATGAAAACATATTTAAGAATGAAACCTGAAGATGGCGTGCGAGTGCGAATTTTAATTTGAATTTGATATTAGTGCGTTTTTCTGTCACTGTCTCTCTTGTTTATTATTTGCAATTTCCGTGGTTTCTGTTACTTTTATTATGTATTTCGATTTGTTAAGCAGGATTTTGAAGGGTTCTTAGCTTATACTCGTACAAAATTAAAAAGACAAACTAAAATATTAACCTCAAAACTAATGTTCAAACGTCAAGCAGGTGATCTGCCATATTTAAATTACCCGCACATGCCGTTACTATGGGGCTTGCCGATGCTATGGCTTTATGGCCATTCATTGGTGTGGCGTAATTCTACGTCATACATGGCGGTAATTTAAATATTCAAATTTCATTATTTTTCTTCTTTCCAATTAATGAATATTTTGTCAAAAGAAAAAATATGTGTAGCAAGTTGTTATCGTCTCTTCAAAAATAATAAATATATTGATACATAGCCCTGATGATGGTTTATTAGGAACCGAAACGTTGGATTGTTAAATAAATGACAATCTAATAAATCATTTTACCAAGACTGCATCTCCAATAATTTTTTCCCTAACTTTATAAATGGGAGTAAAATGTACAAAAATTACTTAAAAATATTATAATGTATTGTTTAGTTTGCAATACATCGATTAACTCTTTCTAACCGTGCTCGTAATAGACGTAATAATAAACGAACTAGATTATAGATTGTACTTGGAATAAAATTCAATATGTTATTCTACGTTTTCTTTTAAATTTTTCTCTATTGTTTGGTTACAATGTACCAGAATCGAAAGTATCTATTATCTGTAAAAGTAACAGAATGACTACTAAACTACATAAATCGTTTGTATTTAAAGTTTATCACTTTCATATGAGTTATGAATTTCCTCATAAAAATTTTATCGGCTAAAGACAAAGCCATGTATAAACGATTTCATACATAGATGTGCTCATGAAAATTCAATAGTTGGTCATTCAAATTTATTTTTACATTGCAATTAATTATGGACAAATAAAAATAATTACAACTTTTAAGGTGCATTCACAAATGAAAATTAGGTTTATGGTTTTTGTTTAGGCTTAAATAAGTCATTCATAAATGTAAGTTTAAATTACCTGAAAATTAGTTTTGATATGTACAGACATCTGTATAAATGCTTCAAAAACAAAATTAAAATACTCAACAAGACACCTGTGCGCCGTGAAACTATCATTCGCTTGGCATTATTGGTTATATTTGTTTAAAAACCCGAATCCACCAAGTGGATTCTAAATGAAGATGGTTGTATATCTATATCATTTCAGACTCGTTTTCATTGGTGAAGTTTGTGACGTCAAACTAAATCATAAACCTAAAGTTTGGACCTTGTAAAGTTTAGCTTTATGATTTGTATTTAGAGACCCAAAATTCTGAAGTGCGAATGAGGTCATTACATAATATGCGGCCAAAGTCTTTAAATCTAAAGTGTAAACCATAAATCTAAACCTAATTTTCATTTGTGAATCCACCTTTATATACATTACAATTTTAAAATAGAAATAAATACATGTCTAATTTTTTGAACTAGACTTTAAAATAAAAGTCAAAAAACGATGTTCGACTGTGTTAGGGATGGAATTAATAAAGTTTCGGACTAGCAGTCAATATTACAATTTTATTCTCGCCGACGTTTCGACTATACAATAGTCTTCTTCAGGGCTAGAAAGGTCCAGTTGTGCGTCGTCCAAGTCACCACTCTGTATATATAATTAATGTTTAGTTTTTATATTTTATGAAATTCGTATACACATAATACATTTTGTAATTGTACTTGTCATTTTGCATTTCCAACCGGATTCACCGAGCCGCAGCGTTTTATCACTGCCGTACTGCTGGATATAAGCCATTGCTACATTTATTTAACATGTAAATAAAAGTAAATGTATTTTTTATGGCAAATCACACATTGTCGATCGACGGGAATCGAACGCACAGGACATGGTTCGAGGGACGTCACAACAAGATAGAGATGAATTTATTTTTTCTGTTTATATATCATCAAAACCTATTCCGAAAACATCTTTTAACACCGTGTTCCATTTCCATTCTCCTCCATCAACTTCTTGTCATATTCTCTTCCGTCGGAGGTAGAAGTGAATTGCGCTGGTCGGCCGCATACTTGCACTGCTCCTGCTCGGAACGCCGCGGTTGATGATGGCGGCGAGATGAACTCTGCATAGTTCCACAACTATTACCACTTCCAAGCGCCTCAAACGTTGACAACCAGAATGCCAGCCACCGGGTAATTAAATTTCAACCCGGTACGCTCGGCGACGATAAGCGATCAGTTATTTCTCAATTTAATAGGTGATCGAGGTCTATCACTAATCATTTTGGAAATAGTTAACAGAAATAAAATAAGACCACGGCTTGTATGATCAAACTTTCCAATTCGTGAAATAAGAACACTTTTTTACACTTTGCATAAATAACTATCAATTGATTTTTATAATAATTCCTATATACAAGATAGCGTCAAATAATACACGGAATCATTGTCTAGAGACAAACAGGTGATCGCTAGAGGGAAATTTCTTTTTTCCTGGGTTGGCAACTACTACATACTAGGGAAAGCCGTGGGGAAAACATCGAAATGCACGGTACCCCTTTTAGTTACTGTCTGCGAAAGGTGCAGGTTATTTCTTAAAATGCGTTGTATTTACTTCCTTGTACAAAGTAAAGATAGTATTGTATTCGCGAAAAATTCGGTTTTCAGATTTCAACGGAAATATCCATTTTGACCATCCCTGAATCCATTCTGACTAATTTCGTCGTGACGTCTGTACGTACGTACGTATCTCGTATAACTCAAAAACGGTAAGCCGTACAAAGTTGAAATTTTGTATTTAGAACTTCTAGAACATCTAGTTGTGCACCTCCCTTTTTGGTCATTACATAATTTCCAGAAATGGTGCTTTATTTGAAGTTTACAATAGATTTTAATGAAAAACTACATTAAAATATAATCCAAAACTTTTCAAATTTGGTATATAAGACTTTTATATCAATTGGAATAACATAGCAGATTTTGGTGATGTATTACCTGAAGTTGTTAACAGTTTTTCTTGAATAAAATGGTTTCATTTTGATTTTAGAAATATATGCTTCAAATAAGAGTTTTAGAGAAATAAATTCTGCGTCTAGCATATTATTAAATTAGCCCTTTGTATAAGCGAGATATGTAAATTTAAAACTTATATACTTTTTGGTTTTTGTAATGAAGCTTGCTATGGATTAGGACAAAAAATAACAAAAAAATAAAAACTAGATGTTAATGTCAAATTACGTCAAATACGTGCAATTTTATAATTGAGTCTATACTTCATATTAGTCTTGCGTACAAGGAAGTCGTGTGGTGTCCACATCAGATTTTTTTCATCGGATTTTGAAATGTTGTCTCCCGAGCAACATCAAATTCTGCGTTGTGCTGAAGAAATATTCTGATATCCTTCAGATGCTAAAAAAGCATACGGAAATGAGGCAATAAAAAAATCGACTATGTACGAACGGCACAAGCAAAAATTTCGCTTGGACAAATCAAAGAGAAAGTGATTAGGAGATGTTTTTTGATTACCAGTCGTGATTCGCCATAAATTCAATCTTCAGGGCCAAACTGTAAACAAGGAACAAGTGGAGATCCTTCAACGCCTACAAGACGCAATCAGGCGAAAACTTCCTAATGATTGTTATAAAATCTTAGAACTACGGAATTTTCAATATTCTAATCTAAGAAGCATCCCTTCCTTCTTTTCTTTACATGCTAATTAAAGTACATAACCTAGTTCACAATTTTGTGTTCATTCAATAAACCTATTAAACTATTCTTACCGATAAAAGGCATACATGCGCCAACTGTCTTTGATTCCTGATTCGCTTGAGACGATCGGATTCAGAATTAAAATTTGGATCCTGATTCGTAAACAAAACAACGAATCCGGATTCGGATCCAAATCCGACTTAAATTTACGGATATCCGCTTCAATATCCGAACCTTGTATATCCGAGGAACCAGATATTTTGAAATCCAGGTACTCGGATCCAAGTTTTGTCCTCCTCACAGCAATAATTTTTACCTGTTCCCAAGGATAAAAATGAAATTGAAGTAACAACAAAGAATAATTTATTCTCTATACGATTTGATTATATTTTATACTTCATATTCAGTGGATACTGAGTTAAAAAATTATAAAGAAATTAAATTTCATAAAGCAGCTAGCTATGCTATAACTCTGGAAACAGCTGCTATATTAAGCAAATTCTGATTGAAAGGTGTCAGTGTAAAATGCAGTTAACAGTATGTTTGTGTTATAGTTTTACTGGAAATAGAGAATGTTTTGCTAGAAACGTTCTGTATGGAATTTGTATAAAATACATACAACTACTTTAAGGTAAAGTACAAGAAATAGAATCTTTTGCAAGGAACTTTCTGTATGACATTTATACAAAATACATAGAACTGGCGGAAGGTAATGTGCCGGCCACATCAGATTTTTTGATAAAGGGCATGATTTTCTTTCCTACCAAAATAGATTTTAATAAATGATAAGTGCAGCGGGAAACCAGTTATGTTGTAATTTAATAGGGAATATAACTATTTGCAATTCATATGAAATTATAATGAAAATTTAAATTGCAATCGCAACTAAACTGTTCATTTGAAATATCGAACTCTAGCAATCTATGAAATGAGTACATCAGAGATAAACAATTAACAAATTACATTCCCATTCTGTGGAGCTAGTTCAAATCAGTCAAACATTAAAACGCTCTCTGCTAAAACTAATTGCAATCACGGGGATTTTTTTCCAACGATTGGTATCCGACCCAAATGTCATAATCTATGCACGGCCAAATGCAACAGAATGCAATATTTTATATGCATATTATTCTGACAATGTTTGTTTTACCACATTTTTTATAATAGCTATTAACAAACCTAGGAATGTTATGTATTTTATATCTACAACTACAATATAACCTTAATTTTTCACCTCACTTAAGCTTCTTTTATTTCCTCCTATCTTACCAACCGCAAGCAGTTTGTCCGCCTAAACAATTTCACCTCGAATTATTATATTCTGGCATCCCCCAAGGGTCGAATCTGGGTCCTTTGCTTTTCAACTTATTCATTAATGATATTGTTGATTGTTTAGAACACCCCACCTGTTTACTATACGCTAACGACATGAAAATATTTAAAACTATAAATTGTATAGAAGACAGTTTTCAGTTGCAGTGTGACATAGAAAATATATTAGCTTGGTCTACTAAATTTAAATTATTTTTCAATGTCAATAAGTATAAAGTGATGTCATATACAATGAAAATGAAAAAAAAATTTCATCACGGCATATTACCCATTGCTGGGTGTGCTAGTGTGCTTTGTAATGATGATGATGACGTATTTGTACCGTGCGGGCGTTTGACAGGCGTCACCTCACGGGCAATCGTTGCTGGCGTCGAGAGAACACCACAGGGGTTAATTTTGTACCATGGCGTCGGTCAGAAGGCACGCGACCACGAGACCGCATCACAGCTTTGTGAACGCCATAATTTACTCTTGGCCCTATCGGGTCCATTTTTATAATATGTAAAGAATTAAATTAAATCAACAACAAAACTTTTTTTTGTTAAAATACTTTCTATTTAAATATTTTACAAATATCTATTGAAAGAGTATTAGGTACAGTTTCTGCAAAGTATTAAGTTCAAGAAATTAAGTGAAGTGACATAGGATTATACACTTAAAGTTCTTGATAAAATCAAATCGAGCCCAACATTGTAGCTTTTTCAGATTTCGGAAAATTATGTTACGTTAATTTTATTAGTATTAATAAATATATCATCACTGCTTTTGACACATTATTAAGTAGTCCAATTTTCTTTACACAAATTTTCGTAAATGAAGATATACTACAGTTCAGAAAGTATTTACCCACCTATATTTTCATATTTTATGGTTTTCTGCTCAAACGATTTTTTACACTTAGCTGAAGACGATAAATTCATTGTTTTACCACCGTTTCCCACACAAAATATCATTTTATTCTAATTTATTTTATTATTTATCTTTCTCCAAGTTGAATTTTGACTGGAACTCTCATTTTTTTCCTTCGGATGAATCATTAAGGTATTTACTACCATTAAAAGAAAATGACAGCCGATAATTTCGAACTTTGCCGTTCAGATTCAAAAAAAATCTTAAGGTGGCTTTAGAGGACAAATATTTACAACATAATTTTTAATCAAATGATTACGTTTCACTACATAATAGGGTACTTGCGTGGTAGTGAAAAACTGATATCTATAACTAAATACCGAAAGTAAAGTTGAAAACGTATGTAAAAATATAAATTTTATTTTAAAAAAATTATTTGTTTTTAAATAAATTAAGAAAGAAGATTTTCTTTGACGTCATTATTTTGAACTGGAGAAAGGGATGTAACCTGTAGATGGCGAGCGAGTCCGAATATTAATTTGTTTTTGACATTAGTTCATTTTTCTGTCACTGTCTCTCTTCTTTATTATTTACAACTTGCGTGGTTGCTGTTACGTTTATTACGTATTTCGATTTGTTAAGCAGGATTTTGAAGGATTTTAACTTAGCTTATACTCGTACAAGATTAAAATGACAAACGAAAATATTAACCTCCAAACTAATATTCGAACGTCAAACAGATGATCTGTCATGTTTAAATTAACCGCACATGCCGTTGCTATTGAACGTACCGATGTTATTGCTTTACGGCTATTCATTGGTTCGGCGTAATTCTACGTCATACATGGCGGTAATTTAAATATTAAAATTACATTAATTTTTTTCTGACCAATTAATGAAAATTTTGCCAAAAGAAAAAATATGGGTACCAAATTTTTATCATCTCTTCAAAAATATTAAATAAAAAAATGGCAAGCAAGTAGCCCATTACATTTTATTTTGGTTTGACATTTCTTCTGCGCGTTTGTCGTTTGGTTTGTCTCATTGTCTCTATTGAATACTTTGCCTCCTGTTGCTCTCCTTTCCTTTATTTCTTCATCAAATCTTCCATCTTCTGAAATAATTGATCCCAAGTATTTATTAATCATTTTAATAAACATCCATTTTAATTATTAACAATTCTTTGATTTTTACACTTCACCCAAATAAATAAAAACGTTATAGTATTTTATTTATACTTCATTGAGCACGTTGATAATCTAAAGTGTTTGTAAGAATCCTACAGATGAAAGTAGTTCTGAAAGGCATTCTGATATAGAGCTGTTTACTAATTAATTTTCCTAATTATGAAACTACCACTGCACTTATCCTAATTATCATCCCTCCATACTCTCCTATGAAAAATTCTGACTACTTCTGCTTGTGTCATAGAAAACAGTATGAAATCTCTTGAACTCGGTGTGTAAGTGGGTAAGCGTGGATATAGCACCCACACCAACTCAATGGAATGCGTAATTAAACTCTAGTCAAGTTGAAAGTCGGATTCGAACGAAACGAATAGTGCCATTCATCCGATCTGATCGAGTATAAGTGGGAAATTAAACGTGTGATGAGAGAACGCACGATGCACTAGGCAACGCTACATATGTACGAGTAGATGCTACACATACGAGATCAACATAAACACTCGAAAAAGTAATAGATTTTATATTTTTTGTGTTGATCAATACCCTGACTCTTGTGAATCTACTCCTATTTACATCATAGCCGCTTTCGTTCGGACTGTGATTCGTGATAAAATTGAACAAAGTGAACATGATCAAGAAGAAGTATGTTTCTTCGTTCGTTATTCGTTATCCCCACACTTTCATTTTGTGATCACAACACGCCCACTTCAGAATCTTTTCTCATGATTGACTGTTATTTAAATTACAAAAGATTGAAAAATAGCAGAACAAACAGTTATAAGAAGATTGTTTATTTGAAGGTTGTAGACAATGGTTGATTTTGACTAATAACAAACTTACCTCGAACAGACATTGTCTTTATTTTTACAAAAAATATACTACACGAAGTTTCGATTGATAATATCTCCAATCGTTATCAAGTGTAAACTGAACAATAATCTTAAAGCTACGACATTTTATACTAGGAGGGATGTGATGAGCTGTGACGATTCCTGTTTACGCGTTTTAAAAAAAGGCTGATTCTAGATAAAGATATCGTTGGAAAATGAATAAATCTAGTAACACAAAACAACTACAAAAATTATTATTATTGTTAGAATTTTGTTAAAAAACAAGTTTGTGTATTAGTTACAAAAATAGTAGTAAATAAACCAGTTCGAATAACTACACGTTTAAATTTTGCTCCGTATATATGTATTTTTTAGTTTTACAATTTAAATAAACTTTTACAAGGAATAGCAGCGGATTGGTCTGCTATTCCATATTTTTTACAGTGTCGTTTAAATAGTATTTGGCACTGGAGTTATTGGAGCAGCTCTAATGTAGAGTTACCTTATCGAAGCTGTCTGGTTCTACATCCACACTCAAGTCAAGTGGTAGTGAAGTGTTAGTGTAGTGTTAGTGATTCGTCATTAGCGTTCTTCAAGACGGCAGGCAATAAGACTTGTCGCACTGATTCCTTCGACATCCTGCAACGAGTCTGCGATCTCCTGGTCCTGTTCTAGAGCTTGGGAGTCCTCTAGCGATCTCCTAGTCTACTCAGCGATGACAAGAGTCCGTCCGTGCAGGCGAGGAATCAACCGATTCTAGTACATCCTATGCTGTAGGATTTCTTCTACTATAAGAACTTCGGCTACGAGTTTCATCCTTAACGACAGGGTGTCTTCTGCTGCAAGGTACTAGAATTATTCATAAATCAATTATATATTAAATAGAACCAGCCTTCGTTTCTTACCAATCTGGTCCTTCGAGTAACTTTTTATCACCAAGTTTAGTAAAGTTTCCTTTCTAAAATACAGTCCATTAAATATCCATATTTATTATTACTAAACAATTCCGTTTCAGATGATGGAGTTGACCAATTAGGGGGCGCCACACGGCACGAATGTCTGTGCTGGGATGGCTGAATACTCCACTGTTGTTGGTGATGTACGCTGCTTCTTTGAATTTTCTTTTATACCAAAGATCTTCTCTGTCAAACCGTGTCTAGCCGTAAGACTTAAAGAACATAGGAAGAACACGCAATTAGGAGAAACTGCACATCACGCTTGGACAGAACAACACCACATCAAATGGAATGAAGCCCACATTATCGACAGAGAAGATCATTGGTATAAAAGAAAATTCAAAGAAGCAGCGTACATCACCAACAACAGTGGAATATTCAGCCATCCCAGCACAGACATTCGTACCGTGTGGCGCCCCTTAATTGGTCAACTCCATCATCTGAAACGGAATCGTCACAGCTCATCACAGCCCTCCTAATATAAAATGTCGTAGCTTTAAGATTATTGTTCAGTTTACACTTGATAACAATTGGAGATATTATCAATCGAAACGTCGTGTAGTATATTTTTTGTAAAAATAAAGACAATGTCTGTTCGAGGTACGTGTTTATTAGATTGTTTATATTTCAGATGAATTATGAGAAGTACCAATACCAATAATTCGTTGTGTAATATGTAGTATTTCTATTCCTGCGAAAATAACACTTGAATTCTTCTTCCGAATAGTTAGGTATAACAGTTTCAACATAATTATTTATACAAGATCTTCCAAAGGCGCCGAAAACATGGATGCGGAAAAATTACTCAGTTATTGATGTTTTTTACTTCCTTGTACGAAGTAAAGGAAGTATTGTAATCGCGAAAAATTTTGGTATTGAGATTTCAACGGAAATATCCATTTTGACTAATTTCGTCGTGACGTCTGTACGTACGTACGTACGTGCGTACGTGCGTACGTGCGTATGTATCTCGCATAACTCAAAAACGGTAAGCCGTAGAAAGTTGAAATTTTGTATTTAGGACTGCTATAACATCTAGTTGTGCACCTCCCTTTTTGGTCATTACATAATATCTAGAAATTGTACTTTATTTGAAGCCTATAATAGATTTTAATGAAAAACTATCTTAAAATATAATCTAACACTTTTTAAATTTGGTATATAAGACTTTTATGTCAATTGGAATAACATAGTGGATTTTGGTTAAAACAGGCTAACCGGAAGTGGCATATTACCTGAAGGTGTTAACAGTTTTTCTTCAATAAAATGGTTTCATTTTGATTTTAGAAATAAATGCTTCAAATAAAAATTTTAGAGGATTAAATTCTGTGTCTAGCACATCAAGTATTATTAAA
This sequence comes from Harpalus rubripes, assembly GCA_963082715.1. Taxonomy (NCBI): domain Eukaryota; kingdom Metazoa; phylum Arthropoda; class Insecta; order Coleoptera; family Carabidae; genus Harpalus; species Harpalus rubripes. Next base: position 8,158,717 of record OY720455.1, on the reverse strand, counting down.
TTAGCCCTTTGTATAAGCGAGATATGTATAATTAAAACTTATATAATTTTTGGTTTTTGTAATGAAGCATGCTATGGATTAGGACAAAAAACAACAAAAAAATAAAAAATAAATGCTAATGTCAAATTACGTCAAATATGTGCAATTATATACTTGGGTCTATACTTCATATTGGTCTTGTGTACAAGGAAGTCGTGTAGTGTCCACATCAGATTTTTTTATTCAAAAGTACTATTTAAACGCAATTTCCGAGTTACCGAATTAAAGATGAAAAAAACTCAAATACCAATTGTTATTTTTAAACCTTACAATGACCATGTGAATTATTTGTTACGAATTTGCAATAAACCCCTATTTAGTCGCAGCTTGTGCCTATGCCTATCTATTATCTCGCGTCAGCGGAACTCAGTTTGCTATTAAAATGAATAACGTTTGGATGTAGCGATTTAGTTGCACCATTGAGTAATAACATAGAGTCACAGTTACTCAATTACCTTTAACCACCAAGTAAAAACCAAGGAACAAAACAAACAAAAATTGCCGAAATGCGTAAAAAGAGTTGCCAATCGTCACTCTCGCAATTATTCAAAATATGAAGGCAAAACAAAATTATTAAGCATGGGTCAAGTTAGCGCTGTTGCAGGAAAATATTATGCAGTCGAACATTCTAGAGCTCTCTGGAAGGTAATGGCAGCTGTATAAAAAGAACGCAACTATGCTCGGGAGTTAGTTAGTGTTAGAGAGTAAAGTGCTAGGACAAGCACAGCAGTATCGTGGTGAGCATATGCTGTGGGTACTCAGAAAGTTACTGGTAAACTGAGATAGCTGTGGATGTGAATACTCGGTAGTGTTGACGAGCTATAGTATACAAGGACAGTAACTAGGGATGTTGCGATGCTACCGATACCAGTAAAGTATCGATACTTTCTTTGTAATACCAAGTATTTTAGTACTCGCTACTTTGTTTCGATATTTTTACTTGTATCGGTATTTGTATGAAAGTATCGGTATCGGTGGAAGCAGAATACTACTAAATTTACAAATGCAGTAATACAGATAACAGTGACATCTGATTTTTGATAGTTGATATTTTATACTCGGTCGTTAAAGTTGCTCGCTAGTCTCGGGGCTCGGGTCTTCTCGGATCTAAACCCGTCAAATTAATCCGTTGTATAGGCAGGCAAGAATTCATTTTATAATTGTTGCAACATCGGTGCCAACGGTTGATTATTTTCCAAAGCAGGCGCGACTGTCTGCCAGAAAAGTAATAGGCTATTGGGGGAAAAAATAAAAAGAATGCTATTTTAGGAGAATGTAAAGGGGGAGATTGGTTTTAATAAATTATTTACTGCGTTTCTGCCATTATTTATGCCTGTAAACCTATGCATTTAGCATTTAGGAATTTTTTTCGATACCGATACCGATACTTGCTAGTATCGATACTTGTTTCCGATATTTGACGTGGTATCGATACTACACATCGATACCGATTCCGATATGAAGTATCGATACCTATCATCGATACTTTCATCCCTAACAGTAACGGCGAGTTGGAAAATTACTGGTATACCGGGATAACTGTGAAAGAGAATACTCGCTAGTGTTGGAGAGTATTGAGAAGCTAGGTATATGAGGACAGTAACGGCGAGTGGAAGTGGATACTCGGCAGCGGTGTTGAAGAGTTGTGGCATACGGACAGTCGGTGATACTGAGGCTGTGGAAGTTAGAGTTAGTTAGTTAGTTAGTTAGTTAGTCCGTCAGAAGGACAGTTAGTTACAGAGTGGAAGTGGAAGTAGATACTCGGCAGTAGTGGTGAAGAATTGTGGCATACGGACAGTCGGTGATACTGAAGCTGTGGAAGTTAGACTGTTAGTTACATAAATAGACAGATAGTGAGGTGAAAAGTGTAATTTCTGTCCGAGCAGTTGAATATACAGAAACTGTTGAGTGAGTTGAGTATATAGACGCTGTGGAAATCGGTAGGCACAGTTGAACGTGATATAAATAAGCAGTACCATAAATAGTCGAAATAAATAATTAGTAAGATCATATAAATAAATAGTCGTGTTAATTGTTAAATAAATAAATAGTGTTAGTGTTACCTAGTTAATTATAGTTTTAATCTTAATTAGTTTTTTAATAATTGTTTAATATTAGAAATAGTCATTTTCATTATAGTTTAATACAGTTATTTTAATTAATAATAATTGTCTAATATTTACACTTCACCCTAATAAATATATAAAAACGTTACAATACTATCAAAGACGATAAAAAAGATTCAACAGAAACTAAAATAAATATATTCAGATAGGCAAATATTTTTAAGAGGTATAAGGAGTAATCTATCCCATACATCGTTGAATTAAACACATCTTTTTTGCAAAGAAATTCATGTTTCAGACTTTGCATTTATCCCCGTACTTTGTATCAAATATGATCTCATTACGCATGTATGAATAAATACAACACATTACAAACAAATCTCCTCATTTATTTTCACATATTCAAGTCCTTTAAACAAAAATCCCATCCTTTATTTTCGTAAAAACGTTGGCGAAGGATTTAATCTCAACATCACGTTATCCTTGCAAGGATACAGCTTGCCACGCCCACTCGGCCACACCTCTCTCCTCTCTTTCAGATTCTCCTCTCTGTAGCGATGCTAGCGCCGGAGAGAAGAGATAACGTGGCCGCACAGAGAACTACGAGGAACTATTAACACGGGAGATGTAACAGAATTCCAGGAAGGATCGAAATTTCGAAGAAGGATAATAGTGATAGGATTTCTACGTAGCTGAAATACATGAATGATAAGTGATGCACAATGGTTAGTGCACAACTGCACATAGTGAATGAACGAAGTGAAGCAATTTGCAAATTGAGTACCCAACAACTATTACATACCTTGTTTCTAAAATAGGGCATGTAAATTCATAAGTCAGATAGAAAGTATGTATATTAAAATTACCAGCAAAAATATTTACAACAAATTTAAATTCTTGAATTTTCAGTCTAGGATATTTTGAAGCCTGTTCTTTTAACGTTATGCTAAGGGCTAGTTTATGATGAATTTAATTTACGAATTTACAATTTATAATTTAGATTTTAAAATATAAACACACTTAAAACAGACCGGGAGTTAGTGCTACGTGAAAAATATATCTTGGTATTCCAAATACTGACCATTGGTGCTCACTTGAAATACCCTGGAGTCTGTTAGGGTAAAAATTGCCGGTTGACTAAATCCCGGATGGAATGGCATGGACAATATCTGATAGGTAAAATTCACAGCAATAAAAGACTTTACCACCCCCTGCAACGATTAAAAATGGCTGGTATTTATTATCGGCTACCATTTACATATATACAGGATGATTCATCGGTCTGTCCTCTCTTTATAACTCTTTTATTTTACGTCAGATAGAAAAACTCTTCAAATATAATTTATATGATATAGTATTATCTATCTACGTACTATATCCATTTATATACAGGTGCTCCATTTAAGCGCAACAATATGTAACTTGTTATTTCTTAATGGAACATCCTATATTTATTCATTTATTTTGATAGTAAATTAGATTCCCTTTAAAAAAGTATGAAGTAATAAGGGGTCTAAAATTATAAATTAAGAAGTTATTTACCTTTATTCGTTGAATGATATGTTTCTATCATGTTATTATTAACAAAGTAAGCTATGGATAATCTGATCAATTGTTTCGAATTTAAACAAACAAGTTGTCCAAATACTCTTAGTTTATCATTGTTGATGTTGATGTGAAAATGAATGATACAAATTTTAGTAAAGATGAGATGGTTAGTATAATATTTATAATAGAAAAATCTATTGAAGTTGAAGGACAAGTTTTCGAGCATTTATTATAATTTGCATTATTTAGTCTGTCACTAAATTATAATAGCTTCTTTGGAATTAGTGTAATGTTTAAAATAAGTATTAATAAAAAAGGATAAAAATTTTGTATTATATTATGGTTTTTTCCACTCTGAACTACTATTTTTTATGAACGTAAATAACTTCTTAATCTAATTTACTACTAAAATAAATAAATAAATAAATAAATAAATAAATAAATATAGGGTGTTCCATTAAGAAATATAAAGTTACATATTGTTGCGCTTAAACGGAGCACCCTGTACACAAATGCATATGGTACGTCGATAGGCAATAATAATTTTAAAATAAAAGAGTTATAAAGAGAGGACAGACCGATGAATCACCCTGTATGTCATTTTATGCAGGTCCCATACAGACCTAGATTCTAAAATATCTTTTTACCTCCCGCTACCCTTGTTAAGGGAGGTATAGGGATCGTGCTAAAAATCGCATATGGAGATTTTGGTAAATGATCACGTTTTAAGGTTCCTAGAATCCAATTTTAACATTTTCACGATGATTGTAATACTATCATTCAGAAAATTTTGAAACCTTATATTTCTACCTCCTAATATGGAAGGAAGCTATTAGATTTTAGTGTAAATCAGAAAACCGGAAATAGTACTTTACTTGTAGCTCAAAATAGTTTTTCTTCGAAAAATACTTTCAAATGTTATTTTTTCGAGATTTGTGTTATAAAAATTAAAGATTATTAAATTTTTCTACAGATGTGCATAAATACTTTTCTATATATTTTATGGATAAATCTATAAAATTGTCTACAATTTAAAACCCGGAGCCTACGCTTTAAACAAGCACAACTCCTTGGTTACACAGTTCATATCTCAAATGTATGTAGCTGACAGATAAATGTCATTGTCAAAGAACTAATTATTTCAAATTAATAATGGTAAAGTTTTAAAAAGAAAATAGTAAATAGAACCATAGTTATATGGAATGGATCTTAATACAGTTTCCAGCATAACTAAATATGTATATTTAAATTAATAAAAATTAAATAGCGGAAGGTATTGTGTTGGCCACATCAGATTTTTTTAAAACAGTTTTGGGTCATGACCCACAGCTAGGTCTTTTTTTCCGGGGAAGATAGCAAATCATGCGCTAGAGTATTTAAAGTATGTACCAAGGGTCAGTATTAGAAATACCATGATACATTTTTACTTAGCACCTCCCTGGTCTAAAACGCGTACGATGGTTCATGAACGATTTATAAATTTAGATTTGAAGCAAGTATAATTAAATATTAGATTTCCAAATGTAAATTTCAAATTCGACCAATCACAAGAGAGCACCATTAAACATGGCGGTATAACTTTGCTTCGTCCGTCAGCTGTCTGTTCTATTTGTGGCGTGAGTCTATGATTTTTTAACATTTTGTAGAGGAATACACAGAACCAATCACAATCACAATTTTAATAAGCAGTAACTATGATAGTGCCCATTGACAAATCTTTGCGTTTCTTTCTTCATTATACAAATCAACCAAAGTAAAAAAAAAAAAATCCCGTATTATTCAGTCATCCACTATATTCCACATAACCCGACTTGACACCCAAAGACTTTTTATTTCCACAGGACAAAGATAAATTACAAACAATACGTTTTGCTTCGGCCAATAAAGTTGTCGATGCTTACAAAAGCAAAATAAATAACATACCTTCAAAAATATGGAAAAATGTTTTGAAAATTGGTTCCGTCGAATGTGAAAATACGTAGACTGTTCAGTAATAATACAACAAGAGAGTGAGAATAAATTGAAAAATACGGAAAATTATTTTCTAATTTATCGAACTCTCGAATTATATTTAATTAGATTATTTTTTGATCCACAAGTTTCAAACAACGAAATCAGTCTGTCATGCTATAGTAACGCTATCTATTGTCGTAATTAACTAGCTTTATTCATTTACATGGCTCAGTTAGTAAGTCTGTTTGACAACTAGAACACACTTTGACAATGCAAAATAAATAATCAAAAGATATAATTACTAATTATGGTATTTCTAGAAATGGTTTCTATAATTTTTTGGTTTATTTCATGATCAGAAATAGCATAAAATTGGTCTTTTTCGCTCATTTTACTTATGTGTTGATTACTATCTGACATATGTCAAAAACAAAAGCTACAGAGATTATTCCCAGGAATAATCTCTAGAGCTTTATTCTCAGTATAATAATGACAGGATTGGTTAGAACGCAGACACGTGACAAGTGCCGGCCCGAGACTTTTGAGCGCCCCAGGCGAAAATGTAAATTACACCCCTCATTTATTACAATTTTGTTTAGATTATATAGGTACAAAAATTAGAAAAGAGGCGATTTGTGTCCGTAACTCGCGAACAATCACAGAATCTTAAACTGAATGAAATTTTTTTGAAAATATTTAGGATATTTAAAATACAGAGATTTTTTTCTATTGTGTTCTACAGAGTCGCTTAATTTTTGTCTAATACCATATACAGAATTAGTCACAGGAGAGTTACTTTCAATGTCCTTTTGTGTGCAACCCGAAATACAATTTACAACAGCGTCTAACTTCCTCTCTTAAAAAAAATAGAATATTTAATTCACGATTGCTTTGCCTGTCTAGTGATGGTTCTGTCATTTTGACATTAAACAATTAAATATGGTCTGTTGTCATTAGTATTTTGGGTTGCAAACAAACGGATTTTCTAAATAACTCTTCCGTGACTAACCGTGTATATAGGGAAACAAAAAATATTTCGCAGTATAGGTATAAGTCTTGGTATAAATACTTTTCGTGTACAAGCAGATTGGCACACCCAGCAATGGGTAATAAGCTGTGATGATATATTTATTTATTTTATTTTATTTAATGGTTCATCCTAGTTAAAAAATATAAGAATCTTGTTTTGTATAAAATTTCGATACGGATCACCGTTTTCAAGAAAAATGTCAAAAACCAAAATATGTCGTCTTTTTCCAAATTGGAGAGGGGCTATTGCATCAGTGTATTTTTCTGTATAGGATTCCGTAAAAAATGCTTTTGTTGCATTTTTTTTATGTTGGAGATATTTTTCAGTAGATTTCCTGAACAACAATTACTTCTTCAGTATTTAATATGGCAATGTTTTTAATTGATATAATCGCTAACGAATTTAACCTTTCTTCTTTCTTAGTTAAACGTAAAAAAATATAAATAAGATTTAAAATAAAATAAATAAATATATCATCACGGTGTGTGCCAATCTGCTTTCTACACAGATTTTTGGTAATGATGATGACATATTTGTACCATGCGGGCGTTTATCAGGCGTCATCTCACGGGCACTCATTGCTGGCGTGGAGAGTGCACCACAGGGGTAGATTTTGTGCCATTTAAAATTTGAAATATTTGGCGTCGGTCGGGATCGAACCCGGTTCCCCAGATTCGCGACCAGACACTCAGGCACGCGGCCACGAGACCCCATAAATAAGATTTAATTAATATAAGTTTGCTGCACCTGGAATTGTCAACATTATGATTAATGCTACACACTGGACGAGTCAATAGTCTTAAAATATGTCGCCCTAAAACCAATTTCGCCCCAGCCTGTAGCTTGGGCCACAAAATGGAACATCTCATTGGTTATAAGAAATGTCAAAAAATAATCTGAATGAAATATTGTGTTTCATATTAGACTCGAAATTAAGAGAACGTCCTTGTATTTTAGTATATTTACGTAAGTACTTTAATAGTTATTGTTATTGAATATACGATGCTCTCTGAAAATCTAATATTTTCATATCGTAAAATGTTAAATTTCTTGTTATAATATGTAAAGAAAGGGTTATATCTTTACCCTCTCTTTCTGAGAAGTGATAAAAAATTCTTGTTATTTGAATATCTTCCAAGAATTTTCCCCTTGCAGAAACTTTAAAAAGAAAACAGGTTAGGAAGTGTTAAAGTTTTATTCATCTAATCTCAAGTGTTTCCGAGAAAATAGACACTTTAATATTTTAATTTTATTGAAGATATATCTGAATAGAGGGATACATTTCGTATAATGTGTCCGTGTCTGCTCGAAGCATTGATTTAAAAATATGACTATACTATTACACTTTCTCAGAACTCCTGCAAACTTCGAAATTCGGGGTGCAATTTTCAATTCATTTATCCTGAAAGAATTCCTGGAAGACAAGAGTTAGAGTCACATTTTCAGGAAATATGAATCATTAAGTGGGAGTACGATAACCGAAAATTGGTGGTTTAGTCATTGAAACTTTGTTTCATTCATAGGATGTTTCGAATAAAAAATACTGCTTATTGCTGTGCATGTGTGACTGTGTGTATCAATCTCATTTACACAGATTTTGTGCATATTGTATATTTCGGAAATCTTCAGACAGCTGTTTTTTTTTTTTTTTTTTTATTTGAAATTAAAGTGCTTCCCCATTAATTATTAGCACTTACAGATCGGGTTTATATTATACACATACGTACATATATAGTTATTTACATTTCATTTAATAAATTAGTTTGTTCTAGGTATTTTATTATTCTGGAGGCGTTGTCGTTATCTAGTGCTTCTTTCAAGTTTTCAGGTATTTGATGTTGTCTTCTGAGGGTTCTGTATTTCTGGCATTCGGTTATTATATGTTTTACCGTAATTATCGTGTTACAGATGTCGCATCTTGTGGGCTCGGTTCTTCTCAATAGGTGGCTGCGGGTTAATCTCGTGTGTCCGATTTTTAGTCTTGTGATTATGATTTGTTCTCTTCTTTGTTTTGTTGTCGGTTTCCAATTGTCTTGGACTTCTCTTAATTTGTCGTTTTCAGTTTTTTCCCATATTTTGTTTCTTTCTGTTCTCAACTTATTTTTGATCAAAGTTTTGATATCTTCTGCAAGGTTTAGCTGGTAAATTTCTTTTAAGTTGGTTGCTTCCTTCGCTGCCTTATCTGCTTTCTCATTCCCATGGATACCAATGTGAGATGGGATCCAGGTAAAATTTACTTCTTTGTTCTGTTGGCTTATTTTGTAGAGGAGTTGGTGGATATGTTTTATTAAGGGATTTTTTGAATATAGGTTTGTAATTGCTTGGATTGAACTGAGGGAGTCGGTGCATATTATAAAGGTATGTGTCTGTTTTTGGGTTATCAGTTGAAGGCTTTGGAGTATAATATAAATTTCTGCTGAAAATATGGTTGTATGTTCAGGTAACCGGTATTTATATGTCTCGTTTTCTATTATTACTGCTGATCCCACTTTGTTGTTTAATTTTGACGCGTCCGTGTAAATGAATGTGCAATTTTGTGTGTTTTGTGTTTTTTACCTTCCGTCACCTTTAGGTAAGGAAGGTATTGTCTTTGGTCAAAAAATTCGGTGGTGAGTTTTTGATGAATAAGCACGTTTTAGGGTCCCTAGAACACGATTTTACTATTTTTACGATGATGTCTGTATGTGTGTGTGTGTGTGTGTGTGTGTGTATGTGTGTCTGTGTGTGTGTGTGTGTGTGTGTAACAAAATTTTCGTCTACGATAACTTCCATACTACAATTCAAAAAATTATAATTCTTTCGTATTCCTCTTCGTTACATCCATGTGAAGAGCTGATTAGATTTTGGTTAGAATTGGTCAACCGGAAGTACCCTCATTTGAAGATTTTAACAGTTTTTCTTGAAAAAACGATGTTAAATATCATTTTTTCACATTTGATGTTATTATAAATATTAACGAATATTTTATTCTCTATGTGATTTGAATGCATTTTATATTTCATATTAAATGGATATAGAGTTAAAAAATTATAAAGAAATTAAATATCATATATTAGCTAGCTATGTTATAACTCTGGAAACAGCTGATATATTAGAAAAATTCTGATTGAAAGGTGTCAGTGTCAAGTGCAGTTGACAGTATGTATGTGTTATAATTTTACAGGAAATATAGGATCTTTTGCTTTCTGTATGGAATTTGTATAAAATACATACAACTGCCTTAAGGTAATGTACAAGAAATATAATCTTTTGCAAAAAAATTTCTGTATGACATTTATACAAAATACATAGAACTGACGGAAGGTAATGTGCTGGCCACATCAGATTTTTTATATCATTAAAAAGATTTTTGAATATGTCCGGGTTGGTGTCGGTTTTCTCGTACGCACTTAGTTTTAAGTTTGTTTGAGGTATTCCAATGACCCAAGGAGGTTGTTTACAATGAGTGAAACATCGGCTGGTAGCACGAGCGTGGTTCTAACACCGGTTTTAACTAAAACCATACTAACAACTTGGCATGTACTTCAGGGTTATTAACAAAATGAATGTTGCCAATGTACTGAATAAGCCGAAAATGTACTGACAGACATATTTAACAAATTTGACGGCATTATTTAAAAGTGTTTAATACGATTTTTGTCTTGCCTTCTTCGAGTTAATCAGTATATTGGCAACACTGATTTTGTAAATAACCCTGAAGTATGTGCCATGTCGTTGGCATGGTTTTAGTTAAAACGGGTGTTAGAACCACGCTCGTGCTACCAGCCGTAACAATTGTAACACGAAGTGGGTGCAATGCCAGATAACCGGGGTTGGGGGGGGGGGCTTTTGGGGTCTATAGCCCCTGGCGGTAGATACATAAAGAGCGGTACACCGAGAAGACCACGTTCTTAAATTATTTTAAATAAAATATTTAATTAAAGCAAATTTAAGAGCCAGGGAAAAAAGAATCAATGTCCATTTTCTAGTAAAATGAGATGATTGGTACTTATAGATTGAAAGTGAGCGCTTTTAAATAGTATGTGTAAAGGAGGCAAAACGGTAACGATCCTAAGATACAGGCCTCAGAAATTGTAAAACAAGATCTAAAAAGAACGAGGGTCCAAGCATCAGAGTATAAAAAGATGAATGTTCGACAGCGATATGCGCAAATTATAACTTGGTCGCCGATTTCTGTTCAGTACTCGTACTGAACAGAAAGCTAAGAGCGGTGTCAGTGGCTATCTGATGAGATTCCGTAACTCAGTAGTTAATTTTTAGCAACTGGTTAAAAATTTAACCAATGTTGACAATATAACAAACAATTGGATACAATTTTTAACCAATTGCTAAAAATTAACCACTGAATTACACAATTAATAAAACCACCAAACGACGCAAAAAGTTTGGACGAGTGACTGATGTAGCGAAGAAGCTCCGACTGCAAAGTCATGAAACTGGTGAAGATTTTTCCTGCGAACATTTGAAATGTTCTATTAACTAACGTTTCAGAACCAATTCCAATAACTTGTCATTGAATTGCAAAATTATGGGAGTTCATGGACATTCATAATTTCTACCTATAGTCTATTCCACGAGACCTTTCATTAAACTAGGACTTCGAACCGGAACTGAATCGAAAAACGTAAACCGATAAAAATAACGGAGAAATTCTGTTAGGTCCCACATAAGTTGAAACTTGGCCCATCTGTGGGTATATTAATTTTCAGAAATGACCAATCTGAGTTTCGAAATAAAATTAATACACTTTGTCATTCCAAAGGCATTAGATGGGGTTTCAAACTTTAAAATTCGCACAATGAAAAAACGAAATTTGTAACATTTATCTTTTTTCCCCTGACTCTTGGCAGTTTGATGTTGGAAAAACGATTTTTTTTGTTGAGAAAGGCGGTTTTTAAAAATTAGCCCCGGGCGACAAAATGTCAATATTTGGGGGTGCGGAAGAGATGATTATACTACTGCTTACTGTTTCCCCCAACGATGACACACTTTATTCTGACTGTCTGGTGGAAAGGAAGAATACACATACACTTACACTTTTCACTTCTGGAACACTTAGAATTTATGGACATGGACAAATACTTGACATTTACTGACTAACTAAAGTTTTATTTACATGATTATTATAATTACACTACAACTTGCACTAACTTAATTAAATCCTAAAGATGCCGTTACATCCTTAGGCCAACGTACACGCGTTACGCAGAACTTTGACATGTCCTACTGGCCGCCATTAATTTAGTTCCCTAAAGTCCGCTGATGTCGCATGCTATTCTGCGGGTCCCATTATATGTGAGTGTATTTGATAACCCTAAAACAATGATATTCCCCTTTTGTTTGTATTGTAATCCACGTTCATCTCGCAAAAGATAATCGTTATTGTCAGGCCTTTCAAATATGACAGATACCTGTCACATTTTATTCACAAGGCACTACATTTACATTTACTGAATTACAAATTTATACATCAAAACCTAACATAACATAACAGAGTGGAGTAAATAAACATACGCGAAATGTTCAAAAACCAGGGTGTCCAACTTAAATGGTAATAACCTCATACAGGACCGGCTCGTGCATTATTCAAGAGATGTGGACGAGGCAATACGTGCTGTTAAAATAATACCAGGGTGATGAGAATGAGAATACGCAAGACAAATTTTATGCATTGTCCAAGAAAGTACTCTCTCAGTTTTAAATTATATATATATATATATATATATATATATATATATATATATATATATATATATATATATATATATATATATACCGTGTGTCTATCTTAAAGGTGTACATAGGAGCTTAACACGGGAAATCAGTTTTTTGCAATTTCCTGCTCGCCTAATTATTTTAAGCAAAAACGCGTCAAATAAAAGTTTTAGGGCATAAAATTCTGCATCTAATTCAATGAACATAATTACCTTTACATGTTTTGTAACGACAGTAATTAAATATGAAAATGTCGAAAATTACGTTGAAAATATCGACAGCCATGAAATTGAACAAAAAATAAATAAATGCTTGACGTTTTATCTGTCACAACCTAAGTTGACTTATTTGACGTTTCTGACAATTTGATTTGAAAAATATCGTTAATTATGATAATAAGAGAAATATTACATTAGACAAATAAAGTTAAAAAATACAGTTTTGTTTAAATAATATGAATTTATTAAAAATTCAACTGCGTAACAATATTATGTATGATACTGTGATGTACTCGCAACTCATTTCCAATACATCTAATAATACAGAAGGGGCCTCTACTTATTCCAGTAACGCACGTTTTTCTGCTCGTCCTATATTCTCATTACGCAGCTAACGTATTTTTTGAAGACACATTAGCAGTAGCAGTCTTCAAATTTTATCACGAATTTAGGAATTGTGAAATCACGCTCTTCATTAGTATAAATATTCATTTTCTAATAATTTCAGACAATAAAACGAGACAAATTCAAATTGTCAGAAACGTCAAATAAGTTACGTTGTGACAGATAAAATGTGAAGCATTTATTTATTTTTTGTTCAATTCCATGGCTGTCGATATATTTAAAGTAATTTTCGACATTTTCATATTTAATTACTGTTGTTACAAAGCATCTAAAGGTAATTCTGTTTATTGATTTAGGTGCAGTATTTTATGCCCTAAAACTTTTATTTGACGCGTTTTTGCTTAAAATAATTAGGCGACCAGGAAATTGCAAAAAAACTGAGTTCCCATGTTAATCTCCTATGTACACCTTTAAGATAGACACACGGTATATATATATATATATATATATATATATATATATATATATATATATATATATATATATATATATTCAGGCTGTCTCACAACTCGCGCCCCAGAGCGAATGAGGAAAGACGAGACTGCACTTGGATGTGTAATTTCGAAGAAAAAAATCTAGCTTAAAAGATATTCGAGAAAAGACGTCTTAAAATTGAGCAATCAGAGACCTATACCTTTAACGTGTTTTTGCCGTAATTTTACGTTACTAGGGTTTTATACGAATCAAATCTTCTTTAAAATGTGTGGGCGACTGTAGTTTTCGAAAAATGTCAGTGTCAAATTAAATTTGACAAGGTGAATAAAAAAAGGCAAATTCTTACCATGTATTCAGCCGCTGATTACTTAGAAATTATTATAATTTTCGGAGAATGTGGCCGTAACGCCAGAGAGGCAGCACGAGTCTATTCGGAACGTTTTCCGGATAGAAATATTGTGGATCATAAAGTGATATTGAGAGCCATCGCAAGGACGCATGAGACCGGTCAAGTTATGCCAGATCGAAAAGAAAATGTACGATATAAATGATGATCTCGGATGACACCTTCGCTAACCTAAATTTGTTGACAGTGAAAAGTCAGCTCTAAAGTATCAAAATTACAGTAAGTCAAACAAATTTTGTAACTCACTAGTAGTATTTTTAAAACCTAGCAACCAGTTTTATTTTGTAATAATATCATCACACCTCAAGATATCCTTCCGGGATTGGTGGATTAAAAAATCTTGTAACTCCGTTATGCAAGCAGCCGCAAATTATTTTCTGCTATTTGTTGGCAAACTATTGTCGTCGGCAAGTGTCAGTTTCGTCTGGGGCGCGAGTTGTGGGACACCTGTATATATATACAAGGTGATAATACTAAGTCGTCACACCTGAAATTGGTAGTTAGAACTCATTAAAACGAACAACTTTTCTTAGTTCCGATTTTTGATTTGGTGCCCCTCTTCGTAGTTATTAAAGTTCTTTTGTTTTTCGGGAAATATGACAATTTTTCGAAAAACAAAAGAACTCCAATAACTACGAACCGGGGCACCAAATCAAAAATAGGAACTAAGAAAAGTTGTTTGTTTTAATGAGTTCTCACTATCATTTGCGGGTGTGACGACTTAATATTAACATCCTGTATATGTATATATATATATATATATATATATATATATATATATATATATATATATATATATATATAATGATAATAATAATAATAATAATAATAATAAAAGAGTTAAAATAACACTACTACATTTTGTTAGTTCTTTTGTAAAATATATGAGTACTTAGAACTATGGAAAGAACAGAATCGATCAGAAAACAATTTGTTTCCTGCTACTAAATAAAATCCCTTTTGTCAGAAAACTGACTCTTTCGGAACCAGCAATAAAACTATTAACATCGTAATTATGACAAAGCGGCATATCGCTCACTGTTTGCTTTATTGTACTGGGTGCCAGCGCACCATTATTTGCGCCGCTCTGTTCATGCATTGAATAGTTCCTCTACCTTCTATGTATAGTAAAATCATCTTAATGTTCCTTTAACATAAACGATATTTTTGTTTGAAATAATTTTTAGAACTGCAGTTTCCATTCCCATATTCAAACAAAAATAACATTTATGTTAAAGGCACATTAATATTATTTTACTATACAGAGCAGCTAAAGAAACCTTTCAATGCATGAATAGAGCAGCGCAAATAATGAGTCACTGACTTCCAATATTATAAAGTACCTAAACAGTGAGCGGTATGCCACTTTGTTATAATTACAATATTTATAGTTTTATCACTGGACGCTCAATTTTTCTCACTATACCTAAAATAGCGGGAGGTATAAATATTAAAAGGAAGGCAGGCAAATAATTTTTTATCTTTGTACATCTCCCTATATGGATAGCATCTAGATGTTAAGACTTGTATACCTCGTTCAACGAGAGAATATACCCAATCACGAACCAAATTTGTATTGTACTTTAATTAGATAACTCTAAAAATAATAACAATACAACGCTGATATGAACGAAGTATACTTCTATGCGATCTACCAGAAATGTGTAATGTTGTAGGGGTGATAGATTCGATTCTTCCTGAAGCAAGAAATGAATGGCTCGGATTTCATGCGATACCGATGGTTTAATGGAGTTGTTTGACTTGTTTTTTAAACTCGCCGTTGGGAAATTGGTAAAGTTTGACAGCGGAATTTGTTTCCCGAGGTATTAGTGGAGCTGAACACACGTTCGAAGGGAATTCCAACAGCTTAAGTGTACAGATTAACAAATAATACAAAGAAAAATATCTATCATTCGATTGTTCCTTCAAAAGGTCATCCATGATGAAGTAAAACAAAAAAAATAACATTGAATTCATAATATTGTAACGTGTGAGCCCCGCCGGGCGACGTAAACAAGCGAGTCGCGACGTGTTTAATTACTTCCGGTCGCCTGAACCTTTTGTGTTCATTGTTATTATGCGGTCGAGCATTCTAGAGCTCTCTGGAAGTTAATGGCAGCTGTATAGAAGGGACGCAGCTATGCTCGGGAGTTAGTTACATAGGGAGAATCATAAAGACATTCACATGGAGTGTTAGAGAGTAAAGTGTTAGTGAGAAGCACAGCAATATCGTAGTGGACGTATGCAGTTTGTGTCGAGTAGGTACTCGGGAAGTTACTGGTAAACTGGGATAGCTGTGGATGTGAATACTCGGTAGTGTTGAAGAGTATTGAGAAGCTAGGTATACGAGGGCAGTAACGGCGAATGAAAGTGAATACTCGGCAATGGTGTTGAAAAGTTGTGGCATACGGACAGTGGGTGATACTGAGGCTGTGGAAGTGAGAGAGTTACATAAATAGATAGATAGTGTGGTGAATGAGGTGAGTTCTGTCCGAGCAGTTGAATATACAGACGCTGTTGAGTCATTTGTGTATATAGACGCTGTGGAGGTCGGTAGGCGGACAGTTGAACGAGATATAAGTAAATAGTGACATAAATAATGGAAATAAATATTTAGTAAAAGTAGTAAGAGAAAGAAGACAACAACAGAATACCATTCCTAGAAGTACTTGTGGAGAGAGTTAACAACACCGTACGAACAGGTCGCTATCTGAACTATGAATTCAACCATGTCGAAAACACCAAGATGGGGGTAGCATACGCGCTACTTGACAGAGCTAAATCACACTGCAACACAGAAGAAGGTTATGAGGCAGAAGTCAAGGATGTCATTAGCACACTCCAACGAAACGAAAACACGGATAAAACAATCAAGAAAATAGTAAAGTAAAACCGAACAAGAGCGAAGCTGGTAAACAGAGACGAAGGAAAGAGAAATGAATTATATATTTCTTATATAACGGAAGTCTCCGATAAAATCAAAAGGATTGCCAGCAAATTAGACATATCAACCAGATTTCAAACAACAACCACAATCAAGAACATCCTATCAACAACAAAATCAGAACAGTGACCAAAAATACAAACAGGCATCTACCAGGTGGATTGTGAATGCAGAAAAACATACATAAGAGAAACAAAACGACCATTGGACATCAGAATTAAGGAACACAGACGACACACTTGGAGAGGAGAAACGTCAAAATCCGGACTTGCAGACCATGCGTGGGAACACCATCACCGTGTCCAGTGGGAGGGAGCAAGGATCCTCAAGAAAGAAGAACATTGGTACAAGAGGAAGTTCAAAGAAGCCGCCATCAAAAGAAGAACAAAAAAACAGTTTTCAGCCAGCCGAGTGTGGAAATTCGGCCAATCTGGAGGAAACACATCGTAGCAGACTCCAGCCTAACCATTGCGACCCAAACACCCAGGACGCTCGACCCACCCATTGGACCCGACCAGCCACCCGTCACTAATGTTCACCCCCATAACACCACATATCGTATGTTAAGGAATTAGTCAGTAGTATCAGATCACTTGATGGTGACAGCAGATTTTCGCTTTCGAAACGTTGTGAACAATTTATGTTTTTACAAATAAAGATAATGGAAGTTCAAGATAAAATCGTTTTAATTCAAAGTGAATCATTATCTTATAAATTTAAAAGTAGTAATCATTATTTAGTATCTTTTAATATTTTCATTATGGTTTAATAAACACTTATTTTAATTAATAATAATTGGGTAATATTTACACTTCACCTAAATTAAACAAAAACGTTACAATATGTAAACTTAATTATAGTTTACGTATTATGGCTTCAATGTTCCTACTATAAAGTTATATTATACCTTAATCCAAGAAGATAACATATTTCTAGGATTCGATCCTAATATTGCAAAATATGTACTGAAAATTATATTATATTTTGTCAAAGTATTACCCATTACACTCAATACATTTTTGCTTTCCAATGAACCAAATTTCAATGTTTTACAATATTTCTGTAAGTACTTATGTCATTTATCTTTTGTATGAAAGCAACGACAGCTTCTTGGGCTGTAGCAAAACACATTCCCTGCAATTTATCTTTGACCTATTGAAATAAAAATAAGTCGTTGGCTAATAGTAAAAAATTAAAGATACGGTTTAGTAGTAGCACACCACCTCGGTCACGTCTAAAATCTAGACATAGTTTTCTCTCTTCAGTTCGTCCAATGACAGAGACTAAGACTGCAACAAGACGCTTAATGTGGGATAAGACATTAAAGCCAAATGATAAAGCAATGGGTATCCTTCCAGATGAGAAACTACCACCAGGTAATGATCAGAAATGGCACATTTAGAAATCGTTAAATCGCCTACGAAGTCAAGTAGGAAAATGCGCAGTAAACATGTTCAACTAGGGGTACCAAGCAGAACCCACTTTATGTCATTGTGGTCAAGAACAAACAACGGCCCACCTGCTCATGTGCGCCAACTTAAAAGAGGAATGCACGAGAGAAGATCTGGCTAAGGCAACACCAGCTGCTACAAACTGTGCAATTTTTTGGATGAATACTATTTAGATAGACCACTTTTGTGCCAGATTTTGCGGACGGTTTTTCCTCTGGCATGAAGAAGGGAATCTTCGGAGAAGATGCATCCTGTTCGTCCTAGTTAATGCCGAGCGATGCATAAGGCCTATAGCCATAATTTCCAAATTTGACTATTTATAAGATTATAACAACAAGCTCAGCTAACTCACTCCATGTGGTCCGGATGCGGTATTTCGCTACCGAAAATCGGTCACTTCAGTATCTAAGGAGTGAGAAATATTTGTTGTAATATTTTATATATTTATTGTGTATTAATTATTTATATTATGTAAATGATTTGACACGAATAATAATTATAATAGTAAAAAATACAAACCTCCCGCCATTTACAGCCCGAGTCACAAAAAAGATTAAGTTAATCCTTATTTTTGGATTAGCGAATTTGACTCTAATTTTGACAGTTTATTTCTTAAAATATAGTCTAATCTAATCCAAGTAATTACCATTTTTAAAACTCCTCAACAGGATTAAATCCCAATTAGAGAGTGGGTTCACATTCTCATACATCCATGGCTTAGTGGGATTCGAACCCAGAGTCCCGAGAGCACTCACGACATGAGGCGATGCTCTAACCATTGAGCCACCGGAGCTATAATAAAATGAAGATTAAATTTTAAATAGAATAGAATTCACTAATCCAAAAATGAGGATTAGCTTAAACATTTTTGTGAATCGTTAATTTTTATTAATCTAAATACATACCTACATATTTACTTATGCTGGAAACTGTATTGAATTCCTTTTCTATTGTTCTATTTACTTTTCTTTTTAAAACGTTACTAATATTATTTTGAAATGATTAGTTCTTTGATAGTGACATTTATCTGTCAGTTACATACATTTGAATAACTGCGTTTTGTTTGTTAAAAGAGTAGGTTCCGGGATTTAAATTATTCGCAATCGTAGATAAAAAATTTCCTCTAGTGGCGCAAATTAGTACTACGAAAAGCAATCGTACAAGCGCCATATTGAATAAGTGGCAGCTGAGTGAGTAGTGTAGTAATTAATAATTAAATAACTTAACTTATCGCCTTCATATAAATGTTTTTAAACTCGGTTTGTATACACAGTCCACGAAACACAGTAAACAATGTGAACTGTCATATGTCAAACCCATCGAATGGTGGCCATCTTGCTTTGAAAATCAGCGCCTCTATCGTTAATTTCGATTGCGAATAGATAATTTTATAAATTTATCCATAAAATATATAGAAAAAGTATTAATGCAAATCTATAGAAAATTTAATAATTTTTATAGCATTAATAGCGAAAAAATAACATTTAAAGGTATTTTTCGAAGAAAAACTATTTTGAGCTTATAATAAAGTGCCATTTCCGGTTATCCGATTTTCACCAAAATTTAATGGGCTCTTTCCAGTACAGAAAAAGTTCGAAATACAAGATTTCAAAATTTTCTGAATGATAGTATTTGATTTAGAGTGGAGGATCCACCCACATACACAAACATCATCGTGAAAATGTTAAAATTGGGTTCTAGGGACCTTAAAACGTTGTCATTTACTAAAATCTCGATATGCTATTTTTAGCACGATCCTTATACCTCCCTTACCAAGGGTAGCGGGAGGTAAAAATAAAATTTGTAAAAGCTGAAGAATTATTTCGTGCAGAAATGCATTTAGCTTCTCATTACCTTTTAGTAAAAATCCCTGCTCCTTTACTTTCTGTATGAACTATTCTACATTAGGTTTAGAACATTTTAAAACTAACTCAATAACATCCACTAACTTCATTCTGTGAGTGCCGTCACTGAAGTAAAAGAGCGAAAGAACTAAATAATTGCATTTGAGTGGCGAGTGTCGCAGTCCCAGCCCGACTCCTCATGCTCCCCAGTGACGTTCAAGAGGGGCTTGTGCCCCCTCGGCCCGCCTGCACGTGCCGCACTGCTCCCACTAACTCAGTTATGCATGTATGGAAGAGGAAAATTTGTTTTTAAATATTTATCACGAGATGAAGTAGTTTACAATGGGAGATACGATGACGGTGGTTTTTTACTTAGAGTTGATGGAATTTTTACCAAGAATCATAATTTACACTCTTTAATATTTCCTCAGAAATGGGATAGTGGAATGGAGAAGTGGAGCCAAGGAAATAGAATATTTGACTGTAAATAGGAGAATTTAAAGTGGAATAAGATCAAGTTTTGCATTTTGTATCAAAAATTAATAGGTTGATTTAAGTTAGAGTTGCCTTCAAGTCAAAATCAATTCTCGTGGACTGCGTTGCGTAAACTTTTCTATGACATGAATATGAGCCGGTTTCACATTTTTTATAGTAATAGTAATAAAATATCTGATGTGGACACCACACGACTTCTTTGTACGCAAGACCAATATGAAGATGAAGTATAGACCCAATTATAAAATTGCACGTGTTTGACATAATTTGACATTAACATCTATTTTTTATTTTTTTTGTTATTTTTTGTCCTAATCCATAGCAAGCTTCATTACAAAAACCAAAAAGTATATAAGTTTTAAATTTACATATCTCGCTTATACATAGGGCTAATTTAATAATACTTGATGTGCTAGACGCAGAATTTAATTCTCTAAAACACTTATTTGAAGCATTTATTTCTAAAATCAAAATGAAACCATTTTATTCAAGAAAAACTGTTAACAACCTCAGGTAATATATCACTTCCGGTTAGTCTGTTTTAACCAAAATCTGCTATGTTATTCCAATTGATATAAAAGTTTTATATACCAAATTTGAAACATTTTGGATTATATTTTAATATAGTTTTTCATTAAAATCTATTATAGGCTTCAAATAAAGTATCATTTCTGGAAATTATGTAATGACCAAAAAGGGAGGTGCACAACTGGATGTTATAGATTATAGAAGTCCTAAATACACAGTTTCAACTTTCTACGGTTTACCGTATTTGACTTTTGCGAGATACGTAGATGTACGTACAGACGTCACGACGAAATTAGTCAGAATGGATTCAGGGATGGTCAAAATGGATATTTCCGTTGAAATCTGAAAACCGAATTTTTTCGCGAATACAATACTTCCTTTACTTTGTACAAGGAAGTAAAAATAATATAATAATAATAATAATTTATTGTTATTTTCGTAAATAATTAATTAAAAGATCGGCACCAAAAAAGTCTGTGACGTCAGAGTACATACAGCACGTCATTCATAGAAAAACAGTTTACGTTATTTATACAGGGTGTAACCATGCTTCGGGAATAAAATGAAAGGGCATATAGTATTGACCAAAATTAGTAAAAAGGCTTAATCAACATGGGTCCGGTCTTCAATAGTTTCCGAGATATAAGGCAGTGAAAATTGAGTTTTTGCGAGGTTTACCTCTGCTATCTCGAAAACTATAAGAGTTACGACTTCGGTTAAATAAGACTTTTTATTTACCTTTCAGAGGTCAACTAGATGTGCTTTTGATTTTTAAAAAAATCAAATAATTGTAAAGTTAAATGTGACAACCTTGGCCAATATTTGATTTTCAAATAACTTCATTACTATTAAAAATTGAGAAAAATGTTTCATATAAAATTTTATTGTTTTTTTATAGTCTATTTACTGACATAGACAAAATTTTGTTCAATCACTATCTTTGTCAATTTTCTTCGATTCTAATATTAAGTGGCTTCTTTCTTGGAAACAGTGTTGAAGATCGGACCCATGTTGATTAAGCCTTTTTGATTCATTTTGGTCAGTACTATATGCTCTTTCATTTTTTCTCAAAGTATGATTACAGCCTGTATTCGCAATCGTAGTTAAATTGTCCCCTCTGGTGGCGCAAATCGGTACTACGGAAAGCAATCGTACAAGCGCCATATTGAATAAGTGACAGCTGAGTGAATAGTATAGTAATTAATAATTAAATATTTAAACTTATCGCCTTAATATAAATAAGTTTTTAAACTCGGTTTGTATACACAGTCAACGAAACGCAGTGAACAATATGAACTGTCATATGTCAAGCCCATCGTATAGCGGCCATCTTGTTTTGAAAATCAACGCCTCTATCGTTAATTTCGATTGCGAATAAATAAAAGTAGGCGATAGTTTGTCACATGTAATAAAATGTTATGTTCTTATTTTTACCTTCCGTCACCTTTAGGTAAGGAAGGTATTGTCTTTGGTCAAAAAATTCGGTGGTGAGTTTTTGATGAATAAGCACGTTTTAGAGTCCCTGAAATAAGATTTTACTATTTTTACAATGATGTATGTGTGTGTGTGTGTGTGTGTGTGTGTGTGTGTGTGTGTGTGTGTGTGTGTGTGTGACTATTTTTTCGGATTCGATAACTCAAATACTACAATTCAAAAAATTATAATTCTTTCATATTCCTTCTCTTTACATCCATGTGAAGAGATTATTATATTTTGGTTATAACTGCTCAACCGGAAGTACTCTAATTTTAAGATTTAAACAGTTTTTCTTGAAACAACACTGTTAAATATTATTTTTCCATATTTACTGTTATTATGAAGAATTTATTACCTTAATAACAAGTGAAGTGACTGCGGCGGTGCAAAAAGTATTTAGTGCTAAGATAAAACTATTGGAAAGTGAAATAAAATCTGTGAAACAGGAAAATGAAAATTTAAAAATGATGTGTGAGAACTCGGTTGATAATCTCGAGCAATATTCGCGCCGTAATAATATACGTATATTTGGGCTGCCCGAATCGTCGAATGAAAGTGTCGATGATCGCGTGGTGGAATTATTTAATGATAAACTGAAGGTGCAAATTGTGAAGAACGATATTGATAGATGTCATCGTGTAGGGAAACCTGGGAAAGGAAAGAATCGTCCCATCATTGTGAAATTTGTGAGCTATCGATCAAAAAACAGAGTTTTTTATGAAAAGAAGAAATTAAAAGGCTCAGGTGTCACAATCCGAGAGGACCTCACTAAGAACCGAGTTCAACTCTTCAAGGATGCAGCAGATAAGTTTACCATAAAAAATGTTTGGACATTTGATGGTCGTATAGTAGTTAATTTATTTAAAGATGGTAAAAACAGCAAATTCTATATAAACAATCAGAGTGATCTTGAAAAAGTTATGAACTTCTAAGTTTAGTTTGAGGCCTTTTTTATTTCATTTTGTATTTCTTTTAAATTAAGATTCACTTGCAGCAATATTTTTTATATGTGTGTGAACTTACAACCTCCGTCAGAACATGCACGGGTCAATGTACTCTTGACACTTTGTTTTTTCTTGTACGCTAAATATTGTTTAATTTCGCCAAACTTTGTTTAAATGTCAAATACATCTGTTTTAGATACACAAGTCAATAACCAGAACAATACTACGTTTACATGTGGTCATATAAATGCTAGATCATTAAATTCAAGTTTCTCTAAAGTTAAAGATTTTTTATATGATAATGATTTTGATATTTTGACTGTTAGTGAAACATGGATAAGTAATTCTGCTCCGTCACATTTGTTTCGTATAGAAAATTATGAATTTATTAGTCAAGAAAGAGCTGACAAACGTGGCGGAGGGGTTGCTTTTTATATTCGTAATAGCATTCATTTTAAAATATTAGATTCCTCATTTGTTACATCTGAAAACATTGAGCATTTGTGGATACAAATCACAATTCATAAATTCAAATTAACTATAGGAGTAGTTTATAATCCACATTCTAAATATTACAATGAATTGTGTGTTTTGGATCCAATACTGGCAGAATTTTTAACGCAGTCAGATGGCTTGATTTGTACGGGTGATATAAATGTTGATCTTTTAGAAAATAATAGCAAATCAGCATTTCTTATGAATTTGTTAAGTGCTCACGATATGTACCAATTAATTAGTACTTACACAAGACCAGCGTCAAAAACTCTTTTAGATATCGTTGCTATTTCCAATAAGTCTTTGTGTTTATATGCTGGAGTTATTGATTGTACAGAATTTACAGATCACTTTGCTGTGTATTGTGTTCTAAATCTACCAAAACCTGTAATTTCTGAAAAAAATATTAGATATAGAGATTTTAAAAATTTGGATTATGACATGTTTTTTGCCGATTGCCAGTCTGTTAATTGGAATAATATTATAACTCTGGATAATATTAATGAAAAAGTGCAATTTTTAAATTATAATATTATTTCTTTATTCGACAAACATGCTCCCATTAGAACCATAAAAACATCTAAAAATTATTGTCCTTGGATTACGCCTGTTGTAAAAATTATGCAAAGGAAAAGGGATAAGGCTTTATTAGAATATAAAAGACATAAAACAAAATCTAAACTAGATTATTACAAGCAGTTACGTAATCTCACGACAGCAGCTATTCGTAGAGAAAAACAAGCTTTTATGGAATATGAAATAAATAATAATATGAATAATTCCAAAATATTGTGGAACAATTTAAATAAAATGGGAGTAAAAGGTGAATTGGCAAAAGACATTCCGGAAAATTTATGTAAACCAGAACATTATGGTCAATTTCTTTGTAATAAGATTGGTACTATTAATATAAATTCTGATACACTTAATTTTTATTTGAACAATAGATACGGGGAGTCCCAACAATTTGAATTCAAATGTGTAGATACTGATACTATAGTAGCAATTCTAAACAAATATAAATCAAATGCAGTAGGAGTGGATGAAATTTCAATTAAAATGTTAATGATTATATTACCAGTAATTGCGGATTATATTACACATATTACAAATACGTGTATACTCAAAGGTGTTGTGCCTGAATATTGGAAAACTGCAATAATAAAGCCAATTGCTAAACATAAAGAGTGTGCTACGTTCGATGATTTGAGACCAATCAGTATTTTACCAGTCATGTCCAAAGTTTTGGAGAGAGTATGCTGTGACCAAATCATGTCTTACATAAATGACACTAATATTTTGCCTGTCAATCAGTCTGGATTTAGAGCAGGACATAGTACCAATACATGCCTCTTAAACATTGTTGATACTTTATTAAGTAATTTCGATAAATCTAAGGATTCCTTACTGATTCAGATTGATTTATCGAAGGCATTTGATATGGTGAACCACAGCATGCTGCTTGCCAAACTAAAATTTTACAATTTTTCCGATAATGCAATTCTGTGGTGTAAAAATTATTTGATAAACAGAAATTTTCAGGTGTGCATGTCACACAATTCAAATACATCTTTTTCAAATAATTTTGCTCTGCAGAAAGGTGTACCACAAGGTTCAATTTTAGGCCCATTGTTTTTTCTTATATATGTAGCGGATATGCCATCAGTCCTAAATTACTCCACAGCACACTCTTATGCAGACGATACAACAGTTATTGCAACTATAGATCCATCAGATATGAATGAACAAATAACAAACGTTAATTGTGATTTACAAAAATTATCTCTATGGATAAAAGACAACGGCCTCAAAATTAATGTCTCTAAATCCTCATATCTTGCTGTTGGTAATTGCAACTCCATACCTGATATAAGGCTGGACGGTACCATTCTCGAACGTAGCTCATCTGTCAACATTTTAGGACTTCTTGTTGATGAAAATCTAACTTTCAGACAGCATTTAAATAAAAAACTTACTGCCACGAGACTTCGCTTGAGACACTTATATCAGTTTAGACAAGATCTAAGTTCAACAGTAAAATTACGTCTAGTTAATACTCTAATTCTACCATTATTTCATTATTGTGCTTGTACCTACATTCCAAATCTCACAGAAACAGATAAAAATAGAATTACACTTGTCGAAAACTCTTGTCTGCGTTTTGTTTATGGTGCACGCAAGTACGATCACATTTCCAAATATCGTAAACTAGCCTGTATGACATCTATAAATAATCGCGTGAAAACTATGTATCTCTGTTTAATACATAAAATTCTGAAAACTGGTACTCCTCACTATCTATTTGATAAATTTAAACAGAAACAATATAATTATACGCTCAGAATTAAAGATTTATATATAGTACCAGCATATAGGAAATCTAAATTAAAAGGTTCTTTTTCTTATTTGGCACCGTCATTATATAACAACATACCAAGTGATTTGAAAAACTTATCCCAGAGCATGTTTAAGTCTCGTATAAAAAATATGTTTGTATAGATAATATCTGTGTATTATTCTAATTATTATTCTTATTTGGCATATTGTTTTGCATTTTTTGTGGTTTCATTTATTACATGATTTATTTGTTTTACTTTTTTATTGTGTAAATCGATAATTATTTGGCATTATTTTTGTAATAATTTGTATGGTTAGGTGGTAGACCAGCCTATGGCTGAACCTCGCCATTGATATGTCTTATCAATAAAGATTATTATTATTTATTTATTTATTTATACATATTAAAGAATATTTTATTCTCTATACGATTTGATTACATTTTATACTTCATATTCAATGGATATAGAGTTAAAAATTATAAAACCGCTGCTATTTTAAGAAAATGCTGATTGACAGATGTCAGTGTCAAGTGCAATGGACCTTTTCAGTTTAACGGCTATCTCTTTCTATCGATGCAAATAGTAAGAAAATGGCGCGAACAACTGCCAGTTGGGCTGCTAAACGAAACGTCAAATATATTGCTGTCATTAAAATAACTGTATTCTCAGTGAAAATTTGCATCGTTAGACATTTTAACTTCAATAAAAGCTTTTGTAACTTATTTCGATAAGATTTTTTAAAGTTATCTGAGATATTCTTACATTTTACGTCTAATTTTTTTAGAAACAAACGTCACGGATCTCAGTTGTTCTTACTATGCGTCCATTGATAAGTTTGTGTTATAATTTTCCTGGAAATATAGAATCTCTTAGATACATGAAATTTTATGTGTGAAATTTGTACAAAATACATAGAACTGGCAGAAGGTAATGGACTTGAAATATGGAATCTTGTAAAAAAAACTTTCTATATGGAATTTGTACAAAATATATGGAACTGACGCACGGATCATCTCAACTACAGATAGGACAGTTAATGTATTTTTCGAAATACAAAATAGTGACATCTACAGATTGCTTCCATCAACTAACGCACACTGTGATGGCTTGGTAGTTTGTGACATAGGAGCCATGTCATGTATAAATTGAAATACAATAACTATAAATTCATTTCTAAATAAATTTAAAATTACTTGTCAAATAGACATGCACTTCTATTTTAATATTTGTTTATATGTAAGATAAAAGGATATTGGAAATGGTACGACATTTCATCATTAAATATAAAAGTAAACTTCTATTTGCTTCTTTACACTGCACTTTATACCAAACAGTACACCGAATGTTCATCAGCTTATTGAATTTCAATTCCATATTACGTCAAAAAATAAACACAGTTAATACAATTTAAAACTGGAGAAACCACGAAATAAATCACTACTGGCACTATAGCTAAATCTATAAACTATTACAAATTGAATTACCAAATAATTTAAGATGTTAAAGCGTACGTTCAATGACATGTGTGATGACTTATGTGACTTTACAATTCAAAATATTGCAAAATGTTTTTAACTCAAAGGTGTCTTAATCCATTTTCTTAAAATGTAAGCACTGTCGCGCCTCTACAGTTTGCTTCCAGGAACTATGATAGTGTTTTGGCACATTCATTTAGCTGTCCGGTGCCTGAACTGACGGAAGGTAATGTACTGGCCACATCAGATTTTTTTATTTAAAAAGTAAACGTAGCCATAAATAAGTACCTAAAGTTCTACAAGCCTTGAAAATTCTTAATTGGGCAATGCGTCGCAGAATATCTAAAATCTAAAACGTTGGACATCCAAGGTAAAAACTACGATCACAATCTATCTACAAGCAACAAAAGATTTGAAAAACTGATTCCTTGTGGTAAAGGATTGAACAGCCATGCTCTTCTTATCAAATAATACCATGTATAATACTGCCACAATCTAACACCAATCTATCTATTTGTTCTGTGACAAAGCTTCTATTAACTCTATCACACACACATTACACGACTATTGGTTCTGCAATCGCCCCACTCCACTCCAATACTGTAACATAACACTGTCACCAGAATAGCACTGCACAGCCGACTATCTGGCTACATAGCATAGCAACAGGAACACGAGGTTCCATCCTGCGATCGCCGTTTGTCCTCGCCATACAAACAATTAGATTAACAACCACACCTGAGCAGAGAGAGCAGGACGGAGATATTGGGTAATATGAAGATTTGGTGATGAATTATATGTGTAGAAGTGAGTTGACAAATTGAAAATGTTTCAAAAAATAGCTTAATAGTATTTTATGTACCAAGGGCGTTACGATGATGATAATGCCAGGAGGGCGACGAGGATCTAGCCCGAGGGCCTTTGGCCCGAGGAATAGATATCGTCCAATGGGCATTATCATCTAGTAACGCTCGTGGTGTATACAAGATTTTATGTCTCACTAGAATATGTGAAATAAATTTTCATTTATAATAATTTTGATTACTATAATGCTTAAGCTTTGGCGTTGCTAACGATGTTGTTTAATTGTTTTGTTTATCATCAACATTTGTTTATTTTTAAAACATCAACGTTCTTCATCGTTGGAGATGATGGAATGGGTGAATTTGATGTTTCGGAAGATATTTTATCGAAACGGTGTAAAGAAATTATTTTTAATGCTTCTGCATACTTTGAGGAAGAGAAACGCATAAATGTTCCCCTAATTATTCCATTTTCGTCTGTAGAAGATGTATTATATTTTGAGGTTCGTTTTTACATAACAGATCTCATTTCTTTATTTCTTATGCACTTATTTCTGAATATTATTACATTTTAGATAGTTTGTACTGCTTTGGATGTGTCACGTGATGGTAAATAATATCAAAAAAGAATTCAAACGTGGATATCGTCCCCAAAAAAATTAGTGATCCGTCAAAAATCAATTCGACGTACTTACTATTTACACGTGATGAAAATAAATTGCTTTTTAAGGCCCTTTTCATAATCAATTTTAAGTATTATAATAAAATTAAAAATAATTTCTGTGTTGTGCTTTCAAAGCTGTTTTATATTAATTGTTGTAATCAATTAATGTATTAATTGTTGTAATCAATCCTTATTATTATTGTAATGAATTACAATTAAAAAGAAAATAATTTTCATTACATACCGTTCATATTATTTCTAATTTAAAGTCCATAAACGATGATCGGATTATAATGAGAGGCATAATGAACTATTATGCCCTCATATAATGCCCCGATTGTTATAGATATGTTTGTATACACCGTATCCTAGCAATAAACACTTCATAA
Source organism: Harpalus rubripes (assembly GCA_963082715.1). Classification (NCBI taxonomy): domain Eukaryota; kingdom Metazoa; phylum Arthropoda; class Insecta; order Coleoptera; family Carabidae; genus Harpalus; species Harpalus rubripes. The sequence goes on along the minus strand of OY720455.1, from coordinate 8,129,055 downwards.
TACTGTAGTGAGACATAAATATTATTAAACTCCACTTTATACTTTTTAGTTATTATTTGTTATTTTTATTTATTATTTTTCTAAGCCGCCTCGGTGGCCGAGTGAGTGAGTGCAGCGCTCGAAGCGACCATCACCGCTCGGTTCTTGGGGTCGTGGGTTCGATTCCCACCAGGGGCTTGGATGTTTGTGACTGTCTTATCATCTCATATCCATCAACGCAACGCAAAATGTTACAAAAATATAAGGTAAAAACTGACACCCTCATCAATATCAATTGTAATACTTTATAATAAGTTAAATACAATAAAGAAGAATTATTATTATTATTATTATTATTATTATTATTGTAAGATTCACTTTTCGAGTGGGCGCCACTGGTTTAGAAGCGCTGGCTTAAGGCAAAAACAATTGACATTCTTAAACACAATAACAACCCCCGACCCTTCGATGGTTAGGGTAGGGCTAGGGCTAGAGTTAGTTGCTGTGTGCTAGCAGTCAAATACGGATGTGTGTGAAACTGTGAATAGTGTCAACAAAGAAAAGACGAAATGCTTGCAGTAATTATAGGTGAGTGGTAGAACTCGCTGTCATTCTAATTATTATACAGGTATAGTTTGGTGTGAATCACCAAATGCTTGATTGATATGTTATACATTGCTTGTGTATTTGATATGCATGGTATATGTGAAGTATACATTTGTATTATTTGTTTGTGGCCGCAAACGTATGTAGTAGTTTCCTAATTATCCGAAGAGTTGTCTGGGACAACTCTGGATCCATGGAGCTTTATGCTCCGAGGTGTGAGAACACCAAATGAGAGGCTGAGACACACGAAAACGTCTGGGACGTAAAGGATAAACCTGGGGTTTATCATGATAGGTCTGGGACCTATAAACGTGTGATCGTAAGCTAAACTCTCATAATGGGTCTGGGACCCATTGACCTCTGGGATGTCGAGTTGGGAACTCAATATGTCTGGGACATACGTGAGAGGCTGAGATACACGAGAACGTCTGGGACGTTAAGGATAAACCTGGGGTTTATCATGATAGGTCTGGGACCTACACACGTGTGATCGTAAGCTAAACTCTCATTATGGGTCTGGGACCCATTGACCTCTGGGAGGTCAGAGCTCTGGGAGCTCAACATGTCTGGGACATGCGTATGTGGCTACGGTACCGCTAGTGGCTCAGAAATGACTATTCACGAGAGCCGTATTCCAGCAATTCGTCAATGCACTGGGTGTATACTTTTGCGGATAGGGGTACCGGAAACCATGAGGTGTTAGGCCGCATTTATTATGCGGGGCACCTGCCCAAGTCTGGGACTTGGGAGCAACCTTATTCCTGCCCCCCCCCCTCCTGTCTATCTCATTAGATGATAATGCACGCCTGTGATAATTGTTGTAAATTGGAATGACAATGTGTATTTTATCCCACTTAGGGGAACGCGTCGTAGAGGGCCAGTTCGTCGCTGACGCGTGTAGAAGAGGACACCGATAACAGGTCAAAAAGGAATGTGAATTGTATATATTAGATTAATGCATGTATTATCGCCCATATATTCTAGTTAAGTAATAAATGAAAAAGATGAACAAAAATTAGTAAAAACCATAGCTTTTATTATTATTCAAGTTTCTAGTTTCACCAACCACAAAACAAAGACCCATGAAACCCATAAACAAGTGACCATCCCGTCCTCTACAATATCCACACACGAATTGTCGTATCCCGCAATCCTTCAATAGAAATCCAATGCAATTAGATTGTTTTCACAGCACACTGCGGCAATTAATTTCACGTAGTGACAGCCAAGCTCAGGACACACACGAAGTCGTCCACTATGTAAACAATGCTCCCATGCCAACACAGAACACGCCAAGCCAATCAAAGCATCACATCATACTTAATTAATTACTCAACCATTGTTACGAGGTGATTATGTTTTCAGTTCTAGCAGGCTTACAAGACAAAGGAGAGGGGAAAAAATGGCGAGCAGTAAGAAATTAGCAGAGTTAGAAAGGTTTTTGTCGATCAATGGAAGTATTTGTGAGTAATCTTTTAAACTAAAGCATTGAACTCTATTTTTATTTTGTTAAAAACGATTTAACACTGAACTAAACTATATTAAAGAAATAGCTAAGTATAACGGCTTCCCGGTTAAAACTATCGATAAATTAGTTCATAAATTTAAAAATCGCCAATCCATTTCTAATTTTAGAACGTTAACGCCATCTAATAATAAAAATAATAATAAATACATAACACTACCGTACGATAAAGCTTCCAAAAGTTTAAACAAAATTTTTAAAAATCATAATTTAACCGTAACTTACAAATCAAATAATACCATTAAATCGTTATTAGGTAACCCTAAAGATAAAATAGATACTAACAAAAAATCCGGTATTTATAAAATTAGTTGTAATGATTGTAATAAAGTTTACATCGGTCAAATTAAAAGACAAATTGACACTCGGTTTAAAGAACATTTTTATCATCTAAAAAGCGGTAATCCAGAAAAATCTAGCGTAGCTCAACATATGTTCATTAATAATCACAAAGTTAACAATTCTAATATTACACTTTTAAAACATATTAATAATGATAGATATATAGATGTATAGGAGAGTTTAATAATAAATAAATATAAAAATAATTTGATGAACGCAGATCTCGGTCCCATACCAAATTCAAAACTTTTCAATTTATTACAAAGTTAAATTTTATTGGACGATTTAAAATTTAATGACTCATTATTGGACGAAAATTATCTTAGTTTATAGGTAATCATTGACCTGTGACTCCAATCCCTATATAATCCCAGTTCTCTCCCTTGTTTTTCAGAGTTGTTAGGACCTCTGGCATGGTTGACATGTTGAGTGATCTTGACTACTACTCTGTTTAACTTTCACTTGTTGTATTACTGATGATGAGAACTTAGTTCTCGAAATACGTATTTAGTTTTTGTTAAAATTAATTTTAAGGTTAAGGGGTAATTATAATAGTTTTTGTTAAGGATAACTTGTTTAAAGATATGGAATTGAAAACTCGTAAAATGAAGAAATGAAAAGTGAAACAGTTGTCCTTCAAGATTTATCCATGGCTTCATCAGAATGCTCAACTGAAATTTTAATTTGTTGGAATCTAACCGGAGGGCCGTTTTTTTCAAAACTCAAGAAAAGCAAATTTTACGATATTGAGTTATGCATCATTTCTACTAAATTTATACCTCCTCTATCCATTAGCATTAGCAATTGACAGTCTTGTCAGTTGTTGCAATTAAATATTAACATTAGTAATAAACTTGTTCATAAGGTAAAATTCTGGCAAAATGCTTATATTTACAAATAGCGGATACACAGACATTGTAATTACCTATGGTGAAGTTCTCAAGGCCAACTAATTTACATGAAAATCATCCTCTTCCTAATATTCGCACATTTATGTTGTAAAACATACAATATCTTCGATATTTTCACAGTATGAGGTGCCACATATGACAATTTGGAATATTTTAAAAGAGCAACAGTTACATCCATACCATGTGCAAAAATTTCATTGTTTCCAGCACTTCAATTTTGCGAATAAGTTGTATTGTTCACTTTTAGGGCTGGATTTTTTTAGAGAAAGTGTCTTTAATAATGCACAATACACATCATACTGTAAGAAGAAAACACAATTTTCAACAAAAAATATCATTAATTGTTAGGGCGGGAATAAATTGATGAGTCATTGGTCCTCATATAATCCCACCTCGTTTAATTGGACAATATTATGTACTTACATTTTTTTGAATAACATATACACTATAATGATTTGCCGTGTTGACACACGAAAACTCATCTCATAACCTCACAACCAACTATGCTCTTCCTCCTCTTCCTCTATTCACACAAGTTCAGAAACCTGTTTTAATACATTCATTTATAATTTTGTTATCCAAAACTTAAATTTCTTTATTTTAAAAATTGCACAATTACGAAGAAAGTGTTTTACGAAAACGTCATGGATTTGAACCCAAGGCCTTTACTAATAGTTTTATCTGGCTCTCTGATACCCAGATTGACTGTATCCGTGGCGAATAAATGTACAAACCATAAGTGTAAAAAATGTCCAGATTTCTATTCCTACTAACGCAATTTCGGTTAAATAATGATTCTGTGTATATCCCAAATAATTATTTGAGGCTACTTGATGATGATGTGTCTTTTAGTTTCTTATGCATTGATTTGATGATGTAGAAATCATTTCAGTTCAATCAGTCTTAGAACTGATCTATCGTTAGTTATTCAGTTCATAAGATAGAATTTCTAGAAACCAAATTAATGATCAATGGACCTTTTAATAAAAGCTCATCTCATCTCTCTCGTGCCCGCGTGCCTAAGTGTCTTGTCGGGAATCTGGGGAACCGGGTTCGATCCCGACCGACGCCAAATATTTCAAATTTTAAATGGCACAAAATTGACTCCTGTGGTGCACTCTCCACGCCAGCAATGAGTGCCCGTGAGGTGACGCCTGGTAAACGCCCGTACGGTACAAATATGTCATCATCATTACCGATATCTGCGTACAAAGCAGATTGGCACACCCAGTAATGGGTAATATGCCGTAATGATATATTTATTTATTCATCGAAGAAATCAACAAAAACAAAAGTTGTTATTTATTCAGATATTATAATTTTCTATAAATAAAGATACTGTAATCCTTTATGTATAGTAAACAAAGTAATCATATTTTTTTAGTTTGATACAGTAGCCTTTTTATAAAGACTGCATTTTTAGTCAATACAAAAAACTTTAATTAAAGTTTTCTTTGCAGTGCAGAGAGTATAGAAATGCAAGCAATTACATTTTAAAAATCTAATTTTCTGTGTTCCATCGACATGTATCTGTGCTTTCAAATTACAATAAAATATACTCATTTTTAAAGCACATTCTTTTCATTTTCAAACTAATCTACAACATTTTATTTTCTGTCTTCTTTTTGAAAGTTCTAAATTGTGTTAATCATCTTAATCCTATTGTACTCTTGCACCAGTTTCAATATAAAATAATTATAAAGAAATATGTGAAGGTACTCACCATATCGTCAGTGTCAGGGACAAAGGCTTGAGGAAAATGACAGGCCCAAACCTCCTAGCTCGCCTGAAACAAACCAAATACAACCCTGGATTAGTATCATATACAAAGTTTTATTAAAGTATTATACAAGCAAAACATATTGATTTTTACCTCTCGCTAGGAGAGGTATTGGATTCATGCTAAAAATCGCATGTCCAGATTTTAGTGAATAAGCACGTTTTAAGGTCCCTAGAATCCGATTATAACATATGTATTTACAATGATGTCCGTATGTGTGTGTGGATGTGTGTGTGGCTGCGTGTGTGGATGTGTGTGTGGTTGTTGGATCTACAATTTCTCAAATACTATAAGACTCAAGACATTTTTAACTACGGATTCCTCAATCTAACAATAATGGGAAGAGTTAATTATGTTTTGGTAACAATTGGACAACCGGAAGTAGTAGTTACAAGAAAAAAAATCATCTAAACATTATTTATCGAAAATTTATGTAAATACTTACATATATTAAAGAACGTTAAATTCTTTATTCGATAAATATAAATTCAATATTATATCCTCTATAGATTTAGAAATAAAGAAATGCATATAAAATAATTTGATGTAAAAAATCTCAGATCAAACTACTTCAAGGCAAGAAATTCAAATGTTTGTAATTGACACATAAATGTCACTGTCAAAAATATTTGTATGCCACTGTCAAAAATATTAGTATATCATTATGAATATTGTGAAAATAAAAAAAGTCAACAACGCAAAAGAATAATATACTTAAAAAAGAATATAAAAGGAATTTGCGAAAAAATGACGAATATAAAGAAAAAGAAAAGGAAAGTAGAAAAAGAAAATTTCAGGATATTGAATATAAAGAAAATGTATGTATTGTACATAATTTATATTAAAATATCCCATAGATTTTGCAAATATATGTGAGAATTATTTTGTAGTGAGACATAAATATATGTATTTAAAAATATTTTTTGTTTTATGCGTACAACCAGGTAAAATATCTGGCGGGAGGTTATGTGCTGACCACATCAGATTTTTTATTGGTGGTAATATGTAGATTACAAAACTATAAAAGCATTGGCTGTTAAGCCTCATTCACAATACGAAATTAGTAGTTAGTGTTAGTGGTTATGGTCACTGGTTATAATTAGTTAGTAATGATTGATAAACAGCGTTCACAATACATGAAATTAACGATTTCCGAATAACTTTTTTTGTTGGTAAACTAGTATATTGGATTCAAAAAATTTAAGAGCTGGTTTAATTTAATACCTACTTCTTGTTAAGCGGGTTTAACTATTATTTAATATTTTTCATTTTTGTTGTATAAAAAAGTTCAAGAGAAGATGTTTGTATTGCCTACAACTTACAAAACTGATATTAATGTATTTTTATAAGGTACAAAATGTTTATTTATGACCTGCTAATAAAGTAAGTATGAAATTCTACTTCAATTTAACACAAATGTAATTTATGTCATTTAAAAATAACTGTCAACCTCAAAACTTAACAAATGTCATAACATCTTTCCTTTTCTACAATATATCTAGTTCATTCTACTCTGTTCTGTGATTTGCTATTCTGTTAACTACTAACCATAAGTTTGAAGCTTACAAACTCTTACGCTAACTGAAATTAACGCAGGCCTACGCTGCGCTATTTCGTTATTGTGAACGTTCTAGTACAACTACGTATGTCAAGCTTTTTGCGCTAACCGTAACTACTAATACTAACCACTAATTTCGTGTTGTGAATGAGGCTTTAGCATGAATAAACTGATTAAGGGTGATTAGTGAACAGTTGACTAGCTGTGTTTTATCTTTCGCAATCGTTTTACTTAACAGAGATAAAACACTGCTCGCTAATCGTCCATAAATTCATGCTTAAAATCATTCTACCAGCCAATGATTTTCATTCTTCCAGGACGACAGCCACGTGACCAAAAGAAGAAACGACGAGACAACCGCATAAAAGAAGATATACATGCCAAACTTTCTCCAGAAGGTGTACATATGCGGATCTTATAGCAATCCGTCAATTGTCAACAAACTTATTTTTGGCTGTCATATTCTGTAGATATTGTGTACAAATTTTGAAAATATGAAAGATATACAAGAAAAAAGAAAAAAACAAAGAGGTAAAAAATGTATCGGGCGCCAATACCAATAAGTAAGAAAATTCGCATAGGTCGAGGTAATAGAAGGTACTGTGTAAAGTAACTGGGATAAATGAAGTATCAGTTGCTAGCTTGCTTAGTTTAAGTAATTCTGTTTTCAATAACTGTGCAGGTAATTTTCATTTAAGTAAATAAATTATTACTTCTATTGTAGTTTATTCTTATTTTCGGTAATGACAGGCAAAACAGAAAGTTTCAAATTCTGTATCCAAATAAGAAACAATAAGTTTCAATAGCAAGAGTGAACAAATAATTATTGCAGCTTTCGTAATTTTCAAGGCACGACATATTAATTTAACAGTTTTGAGTTTTTAAGATTCCAGTAAATTAGTTTGAAAGTAATCCAAAAGAAGATTTGTTGGGAGCTTTTAAAAAATGGAATGCAATAATTGTTCAAGAAAACTACTCTGAACATAATTAAAATAAAATTCTAATATGAAAACAGAATTTAACTTTTGCTATCTGAGTATCTGTTGAACGCTAATTATAGTGCATTTGAGTCCGTCAGATGAGAGTCATGAAATTGTCATACCGCAAAACCGGTGGCCATCACATCACATCATCTAATTACCACATTTCCACCCAATATCAAATCAATGAGTTTATCAGATCAAAGCCGCAATCATACACCACTACTGTGCAGGAAGAGAAATCCGAATTCACAGCAGAGATCATCTCAAATCTATACCAACACTAGTCAACTCATTTCATTAGTAGGATATCTAAAGCTAAGACAGATAGGGGATTTGGGTCTATAATGGCATTCAGAGTTCAAATAACATGCAGTCTGTTAACATAGGCGTTTAACATGGAGGAACAGTTTTTTTTTTTAATATTGACTATGTTTACACGTATAGCAAAAAAGTACTTTGACTTGACTTTGACTTTCGAAAGGCGACTTTTGCCGTTGTGTAAACACTCGCCTATTACTTTTCTTCCTAAAGTCAAGTCCAAAATAGAATAGACTTGACTTATATAAGTGACTTTTAAAAAGTCGTGTGAACCAACGAACGAAACATACTTTACTTTACTAACAGTGACATCTAGTTTTCATCTACAAATTTCTAGTAATTGGATATTTAATTACACAATTTTGTGTTTTATACTGGAATTTAAAATTTTCACAAATTTTTAAATATTTTATACGATTATTTTTTAATCTATTTTGCATCCAATATTGTTGCTGCATAGTTATATTATTTAAAAATATTGGCTCGTAGTATGTTCACGGTTTTAACTAAAACGCTGTTTTAAGAAATGTCAAATTTGATTATTTAATATCAATAATAAATTATATTAAATTTATCGAAATATGATTTTAAAGCAGAACATAGATTGTATTCAAACAAATATTTTTTTAAAAATCGTTCTGTAAACATAAGAGCGAAATTAAATATTGAAATTTGAATTTGACATTTCTTAAAACAGTGTTTTAGTTAAAACCGTGATCATACTACGAGCCATCGTGTTTAAATTTAGTAACTGTAGTTTACTATCCCTTTTTTCTATAAATAATTTTTTCTTAATTATGATTATATGATAATAGTTAAATAGGTAACTTATATCACACGTATTATAACCAAACTTTACTTTGCTGTCAAAGTCAAAGTTGAGTGAAGGACAAGTAACAAACGTAAAGTCAAGTAGATTTGACCCTTATGTGTAAACGCACCATTAAATTGGCTTTTCATAAGTTGCCTTTTGAAAGTCAAGTCAAAGTAAATTTTTCTCATACGTGTAAACGTAGTCATTATCTATTGGCCTTTCAATTTCATTTTTGGCGAATTATTTACACATTTTTTGCACATGCAAAGTATTATACTATAACGTTTTTATTTATTTGGGTGAAGTGTAAATATTAGACTATTATTATTAATTAAAATTAAGTGTTTATTAAACTATAATGAAAGTTACTATTACTAATATTAAACAATTATTAAAAACTAATTAAACTAAAACTATAATTAACTAGATAACACTAACACTATTTATTTAACCAATTAACACTACTATTTATTTTAACGATATAACAAATTATTTATTTCACTACGTGTTCCAATCTTAGACTGCCGGTCTGTTGCAGACTCTTGTAGACTGTTTACGCGATATTTATGTCACTATATTTATATCACTATATACTTATATCATGTTCAACTGTCCGCCTACCGACCTCCACAGCGTCTATACTCAACTGACTCAACAGCGTCTGTATATTCAACTGCTCGGACACAAGTCACACCTTTCACCTCACTATCTGTCTATTTATATAACTAACTTTCTCCTGCCACAGCTTTAGTATCACCAACTATCTGTATGCCACAATTCTTCAACACCACTGCCGAGTATTCACTTCCACTTGCCGTTACTGTCCCCATATACCTAGCTTCCCAATACTCTTCAACACTACCGAGTATTCTCTTTAACAGCTATCCCGGTATACCAGTAACTTTCCGACTCGCCGTTACTGTTCTTGCGCACTATAGCTTCCCAATACTCGTCAACACTAACGAGTATTTACATCCACAGCTATCCCAATATACCAGTAACTTCCCGAGTACCTACTCAACATCAACTGCATACGCTCACTACGACACTACTGTACTTCTCACTAACACTTTACTCTCTAACACTCCATGTTAATGTCTCTATGACTCTGTTTGTAACTGACTGTGTCTCTCGAGCATAGCTACGTCCCTTATATACAGCTGCCAATATTTTCTAGAAAAGCTCTAGAATATTCGAACACATAATAACAATGAACACAAAAGGTTCAGGCGACCGGAAGTAATTAAACACGTCGCGACCAGTCTGTTTACATCGGCCGGCTACTAGCTGTAACTGACTGTGTCTCTCGAGCATAGCTACGTCCTTTATATACAGCTGCCATTATTTTCTAGAAAAGCTCTAGAATATTCGAACACATAATAACAATGAACACAAAAGATTCAGGCGACCGCAAGTAATTAAACACGTCGCGACCAGTCTGTTTACATCTGCCGGCTACTAGCGCGATTACGTCACCGCTATAAATAGACACTCACTTACAGCGGCGGCCACGGCGGGCGTTCCACGTTACAATACATATTTTTGAGTGACACTGACTTTTTTTACGTATGTCTACTTTTTGAATTATATTAATTATACAATAACCAGCCACTGAGGCACCCTGTACTCTTTACTCTCTGTAGTAACTTCTGGGTGGGTAGGTTGGCCCCCTGATGTAGTGGGTTGGCAGCGAACATCGATCCACTTCCGGCGGTAATCGCCAGCAATGACACCGGAAATCAACTGTATTGAATATTTGATTATGTCAACATGATCGAGGCGAAGCCACCCACTAAACCGTCTCAAGCAAACTACCTCCATCAAGGAATATCTAGGACTAGGAATATCTTCCATACAGCACAAGTTTGCAACGTCATTATCTAACTTACTTCATTAATTCAAAGGCGAATTGAAGCGACAATGACAGGAGGGAAAATATTGCATGGATTATAAAACAATAGTTTCCAATGGGGTCCTCCACAGTAGTAACGAATTAGAACATAGGACATTTATATAAAACTAGACCTTAAAACTGTATGTTAAAGTTTTAAGAAAAGTTATTGGTTTTTAAAATATTTCAGTTTTTAATATCATGTGCAATCTTTAAAACGTCTACGAAGTCAAGTAGGAAAATGTGCAGTGAACATGTTCAATAGGCTACTTGCGTGGTACTGAAAATCTGATATCTATCACTAAATACCTAAAGTAAAGTTGAAAACGTATGTAAAAATATATATTTTATTTTAAAAAAATATTTGTTTTTTAATAAATTAAGAAAGAAGATTTTCTTTGACGTCATTATTTTGAACTGGAGAAAGGGTTGCATATTTAAAAATGCAATCTGTAGATGGCGAGCGAGTGCGAATTTTAATTTGATTTTGACATTAGTTCATTTTTCTGCCACTGTCTCCCTTCTTTATTTTTTACAATTTACGCGGATTTGTTACTGTTATTACGTATTTCGATTTGTTGAGCAGGATTTTGAAGGATTTTAACTTAGTTTATAATCGTACAAGATTAAAATGACAAGCGAAAATATTAACCTCCAAACTATTATTCAAACGTCAAACAGATGATCTATCATCGGCCATTTATTGGTTCGGCGTAATTCTACGTCATACATGGCGGTAATTTAAATATTAAAATTTCATTAATTTTTTTCTGGCCAATTAATGAAAATTTTGCCAAAAGAAAAAATATGGGTAGCAAGTTTTTATCGTCACTTCAAAAATATTAAATAAAAAAATGGCACGCAAGTAGCCCATTCGGCGTACCAAGCAGAACCCATTTTAAATCATTGTGGGAAGAACAAACAATGGCCCACCTGCTTACGTATGCCAACTTAGAACAGTAATTCACGAGAGAAGATCTGGCTAAAACAACACCAGCTGCTATACACTGTGCAATTTTTTGGATGAATTTTATTACTTAGGTCACTTCTCTGCCAGATTTTGCGGACGGTTTTTCCTCTGGCAAAAGGAGAGAATCTCCGGAGAAAATGTATCCTCTCCGTCCTAGTTTATGCCGGGCGATGCATCAGGCCTATATGATATCCAAATTTGACTATTTATATGGTTTTAACAACAAGTGCTCAGCAGACTCACTCCATGTGGTTCGGGTGCGGTATTTCGCTACCGAAAATCTGTCACTTCAGTTCGAAAGGAGTGAGAAAAATTTGTTTTAATGTATTATATATTTATTGTGTATTTTTAATTATTTTTGTACATATATTGTATGGTTTGGAAACGAATAATAATAATAATAATAATAATAATAATAATAATAATAATAATAATAATAATAATAATCTCTTATCGACGTCACACATTTATTCTATTCCAAATTCTCACTACTTTCAAGCCTTCTGTTATTGCCTTTTTGAAATATGGAATTCATTTTCAAATATATAAATTCAGAAAAAAACGAAAGAACGGAATAGTAAAAAATTTATTAAAAAACTTTTTCTATAATTACAAATAGTTTTCAGTTCAGCTGAAGTATAAAAAAAATAGTTATTTATGATATAAGTGAGATATAGACATTATTAACGTACGTATTGTGAATTGCTCTATATAAGAGCCCGCAGCCAACGAATATCGTACAAAATTTTATTTATCACCGTCGTGTACCATATCAACCTCATTTTAGATATTTAATAGCCTTCTGATCCCATTGAATGCGGTAATGATTTTATTACCACACTAGAATTTCATTATCGCACTCAATGGGATAACAAGTCTATGAAAGATAAAAAAAAACAGTTCTATGTATTTTGTACAAATTCCATACAGAAAGTTTTTTGTAAGAGATTATATATTCCAGTAAAATTATAACACAAACATACTGTTAAATGCACTTGACACTGACATTTGTCAATTAGAATTTTCTTAATATAGTAGATGTTTCCATGGTTATAGCACAGCTTGCTGCTTTATGAAATTTAATTTCTTTATAAATTTATTACTCTATATCCATTGAATATGAAGTATAAAATGTAATCAAATCTTATAGAGAATAAAATATTCTTTAATATCCAATTGTAACCAAAATCTAATCAGCTCTTCATATAGATGTAAAAAAAGGAATATGCAAAAATTATAATTTTTAGAAAGATGGTATTGAAGTTATGCGATCCGAAAAAATCGTCACATACACATACATACATCCATCCATCCATACATACATACCTACAGACCTCATCGTAAAAATAGTAAAATCGCATTTTAGGGAACCTAAAACGTGCTTATTCATTAAAAACTCATCATCGATTTTTTTGATCAAAGACAATACCTTCCTTACCTACAGGTGACGGAAAGTAAAAAGTCAAAATGAAACAAATAATATACCTGGCTTACATATTGCTATTGTAAACTTAGTTTGCGTTTAGACCAATCAGAAAGCTGGAATCGTAAGCCCTATCTTACTCTTAAGTCTATTATCTGAAATATAGTATGGTCTAAAATTGACCAAAAGAAAATCATAAAAACTTGACAAAACTTAAAACTATTCTGCTTATTAAAATTACATTTGTAGTAGGTTGCCTTTTTTGTAAATTTCGGTGATTTTTTCTTCACTTCGAACTTAATTTTCGGAAGCACCTTTTCCTAATACCTATTAGCATTCTTTCAAATTGAAATTTAATCTGGAAATTGATAAAGACACTCGAGAAGGTGATTAGACTTTAACAATATTTTATGAAACACTGAAGTTTTAATTAGATTTTGTAGGAAATGCAATAAGAATACAGAACACGGTTCTAGTCATTTATGTTGGACTTATTAAATATATTATCTTCCACTAGGATATCGCCTAATTAAAGAACTACGTTATGATTTTATGAATTCTTCATCGTTATAGTAAACGTAAACGTATCGAGGACAGAGCATGGCAAATTCCATCTTGAAGCATATTTTTACCTCTCGCTAAGAGAGGTATAGAATTCATGCTAAAAATCGCATATCCAGAATTTAGTGAATAAGCACGTTTTAAGGTCCCTGGAATCCGATTATAACATTTTTACGATGATGTCCGTATGTGTGTGTGTGTGGATGTTGGATCCACGATTTCCCAAATACTACAAGACTAAAGACATTTTTAACCACGGATTCCTCAATCTAACAATAATGGGAAGAGTTGATTTTGCAACAATTGGACAACCGGAAGTAGTAGTTACAAGAAAAAAATCATCTAAATATTATTTATCGAAAATTTATGTAAATACTTATATTAAAGAACGTTAAATTCTTTATTCGATAAATATAAATTCATTATTATATCTTCTATAGATTTGGAGATAAAAAAAATGCATATAAAATAATATGATGTAATAAATCTCAGATCAAACTACATTAAGGCAAGAAATTCAAATGTTTGTAATTGACACATAAATGTGACTGTCAAAAATATTTGTATGCCATTGTCAAAAATATTTGTACATCATTATGAAGATTATGAAAATAAAAAAAAGTCAACAACGCAAAAGAATATACGTAAAAAAGAATACAAAAGGAATTTGTGAAAAAATTACGAATATAAAGAAAAAGAAAAGGAAAGTATAAAAAGAAAATTTCAGGATATTGAATATAAAGAAAATGTATGTATATACATAATTTATATTAAATATCCCATAGATTTTGCAAATGTATGTGAGAATTATTTTGTAGTGAGATATGAATATATGTATTTGTATTTAAAAATATTTTTTGTTTTATGCGTACAACGCCGCTGGTTATTTGGTTTACTTCTGTTGTTTCGTTATTTTCTGCTTTTTAAACTTGAAAATAGATTGCGTATTGCAAAAAGGCGATAGTAGAAGGGTTGAAAGTAGTGATAATTTGGAATTGAATGTGAAGTAGATATAAAGATCAAGAAATGGTTTTAAAAATTCAAATATTTTAAAAAGCAATACATATGTTTCAACTTTAATAGTCCCTATGATACCGGTTTAAATTCTAATTTTGATATAAATGATCCATATTCTAACTTGTTACTACGGTGGAGGTCCCCATTATTAATGTCAACAAACGCTTGTGTTCAATTTAGCATTAATACCAAATAAGAACAGTTTGTTCAGAGTACACTTTCTCGATCGTATTTTATATCCATCCTTCATCCTTTCGGAGTTTTGAGTGCCACGCCCACCTCAACGAGGTCAAGTCTCTCAGAATTCTTGTCAATCTTTTTCTGGCAAGTGGCG
This sequence comes from Harpalus rubripes, assembly GCA_963082715.1. Lineage (NCBI taxonomy): Eukaryota > Metazoa > Arthropoda > Insecta > Coleoptera > Carabidae > Harpalus > Harpalus rubripes. Next base: position 8,114,043 of record OY720455.1, on the reverse strand, counting down.
TAAAGATTTGTTCGGGATTGGATAAAGTTCAAGTAGATGTGAGAGGTACTTTTTAAACGGAAAGTTTTAGATAACAGCCTCATTTGCGTATAAATTGACGTATTTAAATAAATATTGTCATGCATATTGTTTACGAGTTAGTTTTGGCGAAAATAAGTTTAGTAATTAATTTGATTTTACAAGATGGGAGGAAAAACAAAAGGGAATTGTTTGTTTCTGAGAAAAAATTATAATTAAATGAATAATATAAGCTCTTTCTAACGACTACACAAAAGAGATATTTTAATTGAACTTCCTAGTGAAAGTCTAATTTTATTAAGGCCCGCTCCCATCACCCCTAGTTAAACTGACAGTTAGTGATAACCGACAGTTATGTTGTAAAATTGTTTCTGCAACAGCTGATGAACGCCAACCACCATGACGTTTTAGAGTCATAATGTCAGCTCCGGAATTAGCTAATAATGTAGCAGAGGATCTGCAGAAACAATGGCCTGTAAATGATTTCGAATCAGGTAAATTCAGATATTGTGCAATGTTAAATGGAATTTTTCCTATAGTGTTCATTCCAACAACTTGTGCGGTACATTTGCCATGCTTATAATTTATGAATAATCGCCGAGATGATATGTTAGAGGGTCGAAGAGCAACATATCTTCTGTACATTGACAAAAGATTATGATCATCAACAATAAATGTTCGCTGCACATTAGTTTTTGAGTCTGGAATCTTCACAATTAAAATGGACCCATTATCCTCAATATCATCTACAGTCATCCTAACTAATTCGTCGCGTCGGCATGCTCCAGCAACACCCAATATAAGAGCAACTTTCATCATAAGGAAATGATCGTCTAAGGCTTCAGTCAGGAATTATTTATTTCATCTCTTGTTAAAGATTTAGATTTTTTAGGTCTATAACCAACTGATTTTTGTTTCAAAAACGCAGTTAGTTTCTTGAATTTGCTGATATCAATATCGATCTTAACTGCTAGTGTTGATTTGAGCATGGAATAAATGGACCAAAGATAAGACAATTTCATTACATTAGATTTTTCCAAAAAGTAAGCTAGTAAAACATTTTCACTGTAATTCGTGATTTTTTTTTAACTTACACCATTCAATGAAGAGGTTATAATTCTTTTCGTATAATGTTCTTGATTTTGCAGGTAATAAACTCAAGGAAGCATTTTGCGCCGTTTCGAATATATCTGGAGGAGTGCAAGAAAAATCACTATCTTCACTATTTTCGGAGATTTTTGAGCACATTTTTTATGTATGTGTGAAAACTTTTCATGAAACAATGATTGTTGGCATCAGAATTATTTATTTACTCATATCGTCATGGTTACAGCAACACAAAACAGGAAATTGGTTAAGATTGAATTGAACTTACTAAATAGGTATTATTATTTTTTATTTCGTTAGTAAAGTGGTAGAAAAAATTATGTGTGCATCTATAGCGTAAAGTATCTTAATTGCTCTAGCTCGATTGTAGCGCTCGCTATGCCCGAGCTTCAATTTACAAGCACGAGCAATAAAGATTCACTTTACGCTCTTGATACACAAATAACTATTACCACCTTTTGTTAAAAACTATTGTTCACAACTCTTCTAACCTTCAATTCTTAACTAATAATTAATAAACAGTCGCTTTAACTACAGGTGGTAGATTCGACCTAAATCAATAAAATATATTATAGTGAAGTGTAGTGGTAGAAAAGTGAAAAACTGCAATAAAGACAAAGTTTAACGTGCGACCCAAAAAAAATTAAGGCAAAATCGCTGAAAAAGATGAAAGCTATACTACAACGTGCATTCCACAAGTGTTTTGTAGATTGGTATAAATGTATTATATTTAATTAAGAAACGAGTACAGCGACTGACGTCAATGAAGTAAATAACACATGCCGAGCGGGAACTCTACCACTGAGCTACGGGCCTTCGAAGATATCAGTTGCTGACAAATTAGTGAACGAAAAATCAACTGACATCAAATTTAATCAGGATCGGATTGGCCAGTCGGGATAATCGGGAATTTCCCGAGAGGCCGCGGCTTTTTGAGGCCGCCGCTCGGTGATTACAATCTAAAATTTGAGTATTTAGATCGTTTTCAGTATTTTCTAATTCTTGACAAAATTTCTTTCGATGTTGCAGATATAGTCCGAGCTCGAATATATGAGGTTTTGAAAATTTCCTACTTTGTAGATTTTGAATGATTGGAATTATAGTTAAGGTATTGTCTGGTGTTGGTGTGTTGGTTTACCGTAAGGTAGGCTGATGTTATTAGTCCATGGTTCGTTTTCTCTGTTAAATCCAAAAACGGAGGAACTCCATGAGACTTTTTCTCCATTGTGAACCTAATATAAAGTATCATCAACATATCTAAGCCAAAGTTTAGGTCTTATATTGGCTGTATCTAGGGCTAATTCTTCAAAAAAATCCACGTATAAATTGGCTATAACTGAGAAGAACACATCAGCAAACCATCTTCTTGTACAAAATATCTGTAGTTCTGTAGGCAGCACTGCAAAAGTTAATACCATCAAGAGGCAAGTCGGTTCTATATTTTAAGTTGATATCTTTTTCAAGCCTTGTTTTAATGATTTCTCGTAAATAAACTTACAACATCAAAGCTGACAAAAAGATTTTGAGGTTGTAATTGTATTTAGCTCAAAAGTTCTACAAAATATTTTGAATTCTTCACATATGATGTTATTTTTCTTAGAAGTGGCTGAATGATTGGTAATAGAAATTGTGATAGTTTGTAAGTAGGAGAATTTATGGCACTTTTGACGGATTTCTGAGATGCTTAAATCTTTCTTATGGATTTTTGGAAGCCCCTCGTACAGGTGTGGAAGCTTGCTAAAATGTGGAGTGAGACCTGTTCTTGTTCTAAACGGAATATAATTCTTTATATATCTTAAGAGCAAGGTACACTTTGTTTTCTAAAGACGTAACAGAATGTTTTCCAAGTTTCTTATAATTTCCTTCATTCAAAAGCTCTTCTATATTCTGATCATATAAATTGGTATCCAATATTACTGTAACACTTCCATTATCTGCGGGTAGAATCTTTCAATGTTTCATTTTCTTCGTTTTCAAGATTAGGTTCAATCAGATAATTTTTTTGCTTCAGAATTTTCCTCACTCTCCATTTATTAATAATTTAATATTGTCTACAACTTTTAAACGAACCTAATGTTATTTTCTTAACTACAGAATGTTTTATATTTTAAATACTATTTTTAGGAGCGTTTTTTTTTATATTTCAACATCTTTTATAACTGTTCAATTTCTATGTAGGCAAAAAATTCGTATTATCCAACACCAAAACTAATTTATTACTTTGTGGCAATACAGGGTGTAAATGAAATAAGTGCATTAAATTTAACCAGTAATGTAACTCGACGAGAGCAACAATATTTCTTAATAACTTTTTCTCGAAATCGCATATTTTTTTAGCATTATTACCACCCCGTAAATTGACGAGTCGTTCCACGTATTTTTCTAATAATTGAATGCAGTAGCAATAGCTATGAAAAATTTTGTTTTAGCAATTGACAGTTTTGTCAGTTGTTGCAATTATATTTTGACATTAGTAATAAACTTGTTTATCAGGCAAAATTCTGTCAAAATGCTTACGTTTACAAATAGCGAGTACACAGATATTGTAATTACTTACCTATGGTTTATTTATTTATTCGTATCTTTACTACATTTTAATTTGTGGTTGATATAAAGACAGTATTATAAAGTTGCCAACGCATTTAGACGGAGCATTTCCAAATCATACTGTTCCTAATATTCGCACATTTGTTAATCTTGTACATCTTTATCACAATACGAAGTGTCACATATGACAATTTTAAATAAAGCAACAGTTGTATCCATATCCATATCATGTACAAAAAGATCAATGTTTTCAGCAGACTTCGATTTTGGGAATGGCTCATAATGTTCATTAATGAGACTGAAATTTACTTGGGAAGGTGTATTTATTATGCACAATACACATTTCAACAGACGAAAATGCTGTAAAAATTTTCATTAAAAAATGTTTGAGCGGGAACAATAAATGAACGACTAATTATTGGTACTCATGTACCTCGTTTAAATGAACAAAAGTTTGTACTTACATTTTTTGAATAACGTATTTAAACTATTATGATTTGTCGACGATAAATAATCATCTCATAACCTAATAACTATGCTTTTGCTCTTCCTCCCCTCGTTCCTCCTTGTCTTCCACTATTCACAGGTGATTAAAGCCTGGTTTAATACACAACTTTATAATTTTGTTATCCAAAATTTAAATTTCTTTATTTTAAAAACTGTACTATTACGAATTAATTAATAATAAATGTTATTTCCGTTGATTCGTTTATTAATTACAGTGACTGCAAGTGTAACCGATAACCGACATTTTTTGAGCTGTTTGTATCCCACTTGAATACGCCGCAGCCATTTGTTCTTCATGGGCGGGTAACGAAATATGCAGCAAATCTTTAAAGAATTTTAACTCAAAATCTAAAAGACTTAGAAAAAAAAGTTATTAAGAAATATTGTTGTTCTCGTCGAGTTACATTACTGGTTTAATTTAATGCACTTATTTCATTTACACCCTGTATAATTATAAATTTAAAAAAAACTGAAGATGAGGCCGATCATGCTAGAATTTTCCCGGGCTGCTGAATCTTCCCAATCCGAGATAAATTGGCAACAGGTTCGAGTAAAGCCATCGGAAAATTTTTCCTGGATAAAATTTAACCACGAATGGTATTCGGATGACTATTTCCAAAATAAAAATCAGGTAATCATTTATATATTCCTTTTCTTGACAAAAATCTTCTAATTTTTATTGTTTCGAGGTGTTATATTTAAATTCTCGTTATTTATTTATCCAACCTTACCAAAATATGTTTTTAAAAATGAAGATTGGTACACCCTGTATAGTAATAAGCTGTGATGATATATTTTTTCTATTTTTGATATTAAGAAACTTTAATAATTTCGTATAATTTTTCATAGAAAGTTCTATTATAGTTAAAAATTCAAAAGTAATTATTAAAATTCTTTAGTGAAAAAACTATTAATATTCTTTCATTATTTGCGAAGTGAAACGAATTGAAAATCCCACTATTCTATTTCATTATCCTTTCCCGGTTATCTTTAAATGAATCCTCACAATCAACAGTAGAATTTTTCTAATTAAATTTGCCAATTAATTCATAATTCATGTCTACAAGCAAACTTCAGACAACGTCTGTGAAATCGAGTCCTTTCGGTCATCTCCGCCGCTGTTCGGCAATCTCCGTCGTGCTTTAGTAAACAGATACGTTGTCGTAGTAATTGGATTGGGAAATCTTTACTTTTGATAAACTTTAATTGGGTGGATTTGAAACCAACGCTGTTGCTGACGAATATTAATGTGGGGATATTTACCACCGCTTACAAAGAAAGTATAATCAGATTACAAAATAAGAACAATTATATTTGTAGCTATACAGGGTGGACACGAGAGTTCGTAGTATAGTATTTAACGTATGTATAAAAGTTTTGAGAAAATTTTAGACCTCTTCATCAAAAACAAATATACACGGTGTTTCCTTTAAAACAACCATCGCTTTTTTGGGCGAACTAACTATTTTAGAGAAAAATGTTTTATACCAAAAATAATCAAGAATAAGGGGATAATGTATCAATAGTAACAAACCGAATATTTAACCAGTGGTTCTCAAACGGTAGAACAAAATTATATTTTTACCTTCCGTCACCTTTAGGTAAGGAAGGTATTGTCTTTGGTCAAAAAATTCGGTGGTGAGTTTTTGATGAATAAGCACGTTTTAGGGTCCCTACAATACGATTTTACTATTTTTACGATGATGTCTGTATGTGTGTGTGTGTGTGTGTGTGTGTGTGTGTGTGTGTATGTGTGTGTGTGCGTGTGTGTGTGTGTCTGCGTGTGACAAAATTTTCTAATGCGATAACTCTAATACTACAATTCCAAAAATTATAATTCTTTCGTATTCCTCTTCGCTACATCCATGTGAAGAGCTGATTAGATTTTGGTTATAATTGGTCAACCGGAAGTACCCTCATTTGAAGATTTTAACAGTTTTTCTTGAAAAAACGATGTCAAATATCATTTTTTACATTTAATGTTATTATAAATATTAAAGAATATTTCAATGTCTATATGACTTGAATGCATTTTATACTTCATATTAAATGGACATAGAGTTAAAAAATTATAAAGAAATTAAATATGATATATATTAGTCAGCTTTGCTATAACTCTGGAAACAGCTGCTACATTAAGAAAATTCTGATTGAAAGGTGTCAGTGTCAAGTGCAGTTGACAGTATGTTTATGTTATAATTTTACTGGAAATATAGGATCTTTTGTTAGAAACTTTCTGTATAGAATTTGTATAAAATACATACAACTGCCTTACGGTAATGTACAAGAAATATAATCTTTTGTAAGGAACTTTCTGTATGACATTTATACAAAATACATAGAACTGACGGAAGGTAATGTGCTGGCCACATCAGATTTTTTTAAATGGCACCCTATATAATTTTTTAGCCCTTTAAATAGAATATTATTTTTTCTACAAACACTATTAAAAATTGAATTTTTAACACGACATCCTTCAATTAAAAATGCGATATTTTAATTCTAATGTTAAAAGTAAATTACCTTGGTAATGACGAATGGAACAACATATCGACCTGTTTGACATATGTCAATTTTTTTTACAAATACAAATTTAAATGAAATAAATGTGTTTGTAGAAAAAATAGTGTATGATATACGTGTTATATATATATTGAAACATTGCAGACAGTGTATAAAATAAACGATTTTCGTATTTTATTTACTTTACACATTACACCATCAATTCACGTTGACATTTAAGTTGTCTTACCTAAATTTAGTTTTCTCTGTACATTCATGTTGGTAATACTGACTGAGTACTGCAGTATTCAGGTCTGTTATATGTCAAATGTGAAGGTTGTATAAAAAATCTTGTATGCAATTCAAGTGTAAACAAGCTTTATGATATTCGGTCATAGCTATTAACATACCTAGGAATGTTAAGTATATCATAACCGCCGCAGATGTCGGTTTGAAATCCGAGCTCGTAAAGCGAGGATTTTAAGACATCTAAGGCTTGTTATGATTCATAACAGCCGTGGATTGTTCAATAGTTTATCGGTTTCAGAAAATTAAGACTATATTAATAAATATTATTTTTTGAAATTTTCTCGTTAATGCTACTTTCAGAATGCTATGGTTAACAGAACAATTTTTTGACCTACGTCACTACGACAAATATTCAATTTATGTGCTTTATTCCTCATGTTTATTATTTTTATATTAAACCGTATTTAAAACGATACACTAACGTTATCTGTATGTATTAATGAAGAGCATCATATTTTCATTTTGTAGACCGTTGTTGACAAGTCAGTATGGTAATAATATTACCATACAGATACAGTTATTACTTAGTTACCAGCCTACTTTTGTACATGTAAACAATGGATTAATATCCTGAAACCGGTAAACAATATTACTTCACCGCATGTCATAAAACTTGTGTTTATTCTATCTTGTTGCATATGCATAAGTAACTATTTTGAAAGGAATGGTATATTAGAGTTAAGGAAGAATAAATTGAAAAAGAAAAATAATAACTGTAAAATTTGTATTTCGTCCGTTTCAGTTCACGATTTCTTATTTAAATAGCAAAACGTAATATGCTGACAGTGTTGTGCATGTTGTGCACAACAACGCAAATTAGAATATATTAGTTGGCGAAGACTTAGTAGGTTTAAATGATCTTATCTCGTATGGTAAATCCTCAATTAGGCAGCAACTAAACCTAAATTTAGCCTCATTAATCTCCTAGTTTACTTGCACGGGCCACTCTTACACTTATACCATGCAAACACGACACCTCCGTCTAACTACGAGATATAGATACAAGATATCAAATATTTACGATACGAAACAGTCTTACTATTTTCTTTTGAATTCGTAGAACTATATTATTAAGTAAGTTCTTCCCACCCTACAGTTTGACAATAAGAAAATCAGATAGGCCGTGAAAAACAAAATTTAAAATCAAGTTCCGAAAGTTAAGTTAGAAATTAGATAATCTCCGTCATGTTTCACAATTTACAACTTCTGAGTCAACTTTTCAGCCATCGGCAGAAGCTGTCCAGCACAACACACAACTAGTAACCACAGACGCGTTTCGAACTATTTGGTACTCATCAGTGTGGTAGCCTCCCTCTGGTCCACAGTAAGTGGACTCCTGGAGGAGGGGCACTGACTCGTTGTGCTGGCAGCGATCATATGATCTTTAACAATGATAAGAAGCCTGTAGAAGGTATGTCAGTACCTACAGAGCCATCTACCGAGAGAAGCTGTGACTAAATCATTTTAAATAAAAATGCAAATTGCTAATTTCTCCGTGAAACAAACATATTAGTAAAAATCTGGTGTGGCCAACACAATACCTCCCGCCATTTACAGCCCGAGTCACAAAAAAGATTAAGCTAATAGTTATTTTTGGATTAGCGAATATTACTATAATTTTAACAGTTTATTTCTTAAAATATAGTCTAATCTAATCCAAGTAACTAACTTTTATTTAAAACCCCTCAAGAGGATTAAATCCCAATTACAGAGCGGGTTCACATTCACATACATCCATGCCTTAGCCCTTAGCGGGTTTCGAACCCAGAGCCCCGAGCGCACTCATAACTCATGAGCCACCGGAGCTATAATAAAATGAAAACTAAATTTTAAATACGGCATGGAATAGAATTCACTGATCCAAAAATGAGGATTAGCTTAAACATTTTTGTGAATCGTTAGTATTTATTAATCTAAATACATACTTACATATTTAGTTATGCTGTAAACTGTATTGAATTCGTTTTCTATTGTTCTATTTACTTGTTTCTTTTTAAAACGTTACTAATATTATTTTGAAATTATTAGTTCTTTGATATTGACATTTATCTGTCAGTTACATTTGAATAACTGCGTTTTGTTTGTTTAAAGCGGAGGCTCTGGGATTTGAATTATACATAATTTTATAAATTTATCCATAAAATATGTAGAAAAAGTATTAATGCAAATCTATAAAAAATTTAATAATCTTTAATTTTTATAACATTAATCTCGAAAAAATAACATTTAAAGGTATTTTTCGACGAAAAACTATTTTGAGCTTCTAGTAAAGTTCCATTTCCGGTTATCCGATTTTCACCAAAATCTAATGGGGTCTTTCCATTGCAGAAAAAGTTCGAAATACAAGGTTTCAAAATTTTCTGAATGATAGTATTTGAGTTAGAGCGGAGGATCCACACACACATACACACAGACATCATCGTAAAAATGTTAAAATTGTATTCTAGGGACCTTAAAACGTGCTCTGTTACCACAATCTCGATATGCAATTTTTAGCATGATCTCTATACCTCCCTTACCAAGGGTAGCGGGAGGTAAAAATATTACAAGTTTCGTCATGTTTCACAATTTACAACTTCTGAGTCAACTTGTCTGTCAAAATGGCATATATAAAAGTTTTATTATTTTACATATGCTATTTGATAGCAGATGTAGATATTTTTTTTAAGGTCAAGTTTACAAGATACGACTATCAACTTTTATTTTTTAAATAGCAACCTATAATTATCATTTTTCCCAGAGCTAATGAGAACTAAAGATATACACAAATGTAAAACACTAATACTGAAACCTTAACAAGAGGTGAAAATTACCGACCCATCAAATATATAAAACTGTCACATCCTAAATAAGTAATCTTGAAAATAATTTCATCAAATAACTAAAAAAAATTCATTCAATCAATTTTCCAAAAATTTCCATGTAAACCATATTTCTGTATCCCATTTTGATCGTTTAGTCTCTACTTCATCGTGTCCTTATATTACTTCAAATCTTTTAAAAATTCATCTTGTTACAAAGTGGCGAATTATGGAAATTTTGTCTTGGGAATCCACCAACTGCGAGAGAGTCTGCAACCAGTACGGCTTGCATGCTGTACGGGTTGCGTGACTGAGTATGAAGACGCGTACTTAGCAGACAATTGCCGATCGTGACGCGGTCACAACCACCTAAGAGAAAATAGAGTGAAGTGGGATTATTTAATAATGGAGTTACAATAAATACAAAAAATATGGATTGGTATATATGGATATTTCGTGTGGTTGCATCAAAATACGAGGATAATGTAGAATGTTATTAAGATAGTTATGAAAGAAAACAACTGAATAAAAAGTAATATTTTATTCAGTTGCTTCTGACAACCCCATTTCATTTTAAATCAGTAAAACTTTCATCGTTCCTCCTGTTAAAATCAAATCGTCAACCACTTTGATGTTTTCCTTCTGCACTTTGGGTCATCTCTATTTCTATTTGATCCTGACCCTATCAAAATTGTTTTTACTATAATTTCTCTGAAGAATATGACGACGCATGTTCCCCATGTGACAAGGCGAGGGTAAGCGCAATAACAGATAATCAGATAAATTCAGTTTAGAAATTCTTATCATATTATGATAGTCAGATTAAGTTTAGAAATTATTGTGTATACGTGCGTGACTTTGAATGCCCTATATCCTATGCACCCCGTGCCCCTAAGATAATCCTGTCCTGAAGATAGCGTTTTGTTTTTAAAGATAGTCGAGTTTAGTTAGTCATGGGACAAACATGTAAGAGTCGAGATTAATTCGTCGAGTCGTGAAGACGTGTTTTGTTTTGATAGTGTCTTTTAGTTTCGTGGCGACGCCCGCCCGCTGTGTTACGGAATGTAACAGTTTAGTATCTGCTTAGTTGTGTTAGTTATGTTTAGTTTAATCCATAGTTAATAATAAGTTATAATAATCATGTAAATAAAGTTTAGTTAGTTATTTAAAACACAAGTATTTGTTCATGTCCGTAGTGTTCATCAGTGTAAAGTGTAGATTGTCTTTCCTTCTCAAGAAGGCCTTCTCACAAAGTCCTTATCACCAGTCAGTAAGTGAAAAGTGTATCATCGTTGGAAGTAAGAAACAGTAGCTGGGGGTAATTAGTAGCAACAAGAAACAATCAGCAGTATTAGTATAAGTATTGCCATCTTCTTCAGAGACCCCCTCGTGTTACACCCATATTAAATTTGAACCATCATCCTTTCAAGAATAATTTGTGTTCCATTGGTCTCTTTTAATGCAATTTCACTTCACTCATTTTCTGGTACTCAAAAACTTGCAGAAACTTTAAGGGCCAGTTGTTAACTTTGACAAGACTTGTTTTCCAATATATTTTTGATACATATCCATAAAATTAATAATAGATGAAGTCTAAGGTTATATATAACTAAAACTATTATAATGACCCCTTAACCTTAAAATTAATTTTAATCGAAACTAAATACGTATTTCAGAGTTGTTAGGACCTCTGGCACGGTTGACATGTTAAGTAATCTTGACTACTATGTTTAAATTTCCTTTGTACTACTGATGATGAGAGCTTAGTTCTCCAAATACGTATTTAATTATTATTAAAATTAATTTTAAAGTTCTTAAGGGGTAATTATAATAGTTTTAGTGACAAAAACGTATTTATTTTTGTTTATTAATATACAACTATACATAAGAGTTGCAACTTTCGTTGCGATTTTGTGCAATATTTACAGATTTATGGATCTGTAAGACTATAATTCTGAATAGAAAGCGACCATTAATTCTTTGGATATTCAAAATAATTAAAAACAAATGATATGTCGAACAAAGAAGCTACAAATGTTATAGCAAATGATAGTGCATTGAAGTTTAATCATTTTGAAAAATTAATAACTTGGTTTGATGAAAATTCATATATTTGACAATACAAGGGCCTGTTTCTCAATAAATACGGGACTAGCAGTATTACTAGTCCCTACACTAGTAATATTAGTGAAGTTTACTAGTTTTTGTTTCTGAAATATACAAGTGTAAAATACTAGTTACAAGTTGAGAACTAGTATTTACTAGTGTATTTGACAAAAAATACTAGTATTTTGTTTCTCAAAATATTTGGGTTGTCTGTCAGACTAGTAATTTACTAGAGAAAAGCTACAATTTTGAATATAAATTTTCTATCTATTTAGGGCTTGTATACAGCTGTCGCCGTTTACCCTTCAACCGGACTCACCGAGCCGCAGTGTTTTACTACTGCCGTACTGCCAGTTGGATTTCAGCCATTGCTACATTTATTTAAGATGTATAAGTGGCCAGCTTATAGCATCCAAGTGTGATTAATACAAGTAGCTGTATTTATTTTTTTACAACAAATCACACATTGTCGGTCGACGGGAATCGAACGCACGGAACATGGTTCGGGTGACGTTACTGCGGGCTACGAGATGTGCGCTACGCCGCTCAGCCACCAAGCTGACTGAATATAAATTTTACTAGTATTATTTGACAGTTCATGTGTTTTTTTTTCTTTTTCGTATGTAATTCAATGTTTGTTAATATTAATTCAGATTTATGTAGTCTGTCGTTGTTTAGTGTCAATAGATTTTTTAAAATAATATAATGTGGTCTAGTGACTCTGACTCTAGTGATGAAGAAGTAATGCGACGTCAAAAACTAATTAAAGCAAGAATAAATTCTGTCCAAGCAGAAACCTCCGTATGAATAAGAGGTTACTCTTGGCAAATAAGTTAGAAACATTAATTAATTTATTGGGACTTATTCTTCAGCTAGATTGAACAATAACCGTCAAAATACAACTGTTTTAAGTTTGACCAAAATGTGACTGATATATTTCTAGTCTTTGTCTTGTCTACTCAACCCGAAGCGTGACAAGCTTGACAGATTTTTATCCATTCATTGAATTTAACTGCTTTACACAATTTATTTAGAGAATGCTCCAAATAGAATACCTTTAGCATTTCGAATCGTCCCTAAAATAGTTAATTTCGCATCCAGTGTAGACATTTTTATTGAAAAATAATTTAATTTCAAATTAAAACACTTGAAAATGTCGACGTCAGTCAGAAAATAAAATCACTTGTAACACGAGGGGGGTGCGCTGGATGATGCTACTAAACTGATGACTGCAACGATGATACACTTACTGACTGGTGGACGCCTCGGATGATTGGCGTCCACGGCTTTATCAGAAGGAATTCGTGACAAGGAAGAACACACATACACTTTAACTTTTACACTGATGAACACTACGGACATGAACAATACTTGTTTTTTAATAACTAACTAATACTTTATTTACATTTAAACTAATACAACTATAACTAAGCCATTACTAATAAGTTACATTCCGTAACCCAGCGGGCGGGCGTCGCCCCAAAACTAAAACACTACATGTTCAAAAACAAAACACGTCTGCCCGACGCGACGAACTCCATGACTCTTACATGTTAACTCTCACGAGTATCTAATCCGACTGTCTTAAAACAAAACGCTATCTTCAGGACAGGATTATCTTAGGGGTACGGAGTGCATAGGCGAGAGCTTCCAAAGTCACGCACGTATACATAATAATTTCTAGACTAATGATAAACAAATAAATGTCGTGACTATCATAATACAATATGAATTTATAAACTGAATTTTGACTTCAATAGATAAACAGAGTTAAAATATGAATATTGAAACTATAATTTAGAAGAGTTTATAAAAAGTTATTTATCTATTATTGCTCTTACCCTCGCCTTGTCACACACTTGATTTAAAGAATATTGGTTTAAATACTAGTATTTATTTAAAAAAAACTACTAGACTATTGAAAATATTTCAGAAACACTATTTTACTTGACTAATAAAATTTCACTTGTAACTGTTAACTTGTGAACTAGTAATTTGTAAACTACGAGTAGTAAAATACTTTTCAGAAACACAATTTACTAGTACTGTTAAAAATTTCACTTGTAACTAGTAACTTGTAACATTGGCGGATCCAGCAGGGGGCTACTACTATGCTGGGCACCCCGTATCGTGGAATAGACTCGCCAGTCGTCAGTACGTCGGTCGCAGTTTTATTAATGCGTAATGTACTATTAGGTTACATACGTTGTACATAATAAAATATTTAATTACTTCGTATAGCTTATTTTAACTAAAGATACGTGCAAGTATTTTTCTTAGACAATTGTAAGGTATAAAAATCAATTTAATTTCATTTTTATTTGATTGCATTTCAGTACTTCATTATAAAATGTCCAATCAAAAACGCAAACATCGTTATTGTTTTTCCACGAGTAACTAAAAAACAAATTCATCGAGATAATTATACATCATGTAGTACAGAAGAATACTACAGAAAAAGTATTTTTATTCCTATGTTTTTATGATAATCGATTTGAGGTCTCATTTTTCTAAAGATACTCTCAATGCATTTCATTCAAGTGTTTTACTTCCCCATAATTTAACAACAATGAGTACAGAAGACTTGCAAACATGTACCAAAATATTGTGGCAAAAATACAAAATTATTTTATTAAATATACAAAACGTTAATTCACTGGAAATATTTGCTGCTGAATTAACTATGTGGCGCGCTAAATGTCTACGTTTAATTCAATCTCCTTCAAAAGAAATAAATTTAAAAAATGCTGTAGAAATATATTCCTCTATTGACTTTGATGTGTATCCAAATTGCCATACACTTCTTGAAATTTAAAGTTGCCTATTAGCGTAGCCAGTGCAGAACGTAGCTTTTCCGCTCTTAGAAGGCTGATGGCTGCGAAATAGGATGACAGAAGACAGGTTATTAGGACTGGCACTTATGCATGTGCATCAAGACATAGATATAAACATTGAAAATGTAATTAATCGTTTTGCTACTTCAAAAAAGAAAAGAACTGATTTTATAATTTAATTGATTTATATGTCTTAATTTATCCTTTGTTATGCAGTATATTTACATATTATTATATTTTTGTTGTCAACATATCATATTTCATTGCTGACATAAACGAAAAATCGATTACTTAATTTTGTATTTCTGTACCTTCTTTTGAAAACTTATAAAGTCTTGATTCTGTGCTTTAAGGTTAAATTAATGAAATATTGCTTCTATTTTATAAAATTGTCATATTTTCATATTATGTCTTTTAATTCGAACGAAATTAAAGTTTCTTAATTCGCCCCCTCCTTGGACATTTCCTAGATCCGCTCATGACTTGTAACTTGTAAACTAGTATTTTTGAGAAACAGGCCCCAACAAAGCTAATTTAAATTACTTTCAGAAAGTATAAAAATATATACAACATTCCGTTTAAAAAATCAACGATATATGTTCATCCTCAACATTGGAATTTAATTTAATAATTAAAAAATTGCTCCTAATTTTGTTAATCACCATTATCCCATTTTTATCTCGAACCATACAACTCTCAATTTTACAACTTAACCCTCTCCTATATCTTCCTTCCTTTTCTTTTAATTCTGCCTCACCCCATCCCAATGTGCTCTGCTACCCTATGGTATGACCTATCATACATGGTATGTTGGCGTGCTGCCATCTAGCTAGCCAGGGATGTGGGATAGGGAAACATTCCTCGGCGGAAACGGACGCGGCGCGGATTGGTCACGTGCTAGCGGAAGTCGCTCGACAACAGCCAACATGTAATATCCCAATACTGCTGATCGCAGTGAGCTATGGCCAAGACGTGGACTGGACTACAATGCCACCAATGGGTAAAGGGGAAAAATTAGTTATGTAACTAAGAGAAGGGAATCTATCAAAGAAAATATTAGGGGATGAAATCGTCATCAGTGAAACAAGACAACTGTCCTAGTAAAGACAATAGGTCTGTTCGTTTCGCTACTATGCGTCTACGGTTTACTGCCGCCTCCATACAAAGCATATGGACGCGACAGTAAACAGTAGACGCAAGGGTGCGAAACGAACAAACCTAATATCGTATTTGTTTTTTCGGTGATTCGCAATACGAGACTTGATCTAAAAGTAACGAGGATTTTAGAATTTCGAGCGTTATTCGTTTTTATTTGATTCTTTTTTATCACGTTGGTACCGCGGTCTGCGAAGTATACAGGGTGCAATTTTTAAAACGGCTCATAGGGCTATAACAAAGAAAAACAGTTTCTGTATTAATTTATAGAAAAAATAACTGGTGCATATTATAGTTTTATAGAGAAAAAAAATATGTTTTTTTAATACCAAACACGTTACATTTCTGTTTAATATAAAGCCACAAAATAAATATAAAAATTTAAGAAATTAAGAAATTATCTCTCTAACCATGAAACTGACAGTAACAAAACAGTTGTTGCTCATTCGTAAACGTTAATTTACATTTTATTTGTTATAATTATTATTATTTTGGGATTTCTTCATGTTAGTAAAAAATCTGATGTGGACACCACACGACTTCCTTTAACGCCTATTGAACTATACCTACATATTTTTTACTTCCTTGTACATAGTAAAGGAAGTATTGTAATCGCGAAAAATTTCGGTTTTCAGATTTCAACGGAACAGTAAGCCGTAGAAAGTTGAAATTTTGTATTTAGGACTGGTATAACATCTAATTAGGCACCTCCCTCTTTGGTCATTACATAATTTCCAGAAGTGGTACTTTACTTGAAGCCTATAATAAGCAATATGACATCTGGTGGCATTTTGAGGAACTATAGTTGACGGGATAATATATACATGTGACATTTGTTTGACTGTATAATAATATAAATAATATTTGCGTTAATGCATAAATGCAATTAGTTAATGTCAAATTATCCCGTCAACATTACTTTCTTTAAAAGCCATTTAGGCGCTACGATCTTATTTTCCATCGCCTATAAATTTTAATGAAAAACTATTTTAAAATATAATCCAAAACTTTTCAAATTTGGCATATACGACTTTTATGTCAATGGAAAAAATATAGTAGATTTTGATAGGCTAACCGGAAGTGATATATTACCTGAAGTTGTTAACAGTATTTCTTGATTAAAATTATTTTTATTTTAGAAACAAATGCTTCAAATAAGAGTTTTAGAAAATGAAATACTGCGTCTATCACATCAACTATTATTAAATTAGCCCTTTGTATAAGCGAGATATGTAAAAAGTTTGCTATAGATTAGGACAGAAAATAACAAAAAAAATAAGTATATATAGTTATCATAAAGGTAGGTACACAAATAGACTTTATACAAGTCGTAAATAATAAATTTCAAAATTATTTTGAAAAATAACGACGACAAAAAAAGCGTCAGAGGAAGACCAACATGAAGTAAAATTGCACGTATTTGACGTAATTTGACATTAATATTCATTTTTTTTTGTAATTTTTTTGTCCTGATCCATAACAAGCTTTATTACAAAAACCAAAAAGTTTATAAATTTTAAATTTACATATCTCGCTTATACAAAGGGCTAATTTAATAATACTTGATGTGCTAGACACAGAATTTAATTCTCTAAAACTTTTATTTGAAGCATTTATTTCGAAAATAAAAATAAAACCATTTTATTCAAGAAAAAGTGTTAATAACTTCAGGTAATATATCACTTCTGGTTAGCCTATTTTAACCAAAATCTATTATGTTATTCCCATTGCCATGAAAGTCTTATATACCAAATTTGAAAAGTTTTGAATTATATTTTAAAATAGTTTTTCATTAAAATCTATTATAGTCTTCAAGTAAAGTACCACTTCTGGAAATTATGTAATAACCAAAAAAAGAGGTGCACAACTAGATGTTATATTAGTCCTAAATACAAAATTTCAACTTTCTACGGCTTATCGTTTTTGAGTTATGCGAAATACGTACGTACGTCACAACAAAATTAGTGAAAATGGATTCAGGGATGGTCAAAATGAATATTTTCGTCGAAATCTGAAAATCGAAATTTTTCGAGATTACAATACTTCCTTTGCTATGTACAAGAAAGTAAATATGACAATGGGTGGAAGGCCATATAAACTATAATTCACGAAAGATGACTATTCAAGGTCATTTGTAAGCCGTCTGATATAATATTACTTGCAGATAACTTCATTGCATTTTTTATACATAGGCGTGGAACATGAAATATTTATGGACACATTTTAACTGAAAAAAATAAGAGCAATTTATTTGAAAATTGTTTTTTTTTTCTAAATAATGCCTTTCTGAAAGATTTTTGTTCTTCACTTATGTTTTTGCAAAATTAAAAAACATAGACTTAACTATAAACCAAGGAATAATAATTTGATTTAAACGTCAACGCCACTGGGTAAATATTAGCACAGAGGGCAGTGTAGTAGATAATTAGATATCTGTAATTCTACGACATACGTCATTATTATTTATAGTGTGTTAGAAAGTAATGTCACTATTTAAGTAAGTAAATCTGTCACGCCACATAAATTAAATAGACATAGGTCAAATAATCTTTCTCTTTCTAATACAAAATGTTGCTTAGTTACTGCTGTAAAGTGATGTGTATTCTTTCTTCGAACAAATGACCTTGAATAGTCATCTTTCGTGAATAATAGTATACCTCGTTTTTTTAGCTGAATGCGTGCGCTTGTGTATCTAAATTTAGTGCGTGTTCTGAAAATTTAAAACAACAAAAAATGACGCATCCAAAAATTGAGAAATATGTTTTTTTATCTAAGAGACATTTTAACCAGAAATGAAAATATATCGAGCCTAGCCTAATGCCCCTTTGCCGAAACGTTCATCAACTCCTTGTTTAATTAACGGATCAAAACGAACAAATGCAACGCGATTTTTTGACAGCAATGATTTAAATGTCACAATAACAAGGAAACTGATTCAAATTTGTTCATTTTGATGGTCCGTTAATTAAACAAACAGTTGATGAACGTTCCTGCAACCGGGTTTTAATGTAACAGGAAAACAATGGAAATGCAGTTTGGGGATATTGTAAAGATTTAATTTGCACAACTGCTCATCTCAATACCTACAAATCTGACCAAGTGCTTGTACTTTAACTTTATGGTTTATAGTTTATATAATAACGTACCGATAAAATAAAATCGAAGTACCCTAGCTTTGAGTATAACAAGTAATATACTGCTTTAAAAATCAATCTAAATAAAATTTTATAGTTTTATGCAAAAATTCTTCTTACCAATCTTATTTATAGGTACTTCGTCATAACCGTTCCTCAATGACATTAAGTCGATGTCGATGTCGTAATTCGCTAACGAATTTAAACAAGCAATAAATATGAATTGGGCGGTAAAACTTTATCGACAAGCCAAGTGCAACACATTTGCATAATGAAATAATGTAATGCACAGTACAGCACAACCTATCGCCTGTATAATTGATACCGGAGATTATCGCATTTTGTACCGCCCTGCACAACCTAAATACCGTGCGGTATTCTGCATTACCGGCATGCTAGACTTGCCGTCTACATGCACGAAAATAGCATATTTCCAGGACGACAATGTTCTCTCTGTTATAAGCTTCAATAAGGTAAATAATAGTATAAGAGGGTCACGCTAGAAGTATTAAGAATGAACGGTTTCACATTTTTACCTCCCGTCATACCGTAGGTAAGGAAGGTAATGTTATCGGTCCAAAAATTCGATGGTGAGTTTCCAGTGAATAAGCATGAATTAGGGTCCCCACAACACGTTTTTACTTCCCGCTAGCCTTGGTAAGGGCGGTATAGGGATCGTGCTAAAAATCGCATATCGAGATTTTGGTAAATGACCACGTTTTAAGGTCCCTACAATCTAATTTTAACATTTTCACGATGATGTCTGTGTGTATGCGTGGATCCTCCACTCTAACTCAAATACTATCATTCTGAAAATTTTGAAACCTTGTATTTCGAACTTTTCCTGTAATGTAAAGAGCCCATTAGATTTTGGTGAAAATCGGATAACCGAAAATGGCACGTAACTAGAAGTTCAAAGTAGTTTTTCTTCGAAAATATCTTTAAATGTTATTTTTTCGAGATTAATGTTATAAAAATTAAAGATTATTAAATTGTCTATAGATTTGCATTAATACTTTTTCTATATATTTTATGGATAAATATATAAAATTATCTATAATTTAAATCCCAGATCCTACGCTTTAAACAAACAAAACGCAGTTATTCAAATGTATGTAACTGACAGATAAATGTCACTGTCAAAGAACTAATCATTTCAAATTAATAATAGTAACGTTTTAAAAAGAAAAAAGTAAATAGAACAATAGGAAAGGGAATGAAAACAGTTTCCAGCATAAGTAAATATGTAGGTATGTATTTAGATTATAAAAATTAACGATTCGCAAAAAAGTATAAGTTAATTCTCATTATTGGATTAGTGAATTCTATTCTTTCCCGGAATTTAAAAATTAAACTTCATTTTATTATAGCTCCGGTGGCTCAATGGTTAGAGCAACGGCTCATGTCATGAGTGCCCTCTGGGCTATGGGTTCGAATCTCACTAAGGCATGGATGTGTGTGAATGTGAACCCACTCTGTAATTGGGATTTAATCCTTCTGAGGGGTTTAAAAAAGGTAGTTACTTGGATTAGATTAGACTATATTTTAAGAAATAAACTGTCAAAATTAGAGTAAAATTCGCTAATCCAAAAATAAGGATTAACTTAATCTTTTTTGTGACTCGGGCTGTAAATGGCGGCAGGTATTGTGATGGCCACACCAGATTTTTACTATTTTTGCGATGATGTCTGTGTGTGTGACGATTTTTTCCTCCACAGTAACCCTTATAATAAACTTCCAAATAGTTCTATTTTCCGCATTTAAGCTTTCTGCATTCATATATAGAGTTGAATAGATTTTGGGTAAAATTGGATAAATGGAAGTGATACTTTACATGAAGCCCATAACAGTTTTTAATGCAAAACTATATTAAAATATAATCCAAAACTTTTCAATTTTAGTATTTAAGACTTTTATATCAAGGGGAAAAACATATTAGATGCTCTGAACAGATTTTCGTGAAAAATGTATTATGATATACTCCAAAACTTGTCAAATTTATTACTGAAGACTTTTATATAAAGGGAAGCAACATATTAGATTTTGGCTAAAATTGATAAACCGGAAGTGATACTTTATTTAAAGCTCTGAACAGATTTTCGTGAAAAATAAATTGATAAAATCCAAAACTTTTCAAATTTGGTATTTAAGACTTTTATATTAATGAGAACGACATACTAGATGTTTTCTAAAATTGATAAACCGGAAGTACTAATTTACAGGAAGCTATAAAATATATTAAAACATTATTCAATTTGAAACATTATATTTTGACTATACCTATATGATAAACCAGAAATGGTACTTAATTTAGAGCTCTTAACCAATTTTCGAGGAAAAACATAATAAAATATAATCTAAAATTTGGTATTACAGACTTTTCTATTTATTGAAACAACTAATTAGATTTTGTTTACAAACGATCAACCGGAAGTGGTACTTTACTTAAAGCTCAATGCTATTTTAAACATGGAATTGACGGGAGGTTATGTGTTGATCCCATCAGATTTTTTAGAATTGTATTTTAAAATGCTCAAAGTAGTATTTAGAATGAAGCACTGACGTCACGCCAGCTGCGCGAGGTTCATGACATGTACATGACGTGGGGTCTCAAATTCAACTTATAGGTACGTCCAGTACCGTAGAATTAACAGATACGCCACACGCCACATGACGTACCTTTAAGTTGAAATTGAGACCCTACGTCATGTACACGTCATCAACTTCGCGCAGGTGGCGTGACGTTAGTGTCTCATTCTTGTAGTTCTTTTCATCTATATCCTTTCCTTTCACATCTTAAAAGCTCTCAACCAATTTTCTTTGTAATGCTTTCAAAATAATCATTGCAATTTCAGTATCAATCTCTTCTTTAGACGAAAACCTTCTACCGAGTTTTTTAATTTTTTTTATTATGGGACGTGTTAGCGGCATGTTGTACTGTTGAACTGAGGCCCCATGCTCCATCTGATGATTACATTTAACATGTAATTCTACAAACTTTGAATATGTGCAATGGTCTACTTGCGGGCCATTTTGTTATTTAATATTTTTGAAGAGACGATATAAACTTGCTACCCATATTTTTTCTTTTGGCAAAATTTTCATTAATTGGTCAGAAATATATTAATTAAATTTTAATATTTAAATTACCGCCATGTATGACGTAGAATTACGCCGAACCAATGAATGGCCCTAAAACAATAACACCGGCACGTCCAATAGCGACGGAATGTGCGGGTAATTTAAACATGACAGATCATCTGTTTGACGTCTGAATCATAGTTTGGAGGTTAATATTTTCGTTTGTCATTTTAATCTTGTACGAGTATAAGCTAAGTTAAAATCCTTGAAAATCCTGCTTAACAAATAGAAATACGTAATAAAAGTAACAGAAACCATGCAAATTGTAAATAATAAAGAAGAGAGACAGTGACAGAAAAATGAACTAATGTCAAAATCAAATTAAAACTCGCACTCGTTCGCCATCTATACAGGTTACATTCTTAAATATGCATCCCTTTCTTCAGTTTAAAATAATGACGTCAAAGAAAATCTTCTTTCTTAATTTCTTAAAAAACATTTTTTTTTAAATAAAATTTATATTTTTAATTACGTTTTCAACTTTACTTTAGGTATGTATTTAGTGATATATATACAGGGTGGTGACTTGAACGACGCAGCATAGGTGTTTCAATGGTAAAATCTTAATGCTCCCCTAATTACTTTAGAGCAAAATTGTAATTAGGTTTTTGTTACAGAAAAAAATACCGCATCCGAATATGCTATTGTTATTAATTTTTCAATATCCGGAGCCGTAAAAATAATCAAAAACAATAATAAAAATTTTGCAAAAATCATTGATGCCATTAAACAAAAATTTAAACAAAAGCGCAAACATCAGATACTACTTAAAGAAATCTTAAATTTAGTTCTCGTCAAACTACATTGTTGTAATCAAATAATACATTTTTGTCATCAACATTGCAAAAAAGTAAAATAAGTTTAAACGTCAAGAATCTATGACAGATATTTGTTTAAAACGAGGAAAATGAAAACACCTTTATTGTAGGTAGTTGATGACAACAATATAATAGTTGATTACAACAATGTAGTTTGACGACAATGAAATTTAAGATTTCTATAAGTAGTAATGTTTTCGCTTTTGTTTGTTCAATGGCATCAATAATTTTTGCAAAAATATTATTGTTTTCGACTACTATTAAGTATCATTCACAACAAAAAAATTAACGTAGCGGTAGAATTAGTGGCAGTGGTAGTGGCCTGGGTAAAAGATTGAATGCGTTATAGCAAATGTATTCGTTCACATCCAAAAATTAAGAAAATTAGTAGTAGCGCAGTGGCAATGGCAGCGGTAGGAGATTGCATACTCCAAACTTCTACGTTGCCACTACGCTACCGCTTAATTTTTTTGACAGTTTTGACGTTTATTGACATCTGATTTCTGATTTCATTAGATAAAATGAGCAATAGGAAAAGGATCATTTTGTAGTGTGCCTCAGACGTTGCGCTATATAAACAAACAGACTTAATAATAATAATTAATAAACGTTGCACAATTAAAAGTGAACACGTAACTTACCACTTTCGCTTATTTCAAAGACAATTTGTGCCCACGCATTTTCTTTTTTTGAAATAATTTTAAACTCCCTTAATCTCTTCGCTTATCTCACACAATGGAGTGCTTGTGGAAAAGTGTAATTAAAAAGTCATCATATATGTCAGTTGCTTTTTGTGCAAAAATAAAATGACAGCTATAACTGTCAACCTTGAATCCTAGTAATTTATAATAAAAAATTCCTAGAAAGTATAATTACAATAATTTTTCATTGTGAACGGAAATAATTTTTACTATAAATTTCTTACGCTACCGATGCCACTAATTCTTACACTACCGCTAATTTTTTTATTCTGAATGGGCCTTTACGGTTCCGTAAATGAAAAATTATAAACAATAGTATATTTTGATGCAGTATTTTATTCTGTAGCAAAAACCTAAATGCAATTTTGCTCTAAAATATTTAGGGAAGCAAATAACTACACATTAAGATTTTACCATTGAAACCCCTATGCTGCGTCTTCCAAGTCAGCATCCTGTATGTATCCAATTTTCAGTACCACGCAAGTAGCCTATTATCAGTGCTATTATGTAATTCTGCTTCAACGTGTATTTATATGTACTTGTATTGTTCAACATTAATTGTTTAGTCGCTGAAGATGAGCGGATTCTACTGGAAACGTTCAAATTAAATTAAATAAATAAATAGGGGAACTTGAAGGCCTTATTATTATTAATGCACAGTATCAACATGGCTCCCTTACATAAAATTTAATATATAGAAATTTCTAACCACAGATTTTATAATTTGTTGAAAATGTAAATAGGGCTAATTATTACGAGTTTAGGCTTGTAAACTATTATTCACGAAAGATGACTATTCAAGGTCATTTGTGAGCCGTCTGATATAATATTACTTGCAGATAACTTCATATATGATATGGGCACATTTTAACTGAAAAAATAAGAATAATTCATTTGAAAATTATGTTTCTTTCTAAATAATGCACTTCTGAAAGATTTATGTTCTTCACTTATATTTTTGCAAAATACAAAAACATAGACTTAACTTATAAACCAAAGAATAATAATTTGATTTAAACGTCAACGCCACTGGGTAAATATTAGCACAGAGGGCAGTGTAGCAAATAATTAGGTATCTGTAATTCTACGACATATGTCATTATTATTTACAGTGTGTTAGAAAGTAATGCCACTATTTACGTATATCTGTCACACCACATAAATTAAATAGACATAGGTCAAATAATCTTTCTCTTTCTAATACAAAATGTTGCTAAGCTACTGCTATAAAATGATGTGTATTCTTTCTTCGAACAAATGACCCTGAATAGTCATCTTTAGTGAATAATAGTGTATATCAACCTATTTTTCTATATACTAATTCCTATAGTCTATCTTGTACCCGAAGTGTAGAACTCATACTCCGTACTCCAATGTTGGTTGTGCCGGCGGCAAATAAAGAGGGCGCGGTCGACTGCATGCGGGCTATCGATCCGTCCCCTCTGCCCCTTCGTTCCCTCGTCCTACCAAGGCTCGAGTCCTCGTCCTCGGCATAGTCCTGAGTCCTGCCGACGCACCAGTCCTGTCTACAGTTGGAACTGGAGTTCGAGGTCCTAGTCCACGGGCGAGCCGCAATACCAAAAATAGTAAAACAGGATAGAAGAATGGATAGTTAAAGGATAGAAATTATTTTAATAAGCATGTCATCACGCTATTCATCCATTAGAGCAGGGGTGGGCAAAAGCCGGCCCGTGGGCCGGATCCGGCCCTTTTGCTTACTTTATCCGGCCCGTTGAAAAATCCCCCATGCAATTTTTTAAATCTCTTTTATGCGATTTTGTTGAAATCAACAGTATTTGTCTGCGTAAAAATGTAATAACTATGATCAAAATAAAATAATTTGTATCGTTAAGATATAAATAAATAACAAAATAAAATCTTTCATTAACTGAATTATATTCCTTTATAGTCCTCCGGCCCGGGAGACATTTTGAAAATTTCATTTTGGCCCGCGCTTAAAAGTATTTGCCCACCCCTGCATTAGAGGATGGGCTAATTTGTTTTTTCATCAAAGATTTCGGTAATGAAGATATACTTTTACAATACAATGCATTTACTAAACACCACCTTTAAGACACTAATCCTTTAGATGAGATAGAGTTATTTAGGATTATTATAAATAAACTAAAACATAAAAATTCATGCGGACCTGATAATGTTCCAAACTCGGTTATCCGCAGCGCCGCTGAATTTATAGTTTTACCATTGACATTTATAATTAATCTCTCTTTTCAAAATGGGCAATTTCCTCAAAGTTTGAAAGTAAATAAAATTGTACCTATCCATAAAAAGGGTAATAAGACCTCATTGGATAATTACAGACCAGTTGCGCTAACTTCGGGGTTTTCAAAAATCTTTGAATACTGTTTTCTTGACAGGCTATTAAGTTTTTTAGAACAAAATCGTATTATTAATATTGAACAATTTGGTTTCAGAAAAAATAGCTCTACGGTAGATGCTTTAAACTGCTTCTACAAAAATGTAATTGTAAATCTTGAAAAAGGTGAATTTCCAGTTGCCATTCTTTACGATTTCTGTAAAGCATTCGATTGTGTTAACATTCCCCTATTACTAAATAAATTGGATCGTATGGGTATTAGAGGTGTTCCTTTGGATTGGGTTTCTAGCTTTTTATCAGATAGAAGTCAATTTGTGACAATCAATTTTAGCGATAAGTCAAAAATACAAACTTCTATATCTGATTCAGTACTTACAAATATCGGTGTACCTCAGGGTACAGTACTTGCTCCCGTCCTTTTCATTATTTTTTTAAATGATGTAATTACTGCTTTACCTGATGATTGCTTTCCCACACTATATGCAGATGACACTTCCGTAGTCATTTCAAATCCAAATAAAAGCACATTAATTAACAAATGCAATCAAAACGTAGAAGCAATGGAACAATGGTGTCAAGACAATAAATTGCTCCTAAATCATAGCAAGACAAAAATAGTTAAATTTCAAATGGCAAGCAATAAAAACTCTCAATTTAATATTTGTCTACGAAATAATTTACAGGATACTAATGACCCTGTACGCCTTTTGGGTTTACTGTTCACTAGTAATTTGAACTGGGGCCCCCAGTGCAAGGAGCTTGTGACCAAATTAAATATCATATGCTACCAAATCCGTCACCTTAAAGAATATTTAAACAGAAAACAATTAGTCATGTTCTATTCGGCGAGCGTTGAGTCTAGATTACGGTACGGTATTTATTTCTGGGGTGCCTCAAATCCAGGTAACAAAGTTTTGTAGCGCAAAAAAGAATTGTACGTTGCATTACAAATATAACCTCGAGAACTTCTTGTAAAGATAGTTTTAAGGAATTAAATATCATGACTTTAACTTCAATTTACATCTACGAACTTTGTCTGTTCATTTATAAGAATAAAACATCATTTACCATGAGTTCAAGTCTACACGATTATGATACTCGTCATAAGAGCAATTTTTATATCCCAAAATCTAGATTAAATATTACTAAAAACTCTCCAAACAGATTGGGTTTAGAAATTTTTAATAACTTGCCTGAAAACTTAAAAAACGAAAATAATTTCAAACTTTTTAAAAAATCTTTGAAGACTTTTCTAATTGGACACAGCTTCTATGATTTGAATGAATTTTTTAACATGTAATTTGTAGTATATTTATCTGACTTGTTCTATACACTGTATTATTGTGTCTACAGAATCTAATAAAAAAAAAAAAAAAAAAAAATAATGAAATAGGTACCTAGTTATTTATGGTATAAGGATCGTAACGTCAATTATTATGGTACTAGTCGTGAAGATTATCAAGCGAGTTTGATAACACGACGTGTGCCATATGTTTAGTTACGATCCGTAATTACATACAAAATTTTATTTGCTGGCGTAAATCAGTGAATAATTAAAATAAAATACTTTGTATTGAACAAAAAAAAATTATCTGAAAATCAGGTATGCTTCGATTTGTTTGTAAACAAGTTATCTAGTTACCATAGCTCATTGTGGTACTAAGTACTCTAATGGAATCATGATGGTCCTTGGCCTATACTGAAAGACATTAGAGTAGGGGAGACCGGTGTCAATTGTTACAAAATTTAAATTTTTATTTTTCACGAGTTAACGTTACATTTCGAAATTTTGAAATTACCTATATGAGAACCTACCCACCTTAGTGAATAATATTTTGAATTTTAAACTTTGGAAATATGACAAATATAAAAGTATAAGGATTTTTAGTCAGGCATTACAAATGTTACAATTGCCACCTAACTGGTGTCAATAGTAACAGGGCCAGTGTTAATTGTAACAAATTTTAACAGTGATGTAATAAGATAAAATAACAGATAAAAGAAGAAATTATGGAAAAAAACATTTATTTATTACCTCATAAAATACAAAATTCAGATGACGCAACTAAAAGCAAACAAATTATATATTCTGCTGGTGATATGGACCATTTTGACCAATGCCTTTAGCCGCTAACGGAATTGCAGTTTAGGTAAACATAAAATAGGTCTTTTTTTCGTATAATTTAACGTGCCCGGTGTCCAGATTTTACATTTTCGCCACTGCAACCAATCTCCTGTCCTCAAAAAATATGGGCCAATACATATCGGAGAGTTTCCTCATCGGAGTCACCTGAAGAGTAATCTGCGACTGTTACTTTCGGAACTGTTTTTCCTTTCTTTGCTCTTCTTCTTTTGTGTTTTCAATAGCGGTGGTTTTTTCTTGTAATTTTTATCATGATCAATACTGTACTTAATTATTAAACACGTTACAATCGACACCGTGGCATGTGTTACAACTGACACCGCTTCACTTATAAAGATATTATATGCTTTTTTGTATTTATTAGGTAATAATTCGAAATGTTTTTAATGAAAAATAAAAGCAGATATAACTCACAAACTGATCCTTAACTTGAAATATTTCCGAGCGGAGCACTTATAGTGTTTTAGAAACAATGTGTATCACTACCTGTATTTACTTTTTTGTCGATTTACAGACATTCGTCGGAAACAGACGCCGTATTTGCGCGTATGTACTTGCACTAAATACCAAAATACTTAATTGTCAGCACATAACTGTCAAAGACTTCTGACAGCTAGACTAAACAAACCGCTGTGGGAAAAATAATTATTATTTCTAAACAGAATTTTGGCTAACAAAGATAAGTTGAAATAATTCGTGAACTATAATTTAGAAAAGTTTATAAAAAGTTGTTTATTTGTTATCACAATTTCCACATGTGCATCTTGCAAAACCTAATTAATATTATAGAATAGGTACCTAATTAAAAATATAATAAAATAGTTTATACAAATCACACATATTGTGATTTGACTAATTATAACAAAAAATGATATTTCTCGTCTCATTAAAATTGAAAATATAAATAATAAAAATTCAATTTTTTAAATTTACAATGATACAGATATCATAGTAGAAAAAATCGGGACATGTACGCCCACGCACACCTACTCGTTTACACACCTACACAGACATCACCGTAAAAATAGTAAAATCGTATTCTACGTACACTAGAACGTGCTTTTTCACTATAAACTCACTATTACATTTTTAGATTACAAACAGTACCGTCATGCTGTTAAATTTATGATACAGGAAGAATATTTTACGTATATTTGATGCATCAAGTTTGCCATGATATTTTTCGTTTGTTTTTGATTATTGCGAATAATTCGAACTGTCTAAATTCAATAAAAGTGAAGTTAATAGTAATTTACATTGCAAGACCGTAACTCAGAACTTTACGGGCATGCACGGTACCTAACGAGCGAGCGAAGCGAGCTTGTTATCCGTGCGAGCACGTAAATTTCGGGTAACGGTTAAGCATTTTACAATGTTTTATGATATACTGAATCGTAAATAATGTGAAAAAATATATTGGAACCTACAACACAATACATTAAACTATTTGATCGAAATAGTCTTTGGAAACATATGGCGAAGCGAAATAATGAATAAATAAACCAGTATACATGTTGCTATGGTTTTAACAGCCCGTAAAAACGTTCTTAACCACAAGAGACAGAGCTCTGTAATACGACGTTTACGATTCAGTATAACGTAAATTAAATTTAAATAAAAATATTTTTTCTTCAATTTTTTCCAATCAAAAACAAATTAATACTAGGTAAAAATATTACCACAAACAAACGTTACAAATATAATGGCAAACTTGGTTAGTTACATAAATAGACAGATAGTGAGGTGAAAGGTGTGAATTCTGTCCGGGCAGTTGAATATACAGACGCTGTTGTCAGTTGAGTGGAGGTCGATAGATCGGACATTTGAATGTGAGTGACATAAATAGTAGATATAAATAATCAGTAATATCGTGGAAATAAATAGTCTTGTTAATTGTTTAAATAAATAAATAGTGTTAGTATTAAACTAGTTAATTACATTCCTAGTCTTAAATTAGTATTTAATATTTGTTTAATATTTGTAATCGTCGTTGTTATTATCTCTTAAATATTTATTTATCGTTTTAATAAACATCTATTTTAATTAATAATAATTCATTGATTTTTACAATTCACCCAAATAAATAAAAACGTTACAATATAG
The DNA here is from genome assembly GCA_963082715.1 of Harpalus rubripes. Taxonomy (NCBI): domain Eukaryota; kingdom Metazoa; phylum Arthropoda; class Insecta; order Coleoptera; family Carabidae; genus Harpalus; species Harpalus rubripes. The sequence continues at coordinate 8,083,779 of OY720455.1, read as the reverse complement.
TTTTACTTATTGAATGCAATGGTTTACATTTTCAACACTTGTTCTAAGATTCTTTTTATAATTATTTATTTCTTTATTAATATTTATTATTAAGCATATGCTTTCAATATTTTTTCCTAATTTCTCTTAAATCAATTGCGCTGTAATCCCCTATTTTGTAGCCCATTATTAGATAGAGATTTTTTTCTGATTTCAACGATCTAATTTATAGGGATGTATACTGTACAACATTTATTTCGAGAAAAATGGTATTAAAAATTATTAATAATGATTCAATATTGAAGTAGACTATGGTTTAGATGTTTAGAACAACTACATTAAATAGCATAGTAGGATTATAAATCGCTAAATATGTAACATGCAAAAAGGGATGTACCTACGTATGTGAAAGTGCGATATAAATATGTGTATGAATTATAACAGAAGTCGCGTCCCAACTCACAAAATATACATAAGCTAATTGCACTACTTGCATACTGATAGTTTCATGCATAAATATGCATAAAGAACCAAATGTACCATTGGGTTTGGGAATACATGAAAACTGTCATTTATATTCCGTTATTTATGCCCGATTGCACCACTGACACTTAAATTTTAAGTGTTCCTTAAATTGACAAAATCGAATCGAAACAAAAAGTCAAATGAGCAATTAAATATTGCTGTCAAAATTTCGATCTGAATTTTTTTGTTTAAGCCTGGCTTAAAATTTAAGGGGCAGCGATGCAACTAGGCCTAAGGTATTCAAAACATATTGTAACGCGTGAGCCCCGCTGCTGCGCTGAACAAGCGTCTAAGTACAGCGATGACGTAATCGCGCTAGCAGCCGGGCAACGTAAACAAGCGAGTCGCGACGTGTTTAATTACTTCCGGTCGCCTGAACCTTTTGTGTTTGTAGTTGTTATGAGGACGAACATTCTAGAGGTCTCTAGAAGAGATGTGAATACTCGGTAGTGTTGACGAGTATTGGGAAGCTATAGTGTACAAGGACAATAACGGCGAGTCGGGAAGTTACTGATATACCGGGATAACTGTGGAAGTGAACACTCTGTAGGATTGAAGAGTATTGGGAAGTTAGATATACGGGGACAGTAACAGCAAGTGGAAATGGATATTCGGCAGTGTTGATGAAGAATTGTAGCATACGGACAGTCTGTGATACTGAGTCTGTGGAAGAGAGAGAGTTATATAAATAGACAGACAGTGAGGTGAAAAGTGTTACTTCTGTCCGAGCAGTTGAATATACAGACACTGTTGTGTCAGTTGAGTATATAGACGCAGTGGAGGTCGGTAGGCGGACAGTTAATTGGTTAAATAAATAAATAGTGTTAGTGTTATCTAGTTAATTATAGTTTTAGTCTAAATTATTTTTTTAATAATTGTTTAATATTAGTAATAGTTATTTTCAATTATCTTTTACATCGTAGAAATGGGCTTTCGGATCCAGGACAAATTTATTTGAACGAAGAAAGAATTGTGAAAAATTCATGGACCTCGCTGGGATTCGAACCCAGAGCCTCCCAATCTCTAGCCGCGCGCTCTACCTATTGAGCCACGAGTTCCCGTCGAAATCTATGAATTTCCACAAGCCTTTTTACAAATCGTAACGGGTACACTCTCACAATTTGAGAGATAAATACTCAACGCTAACATTGCGCAGTAAATATTATATTATTGTGAACTTTAAGCCGTCACACACACGTAGAATAATTATTTGAGATCCAACCTAAATGTTTACATCGTAGAAATTCTTTCTTCGTTCAAATAAATTTGTTCTGGATCCTAAAGCCCATTTCTACGATGTAAACATTTGGGTTGGATCTCAAATAATTATTCTACAATTATCTTTTAATATTAAATTATAGTTTAATAAACCTTTATTTTAATTAATAATAAATGTCTAATATATACACTTCACCCAAATAAATTTAATAAAAACATTACAATATTTTAACGCACTGTCGTTTGCACTATACTTTTGAACTATGTAAATGTAAAAACTAGCAATATCGCACAAAAATAATATTTTCAAAGAGAAATACCTCAAATGGCATCTAGGATATCTAGACAAGAAATTGGTTGTTAAATTAGGACAAAGTTGTCCCATTAGTATAGTAGACCATTATGAAGAGTGGCAGCTTTCGTTACGTTTTGTTCATTATTTACATATTTACAGATCTGTAAAGGCCTTACCACACTAAAAGTAGTATCACTGACATGTCACGCATTATCCATGACTTCGGTCCATATCGCTGACTTACTCCAGTGTGATAGCTACAAGGAAGTCATGAATTCTGTTGTCAGATGAAATGGAATCGGTTTCATTTCATCTGACTATTTCTCGCTGACTTTTCTATTGCGCATGCGCAACTGTCTCTGAAGTACAGGAATGTAACTTTACGGAGTAAAATAAAACTGCAGAAACGTCAGAAGTTGACATTTTTTTAAAATATGAAAATCCACTAAACGTCAGAGAAAACGTTTGTTCGAACATGCAGTGTGATAGATCGAGTTATTCATACAAAATAAGTCAGCGAAATAGATTGAGAGGTATGGTTGTAGTCTGATAAGGCCTTAAGACTTACAGATTTGTTCAGAATAGAGCCATTAATCGACGCTCGAAAATCGAGCACCCTTTTCACAAATTATAAAATATAACTTCATTACTCAATTCTACGTAAAGCAGATTGGAACATCCAACACCCAGCAATATATAAATAATCGTTTTAATATATGTATTTAGATAATTATTTACTAATAATTGGTATCCGGAATTTTCTAACCGAATTTCCAATTAAAACCTGCATACTAAATATTGAAATGCGTTCCCAAAATGAATGAATAATTATTTGTAGAGACAACAAATTAATAACAAAACAAAAGAGACAAACATGTGGAGGAATAAATGAACCAACCAATGAATAAATACGTCATGCGACACGACATACATACATACATAACATATAATACACACCGATAACTCAATCACCTATTACGAGTATGTCAAATAAAATTTGATTTTCACTATTTGTTATTTCCAACAGCAATTTCCAATAAATGTTCGAAGCAGAAGTATGGAAATATTAACCCAATGAGTGGATAAATGACACTTCACAACTCATATTTTTTAATTTAATTACACTGAGGCTCTACCCTACATATAAACATCGCGCTAATAATTCATAATCGGTTAAATACTAATAAAATAAAAAAAAAACGTAAATTATTTTATATTTCATTAAATTCAAACAAACAAACAAACAAACAAACAAACAAAATGTACATAATAATGGATAATAAAGACGCTTTCTGTATGTTAGATATTACGTTATTATTAACAAATTTTCTAGAAAATGGCCACGAGGTTTCATTAAAAAGTAACGAAATTTGTTAACTTCGCGCGTTGTTCGTGTATATCAGCTGATATTTTATTCCTTACTTTCCATTGCAATAATTATTCACTTGTATAATTATGTACCATGTATGATACATGTAACAAATATATAACATGTATAATTTATGTAACATACATGTTACATTTTTATCTCCCATGATACGGTAGGTAAGGAAGGTAATGTTATCGATCCAAATATTCGATGGTGAGTTTTCAGTGAATAAGCACGAATTAGGGTCCCCACAACACGTTTTTACTATTTTTACGGTGATGTCTGTGTGTGTGTGTGTGTGTGTGTGTGTGTGTGTGTGTGTGTGTGTGTGTGTGTTTTGTGTGTGTGTGTGTGTGTGTTGTGTGTGTAGTGTGTGTGTTGTGTGTGTGTGTGTGTGGCGATTTTTTCATCTTATTATTATTATTATCATTATTATTGTTTCGGGTTTGTGCTAACCCACTAAGTGGGAAATGCGTGATTTTATGTATATATATATATATATATATATATATATATATATATATATATATATATATATATATATATATATGTATATATGAAAATAAAAAATCTGATGTGGCCAGTACATAACCTCTCGATATTTTACCTGGTTGTACGCGTAAAACGAAAAATATTTTTAAATACAAATACATATATTCATGTCTCACTACAAAATAATTCTCACATATATTTGCAAAATCTATGGGATATTTTAATATAAAGTATGTACAATACATATATTTTCTTTATATTCAAAATCCTGAATTTTTCTTTTCTACTTTCCTTTTCTTTTTCTTTATATTCGTCATTTGTCCGCAAATTCCTTTTATTTTCTTTTTTTACGTATATTCTTTTGCGTTGTTGACTTTTTATTTATTTTCATAATCTTCATAATGATGTACAAATATTTTTGACAGTGGCATACAAATATTTTTGACAATGATATTTATGTGTCAATTACAAACATTTGAATTTCTTGCCTTGAAGTAGTTTTTTACATCAAATTATTTTATATGCATTTCTTTATCTCTAAATCTATAGAAGATATAATAATGAATTTATATTTATCGAATAAAGAATTTAACGTTCTTTAATATAAGTATTTACATAAATTTTCGATAAATAATATTTAGATAATTTTTTTCTTGTAACTACTACTTCCGCTTGTCCAATTGTCACCAAAACTTAAACAACTCTTCCCACTATTGTTAGATTGAGGAATCCGTAGTTAAAAATGTCTTAAGTCTTATAAAATTTGAGTAATCGTGGATCCAACATCCACGCACACATACAGACATCATCGTAAAAATGTTATAGGGCCCTATTCTGTAACTCGGTGGTTAATTTTTAACCACTGGTTAAATTTTTTATCTAATAGATGTTGATTTGACAACTAAAAATCCCTCTTTTTATTATATGTCAACATACTTGATTGGTTAAAAAATTTAACCAATGGTTAAAAATTAACCACTGTGTTACAGAATAGGCCCCATAATCGGATTCTAGGGACCTTAAAACGTGCTTATTCACTAAAATCTGGATATGCGATTTTTAGCATGAATTCAGTACCTCTCTTAGCGAGAGGTAAAAAGTGACACTCAAAAATTAAAAGAAATGATTGTATATTTATTAAATGAAAAATTACGATCATATTTTATTAATAACACTAAATTTTCTTCTTGAAATTTGGCAAGATTTTCGTCTGAAATATATTAATATAACAAATTATGTGTTATTTTGCATACGAATACACTTTCCGTATAATTTTAAAGTATATTGCAGTATGCAGTAAAAAATATGTCGGCGACTTTTGGTTCGAGCTGCAGTTGCAATGTAAAGTGCAACCAGCAGCTACACTGCAGTGCATAGCGGGTCAACAGTCTAGCCATATTGATCCGAAGGGGCAAATTTAACAATTATTATTCTCAGAAACTTCCACTAAATACCATTAAACTACTAAATTTCATTTCAACAGAAGATACACTGTACATACAATTAATTAAATATAAATAAATATTATTATACAGTGTGTTCAAAAAAATTCCTAACTCGGAGTAGGCTATGAACAGTAAAACGTATGTCTGATCATTATTTAATTCAAAAGTCAAGTTGTCAAAATTGATCTTAAAATGTAATTTTGAGGAGAAAAGACTATAGAGAAGGATACAGTATATTAGCATTCGCCATTTTCTAATTTGTTTGCATTTCTAAAATAAGATACAAGTAGATAAGCTTTGATTTCTTTCGATAACATTTTTGGCAATATCTCATGTCAAATTGACATTTAATTAAATATTTTTAAACTGACATACTTTTATCTGCTTAAAGCCTACTCCGAGTTAGGATTTTTTTTGAACACACTGTATATGTACTCGTACATTTTACTTGGAAAGCTTTTACATTACAGTTTCGTTCTAACTTCATTAAAGAATTACACTGAACCTCGCACAACACGGTGCATATTCAAATAATACGGTAACGTGAACACTCAAAGTTCGGAGAAGTTCCGAATTCTGCTAATTGCCCTGCGTTTTAATCCTGCAAATGTCATGCCTTTCTTTACATATGCTAAAGTTATCCCCACCACTAGCGACGTACAGTTCAGACAACCTAATCCCACAAGTACTAAACTGGGACATATTGTCACAGGATGAAAAGTTATCTCAGTATATATAACTAGTCATAATAGGATTGTAACGTTTTTTATTTATTTAGGTGAAATGTAAATATTAGACAATTATTATTAATTAAAATAAAGATTATTAAACTATAACTAAATATTAAAAAGGTATTAAATAATGACAATTACTAATAATAGGTTTGTTCGTTCCGCTACCCTGCGTCTATCGCAAACCGCGGCGGTGAAATTTGCTGTTCTTTTCGATTCGCGGTTCACTGTAAAGTCACTAGATTCTGTTCGTTCCGTTTTTCTAGTAACTTGCGGTAAAACGCCGCGGCAGCTGGCGGTAATAATTTTTACGACTCATGACTCGGCGGTAAAAAAATAATCGGCGGTAATGTTCGCGTCTACATATGGAGTGCCAGTATGACAGTTTTTGACAAATAAATATTAGGAAAAAAATATTATTTTTCAATAAGTATGCTATGTAATATTTCAGTTTTAGAAATTGAAATACATTTGTAAAATATATAAATGTCAATGTCATATGAATTATGATTTGTAACAAGGTAAATTTAAATGATAACAATAGTAAACAATTAAAATAATGGAAAATGGAATAATATATTTTTACTGAGTATCCTTTATAATTATAATAATCTGAAGTATCTTCGAAAATAATTTAACGCAAACGGATCGAACAGAAAAATAATTTTTAGTAACTTAAATTATTACCGCGGCGATTGGCAGTGAATCGCAAAACACAGCGACAATTACCGCCGCGTTTTGCGGTAAAACGCAGCATAGCGGAACGAACAAACCTATTGAACAATTATTAAAAACTAATTGAGACTAAAACTATAATTAACTAGATAACACTAACACTATTTATTTATTTATTTATTTGTTTATTTAACCATTAACACTACTATTTATTTCCACGATATTACTAATAACTTATTTCACTACGCGTTGCAATCTTAAACTGCCGGTCTATTGCAGACTCTTGTAGACTGTTTACGCGATATTTATATCACTATATTTATGTCACTATATACTTATATCACGTTCAACTGTCCGCCTACCGACCTCCACAACTGCTCGGACAGAAGTCACACCTTTCACCTCACTGTCTGTCTATTTATGTAACTAACTTTCTCCTTCCACAGCCTCAGTATCACCAACTATCCGTATGTCACAATTCTTCAACACCAATGCCGAGTATCCACTTCAACTCGCTGTTACTGTCCTTGTATACCTAGCTTCACAATACTCGTCAACACTACTGAGTATTCACTTCCACAGCTATCCCAATATATCAGTAACTTCCAGACTCGCCGTTACTGTCCTCGTACACTATAGCTTCCCAATATTCGTCAACACAGCTATCCCAGTAACTTTCAGAGTACCTATTCCACTCGACACTTTACTGCATACGCTCACTACGATACTGCTGTGCTTCTCAAACTCACTAACACTGTATGTGAATATCTCTATGTCTCTAAATGTAACTAACTATGTAACTATGTATGTCACTAACTATGCAACTCTGTAACTAACTCTCGGGTATAGCTGCGTCCCTTTTATACAGCTGCCATTAACTTCCAGAGAGCTCTAGAATATTCGACAGCATAATAATAATGAACACATGTTAAGCGTAGCACGTTACAGGACGATAACGACAAGTACCTTAATCGCCTATTAAACTATAGATGGCAGGCTATTGGCAATGAAGACAAACCATCCGACAACCAGATTCTGCATTACAAAAGTCAAATTCCCACATTCTAGGGTTACGGCATAGTGTTAAAGTAAAAAATATAGTTACATAAACAGTTTCATTTTCACCTTCCTTGACAAACGCCAAAAAGCTACTAGCTCGCATCAAAAAGTACCTTAGATCTAATACAGGTTTCTTTACTGGTGATTGTCTTCTAAAATACTATCTATATAAGATTGGTATAGCTGAAAACAGAATCTGTCGACTCTGCGAAGAGAACGAAGTAACTTTGGAACACATTGTATGTGAATGTGCAACAGTAGCTGTAAGATCAGGAAACTGAATCCAAAAAACTAAGATAACATAAGTAGTTAGATGTAACAATTGTATACCAAGTGCTGAAAGTGTTTCCTTATCGAATCAAAACAAATGTTGCAGCCTTCGCTTCGCTCAGGCAATCGTTTGTGTTCGACAAAGGACTTTCAACACGTGTTATACGCACTATTTTTTCTACTCCTGCAAGATATACAGAGAATTTATTTTAAAATGCAACATATGGTTTATCACTTCCATGGTTACGACACACTACTGTCAAAATATGACAGCAATGTAATGTTTGTCCATTTTAAAATGCAACATTATAAATAGTATTGCAGCACAGGAGATACTTCCAGAACACATCACAAATGGTGTCAATTCTTTCTACGAGCGACTAGGATATTGCCTCAGTGTGAATGGAGGTATTCTTGAACATTTATTACATTAAAATTATGAATTTTTGTAAGCCAAATTTTGTTAAGATGTGCTACATTAAAGTTTTGATTTTTTATTAACAGTATGTAGGCTAATTTATTGGAAATTAGTATTGAAAATACATAACTACAAATTTTTGTATGTTGCATTTTAAAATGGACAAATATTACATTGCTGTCATTTTTTGACAGTAGTGTGTCGTAACCATGGAAGTGATTGACCATATGTTGCACGTTAAAATAAATTCCCTGTATAGTGTTATATAGTAGATAAGAAATTTGTATTACTGTAATTGTATAGCAATTAAGCTAAATAAAGTTATTATTATTATTATTATTATTATTATCTCGAAAACTATAAGAGTTACGACTTCGATTAAATAAGACTTTTTGTTTACCTTTCAGAGGTTAACTTAATGTGCTTTTGTTTTTTTTTTTAATCAAATAATTGTACTAAGTTAAATGTTGTGGCAACCTTGGCCAATATTTGATTTTCTAATAGCTTCGTTAATATTAGAAATTAAGAAAAAAATTTCATATAAAATTTTATTGTTTTTTATAGTCTATTTACTGACAGACAAAATTTTGTTCAATCACTATATCTTTGTCAATTTTCTTCGATTCTAACAGTAAATGGCCTCTTTCTCGGAAACATTTGAAGAACGGACCCACGTTGATTAAGCCTTTTTTACTCATTTTGGTCAGTACTCAAATATTATCATTCAGAAAATTTTGAAACCTTCTATTTCTAACTTATTTTAATATGGAAAGGAGCCATTAGATTTTGGTGTAAATCAGATAACCGGAAATAGTACTATACTTGAACCTCAAAATAGGTTTTCTTCGAAAAATACCTTTAAATGTTATTTTTTAGAGATTTATGTTATTATAAAAATTAAAAATTATTAAATTTTCTACAGGTTGGCACTTTTTCTATATATTATATGGATAAATTTATAAAATCATCTATAATTTAAATCCCGGACCTACGCTTTAAACAAATACAACTCCTTGATTACCACAGTATCTCAAATGAATGTATAACTGACAGATAAAAAATGTCACTGTCAAAAAACTAATCATTTCAAATTAATAATAGTAACGTTTTAAAAAGAAAATAGAACCATAGTTATATGGAGAGGAATTTAATACAGTTTCCAGCGTAAATGTAAGTATTAAAATTAATAAAAATTAAATGGCGGAAGGTATTGTATTAACCACATTAGATTTTTTGTTTTTAAAATGGGGGAAAGACTTAATTGACTGGGTTGTTTTGCACGGGGGTTAATGTTCGAGGGGTTTTTATGCCGGGGTTTTTTCTACAGAAGGTTAATATCCGGGTTTTTTGTCATAAGGGAGTAAACCATGATTCAATTTTGTTTATACCTATTTAATATTTTGGCTCATTATATTAAAATCAACAGTTTTTTATGCTATGTAGACACAAGGTAAACATCTACACAATAAAGTTGTTAGCTGATCCCGGTTAAAAAAATAACATTTTTTGTACGTGAATTTGTCTTCGTTCCAACATTTAATTTACGTTCTTGTGTTCAGCATTTCAGCAGCTAGTTAATTTTTTATTGAAGAAAATTAAGCACTGAAATAAAACCCTGAACTTCTTTGCATTTACCTGAAGCCGGAAGCCAGTGTTTAAAGAAAGAAAATAAATGAAGAAGTGGCAAAATGCTCGTCGCATTTTTTCCTAGCTACCGTTTGTTTGCTTTGTTTTAATTTCCAACATCCTGGTTGGCCTGGGTTGGCTTCTTCATAAATGCCACGAATATTTCATAAAGAGAATAACAAAATCAAATGAGTAATGCAGGATTTTTATATGAAAGGAATTTAAAATATTTGCGCATTCGTCATTTTTTACTACAGAGGGGAATGTTGTCGTTCTTTATTTTAATTATGTACACAGCAAAATATGGAGCTATGTGACTGAGTGTGTAATATGAGGGTCACACAAGAATGATTGAAAATTAGATATATGGTTCATAACGTACATGGTGTAAATCGAAAAGTGGAACATAGGCGTTTAACATGGGAAATTAGTTTTTCTATGCGCAAACGTTACCTAATTATTTTATGCAAAAATACTTCAAAAATAAAAGTTATAGAGATTTAAATTCTGCATCTAAATATTGTGAAATGATTATTTTAGATCTTCATATAAATGTAAAAATTAATTATAAAATTACAGTTTTTATGAGTTTTTTAAAACATAGTGTATTTTGTTGTACAAACGATAAATTTATCGTTAATTTATATCGCCCGCAATACGATGACGTATGCAGGGGCGCACACAGGATATTTTCTTGGGGGCGGTCCAACTGACTTCCCAAGAATAAAAATCCACTATTGTTCTATTTTTACCTCCCGCTACCCTTGGTAAGGGAGATATAGGGATCGTGCTCGTGCTAAAAATCGCATATCGAGATTTTGATAAATAACCACGTTTTAAGGTCCCTAGAATCCGATTTTAACATTTTCACGATGATGTCTGTGTGTGTGTGTATGTGTGTGTGTGTGTGTGTGTGTGTGTGTGTGTGTGTGTGTGTATCCTTTACTCTAACTCAAATACTATCATTCAGAAAATTTTGTTACCTTGTATTTCTACCTTATTCTAATATGGGAGATTTTGGTTTATATCAGATAACCGGAAATGGCACTTTATGTTAAGCTCAAAATAGATTTTCTTCGAAAGATACCTTCAAATGTTACTTTTTAAAGATTTGTATTATTATAAAATTTAAAGATTATTAAATTTTCTACAGATTTGTTTAAATACTTTTTCTATATATTTTATGGATAAATTTATAAAGTATCTATAATTATAATCCCGGATCCTACGCTTTAAACAAGCAAAACTCCTTGGTTACACAGTTCATATCTCAAATATATGTAACTGACAGATAAATGTCACTGTCAAAGAACTAATCATTTCCAAATAATAATAATAACGTTTTAAAAAGAAAATAGTAAATAGAACCGTAGTTATATGGAATGGATCTTAATACAGTTTCCGCAATAACTAAATATATAAGTATGTATATTTTAATTAATAAAAATTAAATAGCGGGAGGTTTGCTGTTGGCCACATCAGATTTTTTTAAATTCGTGACTGTGGGCTAATTGTTGGTGAAAAGTAAAGTAGGATTTCGTGGTTTTTTATTATTTATTTATAATTTGCTTATCAGTTTTCCTTGTGTATTTGTTGTTTTTATATAATAGTTGCCAATTTTAGGGGTGGTCCGGACCTACTGGACCGCCCCCCTGTGTGCGCCCCTGGACGTATGCAGCATCTTTAGTTCGCCGTAGTTGTCCGCTACGAGCGCTAGTTTCAAATTCAGTGTCAAATCGCAAAAAGCAAATTATTTGATTTTAAGTATGTAAATGTAGAACCTAAAAATACGATAAACACAGAAATTAAATTTTCAAGTGTCAAATGTAAATACAGGTGGCCGTGTTTTGGGCACGTATGTCGACAATATTGCAAAGTTAAACATTTTTGTTTCTCCGATATTTTTTAAAATTTGGCGAGTTTTGTAAATGACAAGTGCGAAAAAAGTTATAAAATGAGTCCTTTATATTTTTATATTTTGCGTCTTTTATACAGGCTGTATCTGAATTGCTTGGCCAAATTTTAACGGCATATAGTACTAACCAAAATAAATAAAAAAGCTTACTCAAAACATATGTATGATCTTCAATTGTTTCCGAGAAAGAAGCCATTTTTATTAGAAGCGAAAAAAACTGACAAAGATAGTGATCGAACAAAATTTTGTCTATCTCAGTAAATAGAGTAAAAAAACATTTGTCATAATACAATTATTTGATTTTTTTTTTTTGAAAAACTAGTGCATCTAAGTTGCTGTGTCAAAGGTAACCAAAAAGTTTCATTTTTCACAGGCTTATAGCTCGGAAACTTTTGAGGATCGGACGCATGTTGATTATGCTTTTTTTACTCATTTTGGTCAGTACTATATGCCCTTAAAATTTGGCCAAGAAATTCAAATACACCCTGTATACTAAGATATTTTTTTGAAAAAACGTTCCTGTTCCTATCTTAATATCTTTAAAAATCTGCGTTAATTTTAAATATGAGAAATTGTTTAAAATATACAGGCTGTCTCACAACTCGCGCCCCAGAGCGAATGAGGAAACACGAGACTGCACTCGGATGTGTAATTTCGAAGAAAAAAAAATCTAGCAAAAGATATTCGAGAAATGACATCTTAAAATTGACCAATCAGAGACCTACACCTTTAACGTGTGTTTGCCGTAATTTTACGTTACTAGGGTTTTATACAAATCAAATCTTCTTTAAAATGAGTGGGCGACTGTAGTTTTCGAAAAATGTCAGTGTCAAATTAAATTTGACATGGTGAATAAAAAAAGGCAAATTCTTACCATGTATTCAGCCGCTGATTACTTAGAAATAATTATAATTTTCGGAGAATGTGGACGTAACGCCAGAGAGGCAGCACGAGTCTATTCGGAACGTTTACCGGATAGAAATCTAAATTTGTTGACAGTGAAAAGTCAACTCTAAAGTGTCAAAATTACAGTAAGTCAAACAAATTTTGTAACTCACTAGTAGTATTTTTAAAACCTAGCAACCAGTTTTATTTTGTAATACCATCACACCGCAAGATATCCTTCCGGGATTGGTGGATTAAAAAGTCTTGTAACTCCGTTATGCAAGCAGCCGCAAATTATTTTCTTCTATTTGTTGGCAACCTATTGTCGTCGGCAAGTGTCAGTTTGTATGTATATATTTATAAAAATACGCGAAAAGTAAATACACAAAAATTATATATCTGTAAATTTCCTCTATATATACATCGCCGCCCACCCCCGCCTAGACCATAATCCTGGGAACGCCCTTCTTTCGATATGCAATTGGGTTTCATAATGACTTCATTATAAACGCAAAATATAAAAATTAATTATTTAGTATAAATACTAAGCTAAAAAAAAATTCATGGAATAATATTAGATTTTCCCATATAAATAAGATGTGTGTTAATAAAGTCAACTATTAAAAAGTCTCGATAATTAATAACCCTTATTAACACACTTGATGGTTAAAAAACTATTAAATATCTGTGTGAATGAATAAAACAAAACATAATCTCCCGTAAAATCAAAGGCAGGTTTTTGTTCTTGAACATAATTTCCAAATGCAACCACAAAACAAACAGTAGTATCACTGGGGCTGTCAGAACAAATGCAAGGGGGCGTGGCGTGCCCTAACCTAACTTCTGACCATCGCAAGTGCTACCAACTGCAGAGCGAGTGCAAACACTGTCAACGGCGCAGCGGCTGTTATTTATGTTATATCTCGAGCCTTTATCAGAGCGCCACGTGAAATTTATTACGCTGTCCGTGGGTAAATGGAGTTTAACAATGGATAATTATAATTTAAAACCCGTTGTTTCTGTTGTTTGTGTACACATCGAGATGTTAGCAACCGCAACAAAACAGCAATCGTCTTTAAGCCTGGATGCACTTACTGCAATGAGTGCTGTACTCTCCCAGTTACTTACAACGCAGATAGGTGTCTCTACTGTCTCCCAGCCTGCCTGTGCTGGATATTGTCAAGTGAATGGAGTGTTTTCTTTGTACTGGAGAATAAATGGAAAGATTGAATTGACGATTAAAAGTGTTATGGCTGCTTTTATGCCGCATGTACAAATCTTAATGAAATAACTGACTTTAACACACAGCGCGAGATATATGAATAGGGCACTTGGCTTTTACAAAAGTACTCGTAGAAAACAGAAAGAATGCACTTGTCATGCACATTATTAACGTATAAAAGAAAAGAAATACAAAAATTTGTAAAATTAATTAAATTTTGTTGTTAAAAAGGCATACAAAATAATCAGCAGGATTATCCATTGCAAAAGCTTCAAAATGCAACCCACAACACTTACATGAAGCACTGTACACTTACACTATAACTGACAATCAAAATTAATATATAAATTTCTATTTTTACAAGTAACTATAATGAACATAATCGCCCCAATTTTGTAAAAAAATTGCGAAGTCTTAGCAACATTGCTGAACTGTAAAATTTGTCATTTTCATATTTTATTCAGAGTCTACTTATTATTGCTTATTTGATATAACAATATTACTAAGACTTATGGTCGTTTGCACCACCATAACTTAAATTTTAAACGTTACTTAAATAGATAATATCGAAATTAAATGTCAAATGAATTCTTATACAGTGCTGTCAAAATTTCGATATGGATTTTTTGTTTAAGGATCACTTAAAAGTTTTTTATTTAAAAAATTTAAGCCTTGTTGGCACAGCAAATTTTATACTAATTTGATTTAAATATGACTATAATAAGTATGCCACGAATGGAAAAAATAAATACATGTTACTTTTTACCTCTCGCTAAGAGAAGTATTGAAATCAAGCTAAAAATCGCATTTTTAGTGAATAAGCACGTTTTAAGGTCCCTAGAAGCCGATTATAACATTTTTACGATGATGTCCGTGTGTGTGTGTGTGTGTGGATGTTGGATCCACGATTTCTCAAATACTATAAGACTTAAGACATTTTTAACAACGGATTCCTCAATCTAATAATAATGGAAAGAGTTGATTAAGTTTCAGTAACAATTGGACAACCGGAAGTAGTAGTTAGAAGAAAAAAAACTTCTACATGTTATCTATCGAAAATATATGTAAATACTTATATTAAAGAACGTTAAATTCTTTATTGAAAATTTATGTAAATACTTATATTAAAGAACGTTAAATTCTTTATTCGATAAATATAAATTCATTATTATATCTTCTATAGATTTAGAGATAAAGAAATGCATATAAAATAATTTGATGTAAAAAATCTCAGATCAAACTACTACAAGGCAAGAAATTCAAATGTTTGTAATTGACACATAAATGTCACTGTCAAAAATATTTGTATGCCACTGTCAAAAATATTTGTACATCATTATGAAAATTAAAAAGTCAACGTAAAAGAATATACGTAAAAAAGAATATAAAAGGAAGTTGCAAAAAAATGACGAATATAAAGAAAAAGAAAAAAATATCTGGCGAGAGGCTATGTGCTGGCCACATTAGATTTTTTAAGGTAGAATTAAAATGCCCTGAATGAAAAAAATGAGTATTTTATATGTGTTGACATTTATAGTATGTTCCGTAATGCAACCGGTTCGATCAGATTTACTGTTTTGTGTTTCGTAAGTCCTGAAATTATTTACCGGTTTCTATTTGGAACGCGGTACCTGAAAAAAGTTGGTAAAAAGTCGGACCACGGCAACCACGAAATAATCCTGGTTCATAACAAAATCAAACGATATCCGTCATTGTCAAATTTCTAAACCGCATTTTTAGTGGTATTACTAATAATTATTATAGATGTAAGTATGAAAACATTATTTATATTTGAGATATTGGTGATTGTGTTATTTTTATTGGCATTATTCAACGTTATCATTCATTTAGTTAATTTGTATTTTTGTTAGGTTGTGTCAATTTTGAATGTCATATGAATTAATGTCAATCTGTTCCGAAATAGATGAAAATATTCAGGAACCATGATGTACCAGCAATCAAGATACAGGTTTTCTGATTGACTTACGGAACATAGTATTAATAAATAGTATGATCATTAACAAAACAAAATATTCACTAATTTCATTCATGGCATTCTAATTCTACGTAAAAAAGTAACATGTATTTATTTTTTTCATTCGCGGCACACTTAGTCATATTTGAATCAAATTAATATAAAATTTATAATGGATTTTTCTCAAAAAAATTATTATGAAACGATTATATCGTCGAATTCAGAATTAAATTCTCTAGCGAATAGATCCCATATTTTTAGAACCGCTGATATAAATTAATGTTTGCTGATATTATTAGTTTTGTAATTCAAAATGGCACAATTTTGCTCATTTAACCAAATTCATATCTCTTCAAATAAAAAAGTTACTAATAGTGAGCAAGCTTATTGAGACACCCTGTATATATCATCACGGCATATTACCCATTGCTGGGTCTGCCAAATATCTTTATATTTTATTTCCGTATTTAAAAGTTTAAAATATGACCTTATTTCAAATATTTAAGTTATTTTTCTTCAATCGTGCAGGAAATAAATATTTGTTCTCAAACTTGAAATGAGTTGAAGATTTTTATTTTGATATCATGAAAAGCAATTGTTTTAATCGATATATCAAAAATTTAGAATACATTTCGTAATTTTTATTTTTGTGGATGATTACAGAAAAAAATTGTTTGCCACCATTGCAAAAAAACGTGATTCTAAAACTCTATGCAAATTTGAATTCATTTCAGAATCACTAATTTTCCCACACTTGTTTCAAAAATAATTATGCAAGTATCAATTGTTGCAATCTCTATTACCTACTTTATTTTTCATAATTATAAATTACACTTCGTTCTCTCTTAATTATACTGACAAATTATTATTCAAGAATGAAATATAAAACCAATTAAAATTTTCTTAATTGTCATTAAAAATTTGATCTCATTGTCGGTGTAACGAAAAGAAACAAAAAACAAATGAAGGCAAACATAACCTCCTATACATTTAGAAGAACAAATTATCAATAATTTTTAGCATCGATAGTAAACAATACTTGTAAATCAAAATAAAAAGAAATATTTTACTTTATATTTTTTGTTTGGTACTTGCTTCGAAACAGCAAAATCTGAACTGTCGCCTTCTTCACAATATTGTTTCAAAACAAATTATTATTTTAAACTATGGTACTATGGATCACAAACTTTAGAAATGATACACAATCAACGAACAATACAGTGTTAATTAGTGTATTTACTTAGTGACTGTGTGTTTATGAAATATGAAAAGCCAGCCAGTTACTTTCATTGTGCAAATGTCAAACGTCAAACGATGAGCAGTTGTTACAGCTACGCTGGGGTGTCCATAGCAACCTATGCTGCGTTCACAACAACGTTTTTAATTATGCAAACAATAAACCATGAATTAATAATGCTGTCTTTATTTTGCGATTTTCCAAATCAATAATTGTGGGATTCAAACGATTAAATCTCCGTGTACAACAAGGAAATGAAAACATTTGACATATAATCATCAATTTAGTGATTTTGAAACGAATACAAATTTTCCAAAACGAGAGCAGCAAGTTTTATAATTTGCATAGAGTTTCAGAATTACGTTTTCTGCATGGTAGTAAACAAGATATTTTTCTATAATCTTCCACAAATCAAAGAAAAATTTCAAAACGTATTCTAAATTTTGCATTGTATTTTTAGTGATCACTACAATGGGCTACTTGCGTGCCATTTTTTTACCTCTCGCTAAGAGAGGTATTGTATTCATGCTAAAAATCGCATATCCAGATTTTAGTGAATAAGCACGTTTTAAGGTCCCTAGAATCCGATTATAACATTTTTACGATGATGTCCGTATGTGTGTGTGTGTGTGTGTGTGTGGATGTTGGATTCACGATTTCTCAAACTATGACTTAGGACATTTTTAACTACGGATTCCTCAATCTAACAATAATGGGAAGAGTTGATTAGGTTTTGGTAACAATTGGACAACCGGAAGTAGTTACACGAAAAAAATCGTCTAAATATTATTTATCGTAAATTTATGTAAATATTTATATTAAAGAACGTTAAATTCTTTATTCGATAAATATAAATTCATTATTATATCTTCTATAGATTTAGTGATAAAGAAATGCATATAAAATAATTTGATGTAAAAAATCTCCGATCAAACTACTACAAGGCAAGAAATTCGAATGTTTGTAATTGACATATAAATGCCACGTCAAAAATAATTGTATAACACTGTCAAAAATATTTGTACATTATTATGAAGATTATGAAAATAAAAAAAAGTCAACAATGCAAAAGAATATACGTAAAAAAGAATATAAAAGGAATTTGCGAAAAAATGACGAATATAAAGAAAAAGAAAAGGAAAGTAGAAAAAGAAAATTTCAGGATATTGAATAAAAAGAAAATGTATGTACTGTACATAATTTATATTAAAATATCCCATAGATTTTGCAAATATATGTGAGACATGAATAAACGTATTTGTATTTAAAAATATTTTTCGTTTTATGCGTACAAACAGGTAAAATATCTGGTGAGAGGTTATGTGCTGGCCACATCAGATTTTTTATTTAATATTTTTGAAAAGAAGATAAAAACTTGCTACTCATATTTTTTCTTTTGGCAAAATTTTCATTAATTGGCCTGAAAAAACATAATGAAATTTTAATATTTAAATTACCGCCATTTATGACGTAGAATTACACCGAACCAATGAATGGCCGTAAAACAATAGCATCGGTACGCCCCATAGCAACGGCATATGCGGGTAATTTAAACATGACAGATCACCTGTTTGACATTTGAATAATAGTTTAGAGGTTAATATTTTAGTTTGTAATTTTAATGTTGAACGAGTATAAGCTAAGTTAAAATCATTCAAAATCCTGCTAAACAAATCGAAATACGTAATAAAAGTAACAAAAACCACGCAAATTGCAAATAATAAAGAAGAGAGACAGTGACAGAAAAATGAACTAATGTCAAAATCATTAAAAATCGCACTCGCTTGCCATCTACAGGTTACATTCTTAAATATGCTTCCCTTTCCCCAGTTCAAAATAATGACGTCAAAGAAAATCTTCTTTCTTAATTTATTAAAAAACATAATTTTTTAAAAATAAAATTTATATTTTTACATACGTTTTCAACATTACTTTAGGTATATATATATATATATATATATATATATATATATATATATATATATATATATATATATATATATATATATAAATATCAGATTTTCAGTATCACACAAGTAGCCTAATTAATATACAGGGTGTTATGTAAGTAACGTGCCATACGCCATACGTTACCACTTAATAAAAAATGTTGCAATATATTGTAATTCGCAATAACTTCTTCTCTAATGTGCTTGTTATAATTTTAAAAGCACTTCAAGATGGACGAATAACAATTATTTATTTGAATATAAAATTATTTAAAAATCACAGTAGTTTATGTGAAAACAACAAAACTTGTCATTTTTGATGGATTGAAGTTAGAGGAGAAACATGGATAACACTTTTTATTAATGGCGACTGTTTTGACGTACTTCTCTGCAAACCAAATGCATGACGGTGTATTCTTGATTAAAAAGAAAGTAACAGGCATTTATAAATATCTAAGACTGTGTCACTTTAATTTAACGTCGATTATAATATTGTTTTTTCGAACCTTAATTTTTAGATTTTAATTTATTAAGAAGCTGGTTCGTAATTGTTCGACTTTACAGTTCCATAACTTTTACTTCATAGATTTTCCAGAAAATATTTCAAATTATAATTTCTTTCAGTTCTCTTTATCATACCTTGAACTATGGCACATTATTTACATAACACCCTGTATAATTAGTATAATTATTTAAATTATTGATATAATTTTGTGAATGGTGTGGTGTAAATTGATTAATCGACAGGCATTTAGTAAATAATTTAGTAATTTTTTGATGTGAAAAATTCTGATTAGGCAATAAATACTCGACAAATTATGTTCTTTTCTTGAACAATAAAATAAGCGTTTTGTACTTTACATAATAACCACATTATTCTTAAATTCGCCGTATTTAACCACTAGCTAAAGTACCCGGCGATGCCCGGCAGTTTTCACGCGGAAAATTTAAAAACAATCCACATTAGGTATACTTAAATATTCCGGAGTTTAAAAAGTTTCTAACATGTTCCAAAATAGTCTAAAATGTACATAAAAGTATCAGAAGGTTTTTCATATAGTTCCAGAGCGTTCTAGAATGTTCCAGAAAGTTCAGAATTTCAAGAGAGTACTGGAATTTTCTCTTAAAGTTTCAGAACGTTTTAGAATTTCCTTTTCCACAAAGTTCTATTTAAAACTAAATTGATCTCGGGCGCCCTTTATATACTTATTTAAAAATGCCAAAAATATGTAGAATATTCTAGAATTTTTCGGAATATTCTAGATTTTATGGAATATTCAACATTTTGTTGGAATATTCTAGAACGTTGATTTTCTAGGCACATTTTTAAAGCGTACATATGAGAAAATGAGATTTCCTATCTACTTTGCATTTCGAACTCAAAGGGCCCCCCTAGAAAAATACTCTAGTTACGCCTATGTGTACATAACAATTCTAAATAAATAAATAAATATCACAAGTGGGCGTTTACCAGACGTTGTCTATTGCGGCAACCAATATTAAGGAACTGTATATGAGGCATATTTTTAGTAGGTTTAGCACTCAGTTTAGTACGAGTACTTAAGCATTTGTTCCCAAATTGATTCATTCTAGTACATTTAAATGAAAATGGCATCATAAAAACTGTTATACATTTGGTCATTTTATAGCGTGATTAAATACTAAATATATTAAAAACTTTTGATTACGTAACTGAAGAGAATTAAGGTACTTTGGTGTCAAATTCAAACAAATTATTATTAAATTAAATGGATCTCACTTATCTCACAAATGTTTTGTGAAACTAGACGATGAAATCTATCACACACACAACGAAAAAAATCTGGTGTGGCCAACACAATACCTCCCGCCATGTACAGCCCGAGTGACAAAAAAGATTAAGCTAATCCTTATTTTTGGATTAGCGAATTTTACTCTAATTTTGGCAGTTTATTTCTTAAAATTTAGTCGTCTAATCTAAGTAACTACCTTTTTTGATAATAAAATGAAGATTAAATTTTAAATACCGGGATAAAATAGAATTCACTAAATCAAAAATGAGAATTAGCTTGAACTTTTTTACGAATTGTTAATTTTTATTAACCTAAATACATACCTACATATTTACATATGCTGTATTAATTTCCTTTCCTATTGTTCTATTTACTTTTTTCTTTTTAAAACGTTACTATTATTAATTTGAAATGATTAGCTCTTAGACAGTGACATTTATATGTCAGTTACATACATTTGAATAATTGCGCAAACAAGGAGTTTTGTTTGTGAAAAGCGTAGGCTCCGGGATTTAAATTATAGATAATTTTATAAATTTATCCATGAAATATATAGAAAAAGTATTAATGCAAATCTATAGAAAATTCAACAATCTTTAATTTTTATAATAACATTATTGTCGAAAAATAACATGTAAAGGTATTTTTCGAAGAAAAACTATTTTGAGCTTCTAGTAAAGTGCTATTTCCGGTTATCCCATTTACACCAAAATCTAGTGGGCTCTTTCCAGTACAGAAAAAGTCCGAAATACAAGGTTTCAAAATTTTCTGAATGATAATATTTGAGTTAGAGTGGAGGATCCACACACACATACATACACACAGACATCATCTTGAAAATGTTAAAATTGGATTCTAGGGACCTTAAAACATGGTCATTTACCAAAATCTCGATATTAGATTTTTAGCACGATCCCTATACCTCCCTTACCAACCAAGGATAAGGGGAGATAAAAAATACTGAGTATCAAACTATGAACCTCCCGGTCACGGTTGTTACAATTTTACAATAAATAACAGAACAGTAATAAAAATTCGTGTATAAAGATTTATTTGTTTTATTTCAATCATAATAAAATGTTTTTGTAAAATAGTCAAATGTTATTTTTGTTGGTAATCAATTCATATTTGTTTATAATATACAGCAGTTTTTGCAAGTAGTAACAAATAATAACAGGAACAATATTTTATCTATATAAAAACATTTACTGATGAAAAGTACGGTTTAGAGAGGATTTATAAAAAAACTTGTGGGATATTTTGAAAATCGTTAATACGGCTCTGTTGCTGTCAGGTAAAGTAGGTATTGGCAGGCCCACCCACCAGATCGGGCGGGAATCTGTCATCTGTCCACTGACCGAACACGAAAACATCCTAAACCAGATTACTACTCTCCACTTCGTCTTTCTTTTCGCCACATTTATGATTACAGACGTCATCTCCTAGCTAGGACATAGACATACACCAAGACACTCTAGGTAACCACGCCCCTCCATGTTCAGCATCGCGCGAAAACGCCTTCATCGAGTAAAAACCAAAAACTAACACCACAAAGGAAAAATTCAGCCTCAAATAAGTAAAATAGACGATCTGGGAGTTATAAAAATATAGGCAAGGTGTCTTACTGTCGTGTTATTACTACTGCAGCAAACGAGATGTGTAAGGGCAATGTTTTGAACGAGGAAAAGACGGTATAGGTACTTACATAATTGTGGGATGATTTGTAATATTATTGGGGGTGTAAACTTACCCTTGGTGTGTTGGAGAAGATATCAGCAGCACGTTGAGTGAGTCGGTTTGACAGCACGAGCAACGGCGGCCATCTTTTCGTAGGCTGTGTTCAGCAGGCTAGAGGTTTGGCGTTTCGGCAGCAACACACAACACACAAATGACACGCTGGTTCTCGTTCGAACACTACAACACGAGCACTCGTCCAACGACTGTGAGTGAGTAAGTGGACCTCGTCTTCGACGGCACAACAAACAACAAAGTGGTGCACAAGCTAGCACGAGAGCACTTGTCAGTGTAGTTGTCAGGACTTGGTGCGGTCCATCGCGGCGGCTGCGACACTGACAGTCCAATCCGGGCCGGGGCGGTTACGTTCGTCGCCCGTCGACGGCGGCCTACACTCGTCCGACATCCAGCCGCGCCAGCGCGTCCCGACGGTATGGGAGCGGTCGCTCTGGATCGCATCGCGCTGCCGCCGCCGCCGTCGCCGCCTCCACCCCGCGCACGCGCAGCAACAGCCCGCGTCACACGCCCTCTTACGAAGGGGCGTACCGCCAATACACACCTACACAACACACTACAATCACACTATTCAATATGTTAATTAACTCATATCAAAACTAATCATACGTTATTCATCATAAATTATACTTACCACCACAATAAGCTGAAGGCCTCTTCCACAAATCACAGCTGCATACAAGTTCAGAAAGAACCGCATTTGTATTTTACACAATTTCATTTATTTATATTACAGTAGGTCCCTTTTTTTAAATTTTCACAAAAAGTGCATCGTTTTGGAACGAAAACAATCTTCTCTATTAAGGCATAATTTTTAAAATGTTTTATTAAACTTACTAGTACTAACATTTTTTACTTTAATTCTTTACTAGCAAATATATAACTGATTTAGGGCCCTATTCTGTAACTTAATTTTTTTAACCAATGATATATGTTGACATATAACAAAATAGTTATTTATGTAACAAGTGTGTAAAGTAGTACTTTTTTGTTTCATTTACAGTGTATATTCATATTTCTTAATACATTTTATTACTTTCATTATTATTTACTACCTAATTATATACTTGACAGGTAAATTAACAGAATTTTAATGTTGCCTAGCAACGCTTATTTACTTTTCAAGCACTAGTGCGTGAAAAATACTTTTCACGCACGGTTGTAGGGATTTTTAGTTGCCAAATCAATATCTATTGGATAAAAAATTAACCACAGAGTTACAGAATAGGGCGCTTAAGCAATTTAAAGGCTAAATTAATATGCCAATTAATATTAATAAATACTACATAAACAGAAAGCAGTTGATATTTTGAATAAATATTACTTCAAAAAAAATTGTCGATCGTCCAGAAAATGAGCTGTTTCTGATCACTTTTTAGACCTGCGGAAATTTCTTCTTTACTGAGAGCTAGGTCGGAAAATTGTCTATAAGGGATCCGATCCCTATATGAATGTTTCCATGGCGATCAGTTGTATATTTATTTCTTATTTCCTCGTTTTTTTTATTTATTCTTTTTTCCAGGACTGCGTAAAAATATTATACCCAACATGACCTAACAGTGATACTTTACATTACAATATGCTCGCTCATCTAGTAAAAGATATTACTTTCAAGCGTTGTTACGTAATAGAAATTTACGTAACAAGACCTGAAAGTAATATTTTACTGGATGAGCAAGCATATTCCATATTCCTGAGCGAGCCGCAGGCGGGCTTTGGAAGCTTGTGAGCCCAATAGACACTTTCAGGTCATGTTGGGTACAATATTTTTTTTCGCGGTCCTAAAAAAAGAATAAATTAATCTTTCCGGTCCCTTATAGTTAGCTCGGTAAAGAAGGAATTTCCGGTCTAAAAAGTGATCGGTAACAGCACATTTCTGATCGGGAAAAAATATTATTTATATTTTAAATGCATGTCCAGCTTTGGCACAAACTGTAGGCTGACATTAAAATGCAAGTAAAAATTGTCTATGAAACAGGTTAAATATTGCCCCATAGACTCAAGAAGATTTATGCGAATTAGTAATGAATTAATGCAATGCATTGTCTGCAGTTTCCCTGAAATGAAGAATGATAAATTCTTGTTACTTTATAAAGTTAATTTATTTTGATCTTCATATTCTGATTGATGACAATCTTTGAAAATTGCTCGCTCCAATTATTAAATATCAAGTGTTGTGAACAATTAACGTTACTAGTTGTGAACTGGTGAAATAATGAAACATGAATAATTATTATATCAGTTACAGAAGTCAAATCTTTAATGTTTCTGAGCACTTACAAATTCCAAATTACATTACTAAGAATAATCTTTTACATTCCAAATTAGCATTACCAAAAATATATACCAAAGATTCGCTACAAATTCTCTATTCATTAAAAAATAACAAGAAAAGAAAATATATAACACCGAACAAATAAGATTGCTTAAAAGAAAAAAACGTCAATCAGAACATTAAGAAAACACATACACTGTAGGGTTAAAATTAAGTGTGAATAGAAAGATTAGTAAAAAAGAAAACGCTATACCGTGATTTCGGTAATGTAATGCACATACAACTGTTTATTGAGACAATATGTTAAATCAGTTCAGTCGTCTTGTATTTGATTAAAACCAGAGCTCCTAGCAGCCCGAAAAAAGAATCGGTTAATACATAAGTTGTGACAAAATTCAATATCTCATATTTAAACTACAATTCACACTAAAATACATTATGGACAGAAGTTCGATACAGTAGGACATAACAAAGCAAAGCAATTAGAATTTTAATCAATTAATTATAATGAACGAAATTATTGAAATTTTGCAAATGATGAAACTTTTAGCTGTAATCGATTGTTGTAACTTGGAGCTGCGGCTACAGAGAATCAAAGGAATTTTACTTTTCGTTTACATTATGAATGATTGTATTCATCATCAGTGACAGTGATCCAAAAACCAAACCGGAACAGAAGTATAATGCCTTGGAAACTCCTTAAATTACTGCTAAAATACATCACATCGCAAAATGCATTTGCAGGAATAAAATATATTTATATATTATATATATAATAAAAAAATTACTCGCCTCAAGAGCAATCGGTCTTGACTTGAGAGTTCAGGACGCGTTCATACTCCACTTAGCGACCTAGGCCGCTTACAAAACCCACTCTTACAATCGTACCGTACATAATATTGTGTTTTATCTAATATTAGTTAATTCCGTACCGTTTCGATTCACGTGTCTGTGTGTCGTGTATAGGTTATGTTAAAAAAAATAGTATTTTTCTACTATCATGTCAATGAATCAAATCAAAATAAATTCAATTATATGTATAAATAAGAATCAATGTGAATGTTGTAAAAACTTAATGAACAAAAACAGATATACAATAAGGTTAAAATAGTCCTAATTAAAATAGATATTACAAATTGTAGAATAGTAGTTTCTTTGTTAATATATGTGTATGTGTCGTGTGTTTATGTTATGTATATATTCGGTGTAGTTATTCCAATGTGTATGTGTTTCACTTTAGGGGGGAGAAATTTAAACAAAACGATTAATAAAAAACAAGAGACCAAATCACTTCAGGTGACGAGACGAACCCCGCGTCGCTGCGAAGGCATCGTCATGGATGATTCAATAGTAAAAAGAGTTAAAAATTAAGTAATAGTAAAATAATAATAATAATAGTAATTGTAGTAATAAAAACACATGGCACGCCTATGGTTCTCTCGCCGTCGCCGTCCCGAGGGAACCGAAAGCGGCCGGACTCGCGGTCTCCCCTGCGATGTAGTCTCCAGAACAAGGGGCACCCCAGGCCCTCAACATAGTACAACCAACAAACAAACGCTAAAATTAAACTCGAGTAAAATATTACATCAATCAATAACTTATACAATTTAATTTTCAATATAGAAAACAAGTTTACAATTTAAAATAATTTGGAAAAATAAAATAAAACCAATGGTTACGGCAGCGCGCAAACCCGGCCTCGATACACTACACATCCATGTAAACGGGCCGCGTTTGTCACGCATGCCACTTAAAATCAACAAATACCACTATCAGTATGTATCAAGTATCTATATCTATCTACTGTATGAATGTACGATTATGAATGATTCCACCGTAATGCGTATGCAAGATATAAATACCGAATATACTGAGATAGGAGAATTGAAAACGAATGCAGACGTGTGTGTGACTGTGGGGACACCATTTTCTTCACGTAGTAGTAGCTATGAATATATACAACTTTTGCGTTTTCTGTTTTTCTTTTTATTATCCGGACAAGTGGGTTTTCTGCCGCCACCGCGCACCCAACCGGTGTGCCGCACGACGGACGCGCGTTTCGCCGGTGCACTCTTCAATGTGTTCGAGTTCGTGTTCTTCATATAACTAGGTATATAAAAACCATGCGCATGCAGTCAGATTAGATGATATAATAGATTATATAAGAGTCTCTTTCTCGTTCTTTTTTATGAAAAGACCACGATTCTTTCTACAGTCACTGGTCTCTAGTTCTAGTTTTTGTAAGAGTCACGTATGTGTCCAAGTCAGGGCAGATATGCAACTGCAACTATGGGATGCCTTGAGCGCTTACTTACTTACTTACTTATAATGCAAATTTACTTTCAATACAAATCTAGGGTTTGATATAATATGTATATAAACTAATGCATCCCATAGTTGCTATTTGCATACTGTCATGTATGTTTTATAATATATAGTTATCAAATATCATGAAATGTAAAAGTAGTACTAAGTAAAAAGTAAAGTTTTTTTTTTTTTGTTTTTTTTTTGTTATTGTTATGTTGTTGTTGTTTTGTTGTTGTTGTTGTTTTCTATCATCATCTGTAAGTTTGTCAAATATAATTGTCCGGCGGCACGCGCACACGAACCAACCACCAAGGTGAATATGAAAATGACCTCTTTACAAATCCGTCGTTTTGATCATCACAGCACAATGTCCTCGTCTTGTTGTTGTTATTGTTGTTGTTGCGGTTGTAGTATGTTGCGGTTGTCGTCTGTTGTGTTGTATGTCCGTCGTCCGCTGCTCGGGTGCTGCTGCTACGCTGCGTCACGCTGTCCTCGCACTTAGCTCCAGGTCTGGTACGAGTCCTGGTACCACTGCTGCTGATCGCCGTTGACACCGGCCGCGCCCAGCGGTTGCTGCGCCAGCGGCTGGCTGCCCCAGTTGCTCTGGTATCTGCGCTTCGACTCCCCCTGGTTCTGGTGACCCCCGTCGAATTTTCGCTTACCTGCTAAAACCATAAATACTCCGTATGTTTCTACATCCAATATAAAAGGAGGTATCACACGTATCAATTTATCTGCAACTTATCCCACTTTTTCTGCAACTTCACGCATTCCTCGCAACTTTTTATTTATGATTGAGCAACGATTTTGGTACAATGGAATCAATGGGGAAGTTATCGATTTTTTTTTTGTTAAAATATTTTTAAATCTAAAGCGTTTATATTTAGTCAAATATTAAAAAATACCACAGAAATTTTTTTTAAAACTTTTGCATTATTTTCTTCCCGCTATTATGTCGTACATAACAACTATGTGCGAATTAGGTCTCGACATTCGTGCCCCGTGCTTCTTAGAAAGAGACAAAAGTAAAACACGACCACATGTTTATATTTGACACTTGACAATTTAATTTCTGTGTTTATTGTATTTTCTGAGTTTTACATTTACATAAGCCGCTTTCTTTTTATCAAGAAGATCAACTCCGAGTAACACACATCTACCCTAATTCGTTCTTTTTAAAAGAAGATAAATGATCTTGTACTACCCATTTTCTTCGTCCCCGCCCCCGCGAAGCACCATCTTTAAAATAGGATCAAATAGATCCTGAACTGATCCCGAATGTCAATGTCACGTCAGTATGACTGACTGCTATGTATTTTGTCTTTCTTGTAAGTATTTGATATTAAAATGAAATAAATAGAAGAAATTAATTAGTTTGAAACGTTATATCATATTTCTTTACCATAAGAAATACATCCATATTTAAATAATTAAAAGTAAAAGAATTTAGTATATCAAAATCAAATCACATATACAGTGTTCAAAAAAATTTCTAACTCGGAGTAGGCTGTGAATAAAGAAACGTGTGTCTGATCATTATTCAATTCAAAAGTCAAGTTGTCAAAATTGATCTTGAAATGTAATGTTAAGGAGAAAAAACATTTTAGAAGGATACAGTATATTGACATTCGTCGTTTTCTATTGTGTTTCCATTTCTAAAATAAGATCCAAGAAAAGCTTTAGAAAACATTTTTGACAATATCTCATGTCAAATTGACATTTAATTAAATATTTTTAAATTGACATACGTTTCTTTGTTCATAGCCTACTCCGAGTTAGGAATTTTTTTGAACACACTGTACAACAGACTATAACCACAAGCAAATTTAGCAGATTATTATATTATAAATATATTGTTATATGTTTTTATCTTCTACTTCTTATTATTTTTTAAAAAATATGGTGTTCTTTTTAGGAGTAGTTCAGTTCAGTTCAGTGCAAGGTAAGATCAGTTCATTTTCCCCCCAAAAAGAAAGCGCCTATTTAAAATCAAATAATTTTCTTTTTGCGATTTGACATTGAATTTGACGTTCAAATATCAAATATAGAAGACATACGTTCATGTTTTCATTCTAAACTAGCGCTCGTAGCGGACAACTACGGCGAACCAAAGATGTCGCATACGTCATCGTATTGCGGGCGATTTAACCAACAATAAATTTAATATCGTTTGTATAAAAAATTACACTGTATTTTATTACTTTTATTTCATTAATAGTAATATTGCATGTATAGTATTGCCGTAATGTGGAAAAATCTTTACATTTCAACATGACTAAATTCCCCCATTCTAATTCATTTGCAGATGATCTCTCAATGCCTTTCGACTAAGAATGTATGGACATAATTTTCTAGTTTGATATAAAATAAAGTATGATTGGTTTTTGAAATTTTTATTTAAAATAATTTTATCGTTGGCTCCTTTGCCATAAAAAGTATTAAATATATAAGGTGAGTCTCCTTTTATAATAGTTATTTGTACAGTGGAAAGTGATACTTTGTCGCTTTAGAAAGAAAATTTTTGAAAGCAACAATATTCATTAGACTCGTAACGCACATTTTTTTCTGTCCGTTCAAAAATTACCAAAAAGGTGATAAAAACATTTTGAATCAAATCTTATTCTGAATGAAAAATGAGGAAGAATTAATACCAAAAATATTAAACTAGTATTGGTACTATTAACATGACGTTCCCCATAAACTTTTTCACTCTCTTTCAAATTCAATGACGACGTAAAATGACACGAAAAGTATATCCAGCACACTACACTCCATCTATACCAACACATGAAATTCCTAAAGTCTGATGTCATTGATAGAACAATACTAGTCTCCAAATATATTAGAATCGCTCTCCGTGTTTTACTTCTTTTGCAAAAACTAGTTGCAGTTATCTGCAATTCGTTGGTGATCGATAGAAAAAAATTCCTGAACTGACATTTGTTTATTTTCAAACCAAATGCGTAGGAGTGAGTGAATTGTGCATACAGGATGTTTAAGGACTTTTGGCAAAAAATCAAAAGATGATAATCTTTAAAACACCTTTTGTATAAGAGAAAGTAGTTACTTGTACAACAATAAGGAAAAATATACTTTTCCGCCGTGGAGATTTTTTCTATTACCGTTTGGAATAAGTGTAATAAATGTTATTATTAACGCTATTTATTACAATAAAAAAAAAAGATAGTCTACTTTTCCGCACTAAAATACTTTTCAAACCTATGCGAATTATTTTTATAAATCATATGAATATTGAAATAGAGCAGAATGATCATCTAAAAAGTCTCTTGACCATCTTTTGGCCCATTAAAAAAAATTGGATTTTATTCTCGCTAATTTTAACACTTTTACTAAGGTGTTTCAATATTTATCGATTTTTTTGACTTCTACAAGAACCAAATTAGCCACCTCTATAATTGAAAATAATTTTGTAAGTGATTTGAGATTTATTTAATAAAATAAGTTAAAAAATATATCAGACAAGTCCCACATGTTTAATTTCTTAATAAATGATGAATCTATGAAATAAAATTTCTATCCGAACACATTCGCTGGTACCACAAGCCTTGTTTTAAGTAAAACGCTGTTTTAAGAAATGTCAAATTCAAATTTCAATATTTAATTTCACACTTTTGTTTAAAGAACGATATTTTTTTTAATATTTGTTCTGCTTTCAAATCATATTTTGATAAATTTGATATTATTTATTATTATTAAATAATGAAATTTGACAATTTCTTAAACAGCGTTTTAGTTAAAACAGGCTTAAAGTACCACCAATTGTTTTTATGCTTACTACATGTTCGGAGAAAAAATCCTAGTCATGCAATGAATGATTTTGTAATGAGACGTTTTTTATGTTTCCAATAATTTGAAAAGTTCTGTTTTTGTAAAAAAAATCTTTGAATTACTTTTAAAGAAAAAGAAATATGGAAATAAATAATTTATATAATTTCATTCTATATTCGTAATCGAAATTTACGATAGAGGCGCTGATTTTCGAAACAAGATGGCCGCCATACGATGGGTTTGACATATGACAGTTCACATTATTTATTGAGTTTCGTTGACTGTGTATACAAACCAACTTTAAAAACTTATTTATATGAAAGCGATAAGTGTAAATATTTAATTATTAATTACTACACTACTAACTCAGCTGTCACTTATTCAATATGGCGCTTATACGATTGCTTTCCGTAATACCGATTTGCACCACTAGAGGGAAAATTTTATCTACGTTTGCGAATTTTGTAAAAAGGACAGTGCTGAGTTCTTGTGTTTTTTTTTTAAGAAATTATAAAACAGCAAAATAAAAATACAACTGCCACGGGCCCCCATTTATAATAATTTCAAGGACAGCAGTTACACGACTGCTCGCGTCCTTCATCAATTCATTTTTAATCCATGTCAACATAAAATTCGAAATTTGTACCAATAAAAGTTGCGTATTAGAGAAAATCAGTCGCAGACAGTACAATCGTACGTGTGATACCCCCATAAACATGCATACCAAACCATTCACTTCTAGGATCAAGTTCAGGGAGCACGGGACGGGCCCTCTAACTGTGAGCTTCGTTTTATCCAATAAATTTAACATTAAAACATTCAAGCTACGATTAACAATAAAATCATTAAAAAATTCGTCAAAAAGGAAAACGCTTGTTGTTTAAAAGGTTCTGGGTCCCACAATTAAGTCTCCCTGGTTAGAGAGGTTAGACAAACATCTGAAAAAGACAAGGGAAAGAGACCGGTTATGGTTGCGGTGTAAGGGAGATGTACAGGACTGGTATAGGGCGATGAAGGGAGATATGAGCAGAGGAGGAGCGGAGACAATAACCCGTAACGGTAACGGACATGAGGGTGCGTTCGTCTCATCTATACACACTTTGCATACTAACGCTTGTCGCTGTTCACAACAAAACATTGACAAATTACACAACTCTTCAACGAATATATTTACACTTCAAACTGGTACAGGTACTACTGCAAGAATCGTTATACTTCTTTCGGATATATTAAACAAGATTACAAAATATGCACAAAAAATTAAATAATTTATTATGTTCCAAACGTATTTACTTTCAGTTATTTAGGGAAAATATAATATATGAAATTCAAGTCAAAAGTTATAAAAAAAATTAAAAGTAAAGGATATTTATTGTTAATCACTAAATAAAAGTGTTAAAATAGTTATTTTGGAATAAGTGCAGAATCACGTTTTTCGCACGTTTTGCAAGCAAGTTTTTTCTGCTATCGTTCACAAATATAAGAAAAAATACAAAATATGCATGGTATTCATTTTAAATGGGCCACCATTGCTATCTCGAGAACTATAAGAGTTACAAAGACGGTTAAATGGGCAAACAATTTCTATTTCACAAGACAAATTTAAAGAAAAGAAAAATTATTTTTTGGACCAGTGGTTCTCAAAATACGGCACCTAACTGTTGAATTTTAAATAGGATCATATATTTTTTATTTGTTAGTGATATAATAGTTTTATTCCCTTACATAACGATTTGTTTGAGAAAAATGCATGTAAAGTTTCATAATAATTTGATTAAAATATGGCTATAATAAGAGCGTCATGAATGAAAAAAACGAATACATGTTAAATTTTTTGACAGAATTAGAATGCCATGAAAGAAATACGTGAATATTTTGTTCATGTTGACATTTATAACCACTTACAAGAACAAAACATTCACTTCTTTCGGTCAGGGCACTCTTATTCTATGTAAAATAAAAATAACATGTAGTCATTTTTTCCATTCATGGCACTCTTATTATAGCTGTATTTTAATCAAATTGGAATAAAACTTTACATGAATTTTTCTCAAAAAAAATCGTTATGTAAGGGTATAAAAATATTATATCACTGAATTCAAAATTAAATTCTCTAACGAATGAGCAAATAAAAAATATATATTCTCATTTAAAATAAAAAAGTTAGATCCCGTTTTTTGAGAACCACTGGTCGAATTTTTTTTTTTTCTTTAATTTAAATTTGTCTTGTGAAATAGAAATTGTTTGCCCATTTAACCATCTTGTAAGTCTTCTAGTTCTGGAAATAGCAATGGTGGCCCATTTAAAAAGAACAGCCTGTATTCTAAATTATTGACACTATTCATGATATTTTGAAACTATCATGACAATAGACCATTTCAGAAATTTAAAACACTTGCGCCAAGGATTAGATTGCAACAAAATATTAGTGCCGTTTGCCTTATACACATTACCTTTTGAAATGTTTTGTCTGGTTTGGAAAATAAAATGTAAGGTTATATTTATGAAAATAAAGTAATACCATAGATTTGTTCGTTCCGCTATGATGCATTTTGCGATTTGCAGCAAAAATTATTTTTCTGTTCGATACTTTTGCGTTAAATTATCTAGTTATTTTCGAAAATTTTCTACTATAATTATAAAGGATACTCAGTGAAAATATATAATTTCATTCTCCATTATTTTAATTGTTTACCATTGTTATCAAATAAATTTACCTTATTACAAATCATAATTCATGACATTGACATTTATTTATTTTACAAATGCATATTTTAATTTCTATACCGTGCATTCCAGAATGAAGTTTTTCTTTCCAAGTGACTTGAAAAGTTTACTCTCTCGCACAATCATGTGATTGCGAGTGAGACAGATGAATAGACTGTTAAAGAAAAACCTTTCACGAAAAACTGAAACTTGTGCTACTTTTTCTTAAAAGTCCCTATAAGTTTTGACTGTCAAGTAACTGTCTAATATCATTTGTGTTTACGTTTTTGATGTGTGCAAATACTATATACGAAAAATTCAAGTGATGTAAATTAAATGACAATTTATGAAGATATAACTTGACTTTTGAAACTAGGATATTTTAATTCACGTAAAACTTATTCGTGTTCAAGTCACTTGAAAAGAAAAACTTCATCGTGTAATGCACGCTTAACTGAAACATTACATAGCATACTTATTGAAAAATATCAATTTTTTTCCTAATATTTATTTGTCAAACATTGCCACACTGGCACTTCATAATGCAGATGCGAACATTACCGCCGATAATTTTTTTTACCACCGAGCCATGAGTCACTTTAAAAATTATCACCGCCAGGTGTCGCGGCGTTTTAGCGCAAGTTAGTAGAAAAGCGGAACGAACAGAATCTAGTGACTACAGTGAATCGCAAACCGAAAAAGCTAAACTAAAATAAGTTTTTATTTGTAACATAGTCTTAGTTCGAAGACTACATGCCCGGGTCGCGTATACTTTTAAAATGTCGCCATTTAACAGTAGTAACTTTTGTAGTTCAAAAACTATGTAGGGTTCACTTAAATTTCTGAAATGATCTGGCTATTGTCTCCATGAGAACAATTATTTTGTGCTTGAGAATACGTATTTCCACTAATCGTTAAAAATTTGTGTTCGAGGTTCGAGCATGGACAAGGTTTAACATTAACCAATTGGAAGCATAGATCGTATTAGAAAAATCATAGATCCCGTGCAGCAAAAAACATTTTTACAAATAAACCTGTATCAATATATCTTTGTTTTGTTGTAAACAGCTACAAAAATAATTAAATTTGATGTTTGTTGAGATGTACGCACCTTGTAAACTTGCCTTGGCGCGGGTAGCCCCACGAGCGGGCGCTCGCGCTGCCCCACGGACCCCGGCCGCTCCGCCCCGGCCCGCCCGGTTGGCTGCCGCCCCACGGACTAGGGGCCCACCGGCTCGCCCACGAGCCACCACTCCACGCCCACGACCAGCCTGCTCGCACACACGTACACAAGGTCAACAAACATTCATTACACATTACATTTCACAGATAAACTAAGTACTAACGATCTACTTTCCCCAAGAAACCGCTTCGACAAGAACACATTATTTTTTTATTGAATTGAAATATAAAATTATATTTTCATAATTTCCTGCTTCCCTAATTATTTTAGGAAAAAATGCTTCAAATAAAACGGCAGAAATTAAGTATGAAAATGTCGAAAGTCACCCTAAAAATAGAGGTAGCCAATTAAAACTAAAAATTAACAATCATTACAGATTTTACTGTCAGGCTAGTATAAATGATTTTTATTATTGGTAATTTTTGTTAAAATTAATGATTATTTATAATAATGGACCTTATCTCTTTCTATCGCTGCAAATAGTAAGAAAATGGCGCGAACAACTGGCAGTTGGGCTGTCAAACGAAACGTCAAAAATATTAGTCATTAAAATATCTGTATTCTCATATATATGTGGTAAATTTTTGCCGGAAAATTTTTCAGATTGTTACGAGAGCCGGTTGCCTAGCAATTTATTGAGTGGCATTGACAAAAAAAAATCACGAGTTGTCAAACGAGTGATTTTTGATCAATGTCACGAGATAAAATGGCAATATAGGCTCGAGTAAAGCAATCGGAAATTTTTCCAGGATAAAATTTAACCACGAATGGTATTCGGATGACTATTTATAAAATAAAAAACAGGTAATCATTTATATAATTTTTTTCTTGACAAAAATCTTGTAATTTTTATTGTGTTTAGAGGTATTGTTTCAGTTTGCTTTTTCAACGTTTTAAATAGATTCCTGTCCGAATCGACTCATTTTTAATAAAAACTGATAACAATAAAATTATACAGACTTTGACAGGTATGTAAACAATATGTTTCTAAAACGTCAAAAAATGTTCGCTTATCAAAACTCACTTGTAAAAATACATCTTACTGGCTTAAAGGGTGAGAATTTTTTTTGTGATGGTGTTTTGTCGAAATGAAACTTGGTAACTAGGTAGAATTCTGAATTTGGATTAGTTTATATATTTATGAGTGAAATAGTCAGTGAAAATTTGCATCGTTAAACATTTTAACTTCAATAAAAGCTTTTGTAACTTTATTCGATAAATTTTTTTAAATTGATCTGATATTCTCACATTTTACGTCTTAATTTTTTAGAGACAAACGCCATAGATCTGTTGTTCTTACTATGCGCAGATCCCCATTGCGCATATCTTCTACCTCTTTAAATTGAAAAGGTCTATTGTTCACATGAATAAATATTACAAATAATAAACTTGACAGGTAAAACCTCAAACATTTGTTAATTTATCTGTTTCACTCTCATAGCTATCGCTATTTTAAGGGTGATTTTTGACATTTTCATGCCTAATTTCTATCGTTACAAAGCATGAAAAATTAATTTTGCTTATTGATTCAGATGCAAAATTTTAAGCATTTTTCCTAAAATAATTAGAGAAGCAAGAAATATGATTTTCATGTTAAATTCCTATGTACCGGTGTCACGGTCAACACCCTGTATATTTAAAAAATAGTTAAGATTATGTGTCGAAGCGATTTCCCGGAGGAAATGTAACTTAACGAAAAATTCTAGTGTGATGTAAATAAATAAACATTCTTCAGACACAATGATTGACATTCACCCTGGGATACTTCTTGTGATCGTTCGGAATCGGAGACACGCATATAACCGCCGTTATCTAAATGATCTAAATATGGATGAAACAAATATTTGAAATCTCAATTAGAACAGTCAATTCATACTGCAATTATTTGCAAAACCGATGTTTCGGTATACAATTATATTTTCTGCAGGGTCTACAAACATTGGAAAACATTTTAGTACATATATACAGGGTGTTAATTAATATACATTTATAGGGTACGTACATTCTCTTTTATTTATTAACTCATATCAGGAAACGCACCGTTTTCGAGCTACAGGCTCTTAAAAGAGTAATTGTCTCCCTTAATTTTAGCTGGCTGTGATCTGTCACTTCAGTTATTTTGTTTAGCGGTTTCAGGATATTATTCCATTGTTTACATGTACAAAAGTAGGCTGGTAACTAAGTAATAACTGTATCTGTATGGTAATATTATTACCATACTGAATTGTCAACAACGGTCTACAAAATGAAAATAAAATAAAAATATAATGCTCTTCATTAATACGTACAGATAACGTTAGCATATCGTTCTAAATACGGTCTACTTTATTCTAAAGTAATAAACATGAGGAATAAAGCACATAATTTGAATATTTGTCATATTGACGTATGTCAAAATAATTGTTCTGTTACCCATAGCAATCTGAAAGTAGCATTAATGAGAGAATTTCAAAAAATGATATTTATCCATAATATCCTAATTTTCTGAAACCGATAAACTATTGAACAAACCACGGATGTTATTAATCATAACAAGCCTTAGATGTCTTAAAATCCTCGCTCTACGAGCTCGGATTTCAAACTTACATCTGCGGCAGTTATGATGTGCGTAACATTCCTAGGTATGTTAATAGCTATTATTTTAACTGTTATATTTGCTGCCAAATAATTATGAACTGAGCAGCACAAGAAAATCAAATAAATCCTCGCGTTTTTGAACGAATGTATCAAAATATACTCAGAAGGTGGTCGTCATTGTAAGTAATTATTATAATATCTATTACAAAAATGGATAAAATTTAAAAAAATTAACATAAAATTAATAACTGGTGATAGGTCACAGCAAAGTAAAATTAAGGTAAATTATTACTCTTTGAAGAGCCTGTAGCTCGAAAACGGAGTATTAACACCTTTGTAAAATTAATGTCAGTATTAATGACAATAGTAAGATCTGAAATCTGCGCACAAAGCAGATTGGCACCCAGAAATGGGTAATATGCCGTGATATTGGTTTTTGAATGTTTGTAGACCCTGAAGAAGGTATAAGTGCATCCCGATACGTCGGTTTTGTAAGAATAAATGCTGTATGACAGAGTTTTCGAGTATTTGCTACCACCTAAATGATCTAAATTTGGCAGTTAGTTGATTTGACTGAACTACATACTTGGTCAATCGTGGATCTATACAACTGAATGATAAATGAATGACTTTCTGTGGCGGTTCGCGCATCCCCGTCGTCCGGACGCCAAAAGTTGCACCGCTGCACAAGAATCGAAGCTTAAAACAAAACAATAAAACAACAAAATCATAGGCGGGTTATCCAAAATCTATATCACCATGATACGCGCAAACATTCGGCCAACATTGTAAAAAAGCAACAAAATTAAATATAAAGCGAAGCGACTACTAAGCACTTCTAACAAAAGCAATAAGCAACAGAATCACAAAAGCGATCCGAGAGCTGATTGGCTCTCGAATAGGTTCTTTTTTGTCTAGATACACTATAAGGGCTCGGTGTAAAGCAACAGCACGAGCCCTCGGGTAAAGAATGCGACATTGACGGCTAAACACTGACCAAATTAATAAACACAATAGCGTGTCTAGTAGAACCGTGTAGAGTTCGGATGATATTAACTTGCTGCACGTCTCTTGTACCTTCATGGTGCACAGTTGTGGGTGAAATGAACATTAAAACAAAGCTTCATGACACAACATTCACACAAACACACTGGGTCCTCATCAGCATGCACACTTCCCAAACATCAACGACGGGGTACCAACAAATAATTATTATTTTCTGGCGGGTGGTATGGCGCTAGTTCAGACTTCTGCCGCTAGATATTTTAATAAACACCTTTCTAGATCTGTTGCCCAAGCGTCATCGTTGGGGAAACATTTGAGCAGTCATTATGATTTCGTTATCACTGTTTGGCGTGTTCGGCGATTTTGCAAAGGCAGACATTAAATTGTTTCCTATTACGGGTGTTTTCTCTTTTAAAATTGGTCGAATATCAATAAACTTTCCGAACGTCTGAAAGCACTGAAAATCCGAGATGCGATCATGTCTAATCATCGTAGAACAATCGATGAATTGGAGGAACTCACTAAAATATCCTAGAGTTCATGCCAACGAATTTTGATTGAAATTGGGGCGCAGCAAAATCCATTCCATGTGTGCTTTACGACGACCAGACAGCCTACCATTTGAGTGTTCTAGGAATTGAAAGAACAGTCAGAAATTGATTTGGATTTTTTGTAAACTCTCCCAAGCATTGCTGCCGATTTTCCTAATAGGAACTTGATGTTAACACGTTGCTTTTTAATGTCTGCCATTTCGAAATCGCCGAACCAGTGAAAACTGTCGCAATGCTCCGGAGGGCTTACGAGGAGAA
This sequence comes from Harpalus rubripes, assembly GCA_963082715.1. Taxonomy (NCBI): domain Eukaryota; kingdom Metazoa; phylum Arthropoda; class Insecta; order Coleoptera; family Carabidae; genus Harpalus; species Harpalus rubripes. The sequence continues at coordinate 8,044,322 of OY720455.1, read as the reverse complement.
AGCTTTGAACCAGCAAGTCTTTACGGATGGTTTCTTCGTTTTATAAGTGCTCGACTATCAATTGACTTTCAGAACGTCTGAAAGTACTGAAAAATCCGTGATGCAAACATGTCTGATCGACGTAGAACAATCGATGAATTGGAGGAACTCACTGAAATATCCTTGAGTTTATGTAATGAATTTTGCCTGAACATTTGAATAAGAAACGTGGCGCAGCAAAATCCGTTCCGTGTGTGCTTTACGACGACCAGAGAGCCTACCATTTGAGTGTTCTAGGAGTTGAAAAAACAGGCAGAAATTGGTCTGGATTTTTTGTAAGCTCTTCCAAGCATTCCTGCTGATTTTCCTAACGTGAAACAGAACTTGATGTGAATAAGTTGCTTTTTAATGTCTGCCATTTCAAAATCGCCGACCAGCGGAAACTGTCGCAAAGCTTCGGAGGGTTTACGAGCAGGAAGCTTTGAACTTAAAGCTTTACGGGTGGTTTTCTCGTTTTAGAAGACTATCAACTGACTTTCAGAACGTGTGAAAGCACTGAAAAATCCGTGGTGCAATCTTGTCTGATCGACGTAGAACAATCGATGAATTGGAGGAACTCACTGAAATATCCTTGAGTTTATGAAAAGATTTTTGTCTGAACATTTGAATAAAAAACGTGGTTCCGTGTGTGCTTTATGACGACCAGAGAGCCTACCATTTGATTGTTCTAGGAATTGAAAGAACAGTCAGAAATTGATTTGGATTTTTTGTAAGCTCTCCCAAGCATTGTTGCCGATTTTCCTAATAGAACTTGATGTTAACACGTTGCTACATATTTAATGTCTGCCATTTCAAAATCGCCGACCAGCGAAAACTGTCGCAATGCTTCGGAGAGCTTACGAGGAGGAAGCTTTGAACTTGAAGCTTTACGGGTGGTTTTCTCGTTTTAAAAGACTATCAACTGACTTTCAGAACGTCTGAAAGCACTGAAAAATCCGTGATGCAATCTTGTCTGATCGACGTACAACAATCGATGAATTGGAGGAACTCACTGAAATATCCTTGAGTTTATGAAACGAATTTTGTCTGAACATTTGAATAAAAAACGTGGTTCCGTGTGTGCTTTATGACGACCAGAGAGCCTACCATTTAAGTGTTCTAGGAATTGAAAGAACAGTCAGAAATTGATCTGGATTTTTTGTAAGCTCTCCCAAGCATTGCTGCCGATTTTCCTAATAGGAACTTGATGTTAACACGCTGCTTTTTAATGTCTGCTATTTCAAAATCTCCGACCATGTCAAACAGCGCTTAAGAAAAAAATCACACTAACCGTTCACTAAGGATGACGCTTGGATAACAAATCCAAAAGGGTGTCTAGTAAAAATACCTACCCACCAGAAAATAATTGTCGTTATTTTTGGGTACCCCGCCGTATGTACTTTAAATGATGTTTGGAAAATGTGTAAAATATAAAATATGAATGATTAGTTTGGTGTGTCACCCCACAACCTGAACCTGAACCATAATGAAATAGAAATTGCAAGGCACATGAGAAAATAGTGTTCAAGTTGTGTGCTGAGAACCAAAACCAAGTGATGCAATGTTAATACATCAAGAATAGAGAGAGTGAGTGAGTCGCTGATGTGATCTGATGATGATGATTTGATGATCCAATGCTGTGAGTCTCTACAGATAGTAGTAGTTCGGCCTTGCCTTGCACTTAGTGTTTTGGATAACCCTGTGGTACATTCACACGTGACAAGTACTCAGCACAATCCATTCACGCACGTCATATCTGAGCCAGCGAGGCGCAAACACCTGGCCCATCAGCTACCCGCAATCGCGGTGACCCAGGCCCGCCCCCTTACTTCATTTCCTTTTTATTTCTCGGCCGGCCCGTTATAGCACAAGAGTTCCCGTATTGCCCGCATTTAATCTCATCATCAGTTCATTACAACGGATTTTTTTTTTAATTTCTCATTTTCTTTTCTCTTTTTTCAGGGTGTAAATGTGTTCGCTTTTCCCGGCGGCGCATGTATCCCTCACAATTTTGATCAACTCATACAGCAAGCCTGACTATTTGGCTCAGATATGATTGGCAGTTTGAATGTGGCATCGTGTTCGCAACTCCCGTACAGAGTTAGTCAGGATCAATGTCTGGGTTAACACCGATATGATATAAATATTATTATTAGTGAAAAGCATCAGCTCATAGCTCGAATACAATCGAGTGAGTGTTTGATTGTTTGTTTGTTACAAGTTAGCAAGTTGCAATAGTTAATCCATATTATATATGTGAATTAAGTTAGTCGGCTGGTGTACTGGTATGTAACAAGGCGACAGACAGATCAGATGCGATGCGACACTCATTCTTCTAGTTCACTCTCGCGCCTTGGCATACAGAACATCAGTCAGCACACTCGCTCACATTGTATATAGGCCGGAAGGAACACTGTGCCACAATCAAACTACGACACTCACGAAACCAAAATAAAATATGTAACAAGTATCAATCAATTTGAAATAAATACATGTATGCATGTATACAACAAAATGAGAGAAAGATATAGTGTGTAGTAAAATTTAATAAAAAAAAAAACGTTTAATAAGGCGACCCACCGGCTGCGGCTGTCTGCCTCTCCCTCTGGCCTGCGGTGGGGGTGGCGGATAATCGAAATAGTAATCTTCGTAACGATAATAGTCATCGTAATAGGGGTCACTGTAGCCGCCTCGATAATCCCCGTACCCGTAATAGTCGTAATCATAATCTACAAAACATACAATAACAAACAAGCCCAATTTAGCCAACTCGGATCCAATAAGTTCCAGTTTTAGATAAATATTTGTACTTGTACGGGGGGCTCATGGGGTAAACGGTACGTCAGTGGTAGCCATTCTAGACTATAACTTATACATGTTGTATCTGTTAAAATACATATGTTAAACCAAATTGCATTGACAGACGATGTTGCTTCTAAATAAACAACAGCAACATGTCGTCAATTCAATCAACAAATATACAACTAAATACTTATATACGTAAATAATACAACACATATATCAATAATTATTAGAATAATTAATTAATTAATTAGAAAGATAATAAAACTGTGTGTATGTGTGTATAAAGTACGTACGTACTTATGGGCATGCCGGGAAAAGAGTCAAGTAACTATTCAAACAACAAACAAAACCTAACTCATAACTATATAATATAATCTACTAAATGATAACAATACGAACTAACTACAAATGATATACTAATAAAATAAAAACGCGGCGAGCGCGAATTTACCAAATCAAATAATGAAATCAAAATGACAAAAAGAGAGATCAGATACCGACGGCGCCCTGCCACCTCTTGTGTTTGGAAATCTGTGATGGTTGGGGGCGGGTTGGTTCCGCATACTTACCACTCCAGCGGCTGCAAAGGAAAGACAACAACGGACGTGACGTGACGGGGCAGTCAGTTACATTAGCCAACAACACACAAGACAAAGAGTCGTACGCTAACAACAACGTTGTGGCACGTAGTATGTAAATGTAAATGAAAACTAACTAAGTACAGTTCAGTGAGAGACCAACAAAACAAAACAAAAACAAACAGAGATCATTAGAAGACAATAGAGAGACAGAGAAAGAAAGATGGAATGAATAGTGCATGCAATTATTACAAATTTATGTTATGGTGACAGAGTTATTACAAGATTTAAGAGAGAAGAGGGTGCAAACGCTCTGTACGATACCCTCGCCTTGCAGTGCCCCCGACAGGACTTCAGGGCCGCGGGGGCAGCGGCGCAGGCCCATTTTTCAGAGCCTACGCCCCCGCCAACGCGCGGCCGAACATGCAGGATCTGCGTTTAAAGGTTATGCAACACATGATGGACATGAATGCCCTATATCAAAATGTCATACCAAATTCTTGACCTGAAACTGTAAACACGTGTTTGGTTTTAAAGAAAATATCCTATAACATCTAACTGAAATTTTTACTATAAATAAATACCATTTAGCTTTATTTTCACGACGACTCTAAATGCAAACCTCAAGAATAATGAACAATGAAAGCACTAAGGACAAACAGATGGTTAGTGATGTGCCCAGTCATCAGAAATCTTGATTTGGAAAAATGAATTTAGACTTGCGAGGGGGCATTTGGGGCAAGTATAGAATAGGGTCCAGCTTTAAAATGCATTTTTTTTAATGGACTCTATTCTTTTGTGTAAAATATCATATAAAAACATGAAATTAGAGTGCGGAAACATGTTAGTTTTTTTAGGCTGTATTTGTAAAAAAGCTAATGAAACTGTAACTTAACGCACAGAACTCAATTGACAAAATCGGATGGTTATATTCATTTTATATGTACTTCGCGACAAAATGATTATTAATTTTTTAGGCTGTATTTATGAAAAAATAAATATTCGCGTTAAAAATGCGGCGCGAAAGTTGCATTTCCCTGACTAGCCACGAAAACATTTAAACGTTAAATTTAAAATTTTATTGAATATTAATATTTATAGTGTGTTCTGTACATAGGATATTTTAATCCCAGAATGTCTAAAGGAACCTCGTTGCAATGGGGTCCTCCACCATAACAAAATATAATAAAATGTACACTTTATTCTTAAAGTACTTCTCTATAAATAACGATTAAGATTAAAAAAAAAACATTTTTTTAATAATTACTTTGCGAGATATTTTAATTTATCAGTGCAGCCTACTATAGGGCGCGAGCAGACACGTGACTCCAGCGACCTTGAAGTGGTTTTACCAGCTTATTTGTGTGCGCGTGTCACTTTGACAACAATAATGTCACTTTGACAAGACCAATATTTTGACTTATACTGATTTTGAACTGCTAAAAAAGTTTTATTTTATAATTTTCAGGCAGTAAAACTCATGAAATTAAAAATAGTAACTGTTTAGCAGTTCAACATTAAAATAAGTCAAAATATTGGTCTTGTCAAAGTGACATTGTTCTTGTCAAAGTGACATGCGCACACATAGCAGCTGATTCCAAGCACTTCAAGGTTGCTCGAATCACGTGTCTGCTCACGCCCTATAGAAACTGGTCGAAGAAAGATAGCTAGAGGAAAAATAAAGTAGAGGACCCCCCCCCCCATTATATGCTTCGCAAGCATAGTTAAGAATATATAATAGAGCGAGCACAAGTCCGCAACCTTGAAGCCGTGCTGGGAATGGTCCGCCATCTTGCACTGGTCCATTTTTGATTATTTTTTTGCTTTTTACTTGCGTCGACGTGTACTATTTCGAATGTGTTCTTTAAACTTTTGCGTTTAAATACCTTTTTGACCATATTTAGCAAAGTTTAATAATAAATACGACAGTTTACTATGTATTAGACTGCAGAAATGGACAAGTGCAATATGGCCGACGCGTCATTCCCCTTCCGTCATTAGGCACCAAGTTCATTGCCAACAAACTATGCTTCACGCTTCCTCTATATATATTCTTAACTTTATGATCGCAAGTTATTGCAAATGAACAGAAATGCAAAACTGACAGTAATTTATTGGTTTTTGTTAATTTACTAATTTTTTTCTGTCATCTTAGAAACGTGAGAAGCGCACTTCTAAATACTTATAGAAAATCAAATAATTATTTATTCTAATCAAAGGTTTCGAAAAAAATTAATACATGACTAGTCAGTAAAATGTCTGTACTTGATTTGAACCCGAATAATACTCAACACGGAGTGCCTAGTATTATAATACATCTCGTCATCAGTAATGTACCATTTTTCTGGCTCTAATGTAGAGAACTGTTACTGTAACGGTAACCTAACGCACAAAACTTAATCTGACGAATCTCAAATGGTTACATTCAATACTCGTTATTTTTTCTGTGACACGCGTGACAAAGACATATTTTACTACAAAAACTCATCAAATCATCACAAATCCTTGAATCCGCGCCCTAATTTTAGATGTACCGATATAAAGTCATTTAAACACATTTGGACCCTATTCTATACTTTCGCCGGCATTTGCTTCTTTCTAGTACAGAATCATAATCGAAAATCAATTTCTCCTTTTAGTAAAAATCACAGTGCAGTGTGAGTAAACGAATATTAGTGATGGTTAGATTTACAAAACCAGATGTTAATACACATGACAAGCAAGAAACACGTCGATGCAACAAAGACTCCAGATCAGAGATGAAACCAATTGTTATTTGAAAAGCGTTCTAAAGGAGGTCCCGGTTTATGATTATAATTATATGAACAAACAGAATGCGAATGGTTACTTGACTAGACAACAGATGATTTGTTTGTTTGGAAGGAATTTGTTTGTGTATTTCGCGAATGTGGCACATCACTTGCAATGCGCTCGCATTACTAAAACCGCTTCTGGCACTTTGATTACGGGATCAGCATACCACGTGTACGCTTGTCTGTCTTTAACCGGCATTTGAACCAAACAAAAACAACCAGCAAAACAATTAATTTTAACATTACTTTTATCAACTTGTTTTTATAGCGCAATCGGTTATTTTTGTTTCGAACAAACAGTACATTTGTGTACAAAATAAAATGTTATTATTTTGTATTAACATATCAGTGTACACTCAATAACAACAACAAGTATTCAAATTATTTTTAATTGTTTACACAGGGTGTTATGTAAGTAATGTGCTATAGTTTATGGTATGATAAAGAGAATTAAAAGAAAGTTATAACCTGAAATATATTATGCACAATCTGCCAAATTGTAAAAGTTATGGGACTGTAAAGTCGACCAATTTCGAAGCAATAAATGCAGTAATATTTATACCATGTGTCTGTCTTAAAGGCGTACATTGGAGATTAACATGGGAAATCAGTTTTTTGCATATTCCTGCTCGCCTAATTATTTTAAGCAAAAACGCGTTAAATAAAACTTTTAGGACATAAAATTATGCATCTAATTCAATAAACAGAGTTATCTATACAGGTTTTGTAACGACAGTAATTAAATATGAAAATATCGACAGCCATGGAATTGAACAAAAAATAAATAAATGCTTGATGTTTTATCTGTCACAATTTAAGTTAACTTATTTGACGTTTCTGACAATTTGATTTGAAAAATATCGTTAATTATGAACAGAAATATTATATTTGACTAATAAATAAAGTTAAAAAATACATTTTTGTTTAAATAATATGAATTTATTAAAAATTCAACTGCGTAACAAAATTATGTATAATGCTGTGATGTACTCCCAACTCATTTCCAATACATCTAGTACTACAGAAGGGGACTATACTTATTCATAACACTCTTTCTTTGATTACGTGGCTCACGTGCATTTTTTGAAGACACATCTTCATTAGTATAAATATTCATTTTCTAATAATTTCAGACAATAAAACTAGAGACATATTCAAATTGTCAGAAACGTCAAATAAGTTAACTTACTCTTAGTATGTTCCGTAACGCAACCGGTTCGACCAGATTTACAGTTTTGTGTTCCGTAAGTCCTAAAATTATTTATCGGTTTCTATTTGGAACGCGGTTCCTGAAAAAAGTTGGTAAAAAGTCGGACCACGGCAACCACGTTTATAATCCTGGTTTCTCTGGTATTTTTACCCCCACTACCGCTACTTTCAAACATCAACATAACAAAATCAAACGATATCCGTCAATGTTAAATTTCTAAACCGCATTTTTAGTGATACTACTTATAATTATTATAGTTGTATGTATGAAAACATTATTTATACTTGATATATTGTTGACTGTGTTATTTTTATTGGCATTATTCAACGATATCGTTCTTTTGATTAATTTTTTGATTATTTTTAGGTTGTCAATTTTAAATGTCATATGATTCAATGTCAATCTGTCCCGAAATGGATGAAAATATTCAGGAACCATGGCGTACCCAAAATCAATATACTGGTTTTTTGGTTGACTTACGGAACACAGTATTTGTGACAGATAAAACGTCAAGCATTTATTTATTTTTTGTTCAATTCCATGGCTGTCGATATTTTCAACGTAATTTTCGACATTCTCATATTTAATTTGTCGTTACAAAGCATGTAAAGGTAATTCTGTTTATTGATTTAGGCCCACTTTTACAATTGATGGATATACTATGGTATAGCTATCGGAGGTATAACTTTATCCTAGCAATTATACCTTCGATAAACAAGACTGTCTTTTACAATGCATTTTTATCTGTCAGATAGTTATACCAGGAATTACGATAAATCACTTTAGGTTGGTACTAGCACAATAAAATTATCTTCTTATTAGACTATTTTTCTTCAATATTGTTATTATTTCTGCCTTCTAATTTGCATTTTTCACGATGTTAGTTGATATAAATGTTATTTTTGATTCGGACAGTGATGTTGAAATACTTGATTGACATCTGTCAAACGTATGAATAACAAAACATCGTTCGTGTTTACGTGGTATCCATAAGAACCAGGGATAAAGTTATCTGACGTTTATACGACCGATTTCCATGGGATAAGAAATACTGGTGTTTATTCTATCTGAGGTTTATCCAAGATTTGTAAAATACAATTTCCAATTTTATACCAGGTATAGCGTTATACGAGTTTTATCTAATGATTGTAAAAGTGGCCCTTAGATGCAGAATTTTATGCCCTACAACTTCTATTTGATACGTGTTTGCATAAAATAATTAAGCGGGCAGGAAATTGCAAAAAACTGATTTCCCATGTTAATCTCCTATGTACACCTTTAAAATAGACACACGGTATATTTAGAAAAGTGTTGTTTTCTCTGAATAAATAATTCTTTATTTAAATAAATTATTATTGGTTTATCTTGAAGTGTTTTTACAATTGCAACAAGCTCATTAAAAATAAATTATTGCTGATTACGAAACATTGCAACCTTGTTTATTATATGATAACGTATGGCGCGTTACTAACATAACACCCTGTATAGCATCAGCAAATGTTTTGAAATTCCGATTCCGATTGAGTGTACAAAGATACGCAGTGAGATTTGTGGCAATGGTAGTGGGCTAGTGGCAGTGTAAATGGTGTAGTGAGGCTTGAGTGCCTGACGCGATGGAGAGTGTGGGGCCGAGCCTAGCGCAGCACACTTACCGTAATCGCCGCGTCCCATCGGGCCCATACGACCACCGCGGGGTCCGGCTCCTCTCATCGGCATCGCCGCTGGCATCATGCTACACACACAATAGAAAAAATTCAATTAGTCATCGCGCGGATCAATGACTCAGCAGACATGGTTCCGCCATCTTGTCAACAGAAATACGAGAGCTTGCTTGAATATTTAAAATTGTAAAAGTTTTAATTTCAACAATACTATTTCGCGTGCACATACAGGGTGTTAAAGACAAATATGATACATTTACAAGACATAGAGAAGAAGTCAAAATAAGTCGAAAAGATTTATGCAATATGTGCTCAAAAATGAAACTGATAAATTTGTATTAGAAGCGAAGAAAAACTGACAGATAGTGATCGAACAAAATTTTGTCTATACAAATAAATACTTTAAAAATACAATAAAATTTAATATGAACCATTTTCCTCAATTTTTCTAGTTTATTTTTAAAAAGTTATTTGAAAATATTGGTCAAGGTCGCCACAACATTTTAATTAGTACAATTACAAAAAAAAAATCAGATCTTTCAAAGGTAAACATAAAGTCTCATTTAATCGAAGTCGTAACTCTTATAGTTTTTGAGATAGCAGAGGTAAACTATTGAAAATCGGACACATATTAGCTGTATTCTTTTTAGACGAAATCTCAGTTCATCTCAGATCACTTCAGATAAACTCAGGAAATCGTTGTTCTTTTTGACATAACTGATCTGAGTTGTTATGAATAAATTCATTTCTCCTCTTTCCGATGCTACACTACCAGTTCACGAAACTCGAAATGATTTAAAACACTCAATTTGCAATTAAAGGTTATATAATACAACAAATTTTATATTCACATATATACATATACTTACAGTAATATATTTTCAACATTATCCATTTTTCGATAATAAACAGTATCATAAATCAGAAAATAAGTCAATAATTTTGACAGCTCCTACAGCAAATACTATCGGTAAAGAAGGAAGTGATAAAATGGAATTAAACTTGTTCTTTTTCACACATCACAACTCACTTCATCTCAACTCAGTTGTGTACTGAGCTGAGTTACAATTGGGTCAAAAAGAATATAGCTATTGTATGAAACTTTTTGACTTATTTTGACTTCTCTGTATCCTATAGACATGCTACACTTGCTTTTACACCCTGTATATTTTTACGTTTATTGTTATTTTGGAAATATGGAATAGTTATTTTTTAACAAGAACGGGAAGTTAGTGATTCTGAAACGAATGAAAATTTCAGTACAATATTTTTAATATTAAAAAAGTTAAGTTGACTGATTTCTTTTTACTGAATTTCATTTTCCAGTTTCCAATGAATAATAGTTATTTCTGTAACAAGTGGGGGAATCATGTTTTCCGTATGTTTTACTGCAATTATTCAAAAATAAAAAAAATTACGAAAATTCATAACAATAAAATTAGTTTTAATTAATTCCCGCACTAGCGCGAGAATTTGCTATTTCCCGCATTCATTTTGAGTTTAAAAACATTTATATCCAGCACGATTGTAGAAAAATAAAATTAATGTGAATAATTTGCTAAAAAAAATAAATATATCATAACGGCTTATTACCCAATCTCCTTTTTATCAGATGAGAGCGCTTCACTGGCGTCACCCCACGGACCTTCAAAGCTGTCGAGGAGAGAATACCACAAGGGTTACTTTTATGCGATTTGAAAATTGGAAATAATTTTTAAGTTTGACGTTGGTCAGATATGAATCCGAGCTGTCGTAAGTCACGCGATCCCAGTTTTGGAAATAGCTATTTATGCAACAAGTAAGGAAAAATATACTTTTCTTATGTGATATGCACAAGATTTTTTTACTACGGTTCGGAATAAGTGACTGTTAATATTTACAGTAAATAAAGCTTACAAGAAAAATGAGTCTACTTTTCCGTACTAGAATACTTTTCCTAAATCATATGAATTTCCAAACAGTAGTAGAAAATTTTATATTTTATGTTTTTGGTTGTAAATAAGGCTGACCTAATGCCAATCAGACGCACAGATTGTACTAAAGAAATTATGAATTTACTCGTCCTAATTTTAAGAATAATAGAGTTTGCCTGAATGACATTTCGAGAATGTGGTGCGCGGTTATGATAGACTACGTTTATCTCGACAATTCAAGCGGCTTCAAGTATATTATGAAATGAAATATCCTATTGGTTTATCTCAGCTGATTGAAAATATTATTGAGTTATTTTCAATCTTTTCTAAAAAAAACATAGTTACAGTATTATTCACGAAAGATGACTATTCAAGGTCATTTATGAGCCGTCTGATATAATATTACATACAGATAACTTCACTGCATTTCGTACCTATAAGCGTGCAACGCGAAATATTTATGGGTATATTTTAACTGAAAAAATTAAGGTATTTTTTTTGGAAATTTTATTTCTTTTTAAATAATAATTTTCTCAAAGTTTTATTTTTTTACCTACGTTTTTGCATAAAACAAAAATAAACGCTTGACGTAAACCATAAAATAATAATTTGATTTGAATGTCAACGCCACTGGATAAAGTCTAGTACAGAGGGCAGTATAGTAGATAATTACATGTCTGTAACTCTACGACATACGTCACTGCTATTTTTAGTGTGTTAGTAAGTAATGGCACTATACTCAAAATTTTGGCTCTGTCGGGTCTAATAATAAAACTATAGCAGCATACAAAAATAGCATTTATGTTCAAGGAACAGTAAGATTATTTTACTATATTCTAGGACTCACAGTAGGTGGCGAACCCAAAAATTTCAACAGAGCGGCGTTGATATTCAATGTTATAATACAAGCAGTAAGCGGCAATATGCCGCTTTGTCATAATTAGTTTTATTGCTAGACCCGACAGAGTCAAAATTTTTGAGTATATCTACGTATATCTGTCACACCACATAAATTAAATAGACATACGTCAAATAACCCTACTCTTTCTAATACAAAATGTTGCTAAGCTACTGCTATAAAATGCTGTGTATTCTTTCTTCGAACAAATGACCCTGAATAGTCATCTTTTGTGAATAATAGTTTACATACTAGTTTATGCAGACAGACAGGGAGAGGTATATGATCTAATTTCATACTGGGTATATAACCACAAAATCTAAAAATTGTCATGTTATTTGTCTGCGCTTTCAAGAACATTAAAAAATATTTCGCTTTTGGACAATTTTACTAAGTTTTATGTCGCGACTTTTATAAAATGAGGTAACTTATAAATATCCAACAAATGATATGAATTTAGTAATACCCCAACATATTGCAAATGTGCGCATGCGTAGTTCCATTATTTGAAGCTTTATTGTTTATATCGACAGAAATCAAGTCAAGCGCCTTGAAATATTAATCTCGACCGAACGATTGTTTATTTTAAAGATTGAAAAGGGATTTACTAAATTCAAGCGGCTTCAAACGTCGAGAGAAACGTAGTCACAATTTCCGAATTTGAAAGAGAAAAAAGAACTCACCCTCCTCGCATCTGCATCATCTGCATCATTCTCCTCTCACGAGCTCTGAGGATCTCCTCCTTCTTCTTTTTGTCCGAGGGAGGTTTGGCAAGTGAAACTTCAATATGAGAACCGCCCATTTCTTTACCATCAAGCCCTTCCATGGCTTTGACGGCACAGTCCCTGTCCTCGAAGTGAATGAAAGCATAGTCCTTGATCTTTTTCACACGTTCCACTTTGCCATATTGCTCGAACGATTCCTTGAGCTTCTCTTCGCTGATGTCCTGCGTGAGATTGCGAACGTACAGGACCTTGACCTTGGACATGGTCTGCTCATCGGGCTCTTCCTGAGGATCGGCCCAGTCCACGATGATATCACAGCCCCAGACTTTAATGCGGCCAGTGCCAAGGCGTCGTTTTGCCAACGAGGCCGCCTTATGGCTTTCGTATTCGAGGAAGCAAAAGCCGCGGTTTTTCTTTTTGTCATCTGGTGAGCTGTAGATGATGACCTCCATGAGACCAGCTGCACACAAAGAACAGAGGGTGTCAGATGGTGGGACGCGTGCGCTGCACCGATCAGCGATCAGTGATCAGTGTGAGAGGGCAGAGCGGAGCAGGGCGGGGCGGAGCGGTGTTCAGGCTCTGCAGGTGTCAGGCGCTAGTGGTCAAGTGAAGTGTAGGTGTAGGAGGTGGATCGTAATTAAAACACATTTTGTTAAATGCGCTCCACATACGACAGTAGGTATGAGTATGACAGGTAGCGGTGGCATGAGGTATGAAGGAAAACCAAAACGGATACATGCGCTGCAATGCAACGCATCCATCCCTTCTTGGTAGCCCATACACACATACAACTCTTAAGGCTGGTTCTTGTAAGCTCTAAACGTATTCATTTATCTTAGCATTAGCATTAAACATTACATTGTCCGGTATATGTATTTCTTAGGGCAAACCAATAAAATCGGGCCTGTAATTTCATTTTTACTTCCTTGTACGAAGGAAGTATTGTAATCGCGAAAAATTTCGGTTTTCAGATTTCAACGGAAATATCCATTTTGACCATCCCTGAATCCATTTTGACTAATTTCGTCGTGACGTCTGTACGTACGTATCTCGCATAACTCAAAAACGGTAAGCCGTAGAAAGTTGAAATTTTGTATTTAGGACTGCTATAACATCTAGTTGTGCACCTCCCTTTTTGGTTATTACATAATTTCCAGAAATGGTACTTTATTTGAAGCCTATAATAGATTTTAATGAAAAACTATTTTAAAATATAATCCAAACTTTTCAAATTTGGTATATAAGACTTTTATGTCAATTGGAATAACATAGTAGATTTTGGTTAAAACAGGCTAACCGGAAGTGATGTATTACCTGAAGTTGTTAACAGTTTTTCTTGAATAAAATGGTTTCATTTTGATTTTAGAAATGATTGCTTCAAATAAGAGTTTTAGAGTATTAAATTTTGCGTCTAGCACATCAAGTATTATTAAATTAGTCCTTTGTATACGCGAGATATGTAAATTTAAAATTTATATACTTTTTGGTTTTTGTAATGAAGCTTGCTATGGATTAGGACAAAAAATAATAAAATAAAAAATAGATGTTAATGTCAAATTACGTCAAATACGTGCAATTTTATAATTGGTCTATACTTCATACTGGTCTTGCGTACAAGGAAGTCGTGTGGTGCCCACATCAAATTTTTTCTGACAGCGACACGTCGTTTTTATCATAAATATATTGTTGGCACTCATTTTTACTCAAGACATGGTCCGGGTTCAGCACGGCCCAGCGCTGAGCACCGAAGTTAGCCGAACACATTTGCTGAACCAATCACATTAAACCATGTTCCACTTACACTATTAAGAGGAATGGAACCCATGCGTACTAGATATGAAACGAAAATTCAAATAAATTGTTCCTGTACTAGAACTATTAATATTTTTAAAAATTAAACATTAGACGAACATACTTCTAATATGAACCTGTATTTAAAAAAAAAGTATTATTAAAATCTATTAGTATTTGACCTTGATTTTGTTTTTCCCATAAAATCAAAGTCAAATACTAATAGATTTCAATTCTACTTTTTTTAAAATACAGATTCATATCAGAAGTATGTTCGTCTAATGTTGAATTTTTTAAAATGTTAATAGTTCTAGTATAGGAACAATTTGAATTTTCGCTTCATATCTAGTGCGCAGGGGTTCCATTCCTCTTAAGTATTGCAGAGAATAAGGGAATAGTTTTGACCGCTCTGATTGGCTGAAACTGGAGACAAGAGACAAGTTTACTCTATGTAATTTCGGCTACTTAAAACTGGCGCTGATGTGAGCGCCATTTATTGAATGGCTTAAATGGAACAGAGTATAGTCTTTTAATTGCGTTTGACAAACTTCTGTGCCCAGCGCTGGGACATGTTGAACGCGGTCAATGTGACAGAATTATTGAGTAACCGAATATTGCTGGAATCAAGCATCTACTCTACTGAGTGGTCGGCATTAGCATTACTACTTAAAATTGAGAAATTGCCATATTCTAAAGTTACGGCATAATGCTAAGGTTGTCTATACTCGAATTATTAATGCTAATGCTAAGATAAATTCCTAAGGTTGCAGCTTACATAAACCAGCCTTCACTCACTCTTACTTCTCTCGCACAAATCTTGAAATGGAATCAGACCTCCCACTCCACTTACGTACACATCACTTGTGACGAATCACATAACAATTGTAAAACCAATTAGAACCAAATATTCAATTCTCAATCACATCCATTCAGTCCAAACTCTGTCGATCGTTTCCAATAAAATACTTATACTTAACATCTAAATATTACATATAATAATTATAAATTTATCTTAATTTCGAGATGTGACGGCTGGATACTTTTTGGGTTTTTTTCTTTTTTAATTTTGATTTGTTTGATTTGTTTTTCAGTGACGAGAGGTCCGAGTTAGGATCAGTTACGAAGGTGGATGCACGCACGCGATTCACACAGGAATATTTGTACAAAATAAACAAGTGTATTGATATTAAATCATATTAATAGTCCCCTGCCCTATACCCGGTAGGGGGTGCGTGACGAGAGAGAAAACATTAGAGACAGGCGCAGACTTGTCACAAGTTACAACTAAGACTAAAAGTTTTTTTTAAATATATTTTTAATTTAGTTTAGGTAATTTTGATTTGAATTTTTGTCCAGCTTTCGCTGTGCGGACAGAGGGCTACTGTTACTTGTCATTTTCTTTGATTTAATTCTTAAGGAGGGTGTATTTTTTCATCAACTTACGTGCGTGTTTGGAAAACTCTTCAAACAAATCATCTCGATCCCGATTCTTGGGTATATAGCCCACAAATAAGCGATGATTGTTATAAGAAATGGTTACGCCAATCTTTTTGCCTTTTCGAATTTCATAATCATTCAGCTGCAAGAACAACGTGGAAGGGTAGTAGCCAATTAAGCCTGCGCGTGGTTCTGGTTGTATTTAGGGTCATTGAGACTGAGGATTCAAGACAAGAGAAAGAAAGGGAAATGGGAACGGAAGTGATCAAGACAGAGCGGGCGGGTAAACAGGTACTAAGACAAGGCAGAACAGATGTTCAGGGTGGAGTGGGGTTTGTGTGTTTGAGAAAAAAGGTACAGGGACGACAGGGATCTTGTGAGCCCGGCAGCCGGCCGCCACTAACTCTACTAAACTGAGATTTGTACAAATGTTGCTCGCACTTTACCTGTTAATTTACCAAATTCTTCCAGTATCTCCTCTTTGCCTTTAGACTTTGGTATGTTGCCCACAAAAAGACGCAGATTCGGAACGCTAATGTTAATTTTCAGGTTCTTGCCGGGTGCGATTTCATGATTATCGAGCTGTGGGATGCAGAAAAACAGACACATGCCAAAATTTGGTAAACGAGCCACATCAAAAATACAAAAAAATAATCAATTTTGTAAAACAAAGAATAATAAATCAATGGGTTGTCTTTGAATTTTGGTCGCCGCACCGGTGGTCCTAAACAGAGATTTAGAAACCCGCCTGCTCCCGTTCTTGCGCCTTGCGCCGGGAGGTCGAGTTTCGCGCCGCTAGCCAATTTAGCACATCCAGCACCACTACCGCTGCACCAAAACGGAATTTAGATACCACTCGCCACGCAGATCCAGTCTCAATTTTGCCCCTCGAGCTTGAGCAAAGAGGAGACCTGAAAAAGATAGTCTTTAGACATAAAAACACCGGAGCCGAAGAACTGAGTGCCAATCTGTTCCAGCTGCTGGAATCCTGCAAATGTGACAGGAACAAGTGAAGGAGAGCTACAAGGCTATACGGGAAGCGTGCGCTCAGTGGTCAGAGCCGCTGCAACAAAAGTCAACCACTTGAATTGCTGATGGCTTTGACGACTAGAAGCCACACACACAACACAACACAAAAAATCAATAATATGTATGTTTCAATCAAATTCCCTATATAAAATTATCCATTAAGTAAACAAATTTATCAAATCACCTGATATAGATTTACACAAAAATCAAACAACAATATGAATCTAATATTGAACAAACAACTTTGTAATACAAGACTTTTGTGTGAAACCAATCAGTTCGATAATACATCATTGTACGATGAATTATAAAACATACTGACTCTAAAATATAGAAAACAAGTTCATCGTACTATTCTGTAAAATAAAAAAGAATTGAATAATGTAAGAAATAGAATAAGTACCAAACACGTGGACACGTGTGGTATGTATACATGTACAGGTGTTTGGTGTGGTGTACGTGTACTTACATCCTTAACTGCTTGCTGGGCGGCATCGCGCGTCGTGAACGTAACAAACGCGTAGCCTCGATTCGTACCGGTCATGGGGTCCATCATGAGCCGCAGGTCCCAGATAGTGCCACACTTCTCGAACAGCGGGATCAGTTCGTCTTCGTACATGTCCTTGGGGATCTTGCCGCAAAACACCTCGCAGCCGTTGCCGGGCGTGGCGCCCTCCCAGCCGGGCGGCGGGCCGCCGTACTTACGCTGGCCGGTCGTCACGTCCAGGGTGTAGCCGGTGCGGTCCAGGATCATTTTGATCTTCTCCTCATCTGGGCCCTTGGCGGGGACCGGGGCGGGCGTGCTGGGGCCACCCGTTCCGCTCGGTCCCGCGCGGCTCTTCTGTCTGTAGGTCTTCATCACGCCACACAGGTACGCTGATTTGTTCGACACGTGCTCTAAATTTGAATCAAGAAATTGTCCCAAAACATTCAGAGCACCATCCACTGGGAACTCCTTCAACGCGTCCAGTGCTCTCTCGTCCAGATCTACATGTGCTAATTTTCCAGTCTTGTATATGTCGTCGAGTTTCGCGGCCACCTTCTGGTCCAAACCGTATTTTATAAGCTTAGCATAGTCTTCTGTCCGTTCTCCTTCAGATTCGACTTTCATCGATTCTTCCATCATTAATTCACCATTCCCTTCGGCCATAGCTGCAACACACAATATTCAAATAATACACAAATTATCCAATTACTCTAATCACACTTGAAGAGCCATTTGCAAAATTTCAATCTCATTTCGTAACAACATATTCAAGATTTTACAAAAATGCATTTAAAAAAATAAATGTTAAATTTCTGTAAAAAATGCACAGAAAAACAATTTAGTATGTATAACTAACACATAACATAAAAACCAAAAACGGAATTTACGCATAACACCTTCCTGCATCATGCACAATAAATACATTTCATTGTTCTCAACTGCATAATGCACTTGCCTACAAATGCCACATATAACAATAAAAATGTGTTATTTACTGTTTTCTAATTAACAAAAAGTGGTATTGATAAAATTTATAATGAAAAACGTGCTTAGAGTCGTTTAAAAACTAATTAAAGCTAACAAAAAAACCTAATTTAAAATTTCCCGCCAAGCTTCAATGGTTCATACAGAACACGTACTTTACAGATTTGACAATGTAAAGAATTTTTCAAATTCCGCGAAACAGGGGCGCAATAATGCATAAATATTGCATTCACGTATTATATTATCGATTTTAGAAGCACTTATTATTAATTTTAAGCACGCGATGACTTGTAAAACAGCAAGTTGTCACAACACGCCGGCCGGCACAAATGCATCCGAGATAACCGTTACTAAAAATACCCCGTACTTCACTTTCACAGCCGTATGAATCACAAATATACTATAGATAAACATTAATGTAACTTATAAACAACCTACACATTTTTTTATCTCGAAGAAATCACGAATTATATCCAAAAACACAAATAATTTACCTCTTGGTGCCTAAAACGTATCCCTATAGTGGAAAATGGCGGCACAACGTCACTCGATGGCTATTCGGGGTTCACATGAAAACGCGCACGGACTCCGTAGCCTCGAACCCAGACTAGCGCGCACAATTATGAACACTAACTCACGCCGGGAATTTAAAAGAAAAAAAACCAAAAGATGTGTGCAGGATTGGCTGTTATTTTGCGAATTTATTCTTGTACATTAAAAAAACCACAGACTAACAAGAGCTGACACGAGTACTAAAAATGAACCTAAAAATAACTCCCGGTATTCTATTTTAGAATTTTCAAATGCCGCAGGAGACAACAGTTGAAATATTAAACGATTTTATTAAAAATTGCAACACTCACTTTATTAATCAATCTATTGCGATGATGAAAACACGATAAAACTAAAGCATCCTTTAACAATTACACTTAACAAAAAACATGATTTAATAATTTCACAGACACAACACAATCAATTAAAACAACAAAACATTAAACTATGCAGTGATTGAACTACTTCATTTACTTAAAATCAACTAAAAACTTAAATAAAACACAACGGTCACACAGTATAGTAAGTGTTTGGTGTAGTACCGACTCCCGCGGCTTTGGATGAAATGCAACGGCCTCGCCGCGGTTCGCAGAGAATCCGTTGTTTTGCAAGTCGCGTCACTTGCATCGGGACAGCCCGCGGCCAATGCTCATGCGCGACGCGTCTTTTGCGACGACCCCCTTCACCCTTTCAGTACGAGCACCGGCAATCTCCCTTCCCCTGCCGTTGTCTGCGTCGATCGTCGCCTAGCCCTAACCGACCGTATACATTCGTCCTATCCTATTCGTCTTGCTCTTGCTTGCATTTTTACGATTATTCCTCTACCCTATCCCGACCATAAAAAATCCGCAAAGTGAAAAATGCACTGTACTCGCACAACACACAAACCTAACGGATATTTCAATTTTTCTCAAAATTAAACATTTTGTGTAGTAAAAATTAATCTCCTAGAAACTGCCATAGGTATCAAAGTCGCAAACCATAGCCTACGTTACATTACAATAAAAATGCTAGACAGGTTGTTAACTCAAAGATTGGTGTGATAAATCTGGTAGCAATGAACTTTAGACAAATATATTTTTCATTGATATTACTATAATTATTGTGATAATGATGAATTGTCATTTGCAAAAATTTCGATTTCGTTCATACAGCATGCAATCCCAGATGATACGTTCCCGCCAAAGTTGCAAACAGGTCTTGCAAGATCCATTCGGAGTACAAAAACAACAATTTTTCAAAAGGGGCGGAGGCGGTTAGAATCTTTAGAAACTGGTTTTCGGCGAGGCCGCTATCTGCACAACGCTAGCACCGGACTTCGGAGAGCGGAGACCAAGAGAACACACAGACGCACAGCTGCATGTTACACATAATAATTCGTCTCCCCTTGCCTCACGGCACTTGCCGAATATAATCGCGAGATGTTAGGGACAAAGCAAAGGCGTTGCACTGTGCACGGGAGAGATCGGCTGCGTCCCCTCATCCAATGCTTCTGTAACGGTCAAGATGCAAATGACCATTTGAAGAATTATGTGCTACGTGAAAAATTGAGTTTCATGTCATCAAACGGATATATAATAACTCGGCGCCGAAAGACCGGCCATCTCTTATCCCTTTACTTGGTTGGATCTCATTCTCAATGCTGAGAAACGGGAAACCTTCTCGTCTCCAGTTTCACTTTAACATTTTACTTCCACTAATCCTTGAAATCATGAATTATGTATTTTCATTCATTTCACATCATCTTACAAATAATTAAAATAATATAAAATACATCACGGCATATTACCCAGTGCCAATCTGATTAGAAGACAGAATTCAGTAATGATGACGACATTCGTATCGTGCGGGCGTTTACCAAGCGTCACCCCACGGCGAGCCTCACGGGCACTCATTGCTCGCGTAGAGAGTGCACCACAGGGGCCACTTAAAATTCGAAATATTTTTTTGGCATCGGTCGGGATCGAACCTGGTTTCCCATATTCGCGACCAAAACACTCATATATTCTCCTTTTATACGCAAACTTCTTAAAATAAATAAATAATTATACGATCACGGCATATTCATATTACCCAATTCTGGGTAGAGAGTGCACCACAAGGGTCACTTTTGTGCCATTTAAGAAACGAAAGTTTCCCCAGATTCGGGACCAGACACTTCAGCACGCGGCCACGAGACCCCAAATGTTCTCACTTTATACGCAAACTTCTCGAACGCCATTATTCATTTCATTATTTAAAATAAAATAAATATATCATCACGGCATATTACCCATTGCTGGGTGTGCCAATCTGCATTGTTTGCAGATGTCGGTAATGATGATGACATATTTGTACCGTGTGGGCGTTTACCAGGCGTCACCTCACGGGCACTCATTGCTGGCGTGGAGAGTGGACCACAGAGGTCAATAAATAAATATATCATGGCGTATTACCCGTTGCTGGGTGTGCCAGTCTGCTTTGTACGCAGATTTCGGTAATGATGGTGACATATTTGTACCCTGTGGGCATTTATCGGGCACTCATTGCTAGTGTAGAGAGTGCCATTTTAAATTCGAAATATTTTTTTCTATTTTGGTTCTCTAATATGTACTAAACTCATTTGGATGTCATAAAGTACTTATTTATGACATCCAAATGAGTTGCATAAAGTGCATATTAAAGAACCAAAATAGAAATTCCTAAAAATGAAATAACGTATATTTTTAAATATTTTATGACAAAAGAATCAAAATAGAAAATAGTACATTAAGATACAAGTTTCATAAGACAATATCAGCGCACGCGTCATTTTTAGAAACGAGCGGCTTGCCGCGAGTTTTCCAAGGGGACAAGTGCGCTGAAATGTCTTATGAAACGTGTATTTTATATAATTTTTTTCTATTTTGGTATTTTTTTAAATTTACGTTATTTCATGTCCAGGAACTTCAATTTCGGTTGTTTAATATGTACTTTATGAAACTCATTTGGATGTCACAAAGAAGTACTTTATGATATCCAAATGGGTTTCATAAAGTACATATTAAAGAACCAAAATAGAAAAAATAGTATAAAATACACGTTTCATTGTCCCCTTAGAAAACTCGCAGTAAGCCGCTCGTTTTTAACAAAGTCGCGTGCGTTAAAATCATGTCTTATGAAACTTGTATTTTAATGTACTATTTTGGCATCGAACCCGGTTCCCCAAATTCGTGAACAGATACTCAAGCACGCTGCCACGGGACGCCAAATATCCTTAATACACAAACTTCTTGAAAACCATTATTCAATATTTTTCATTATTTAACCATTTATTATTGATAATAAGTAGATTTTCCTCATTTCCCAGTTTTCTAAATTGAAGTTCATTTAAACGCAATTAAGAAAAATATACTTAACTGGAAATTTAATAAGAAAAATGTATTATGTATTATTTACAGAGAAGCAATGAATCATTAAAAGCAAATTATGTTCATGAATATAGAATGGAAGATAAGAGAGATATGGCTAAACTGAAAACAGATGGAGAAAAGACATCCGAAAAGCCCGCTCGGCGTTCAGCCGCGCCGCTTTCTGCTTAGCATGGCTCATGGCATACCACTCACCTGATTCACCGCCCCCCTCTTTCTAACTAAAAACACTTGTTGTGTTCATGCTGTTGTGTACGTTTAGTTTGGGTGGATCGAATATACTTCCCTTTAGTTGTTAGTGGTAGCTAATATGTAAACAATACAGTTTTAAGTTTGTACGTAAATTTTAAGTGCTCAAAATGGCTTTTAACATTACTCGAATTATACATTTAACTGTGTTCTCGTCGTCAGTTTATTTAGTATGTTTGTGGTTAATTGGAATGGGCGTTGTTACCAATGGACAATACGAATGGCAAGTGCTTGACGCATACGACGAAGTGAGGCTTCAAATGGATAAAGTTAACAAATATAACTGCCCTATTCAACATCTTGGGGATTTATTCCTCCCAGAAGATTCTGTTTCTCATCTTCCCGATATAAAAGAAGTCAACATAAACCCTGTGTTCCCAAACAGAACTAATTTACTGCACCTACACAACATGGCATTAAGTCGTTCATTTTTCTGGAGTTACATATTACAAAGTAGATTTATAAGACCTGCAATAAACGACACATACGATCCAGGAATGATGTACTACTTTTTGTCTTCTTTGGCTGATGTTTCAGCTAATCCGCATATCAACGCATCAGCTACATATTTTTCACCAAATATGTCGTATTCTCCGTCCTACAGAGGGTTTTTCAATAAAACAATGCCTAGATTTGCACCGCGCACATTCAGAGCTGACGACTTCAATGATCCAATTCACCTTGAAAGAATTTCTACTTTGAATACATTTACAGTACAAGATTTGGGTGCTATTCCCGAAAGCAGCTCTTCATGGGATTACACATCCGATTTTTATAGAATAAACGAATGGTACAAAATGTGGTTACCTGATAATGTAGATTTTCGTCACGATACCAAAACAACTTATCACGTTGAAATTCGATATGCGAACAATACAAATGAAACGTTTACATTTCACGGTCCGCCAGGTGCCGATGAAGTTCCGGGGCCAGTAAAATGGACAAGGCCTTATTTTGATTGCGGACGGTCAAATCGGTGGCTAGTCGCAGCAGTAGTTCCGATTGCAGATATTTACCCTCGTCATACTGGTTTCAGACATATTGAATACCCCACGTAAGTTTATAATTAAATTAGAGGGTCGTTAAGAACTCCACTACTGTTGCAACTTTGAAATTTTAATTAGGAATCCAATACGAATTTAAAATCTTCCTAACAATTAAATATTCATTTTTAGTTACACGGCAGCTACTGTTATAGAAATGGATTTTGAAAGGATAGATATAAATCAATGTCCGAAAGGATTAGGAAATAATGGACCAAATATATTTGCAAATTCAGCGCGGTGTCGAGAAGAAACAACAGAGGTAAGAGAATCAAACTCAAACAGCTTTCATTCATATTTTAAATAAATGTAGCGCAAAAAGTTGGCGGGAAAATAATTTTGTTTTGCTATTTATAAACAAAAATTTGGCTCAAGTGCAAGATCAAATTCATTCAAACAACAAGAAAAATAGAATATGCCACCAAGGCTCATTACACATTTCTGGATGTGCCAAACTACTTTTGATAGCATTTCTCAGACGTTACCTCACGGGCTGTCAAAGCTGTTATGCAGATACCATCTCAGGAAACTCTTTTATGCTATTTGAAAATTAGAAATCATTTGCCGTCGGTCGGTTTCGAACGCGGGCAATCAAATCACAATTATTAATCACAACGCAGTTTCTAGTTACTAGCTGCATTTTATCAATGGACCTTTCCAATTTAAGGGCTATCTCTTTCTATCGCTGCAAATAGTAAGAAAATGGCGCGAACAACTGCCAGTTGAGCTGTCAAACGAAACGTCAAAAATATTGCAGTCATTAAAATACCTGTATTCTCAGTGAAAATTGCATCGTTAGACATTTTACCTTCAATAAAAGCTTTTGTAACTTATTTCGATAAGATTTTTTAAAGTTATCTTACATTTTACGTCTAATTTTTTTAGAATCAAACGTCATAGATCTCATTTGTTCTTACTATGCGCAGATCCCCATTGCGCATATCTTCTATCTCTTTAAATTGGAAAGGTCCATTGAAGTCAAATAGGGGATTACAGCTCAATCGAATTAAGGGAAATTAATAAAAAAAATAGTGAAAGTATATGCTTAATAATGAATATTAATAAAGAAATAAAATGATATAATTGAAATACTGCGGAAATAAGGGGGTTTTGTTTTAGCAGCTCATCACTCATATGAAATCTATGTATATTATTTTGATTGGCGACTCAAAGATCACCTATAAATATATAACGAATATCGAGTTGGGGCGGAGCCTACTACCAATGGAAGTAGAGAAATTCAAATAGCGAAGGCGTGGCTATCAGTCCAGTAGTGCAATTCTCAAACAGTTTTTATTTGAATATAAATATTTTGCATTAAACTTAATAATTTAAATACATTTCCAATTATAAATCATGTCGACTTGTACAGTATAATAATATTCATTAATTTTTTATAAATATAATTTAAAAATAGCATATATTTCAAAAACATTTAGGTCCACGAAGAAAATAGTTTGATATAAAAACTTATATGCGTGACGTCACATCTATATTTTCAAATTTCAGAGGATTGTAAGTCGCTTATTAATAGGATTTTTTTCACCGGATTTTCACCGATAGTCTTAGTTTTACTTATACGTTCAGATGAAATTGTAAAAAAAAATGGTGGAGTCCCCTATTTCACTAACCGCAAAAGTATTATAATGGGGTATTCTAATGTAGTAAAATTTAAGTTAAAAATATAGATAAATATATCATCACGGCTTATTACCCATAGCTGGGTGTGCCAATCTGATTTATACACAGATATCGGTAATGATGAAATATTTGTACCGTGCGGGCGCTTACCAGGCGTCACCTCATGGGCACTCATTGCTGGCGTGGAGTGCGTCACAGGGGTCAATTTTGTTCCATTTAAAATTGGAAATATTTGACGTCGGTCGGGATCGAACCCGGTTCCCCAGATTTGCGACCTGACACTCAGGCACTCGGCCACGAGACCCCAACAAAAATGATATAGCATTGTGAATTTTACCTAACAATAACCGAATAACATAAAAAAAAATTAAAATTTATTTTTTTATACATGCGTTTTCTTGCCATTATTTTGGCGCTAAAAGGGTATCACGTGGTTTGTGACGTACGAATGACTGTTGACATTTTCAACAAATTTTGTACATGTAACTTCTGTTAACAGGAAGCAGTTTTTCTGTCACTGTCTTGTTTGTATTAGTTTTATTACATTTTGTGTGTTTACAAGCTTTCTATTAATATATATTTATTAAATGTCATCAGCTCCTCTTACGTCACATCCGGTAAAATTGAAATTTTCTATAGGGCTGTTGCAAGAATTTTTATATGAGTTCTAAGTATTAAATTTTAAAAGATATTGTCCTTTAAAGAGCCTCAAATATGAAAATATCACGAAATATCCACTTACTTAAAACCAATGGACCTTTTCAATTTAAGGAGATAGAAGATATGTGCAATGGAGATCTGCGCATAGTAAGAACAACAGAGATATATGGCGTTTGTTTTTAAAAAATTTAGACGTAAAATGTGAGAATATCTCAAATAACTTTAAAAAATCTTATAGAAATAAGTTACAAAAGTTTTTATTGAAATTAAAATGTCTAACGATGCAAATTTTCACTGAGAATACAGGTATTTTAATGACTGCAATATTTTTGACGTTTCGTTTGACAGCCCAACTGGCAGTTGTTCTCGCCATTTTCTTACTATTTGCAGCGATAGAAAGAGATAGCCGTTAAATTGAAAAGGTCCATTATTGAAATTTGTGTAATATTTTCAAAAAGTTATGTGATCTGAAACAGAATGTGACGTCAGACCACATACAGTTTAACATGTGACAAACTGTCGCCTACTTTTATTTATATAAATAACGTATACTGTTTTCTATTGGCTTTGAATGACGTACTGTATGTCCTCCGACGTCACAGAAGTGGGGGGGGGGTTTCATGACTATTTCTTGCGCCAATCTTTTTATTTAATTATTTACAAAAATAACACTGTTTTTATTATTTTTTATTACTATGAATAGTATTGCATAAAGTTTCATTTAAAATACTTTAAAAAAATTTGGAACCGGCTCATAAATATTTAAAAATAATATCTCGCTCAAATTAAATTTTAAAAAAAACCCAAGAACAAATAAATGATTTTTTTTGTTTTTTTTAACAACAAAATTTTATTATTTAATTATTTACAGTACTAATGCGGGAATTGGCTATTGCATGCACTTATTTTGAGTTTGAAAACATTTCAATTGTAGAAAATAGTATATTAAAGAACGTGTTTTATAAGACATGTTTTTTTCGCACGCGTCAAAATTTAGAAAACGAGCGTTAGCGAGTTTTCTAATTGACAAATGCGAAAGAAAGTCTTCTAAAATGAGTTCTTTATACTATTTTTTATATTTTGCGCCTTCTACAATAACATTTACTTATTCAATTTCAAATATTCAAATATTCTTACCTAAATAAAAAAAAAAAATAATAACTTCGACATTATATTATTAAAATGAATTGTCAATTAACTAAAAATAAATTAGGTAAAAATGGGTTAAAGAAACGTCATCTAGTACCAACCGTCTAAAACAAAAAATTGCGTATCGAAATGAAGGTCATTACGATACGCAATTGCGTATCGTAATGACTTCATTATAAACGCAAAATATAAAAAGAGAATTTTTGGGGCTAGTACCGTAATGTTATTTACTCATCAAATAAATTTCCGAAAACTGTATTTTTCACTCGGTCCTTCTAAGGCAAAAAATACTATCTAAATGTATGCGGGTTTATTTTTTGGTGATTCGACGAAAAGATATTACTATAGTATTTATTATTTTCGTAGTGTGAGCCATTAGATGGTTGGGGATTCCGCCGTGGTGGTTACCAATGTCGTTGTAAACCAGGTTTTCGATTACCATTTACCGTCCGGCGACCATATTTAGGTGAAATAATTGAAAGAGCAACTGCTGAACAATATTACAACGGATATGGTTGCCAGAAAATAGGATGTAAGCATATTTATGATATTTTTAATCTCCTCTGTAATTATTTACCTACTTTTAGGGGTGCAAAAAATACCGGTACAATGGGAAAGGGCGCCACCCTATATACGAAACATGTATTTAGAAAAATATCTACAGTACACGACTAATGTAACTGGACCAGAAGTATTTAAGGCCCAACATATCAATGTTAATAAAGTGTTAGATTTCATTTTATACATGACAAAGGATACGTGCCAAAAGTAAGACATTAAATAATTCTAAATCATTCTACAATCATTTATCGCCACACATTCCTCTCATTCATTTTTTATACGTTCATACGAATCAGTGGCGGCTCATGGGTAAAATTTGGTAAACATTTGCACTTCCTTAAGTTCATCCTTCGTGTTTTAATTTCAGATCTGGCTTCGGATGACCTTTTGCCTTTATTTCCAAACGTATTTCACAATTTATTGCTTTTTAGTTTTAAAATATAGAACTGAACTTACGATGTCACTATCCGCTACTAGACTGATGCTTTGGTCATTGACCATGTGTAAGCTAATAGGGTGGTGGTTGTCTTCGTCTAACGCAAGCAAAGTTACAATTCATTTGTCTTTGTCTGACGCGTGGGCTTGTATACTATTATTCACGAAAGATGACTATTCAAGGTCATTTGTTCGAAGAAAGAATACACATCACTTTACAGCAGTAGCTTAGCAACATTTTGTATTAGAAAGAGAAAGATTACTTGACCTATGTCTATTTAATTTATGTGGTGTGACAGATGTACGAAAATAGTGACATTACTTTCTAGCATACTATAAATAATAATGACGTATGTCGTAGAATTACAGATACCTAATTATCTACTACACTGCCCTCTGTGCTAATATTTACCCAGTGGTGTTGACGTTTAAATCAAATTATTATTCTTTGGTTTATAAGTTGTCTATGTTTTTGTATTTTGCAAAAACATAAGTGAAGAACATAAATCTTTCAGAAGGCATTAGTTAGAAAGAAACATAATTTTCAAATGAATTACTCTTATTTTTTCAGTTAAAATGTGGCCATAAATATTTCATGTTGCACGCCTATGCATATGAAATGCAATGAAGTTATCTGCAACTAATATATCAGACGGCTCATAAATGACCTTGAATAATCATCTTTCGTGAATAATAGTTTATATGCAGCATAAACACAACGTGGTCACATCTTTGATGTGACCCAAGCAGCGCGCGCACTCGCACCATTCGCTGTCTTGCATTCAGCACATTGGAATCGTGTGCAAGCAACGACACGACGGAGTGACTATTAAAAATTATTAAATGAAAAATATTTTATCATTTTTATTTTGTCACTTTTTATTTTCTGCTTTTAATTAATAAATATGGGAGGTCAATGACCCAATGGAGGAACAGCCACAAATACATCGTTTTTATTAAATTTTATTTCATTTCAGTTACGATCCAGATGATTTGAAACTAACAGGAGATTATAGTTACGGAGCTCGCGAACAATTCCTCAACGAAGCTAGAATGGCTGTGAGATTAGCTAATTTCATAAGTGGCTTTTTACAAGTAATGCCCATTTACTGCAATTAGAAACATATAATCCAATCAATTTTTATTAGATTGTAGATCCAAAGGAAGTATATTCCGGAAAACGAGTTGCAGACAAACCCTTAACCGAAGATCAAATGATTGGTGAAACATTAGCTTTAGTTTTAGGTAACAGCAAGATTTGGGCAGCTGGAACTTATTGGCAAAGAAATAAGTTCACAAATCGTACTTTATTTGCACCTTACGCGTACAAAACTGAACTCAATACAAGAAAGTTCAAAGTTGAAGATCTTGCCAGGTTGAACAAATCAGGTAAGAAAAAAAATCATCTTTATATATAACCAATTTTTTTTTTAAAAAAAAAAAAAAGTTCGTTTAATTTTGAAGCAGTTCGTAGTATTAAAAAGTCATAATTGTTTTTAGTTTAACTGCATTTAATTTTTTACGAAATCTATAGCTATTTTTCTCGCACCAGTTTCTATAATAGGCTGCGCGAGATAGATTGCAATAGTGTGACGTCATCTGTTGCACTGAAAACAAATTCAAATATCTCACAAAATAATTATTAAAGAGTATATTAAGTATTAAGAACGGTAAGGATAGTTTACCGATCGAAGACAATGTTTGGGGACTGAGTGAAGCGAAGGTCCCAATTTTGTCTGAGATCGGTAATTCCTTAACGTTCGTGATGTTATACTATTTTTTGCACGATCGACACACAAAATTTGAAAGAAAAATAAGATTTGAGAATTATTTTGACATATTTAATTTTTTGTGTCATTTTTGCAGTAAACTTTGATTTTTGTTTTTATTTATTTACCGTCTCGTCTCCTGAAC
Organism: Harpalus rubripes; assembly: GCA_963082715.1. NCBI lineage: Eukaryota > Metazoa > Arthropoda > Insecta > Coleoptera > Carabidae > Harpalus > Harpalus rubripes. The sequence continues at coordinate 8,014,380 of OY720455.1, read as the reverse complement.
GGTAAGTGAAGCATATCACTTACCGTTCAGTAATTTGTAAATAAGACCTATATAACCCGATTGTGCAAAAAAATTTTTTTTTAAATCTTAATCGTTATTTATTGAGTAGCTTTAATCATTAATATTTACCAGTAACCATTTGACAATTAAAAATACATTTTCTGATTAATTTTTTCTTGAAAGAATTGGTCAAATTAAATATGTACATGTATTTTAGACCTTACAAGTCTTTAAATTCAGAGATAGTTTCCCTTAATTTCAAATATTTCAACGCTGATGTCACAACTGTATGTATGTGAGAAATGTTTGTGTGAGTATGAAGCTTTGACGTCAAAAATTTAGTCCGTGTTTACAGCCGCGAAGGTTTATTAGCAAATTTTGAATGAAAAGTCGCATATTTCAAATTATTTTATATTAAAATATTTATTAAATGAAATGGATTTCATGGTTCTATAAAAAGAAATCGACAACTTTTTTAAAAATCCCATTGACATTTCTGAAATTTATGACCGTATTATGCTCAAAACTATGAATCTTATGTATGTAAAAAACTAACCAAAACACATCTACACTATTATTCACGAAAGATGACTATTCAAGGTCATTTGTTCGAAGAAAGAATACACATCACTTTATAGCAATAGCTTAGCAACATTTTGTATTAGAAAAAGAAAGATTATTTGACCTATGTCTATTTAATTTATGTGGTGTGACAGATATACGTAAATAGTGGCATTACTTTCTAACACACTATAAATAATAATGACATATGTCGTAGAATTGCAGATACCTAATTATCTACTGCACTGCCCTCTGTGCTAATATTTACCCAGTGGCGTTGACGTTTAAATCAAATTATTATTCCTTGGTTTATAAGTTATGTATTTGTATTTTGTAAAAACATAAGTGAAGAACATAAATCTTTCAGAAAGGCATTATTTACAAAGAAAAATATTTTTCAAATGAATTACTCTTATTTTTTCAGTTAATATGTTTCCATAAATATTTCATGTTGCACGCCTATGCAAACTAAATGCAATGAAGTTATCTGCAAGCAATATTATATCACACGGCTCACAGATGACCTTGAATAGTCATCTTTCGTGAATAATAGTTTATTTTTGTTAATTAATGCAGTATGATAAAAAAAAAACCTATCTTGGAGTAGGCTATGAACAGAGAAACGTATGTCTGATCATTATTCATTTCAAAAGTCAAGTTGTCAAAATTGATGTTTAAATGTAATTTTAAGGAGAAAAATTAATAAAGAAGGAAAATAAGATTCAAGAAGAAAAGCTTGATTTCTTTAAATAACATTTTTGACATTAAATTTAATTAAATATTTTTGAAATTAAGACATACCTTTCTTTTTTATAGTCTAGTCCGAATTAGGTTTTTTCAGCTAATAGAGAAAATAATTGAATCGTTCACGGTTCAGAAAGTGATAAAATATGTGTACAAAAACAATTTATAATATAATATTAATTTTTGTTGATTGATCTTCTGATTAGACGAGGTCTATTTGAAGAAAGAATGGTTCAAATTCCTGGAACAACGTTGGGTAGCTAACTTCGACTCATTGGAGAAATACTATTTGAAACTGAAGATTAGATTCAATGAAACTGGGGAGTACATGAAGAAATACGAACACTACCCTACTTTCTACCGGGCAGCTACACTAACAGACGGATACTGGACACAGCCCTATTACGATTGTTATGGAAAAGTACCTATGTGGTTCATCACTTACGCAGCGCCTTTCTTCGGCTGGGATAGTTTGAAAGCCCGTCTCGAATTCAAGTAAGAATTAATTAAATTTCCAATTTGAAACTACTTAAATCATTTTAGTTGTAAAAAATTTTTTACACCTTAACTCGATTGATTTTCAGTATGCATATACAATATATTTTTTACGGTCGTTCAGAAAATCAGCTGTTTCTGATCACTTTTTAGACCGGAAAATCCTTTACTGAATTAGCTCGACAAATTGTCTATAATGATTGTTCCACGGCGATCAGTTGTTTATTTCTTATTTCCTCGCAATAAAATAATATATTAAAGAACGTGTTTTATAAGACATATTTTTTTCGCACGCGTCAAAATTTAGAAAACCAGCGTTAGCGAGTTTTCTAATTGACAAGTGCGAAAGAAAGTCTTATAAAATGAGTTCTTTATACTTATTTTTTATATTTTGCGCCTTCTACAATAACATTTACTTACTCAATTTGTGATTATATTTGTAACCATTTGTACATTTTCATGTAAATAATCTTCCCTAAATAAAAAAAAATAATAATAATTTCAACATTATATTATTAAAATGAATTGTCAATTAACTAAAAATAAATTAGGTAAAAATGGGTTAAAGAAACGTCATCTAGTACCAACCGTCAAAAACAAAAAATTCCGTATCGAAATCATTATGAACGCAAAATATAAAAAATAAAATAATGCATACTTATAGATTTTAATATTTTTTAGGCCCGCGAAAAAAAAATTGTACCCAACATGACCTAAAAGTGTCTTTACTGGGTATCATTTTTAATTACTATTTCCTCGAAAATATATGAAAAGAATCGAATTAAAATTTTACTTAAAAAAAACTGGCATTCCCACTTGGAAACTCAAACAATTTTAGTTTTAAAATTTATTGGTGCATTTTTCTACAAAAACAGTATATTATCAGAAAAAAATAAAATTTTGCACCACATATCGAAATAATAAATCTAAATATTTAACATAAACGCATATTGCTCCGGTCGAATTGATTGAAAAACAAAGATCTAAATTAAAATTTAAAAAAAAATCAATTTAATTTTAAATTAAACAAAATAAACATAACTTTACTTCCACAGTAAATTTAAAAATGCAACGCGATTTTCTTACAGCAATGATTTTAATGTTGTAGGACCATATTGATGAATTGCTTAGAATTTGTTGATATAATTAAATTTACTTTTCAAATTTTTTTTAAAATGGCAATATTCATACAATTTATATCTTTTGTTTGTGTAAATTGAAAAAGTTAGTCACTTTTTCAAATATTTTAGCAAATTAAATAAAAAATCGTATTTTAAAATTTCTTTTGGCAATTTTTTAGCATTGGTAAAAGCAGGAATTCATAAATTAATAAAAAGTAAAAAATATGTATTATTCGAGTGTGATATTCCATTTCCTAAAATTTTTGTACGTTCTTCTTTTGTCTCAAAGCAAAACAGAATTGTATTAAAGTTTAATGCTAATTTATTTTGTGAAAACCTATGTATATTTTATTACTTTTTAGGAATGAATATTTTCATTTTTCAACCCATTTTGGGTATAGTAAATATGTTAAACTATGTTAGCATTGCATTTACCCTTTCTGAAATTGGCGGTAAATATTAGTGAATGCTACACGTTAGGGGAGTGCATAAAGGAATTAATTTATTCCGGAATTTGTTCTAGGTTGTCTAGTAACCTAGATCAGTTCTGAACTATTATTTTCTCCAAAACATCTACACTGGCCGGCGGAAAAATGGACCACTTTCAATATTATCAAACGTAATGCGTTGAATTTGTTCGTAGCGCAAAACCGTTTGCATATTCATTAGTCAATTTTTTGAGTCTATATTGATAGTCACCATTGAAATTTTTAATTGTTTTTTGTTTTTGACTTACAGGTTAAAACTTGTTTTTGTTAATTTTGAAAATATCTCGTATTATGAGACATACGGAAAAAAAACTGATGTGGCCAGCACTCCAGTACATTACCTTCCCTCGGTTCTCTGTATTTTGTACAAATTCCATACAGAAAGTTTTTTAAAATTGATTTTATAGTTGCAGTAAAATTATAATACAAATACTATATCAATCGCACTTGACATTGACATCTGTCTATCAGAATTTTTTTAATTATATTAGCTGTTTCCAGTGTTATTGCATAGCAGGCTGTTTTATGAAATTTAATTTCTTTATAATTTTTTAACTCAATATCCATTGAATATGAAGTATAAAATGTAATCAAATCGTATAGAGAATAAAATATTCTTTAATATTTATAATAACATTAACTGTGAAAAAATTATATTTAACAGCATTTTTCAAGAAAAACTTAAAATTTTCAAATGAGGGTACTTCCGGTTGACCAATTATAACCAACATCTAATCAGCTCTTCGTATGGATGTAACGAAGAGGAATATGAAAGAATTATAATTTTTAGAATTGTAGTGTTCGAGTTATCGACGGAGAAAATATCGTCACACAGACATCATCGCAAAAATAGTAAAATCGTTTTCTAAGGACTCTAAAACGTGCTTATTCATTAAAAACTCACCATCGAATTTTTTGACCAAAAACAATACCTTCCTTACCTAAAGATATGACGGAAGGTAAAAACGTTTAAACAATTTTTATTCGGTATCTTCTGTACATAGATGAATGTGGTAGTATCATTTGGGTTGCGCATATTCAGATTTTAGTGAATAAACACGTTTTAAGGTCCCTAGAATCCGATTATAACATTTTTACGATGATTGTGTGTGTGTGTGGATGTTGGATCCACGATTTCTCAAATACTATAAGACTTAAGACATTTTTAACTAGGGATTCCTCAATATTATAATAATGGGAAGAGTTGATTAAGTAACAATTGGACAACCGGAAGTAGTAGTTACAAGAAAAAAATCATCTAAATATTATTTATCGAAAATTTATGTAAATACTTATATTAAAGAACGTTAAATTCTTTATTCGATAAATATAAATTCATTATTATATCTTCTATAGATTTAGAGATAAAGAAATGCATATAAAATAATTTGATGTAAAAATTCTCAGATCAAACTATTTCAAGGCAAGAAATTCAAATGTTTGTAATTGACACATAAATGTCACTGTTACAAATATTTGTACATTATTATGAAGATTATGAAAATAAAAAAATAGTCAACAACGCAAAAAATATACGTAAAAAAGAATAAAAAAGGAATTTGCGAAAAAGTGACGAATATAAAGAAAAAGGAAAGGAAAGTAGAAAAAGAAAATTTCAGGATATTGAATATAAAGAAAATACATAATTAAAATATCCCATAGATTTTGCAAATATATGTGCAAATTATTTTGTAGTGAGACATGAATATATGTATTTGTATTTAAAAATATTTTTTGTTTTATGTGTACAACCAGGTAAAATATATGGCGAGAGGTTATGTGCTGGCCACATGAGATTTTTTTTTTTAGTTCTAAAAATTTATATAGTTATATAAAAACTGTAATTTCATATTTGGGATCCAAATTTAGGTTGTTAAACCAGACAGGTCGTAGTTCGGAATTTAATATAGTTTTCACATATCTAATATCTTAAATCTGAAAATATGTCCGTATATGGCTATTTTTAAGTGGCCCGTTTGTTTTTTTCTCTTTTCAGGGGCGTTGTGACAGTAACAATGGACCTGAAACAATTAGACATCAACCAATGTCCAGACCAATACTACGTTCCGAACGCATTTAAAGGCACGCATAAATGCGACAAGAAAACCTCATACGTAAGTAAATTTCTCAAAGCTATATTGCGAATTTTTTTATGAAACTAGGGGCTAGTGTGCAGTTTCGAGCCGGTTTTGAATCCCGTGTTTGTTTGTTGCAGTGCGTCCCGATTTTGGGCCGAGGGTACGAATCTGGTGGCTATAAATGCGAATGTTTGCAAGGATTTGAATACCCGTTCGAAGACCCTATCACGTACTACGATGGACAGCTAGTAGAAGCAGAATTTATAAATATGATTAAAGATAAAGAAACGCGTTATGACATGTTCAAATGTAGACTAGCTGGAGCTGCAAGCATCCAAGCTAGCATCATATTTTTGATAATAACGTTTATGATATCTATGTGCATGTATAGACAACGATAGATCAAAATTTATTGATTGATTGATTATTTCCATGACTTAAGTTATTATCCGTCCTTTAAGTTTTATTAACAAACCATTCCGAATATGCCTTTATATTATAGTGACCAAAGAAATTGAAAAATTTTAAAATATTTTAAATAGCACAATAAAACGGGTTGTGAAATTCTTAAGAATATCCCAGACTCAGACATGCATTTTTACTTGGCTGTACCGGCTGCCTTACAATATGTATAAAAGGGGAGAAATTAGACAAAAAAATATCAGTTGCTTAAAGCAGTTCAGTTGAATACTGCAGATGACAAGTCATGAACCTGTGCAGGAGACACTGAAACCTGTTTTATGGCAGTGGATAGCAAGGGATTTGATTTTTAGAATATCAAGAAAATTTATTATGTTAAAACGTACTTTTAGTTTCTTTTTTTAATGTTTCCGTCCATACCTGATTTTACTGTTGTTAGTTTTAAAGTTTTATATAAGTGTTTATATACTGAGAGCTATTTTTAATTAATTTTTATATACATTTTAACAGGATGTAGATATTTTTTAGATAATAAACATACTCAAACACGTCACTTACTATTATTTATAATTGACATTAATTAAATTAATAGTGATGTTCTTACTAAACGTTTAATAATTTGATACTGAACAATATTATTGATTTTGTTCAGGATATATTCAACATTTGTCGATATAAGCTGTCTCAAAAATGAAGCCTGAGCTTTTGGGATTTGATTCAGGGGGCTAACACGCATCAAAAATTAAGAGTGATTTTTGTTTACCAAATCATGAATGACAAACAAATATTAACGTTTAAACTTTTATTTTTGGGGTCTCGTGGCCGCGTGCCTGAGTGTCTGGTTGCGAATCTGGGGAACCGGGTTCGATCCTGACCGAATATTTCGAATTTTAAATGGCACAAAATTGATCCCTGTGGTGTACTCTCCACGCCAGCATTGAGTGCCTGTGAGGTGGCACCTGGTAAACGCCCGCACGGTACAAATATGTCATCATTACCGATATCTGCGTACAAAACAGATTGGCACAGCCAGCAACGGGTAATATGCCGTGATTATATATTTATTTATTTATTTTAAACTTTATTAAAAACAAATAATATAAAATATTTTCAACATCTGTTACAATATGTGTTCAAATAGGTTGCCCTCTACTCAAAGGCAAATATTCGCACGATTTATCATGGCAGCATGAAAGCTCTGTAGCATATTTTTATCCATTAACGCCACAACAGAGTAAATAGGAACATTGCCATAGCCACCTAATTGATTTATGATACACAACTAATTAAGACGGTCGTGCTTCTATGAAAAATCATGTGAATGTAGCCCCCTGAATCAAATCCCAAAAGCGTGAAAAATAATTGAACATCTAGGAGCCTATTACTATATTTGTTATTGAGCAATGATGATTGGAGGGTATATTAAACGTTTGTGCAATATATTTTGTCAATCGAAATTAGTGCAGAAGGCAGTATATAGTAGATAATTACATGTCTGTAACTCTACGACATACGTCACTGCTATTTTTAGTGTGTTAGAAAGTAATGGCACAGTTTGCATATATCTGTCACACCACATAAATTAAATAGATATACGTCAAATAAACTTTCTCTTTCCAATACAAAATGTTGCTAAGCTACTGCTATATAAAGGGCTGTGTATTCTTTCTTCAAACAAATGACTTTGAATAGTCATATTTTGTGAATTATAGTATACACCGATATTATCCAATCAAACAACAAGATCAAACTGCTCCTATTTTCACACTACTGCAATCTAAAACCAGATACAGGGCCCTATTCTGTAACTCGGTGGTTAGTTTTTAACCACTGGTTAAAATTTTTATCCAATCGTTATTGATTTGACAACTAAAAATCCCTTTTTTTGTTATATGTCCACATACTTGATTGGTTAAAAAATTTAACCAGTGGTTAAGAATTAACCACTGAGATACAGAATAGGCCCCACAGTATAGTTAAGACTTTAACTACAGTATGTTAAAAAAATTAAATTGGAGTAGGCTATGAAGAGAAAAACGTATATCTGATAATTATTCAATTTAAAAGCCAAGTTGTCAAATTGAAATGTAATTTTAAGGATCGCCGTTTCCTAATTTGTTTCCATTTCTAAAACAAGATTCAAGAAGAAAATCTTTGATTTCTTTAGATAACATTTTTGACAATATCTCGTGTCAAATTCTTCTTTATTCATAGCTTCCTCCGAGGCCATTAGGGATAAAAGAATTAATAAATTATTGCATAATTCAATTCAGTTTTTTAACTAAGTTGGAAGACCATCAATAAAATCACGAATTAAAATATGGTAGATTAGCACAAACTCGATTGAAAGCAATGATCTTTCGCCCCACGTTCTTCTCCAAGCACACTTCCTTCACCTCGTCCACATTTACACAACTCTTTTTCTCTTTCCACTCGAAAACTTTCTATCACATCTAACCACTTACACACCGTACGTCCGCGCGACCCTACACCCTCAATTTCATCAACATACGTGCGCTTCACAAGTCGTTCACTCTTCTTTCTCTCCACATGTCCAAACCATTTGCGATCCCATCTGACATACCCACATATACATCACGTAAATACTTCATTTCCACGACAGTCACTTTGCTTTTCACTTCTATACATCAAAGTAGGCACAAACACTCCATTATACACACTTAAACCCGATATTATCACCCACGGTTTTAAATCCTGGGTGTACCGGATGAACTAAGAATTTTAGTGCAAACGCGGCTTCAAAATTTGAAGTAGTAAGCGAGATATGAATTTTTAGAGTTTAGAATTTGACTGGTCGACAAACAGTTAGTTCTGGAAGGTGCAAATATTTCATCATTACCGATATCCGTGTACAAAGCAAATGGACACACCCAGCAATGGGTAATAAGTCGTGATGATATATTTATTTTATATGTTTCCTAATAAATTAAACAGTTTGACCATTATTTTTGAGAACAATGTGGCATCGAAAAATTGACGTGTAATTTTAACAACTTATGCTATAATATCGATGCTGTTTTTCTTTTAACTGACAATTAAGTTAACAGACTGTTTAACCGGAGATTTAATACAGTGCAGCTTCGAATAAAAGTACCCAGAGCACCCATCCACCTTACATCCCACACTCATTCTTTTAATTTCTCGGTTAATTCCTTCATCCCTCGAATAAAGTGCAATTACCTACGAAAATCTTATTGGAGTATTTAACAAAATAAGTGAAGCTTGGGAAATAAATTACATATACTCGTTTTGACGCTAAAGTGAATTTTAAAAAATATCTAGGAATAATAAAAGATGAACTAATTTATTGTATAATTCTGTTCATTTTACTGAATTGTTCAGGTAGAGCAATATTAATAATCAACATTGTTGCATAATATTATTGAATGCTATCATTCCGCCCGTTGCACATTGTGTGGTGTTCTTTTTTTCTCAGATACGAGTAAAAGTGGTGGGGGAAATTACCAGACGTCACCTTACGGAGGGATAAGCCGTTATGTGAAATCGTATAACAAATTGTATTTCGGAAAACATAATGTTTGTGATGATTGACAGACATATCTTTCAGTCTGGCCTTATGTATTTCCTAGTAAAATTTTACGATGACATTTAAAACATTTATCTAATCTTACATTTGTAAAATATGACATTTTAATCCATTTATACATAAAATTAATACAATCTGTACGATTTATAATATAAATATTTCAATATATTGAAACATTCTGAATATCATTTACTCATATTTTATAATAATCTATCATATGTAATATAGAATAAATAAGGGTAAATATGTACTCACCGACAAACACGACCATTTTAGCTCCTTTTTTACAGCCAAATATGCAATTTCACAAAATTTTCGAGAATTTGAAACACATTACAAAAGCAAACAATCGTAACTATTTGTATTCGTTGTCATGTCAAAAAATCACGAATCAAAAAATAATTTGAAAAATGTCACTTGAAAATTGTACTTTCAAGGAAAATTCATCAGACGTTTAAAAACTATAAGTCATTATGTAATATAACACTGCAATAAAAGTTATATATGTTATAATAAACGTTGCAAAATATAGATAAATAAAAAGATGTAGGTAGTCCATTACAAATTTATGAATGGCAGATAAACAATTAGAAGAAAAGGTGTATTAAATATACAATTTTTAATATTAAAATATATGTATTTACATTCTCAACAAAATATAAACAGATATAAATATAAACTATAAATACAGATTCTCAATACGAAAATAGATTTATGTAAAATTTCAACAATGGTATAGCTATGCAACAATAGTCACTATTAAAAATTATTCCCTAAAACCACTAAAACTTAATTATTGTTTGCCCTCTACATACGTAAATTTTATAAACCGCCCAAGCTGAATTAATTGTGCTGTTTCGTTGGTCGCGTGGCAAGCAAGTAAAAGCAGATTTCGTGGTTGTACTTTCCAAGCAAACCGCATAAAAATCAAGGAATAGAGGCACAGAGCTGAAAGAAGAAAAATATTTACATAACTTTGATCCTAAACAAACCGTACATTGTATATTTATGAATTCAAAAATGCCAAGGCCATTTATTAATTTATAAATAATAATTAAGCTGGTTATGAACCTTGGTAAATACTTACCTGTGGTCATTTTCCCACTAATAATTCTTGGATCTTTATGTATATCAGCTAGAGCGGCTATAGGAATACCCCAATTTGCAGCTGGCCCCCAAAAATGGGTGCTGAAGGCAAAATTAATTGTAGAAACTGCAAAAAATGAAAAATCTTTTATTTACCTCATTAAATAACTTCTAAATTCCTTGCTTTTTAATTCACTGAATATCTTTCGAAATACCATCATGATAAATTTTAAATGAATAGCCAAATGAAAATAATTTTGCTTCAAGGAAACTTGTGTCAGTTTGTCATGCTCGACAGTTTTCAAAGTCAAATACTCATTGCTCCCTCTCTTATATACGACCTGTACTTTGTGTTTCCCCACTAGGTTTTAGACATGAAAGACGAAATTTGATTCAATAGGTTAAATATTACATTTTAAAAAAGTAAATATCAAATATAAACCCGAATAACACAGACAAGAAATTTGTTTAAATATTAGAAACATAATAATGTAATTTGGTAACATTGATTTATCCTTTACATTTTTTTTTATGCAGGTATTTATGTTTTGGTATGGTTGCTACACTGTCGTATATTATCTTTTATGGATGTTTTATGTACTTATGTAGGGGAGATTTTTCTAAAACAAGGCGTTAGTGTTTATGTATGTATTTAAATTAATAACTATAATAATTCAAAAACACCATGACAACTTTAGATGAACGAGCAGTATTTGCCAAACTGGAAGCTCTCAAAGAAATCAGGTAAATTTGAATTTAAACCTGCATTTGTTTAATAATCAATAAAGCAAAAAACAAATGTATATCAGGGGCAAGACAATGCAGTTAGAGAAGTTGAAGTCAAGGATAGTGAAAGAAATTGAAACCACAGACCAAGAAGAAAAATGTTTACAAGAATACAAGCAAGAAATGGATTTATTACTTCAAGAAAAAATGTCTCACGTAGAAGAACTAAGGCAGATCCATGCAGACATAAATGCTGTAAGTATACTTTTATAAAATTTTATGGTCTATTCAATCTTGCAAGATTAATTTTCGCTACCTGTATCTTTTACACATTCGTAAGAGGACTAGTCAGTTTTTCTTTTCCTTAAACTCGAAAAATATCTGCATAACGATATCTCCCATCTTCTTTTGTTAATATTATTATACATTTTGTTTGAAAATATGCTAAACACTCACGATGAGTCAAAGTATTTTATATATTTGTACAACCACTTGTTCATTATTTCCATCGTTGGGTTTACATTTAAACCATGTTTGAAATTTTGTAACGCACCATTTGTAAAACATTATCACAATAAATTGTTAAAAAATTTGCTCAAAATGATCCCCATAGTTATTACTTCAGACCTGAATTATTTTTCTTTTGATCACTAATTAGTTCTGTGTAAACTATTTGTTTAATTGCTTTTCAAACAGAAACAAAATATTTGCTTTCTAATGCGAATATCTCTGAAAGTTCAAGGTCATCATTTTGAGCAAAAAGTAGTTGGTGTCTTGCTATGCAAAATAAACTTTTCGAAGCAAGTTCACCCTTCGCAATCCAATGTTTTGATTGTTCCTTATCAAAAGTTAAAAATCGATGCAAAAAATCCAGCTTGTTTCATTTTAAATCACTCCGGCGGGGCCTTGAAAATGTCCATTCGACTGCATTTTTTTGTCCAAAGCGAGCAGTTGCAGCACTCAACGCCCAATCACCTTTCTCATGCTCAATTTTTCATGTATATGGTAAACGCGTTCCTTCGATATGCCCACAGCCTCTGCTATCCCTCCATCTTTAATTCGACGGTGATCCAATATCATTTGGTGAACTTTTTCGATGTTATCGGTGGTTAGTGATCTGCCACTAAAAAATACCCGCAAGGAACTTTGGTTTTCCCGGGAAAATTCCCGGAAATTCCTGCAACTACGATTTGCAGGGGAAAATATCTTACTTTTTTTCCCAGATTTTTTTAAAATTTTATTTTAATAAGTTTACTTAAAACTAGCGCTGATGCGAGCACCATCTGCTGAATGGCTTAAATTGAACAGAGCGTAGTTCTAAACAATAGCAGACAATGAATTAGAAATAATAGCTATTTGTGTATTAAGAGCGCAAAATGGGACATTGTCGATTGTTGCCGCGCGACGCAGGAGCGAGGCATTCTCTCGAAATCGACAATGTCCATTTGCGCTCGAAACACACACAAGATTTTTTCTACAGTCGCCACAATGGGGTCCTCCAACATAAAAATTTATTTTTTATTTATTTTTACTTATCGGTATTTTCCATTCTTCTTGAGCTATTGCTTCAATCTAATCTAAGCATTTTATACTTTCGTTTTTGTAAATGAATGCCCTATTTTATTTTCACAGCAGTGCGGCATTTTGTTTGGTTATGTAAGTGGGTAATGTGTAACTACAGCGTCATTAATTTCTGACTAAACGTTTCCATTAAGAATGTAGCCAAGTAACATTTGTCAACATTGTATAGTTAGAAATTTGAGGAGCGAGCGTTTTTCTACTTTGTCGCTCTAGAGCGGCAAAGTGACATTTTGCGTTGACAAAAGAGAGCGCAAATGGCTACTTTGTATATAGACTGTAGAAAAAATAATTTACCTAATACTATGTTAAAAAACAAGTTTAGTGAATTAGGCGTAGAATTTAATTATCTACAAGTTTTATTTTAAACTTTTTTGTCTAAAATTAATTGGGAACTTTTACTCAAGGTGGGGTAATTTAATGAAAATATGTTCCTCTGATTATGTTCCTTAGGGTTTTTTCTTAAGATTTTTGATTACAACAAAGAAAAGCTTGAGTAAGACAAAGAAAATTTGATTACAAAAAGTTTAATTAATAATTACTTTAAAAAAATTACTATAATATTACTGACACCGTATAATGTAAAAATTAACATATTTTTTCTTTTAAATTTTTTCTTGGAGCGTTGTAAATCAAGGCGACCGAGAAAATTTTCTCAAAGGGGTGCAAGATTTCTAGTTACGCTACTGATTGACATCATAAGTCAGTCTTTTAATAAAATAAACTATATACCTATTAGGATAGATATGTTACCAGTCAATCAAACCAAGTATTTAAAAGAGTAGTGCTTTATTAATATGTTTATTTCATAAATTGTTAATATTTTAAAAATTCTTAAATGATTTTTTTTTCTATAAAAAGTTAGGATGGCTTTGCCGCCCTCATGCTTGGCCGCCTTTGTTCTGGGAACAAAATGAAACCAGCTATGATCGGGCCTGGGCTCATCACTACTTTAAATACAAAAAATTAAACACGGTACGTTTTTGGTTTTTCCAGTTTTTATAAAACCATTGAATTCGACTGTAGTTTGTTCTTGAAAATATCTCTGAATGTTTGAACTAAGTCCCAGCGTAAAGTTGAATTTATTGCAGTTTATTTTTTTATTTAAACGTATTTATACAAATTCTAAATACCTATTTAATTATTGAAAGTATTGATTGGATTCAAAATTAAAAAAAAAAAAACATGTCACCAAGAAAGAAATATTCGTTTTGAAACAAATACCAAGAAAAGTTGATGCTTCAATGAACGGTGTCAGAACAATATATTAGGTGTACCCATTTTTTTGGATAGTACTGTGGTTATAAACTTAAATGTTGCATGTATATATTTGTGATGATGAAATTTGTCTTAAGATGGAGGGAGTAATCAAAAACGCCGAGGAGAGTCGAATAAGAGCCCTAAACGCAGCTACTCGAATCCACGAAGAATACCGCCCTCTTAAAGCTGAAATCGACCGACTTCGCCGCGACTGCCTCGGCCTAGAACGCCTGCCAGAACTCCACGAAGAAGAAGGGTCCATCATCACAGCGGAGTACGTATTATTTCCCCTGACATTCATCATTTAAACTGATAGCTTGTTGTCCAAACCTAGTCGGTTTGCGACTCATTTCTACCCACCATCCAAGATGCACACACAGCAGTTCATTACGAAGTCTTCAGAGTGGACTCGGCCTTTGACGTCGTCGGAGGGGCCCTTGGGGTCGCTGGCTCCGCCTATGCCGCCAACGTTTCTTCCACCGCCTTCGCCGTTGAGATTGGTGGCGAATAAGCCGGACACGTCAAGGTCCAGCACTTCTATTAATTTGTCTACGCAACCGGGACCACCGACTCCTACCTTCAGGTCCGACTTTGTCAATCTGAGGTTCGATTTGTTTTATTTTTTATTATTTTTATCATGCAAAGCACACATTACAAGAAATAAAACAGTTAAGAATGTTAGTAATAATATGCAATAAATAAAAAATCCGCAATACTCACCTGATTTGGCACTGTGCAACTTTTGGTTATTTTTTGGAATTTACGATTATTTTGGAAGCATTCGAAAAGAAGGTGGGGGGGGGGGCTTTTAAGAAAATAAAGTGTAAAAAATATGAACCATTTGTTTTAATTGGAAATAATTTTTGTTTATTTTTGTCAAGTAGACCTTTTCAATTTAAAGAGATAGAAGATATGCGCAATGGGGATCTGCGCATAGTAAGTGCAACTGAGATCTATGGCGTTTCTTTCTAAAAAAATTAGACGTAAAATGTGAGAATATCTCAGATAACTTTAAAATATATTATAGAAATAAGTTACAAAAGCTTTTATTGAAGTTAAAATGTCTAACGATGCAAATTTTGACTGAGTATAAAGGTATTTTAATGACTACAATATTTTTGACGTTTCGTTTGACAGCCCAACTGACAGTTGTTCGCGCCATTTTCTTACTATTTGCAGCGATAGAAAGAGATAGCCGTTAAATTGAAAAGGTCCATTTCAGAACTAGCTCGGAAAATTTATATTCATTTAAATATTATTCGTAAATATCTTTATTCCAGTCAATTTCTGAAACTAAAAAATGATTGCTATGGTTACAGCAGTACAAACAAAGAACTTTCAGCCATTCACAGTACCTGACTGATTGAAAAGACAACAGGAGGGGGTTTGTTTGTATCGAGATGTTCTATCTGTCGCTTGCGTGTGACGTCAAAAAAATCTTTGCAACACATACGGAAAATGTAATTCTGAAACTCATTCATTAATACTCTTAACTTGTTACAAAAATAACTATTATAGTCTTTCCTAAAAATCTACAATTTGTAGCGATATTCAAATTGCTTATATCCATCGATCATCGGTAATTTTTTATTTAATAATTTATTTATATTAATGACATATATTCGGTAAAAATATTGATTTTGAAATCATAGTTTATTTTTAGATTGCCATATGGGAAGTACAGATAAAAAACGATATTTAAATCAAATAAATAACACCAAAAAACAAAAGTGTATGATTAGATTAATATAGTGTGCTTTGTATTGAATTTCTATAATTTTTAGTTCATAATTGTCCATTTATTTTATAAAAATGTTTATGTATAAATGTTATGAATGTAGACGATGCAAATTTAGTATATTTGAAAGGAAATGTGTTACGGCGAACTATTATTGACTACGTTTATCTCGTTTTAGCGGCTTCAAGTATATTATGACTTCAAAAATCCTATTGGTTTATCTCAGCGGATTGAAAATAGGATGAGTTATTTTCAATCTTCTTTGAATTCGTATCGACTAAAAAAAGATAGTTAAATACTCGATTATACAGACAGACAGACAGGGAGAGGTATATGATCTAATTTCATACTAGATATATAACCCTAAAATCTAGAAATTGCCATATTGTTATTTATCTTCTCTTTCAAAAACATTTACTTCTTCATCACTCCAAATATTTCGCTTTTCGACAATTTTACTAAGTTTTATGTCGCGACTTTTATAAAATAAGGTAAAATGCAAACAACCAACAAATGATATGAATTTAGTAACACTGCAGCATATTGCGGAATGCGCATGCGTAGTTACATTATTTGAAGCTTCACTGTTTATTTCGACAGAAGTCAAGCCGCTTCGTAAGTCCAAGCCTGTTGTTTTATAGGCTTGACTTGATATTTTCAAGCGGTTTTAAATATTAATGTCGGTCGTTTATTTCGAAGATTAAAAAGGTATTTACTAAATTCAAGCGGCTTCAAACGTCGAGATAAACGTAGTCATTGAATAAATACCGGTTTGATCAAGTAAATTTAATTTAGAATCGCGTTAAAAATAGATCTAGTATGTGACATTTTAAAAAATGAGCATCTAGTTAACTTTCATGTCACTTGTTAAATATTTTTGTTGGTTTGAGTATGTCTGTTAATCCGCCATTCATTTTTTAAAATACTTAATAGCATACTTGATCTATTGTTACTTTATCTTTAAATTAAATTAACCTGATCTCTAAAGGTGTAATTTTTTAAAAAATGGCATCAAATAAAAAAATGGGTACAAAAATTCCCATATTATATCTCTATTCAGCTTTTTTATAAACATTTTATAATTTGTGATTGAAAACATACAAGAATGTGTGCCGAAGAATGATTGTTGCATTAATATATTTTATATATTAGGGTAATAATATATTTCATTTGCGCTTTTTTAATTTTATAGGCAACAACCACCACCAATGAAATCATGTCTCAGTTGTCATCAACAAATTCACAGGAACGCTCCAATTTGTCCGTTATGTAAGGCCAAATCTAGATCTCGTAATCCTAAAAAACCGAAAAAGAAAGACCACTAAATTCTTTAAAAAAATTGTACAATTGTATACCTATTCCATAGAATAGTTATTCAATTATGGTATTTAATGTTTTATATTGTACTTATTTACAATTTATTTATAGGAATTTAGACATTCTATTCACCAGGTTTACACTAATGACTTCGGTTCATATTGCGAACCCACTTTTGTACGGTGCTTTTGTTAAAAGTAACGTTTAATATCAGAAGAATGTAATGTAAAAGCGCACTCCATAATAGCACTATTTTTATAATAGTGAGTTCATAATATGAACCATCCACTTTATATTTTTTTTATTGAGTTTTTATTTTTATACGTGTGATTTTTGTTATATTTAGGCGTACTGTGAAATAATTTTATGTATGTAATAATTGTGCCAATTATTGTAACTTATATTTGTGTATTGGCAAAAAAAGCGAAAAATATACAAGTAATCTTCAAAAATTGTTTGGTTATATTTATTTATCTACAAGAATTATTTAGAATGTCTTGAAAAAACTAAATGATAACCGGTGCCGGGTAATTTAATTTTCTACAGTCTATATACAAAGTAGCCATTTGCGCTCTCTTTTGTCAACGCAAAATGTCACTTTGCCGCTCTAGAGCGACAAAGTAGAAAAAACGCTCGCTCCTCAAATTTCTAACTGTACAATGTTGAGAAATGTTACTTGGCTACATTCTTAATGGAAACGTTTAGTCAGGAATTAATGACACTGTAGTTACATATTACCCACTTGCATAACCAAACAAAATGCCGCACTGCTGTGAAAATAAAATAGGGCATTCATTTACAAAAACGAAAGTATAAAATGCTTAGATTAGATTGAAGCAATAGCTCAAGAAGAATGGAAAATACCGATAAGTAAAAATAAATAAAAAAATAATTTTTGTTATGGTGGAGGACCCCATTGTGGCGACTGTAGAAAAAATCTTGTGTGTGTTTCGAGCGCAAATGGACATTGTCGATTTTGAGAGACTGCGTCGCGCAGCAACAACCTCTTAATCGACAATGTCCCATTTTGCGCTCTTAATACACAAATAGCTATAGTCGCGGCTGCAGATATGGGAACCGGCGTTTAGGTTTATGAGAGAAAAAGACAAGAGCGTTCCTCCTTGACAAGAGCAAACAGCCTATTTTTTTTTTTCTACAATCTATATACAAAGTAGCTATTTGCGCTCTCTTTTGTCAACGCAAAATATCATTTTGCCGCTCATGCGCGACAAAGTAAAAAATGCTCGCTGTCCAAATTTCTAACTATACAATGTTGAGAAATATCGCTTGTCTACATTCTTAATGGAAACATTTAGTCAGGAACTATTGGCACTGTAGTTACACATTTACCACCTTCGCAATTCAATCTGTCGGTATATTACATAACCAAACAAAATGCCGCACTGCTGTGAAAATAAAATAGAGCATTCATTTACAAAAACAAAAATATAAAATGCTTAGATTAGATTGAAGCAATACCTCAAGAAGAATGGATAATAACGATAAATTAAAATAAAATAAAATAAATTGTGTGAACAGTTGTGCTGCCACCTGCAAAAGTTTGGCGTGAACGCTCCCAATGGACTTTTTCACTGCACTAGTTTAATGTACTTGAAACAAATCCCATTTTGGCGACGGTAGAAAAAATCTTGTGTGTTTCGAGCGCAAATGGACATTGTTAATTTCGAGAGAATGCCGCGCGACCTCAATCGACAATGTCCCATTTTGCGCTCTTAATACACAAATAGCTATTTTTATATTTTGCGTTCATAATGAAGTCATTACGATACGCAATTGCGTATCGTAATGACCTACATTTCGATACGCAATTTTTTGTTTTAGACGCTTAGTACTAGATGACGTTTCTTTAACCCATTTTTACCTAATTTATTTTTAGTTAATTGACAATTCATTTTAATAATATAATGTCGAAATTATTATTTTTTTTTTATTTAGGGACAATTTTAAGGAATGTTTAATAATTAATGTATCCGTTGGAATATTTTGATGAAAATTGGTATACTTATGTTTTTTGGTACGAGGAATTTACTGGTGAGGTCGTTGAAGGTGTACCACACACCCATTTTTGGGTATGAGGATGGTGTGGTTTAAAAAAGGGTGGAAATTTTTAAAAATTAAAAATTCTGAAAATTTGTATTTAAGTAGTTTGAAGGGTGTAGATTTAAGATTTTAAAACCACAGGTCGATATCTCTTTTCATATCAGAGATATTCGGCCTCAAAACTTTGCTCAAAAATGCCCAATTTTTGGGTCATATCTCTTTTCGTGTCCGAGATATTATTTTTTTTTATTTATTTAGAGAAGATTATTTACATGAAAATGTACAAATGGTTGCAAATATAAACACAAATTGAGTAAGTAAATGTTATTGTAGAAGGCGCAAAATATAAAAAAATAGTATAAAGAACACATTTCATAAGACTTTCTTGCGCACTTGTCAATTTGGTGTTTTCAATGAACTATTTAACCATCAAAATAAAATGTATTGGTGTATAGGTATTCCAGACTATAGCTCTCAAAAGTTTGCAGTTGAAAAACTTTTAATTTGAACGAACCAAACGTGGTAAATTGACTAATTTGTCAGTAAAAAATTCTTTCGTTTTTTGTTTCAATATGTGAATTTTTCGATCCGATATTTATCGTTTTAACTAGCAGTTAATTTAACCCAGTTTAAGCAAAGATGAAAATACTAGACCTAAATCTCTCTCGTAATTTTGAATTCCCCGCGGAAATTTGGGGGAGTAATGAGCATATTGGCAACACTGCCGTAAAAATCACTACTGCAAATTTGACATATGTTGCCGACGCCATTTTGTCAGTAACGATTCAAGTTGGCGTGGTAGTGAATTTTGAAAGATAACAAACAAAACGTGGGCGATTATTTAAGCAATTTAAGATTTAATTATTGTGTTATAAACCATCACAATGGGTTCTCGACACAGAGACAGAAGCAGAGATCGTGAAAGAGGCCGGGATCGCGATCGTGACAAAGACCGCGACCGGGATCGTCGAGAAAGACGACGCAGCAGAGACCGCCATCGAGATCGCAGCCGAAGAGATCGTAGCCGGGATAGAAGTAGAGATAGAAGTCGAGACAGAAGTCATGGAAGGAGTAGAGAAAAGAGCAAGGAAAAAAGCCCTGAGCCTGATGGCCAAAAATTACTTGCTGAAACTTTGGCTACTATTGCTGCGACTCGTAATTATGCTAATCTCGTTGCTGCTAAGGAACAGGAAGAGCTTGAAGCTAATATGACACCGGGTAAGATAGTTTGCCCAATTATGAGCACATTTTGGCTCATATCTATAAGGAAATGCTTAGCTTTCTTTTGTAACTTCTATAGTCTATATCAAAAGATTTTTATATCATATCTATTCATAAACTGTAAAAATGCTAAAATATCAAGCATTTTTTGACACGAAAAAAATTGCACCTAAAAATTTATAACAGAGATAAAAAAACATAATTTGGTATATAATACCACTATAGTGATTTAGCTGTAAGGCCCACATCCAACAATGATAAAGCAAAAAATCTACATCACGTGTGATTTAAAACCAGATCTAAACTGTTTTATTTTTTTCCTGAACATTAAATAGATGTTCTATGTCTATGTAAAAATGGAAGTAAAATGGGCGGACTGAATTTAATGTCCACAAAGAAGATAAGAAAGCTTACATATTTGTATAGTCACTTCATATTGTTTAATGTGGGTTGGTACGAACCCGAAATTTACATATTCATGAATTATAATACGCCACACATTGCTATCCAAATTTACAACTTTCGCCTCGTCCATATTCATAATGGCATTAATTACAAACTTCTATTCCTCCTAATAAGAAACTTACTCTTTCCCAATACACCATTTAAGACTTCCAACCACTTAATACGCCAGACATTCACGTAAACGCATATATTCTCAATTTCACCAACATAAATATTCACCATTCTTTCTATACTCCATTCGCTGAGACGAGAGAATGTGGAACTAATTATTGAACAGACACAAGTCATTCTATTGGGTCGGCCCCAAAATTATCCTCTTTTGACCAATAGAATGACATCTCTATTCAAGAATTAGTTCCACATTCTCTCGTCAGAGCGAATGGGCTATACTCTACCTGGTTTAAGATTGCAGTGGTGCGAAAATAAGAGCAGTTTGATCTTGTTTTCTGATTGGATAATATCCCGATATTATCCAATCAAACAAGAAGATCAAACTGCTCCTATTTTCACAACAGTGTAATCTTAAACAAGATCCAGTGTATAAATGATCTGACTCATTCAACAATATTCTTTTTAATAATACATTCTTCATCAATCAAATTATTCCTCGAATGATCTATTACAACTTACGTATATAACACAAATATCTCATTTCCACGGCAGTCACTCTTCTTGTATGCTTTTCATTCAACAGAACAGGCACAAGCACTCCATTAATTAACCGATCATTTCTAGATATGTTTTTATTTCTAACACATTCTTCATCTTGTTACCCAAAATACAAATTCATTCGCCAGCATTTCTGTATTACCGTTTCCAGCAAAAATTAAAAATATCGTTTGCCATTGTGTCTTCCATTTATTTACACATGTACGTCATAATATTCCATAATATTAAGAATAAATAAAGATTCTTCATGCTTCTTTCCTTTTTTTTCGTATCCTTTGGAACCAGTTATCGGTTATCCTGTTTCCCTTTCATCCAGTAATGTTTTCTTTGTTCTTTTTTCTCGTTCTAACTCTCTGCAGAACATCTCATTATGTTTCAGGGATTTGAGGTTTCCTTATTTCCACATAACTTTTACATATTTTCTGGTTCCAGATCAGACCAGTGTATATTTGCATTTTCTTCATTTCCGCAAGATATATTTGTGGAATACCTAATAATTTTATTTCATTATACCCTGTTTTTATTTGACGATTTTTTAACTTTGCTTCCTTGGGGTTTGAATTTGGTTTTTCCAGTTGTAACGATTGAATGATCTGTCTATTTCGTATGTAGAGTAACCGATTCTTTCGAAGTAATTTTTCATGACTTTCTCCAATTTGTTGGTTTGTTTTTGTCTTCCCGTTTTTTGAAGTTTGTTCCGCATTCTTGCAAAATTAAATTTTCTACTTTTCTTATCCCGAATTTGGCAGCTTTTTCTCCAATATCTATTCTCAGTTTTGTTATTTTCATTTCATACTTGTATATCTTCATATATTCTTGTGGTACACTCTCCACTCCAGTAATGAGTGCCCGTCAGGTAAACGCTTATTGATATCTGTGTACAAAGTAGATTGGCACACCCAGCAATGGGTAATATGCCGTGATGATATATTTATTTTATTTTTTATATCTTCATATATTATGCAAACATTTTTTTTTGCTTTTAGAGGAACGAGAAAGGGAAGAGAAGAAACGGAGAAGGAAGACCCGATGGGGAGGTAGTGAGCACGACAAAACTTTCATTCCAGGAATGCCAACAATTTTACCAAGCGCCCTCAGCAAGGAACAGGAGGTCGCTTATTTAAGTAAGTTTAACAATTGTTCACACCTCTTTCCTTCTCTTGTTTATTTTATTTTGTAAGACAAAATGAAAATGAAAACAATGAGCTAGAATATAATTATACAGCTTGTTTTCAGCTAGCTTTGTATTATAAACAATTTTGTATTATTAAATTTTAAATAGCTGTTGAAAGGTAGGTTTTTACGTTTTTCTTGCAGTGTATATAATTGCAACAATATTTATGGGAATATTTTGGATAACAATATTTATAGTCAGTGCATTTCACTTCATTTTCCTGATTTCTTAATTTTTGAATTTGATACAAATAAATAGACAATACAAGTTGGTCGTAAATTGTAGTAAAATAACCATATTGTGACATAAAGTACAGGGTGGGGCCTAGGAACTTCTTTTTTTTAAAGGCGAATAAAATAAAAAGTATTGCTGATGGATAATTTTTTTTATCATATAGTGTTGAACAAAACATCTTGAAGGTGGTGACAACCGATTTCTGAAGCTCCTCTCTACATTTTCCCACATTCGGGCTATTTCCTGCTAAATAAGATTCTTCAGCTGAAGCAGGGTTATAGGGCGGTGTTTGTACGTCTGCCTTCTGATATTTCCATTAAAAAATCACATGGGGTTAGAGTTGGGAGGACAATGTTCACTTGACGGCTCATCTAACGCCCTAAAACCCTGCTTCAGCTAAAGAATCTTATTCGGCGGGAAATTGTCCGAATGTTGGAACGTGTAGAGAGGAGCTTCAGAAATCGGTTGCATCAGTACATAAAGAACGGTAGCCACCATCTTCAAGATATTTTTTGTGCAACCGGACGCGAAATAAACATTTCGCAGCCGCAATTCAGGCCGCGAAATTGGATTTCGCGACCGTTGTTATGGTAACGGCTGCGAAATGAATTTCGCGGCCGTTATCATGGTAGCGGACGCGAAATTAGCTAAACAATCATTTTGACACTTGAGAATTGTATGGTTTTGTTTATCAAATGTCAATCCCCTAGCCACCTTGAAAGCTAACTTTCTATTTACAATGAAACTGTATAAAATTAATAAAATTTGTAATTACATATTTTTTACGGTTGCACAAAAAATATTGTGTACACCTTGTCCGCGAAATCCTTTAACGCCCTCGAGATTGTCTTGCCTCGGCCGCAAGCGGCCTCGGCGACAATTTTTCTCTCGGTACGCTAAAGAGTGATTTCGCGGCCTTGATATACAAATAACTATTGTTTAAAACTGTATGATTTAAAAGTTTAAATTATGTTCTTTCATTATCCAAAATTATTTTTTTCTATCAGCAATACTTTTTATTTTATTTGCCTTCAATAAAAAAGAAGTTTCTACGTCCCACCTTTAGATGGTTATTTTTATTACAAAAAGAATTTTCAAGAGACGCCTTTTTTTGAAAAAAAAAATGTGTATTAAATATCAATTTTAGACTTAAAAATATTATAATAAAACTAAGGTAATGTTTAATTTAAAAAAGTGAAATTAAAAATTATTTAACCCTGGATTGCTACCCATTTTAAATTGTCTTGTTTCGCTACCCAGGGGTATCGCAATACCCCATAAAAATGTATTCAACGAAATAAAAAGTTATTATGTACTTGAATAAGTTTTTAATAAAATATATTATCTTAACACATAAGATTTATTTGCTGCAATCTTGAACACTTTTACATGATAACGTAAACAAATTAATTGTTTGTACTTGGTGCAGCTAGTACAATTTTTCTATCCTTTTTCTGTCACAGAACAAACATCTCCCACAAGAGGATTGGGGAGGCATTGGCTCTACAAAATCCCGAGGAATTTTGAGGATTCTTTGTGTAACAGAATGGAGTTCGATACGCAAAGTTAGTATTCCTAAACGCTCTTGCAATAGGGGAGTTCAGTGGCCAGTTTTTCAACAAATATCTTCTGTTGGAAAGTACACAAAAAATTAATAAAAATAAATATTAAATTTACTTTGCTAAAATTTGAAGACTGGGGTACTATAGTGCCCCGGGTAGCATTGTAGGGTTAATAATGTTGTGACGTCACGGCCCTATGCTAAATTTGTTTGCTTGGAATGCGCATGCGCTGTTGTTGATTCAGTTTACCGCGAATTTTGCCTGGATTTAAAATATACAAAATAAACACGTGGACAATTTATGTTTTATTGACTGCGAGATATATTCATTTGTCTTTTGGGGCCGTTACGTCACAATAATTTTCAACAATTTTATTAACTTTTTATCGACTTGTTACGAGTTTTCAAATGTACCGGGAAGTATTTTACTTGTAACATTGATTACTTTGAAGAAACAAGTAATGTTTTTATAAAACAAGTTAACAACCTTGAAGTTTCTTAATTACATGTAAAGAATAACTTTTACATTTTAGATAAGTTAAAAAACAAAGGTTATGACACATTTTCGCGGGAATTAGGTGTGGCAGTGCTGCCATCTATCGGGTTCAGGGGGAATCAACTCGGTTTAGAATATTTGGCTACAGAGGAAAATAAATATTTATGGTCAGATTTTTTTGTTTGAAATTGCCACGTGTACAAAAATCGTCATTAAAAGTTTACAATTCGCATTAAAGTAATCCATTATACGACGATTTCATGCAGATGCAGTGTTGCCAACCTTATGATAATTATTGTAAATGTTTACGATGTACAATAGTAAATTTTTAAGTAAAATCACAAAAATATGTGCAAGAAGAACGAACTAAATAATTTCGATAAATTATTTTGAGATAAAACATAATTTTGAGTGTTCTTCACTATATTTTCGATGTCCGAGATTAGCAACATTGAGTGTCAGACTGACAACCTACAAATTATTAAGAACTTTAATCGACTGTTAATATATAATACAGGAAGTGAAAATATTGGAGAAGCAGTCGTTAATTTATTTTTTATTTAAAAGTAAACCATCGAATCGTCGTTTTGTAGTTGAGAAGATTTTTCTGTAAATAATAAATGGACCTTTTCAATTTAACGGCTATCTCTTTCTATCGCTGCAAATAGTAAGAAAATGGCGCGAACAACTGCCAGTTGGGCTGTCAAACGAAACGTCAAAAATATTAAAGTCATTAAAATATCTGCATTCTCGGTGAAAATTTGCATCGTTAAGCATTTTAACTTCAATAAAAGCTTTTGTAACTTATTTCGATAAGATTTTTTTAAAGTTATTTGAAATATTCTCACATTTTACGTCTAAAGTTTTTAGAAACAAACGCCATAGATCTCAGTTGTTCTTACTATGCGCAGATCCCCATTGCGCATATCTTCTCCAATATTTTCACTTCCTTCATAACCTATAAAAATAATTATTCCGAATGTTCCTTTCATTTATAAAATTTTTCGACTTCAAATAAAATTTTATATAGACCTCGGCCCTGAATATTGTTTTTATCATTCATATTATTTAATTTCCACATTCGTTATAAAAAATAGACCTTGATACATAAATAACTATTTTATTAAGGCCCAGTTTTTTCATTTCTGGATAGTGTCAATTAATTTAATTGCCAAATAAAATGAAAATATACATGTCAAATATATGATTCGATATTTTCTTTTATCTGGCAGATAAGTTAACTGACAATTTATCCGCAGATGGGCCTAAGATTAACAAAAAAATAAAAGTCGTGGAAATTTAAGACCGGCTCGTATAGTATATTTATTGGTATCAAAATGAAAGAAATTAGAACTGATGAAAATGAAGTAAAATGCACTGTACAGATATTATAAAAAGTGTTTATTTGTCCCAATTTATTAATGTAATTAGTATACAAAACTCCATGAGGTAAATTTGTTATAAAATCTCTAACTGGTGGGCATTTGCCCCTTTCTAACCCCTTTCATTGCAGTTCAACTACAAATTGAAGACGTCAGCCGAAAGCTTCGATCCGGAGACCTCGGGATTCCACCAAATATTGAAGAAAGGTGCCAAAAAGTGTCTTCTTAGTCTTGATGCCAGTTGTCACTTCGCCCGTTGTGGTTCCCTTCTGATTGGTTTGACCATGTCACACACATAAATTTACCTATTTCTTATATTATGTTTTATAACTAATTAAAAATTACAGCAGTTTTATTACAAGCAGCTGTGGTTTCTGGTTTCCAACAAGACTTAATTTATTAGAACAATTCAAACTGTTCACAAAAATATAATAATGGGGTACTATACCATAATCAAATTTTAACTTGATAAGAATGCGAAAATATACGTAAATTAATGAGTATTAGTGAAAGAATTTTGTTTAAATATTAATTTGTTCGCAAACTACAAGTGATCGAAGTATTGTACACGATGCGGCAGAACCAATTGTGCAGTTTTGAAGAGTTATAAAAAAGAAACCAGGGTATATATGAAAAAAAATGATTTTATTTTTGAAATCAGTAGGACTTACCATTTTATACTCATTAATTTTTAAAAATAATGTCTAAGATGGCGGCCGTTAGCTGCTATACATTGCTGGAGCCGATTTCTGAAGTTTTGAACAGCCCGTTGACACATTTCGCGGGGTATCGCGTTTACTTCTTCAACAATCTGCTCCCTTAGCTCTAGCAGGTTTTGGGGGCGACGTTTCAACACTTTTTCCTTTAGATATCCCCAAAGAAAGAAGTCGCATATGCTTAAATCGGGCGATCGCGCAGGCCACCCCACGTCACCTCTCAAAGACACTAGACGTCCAGGAAACATTTCTCTTAAAGTGTTTAGAGAATTTCGGGCTGTGTGGGCTGTAGCACCATCCTGTTGGAACCAAAACTCCCCTAATCCCTCTTCAACAACCACTTCCATTTTATACACATTAATTTTTAAAAATAATGTCTAAGATGGCGGCCGTTATCTGCAATACATTGCTGGAGCCGAGTTCTGAAGTATTGAACAGCCCGTTGACACATTTCGCGGGGTATCGCGTTTACTTCTTCAACAATCTGCTCCCTTAGCTCTAGCAGGTTTTGGGGGCGACGTTTAAACACTTTTTGCTTTAGATATCCTCAAAGAAAGAAGTCGCATATGCTTAAATCGGGCGACCGCGCAGGCCACCCCACTTCACCTCTCAAAGACACTAGACGTCCAGGAAACAATTCTCTTAAAGCGTTTAGAGAATTTCGGGCTGTGTGGGCTGTAGCCCCATCCTGTTGGAACCAAAAGTCCACTAATCCCTCTTCAACAACCATTTCCAATCGGGACTGCAGAAAATTTTGCAACATTGAAACAAAACGCCCGGAATTCACGGTCACGCCTCCCTCTTTAAAAAAGTACTGGCCTATAACGCCAAATTGTGATACGGCACACCACACCATTAGTTTCGGAGAATGTAGCGGTCGTTCGTAAACAATTTGGGGGTTGTTGTCAGCCCAGTAGCGAAAATTTTGTTTATTCACAATCCCGCTTAGGTGAAAATGTCGTCGCTGTTGAAGAATGTTGCCTTAGGAGGGATCGCTGCAAGAATTTCCTCACACAGATTTTGGCGGTTGGCCACCAATGCAATAGCGTGCCTTCGAGCTGAACGTCTTGGCGATTGTTCGACTGCTGCTCTCACTAGCTCCACATTTTCTGGTGTTCTGATGGATTTTCGTCGGCCATGTGTACCTATTCTTAGTGTGCTATCAGTTTCCTCCAACTGCCGAATCCAGGACCGAATTGTGTTCACAGTAGGAACTGCATTATATCGCGGAATGTTGAACCGTCGCCGAAAAGCTGTTTGCGTCGCAATCATAGATCGGTTGTTTTCATAAAAAGAACGCACGGCAAAGCCACGATGTACACCGGTCCAAACCATGTTGGGTACTAAAATGGGGATGCCGACAGAACAAATGGAGATCTAGTGCAGCTGGCTACCCCCGCCATCGCCCGAACACATGCCCCTCCAAACTGCTCAATTGGTTCTGCCGCATCCTGTATATGTATATTAAAAATTAAGATGATGTATCAGGTCTTTGCAGTTTGATCCGCCGCCATAGTTTGTATCAAAATATCGTCTAACAATAGTGGTTAAACTGAGTCAAATAATTTATTAGGAAAAAATGCATTTTATTTATGTTGTATAAACTTCAAAAATTCATATCTCGTTTATTACGGGAAATTTGTAAGTCGCGTGTTCACTAAAATTCTTTGTTAACCCTCCCAGAAAAAAATATTAAAAAATTGGTATAGGACCCCATTATTAGTAGATTAATGTTAGTAAAACTGGCGAAATAAAAAATGGAAATCAGAGCCCAGCTGTGCACATTAATTAGTGCTCATCAAATAATCAGAATTATTTTAGATACGTGTGGATGTCATGTCAGAATTCAATTCGTTAGAACAGTAATAATGAATAATGAGTAGTTTTCTTTCAGCATCCGAATCAGCAAATGCGAAACTAATAATTTTTAGCTTTAATTAATAAATTTCTATTACAGCAATTTAATTAATTAACCAAAATTCTTTCAGTTTTACGGCAGTTATAGCATAGCGACATTATTATGAATATTAATTAAACAATTTCTGTTATAGAATTCGTCCACCTAAATTTTCATTTGCTAGAAGCTGATTTGATTAAAGTTCACACTCTATAATTCAAATTTACAACAATATTTACACGTAAACAACACGCTTTGACTTACAAACAATTTCAAAATAGTCTCGGCCGAATGCAGGTATAAATTGTGAATGTAAATAAATAACAATAATCATTTTTTTTATGTAAAGCAGTAACGTTGATGCCATTGTAGTTCGGTAATTTAGAATGTTATCTATTTAGCGATAAAAGAACAGGTTTAGAGCTTGAATAATATTTTATTGTTCAACATAATTTCCTTCGAAACTAATACATTTTTCCAAAGTTTCTTCAGCTGCGCTATTCGTCAGAAACTAATTATTTTTGTGCGGGATATTAGTAATTCTGAAACAAATGCAAATTTTCCGAAACAATATCCGCAATAGTTATTTTTGTAACAAGTGCGAGAAAGTAGCAATTCTGAAACGATTATAAGTTTCGGAGTTTGCTTGAATTTTCAGAATCTCTTATTCCCGGTTGCAGAAACGTTAATCAACGCATTGTTCGATTAGCGGCTCATCAAAAAGAACAAATTCGAATCAGTTTTCTTGTTCTTATGACATTTAAATCATTGCTGTCAAAAAATCGCGTTGCATTTGTTCGTTTTGATGAACCGCTAACCGAACAATGCGTTGATTAACGTTTCTGCAACCCGGCAATAACCATGCATGTGTGTCAAATAAGATTTTTTTCTGCTGCCGTTATTGATATTCTAAATTTTTTCATGCATTTTTAAGCGATCATGACAGTTGCTTTTATGACAACAAGTAAATGAAACGCTAGTGTGGAAATTGACTATTTACCGCACACATTTTAAGTTTGAGAACACTTATTTTCCGCACAATTGTAGAAGAAAAATCTTTTGGAAGTTTTACATTATTCCTCAAAAGCATACAACTCTTTATTTGAGAAAATTTTCTCCTTTATGATATTTTTTAACAAAAGGAAATCTCTTGGTACTAAATCTGGGCTATAAGGTGGATGAAACCGCATTTATTGATGATCTAATGAACCTTGCCCTCTTGCCAGAAACTAGGAAGTTTGTACATTCCCCCAAATCAAGGTCTATGTCATTGTCATGCGGTGCTCTAATTTTGTATCATTCATTTTTTAATTAGTAATTACCAAATTTAGCAAATAATCGCTATTCGTTTGTTTTATGGCTAGATAGATATCATTCTAAAATTTAGAAATCCTCCTACGTGCCATAGTGTTGTGAACATCTCTACATTTGCGCCAAAATTTTCATTTTTAAATTTCTAATAGAATTAAACAAAAATCAGAAAAACTTGAATGAGTCTATTATAACAGAATATTTCACTTTATAAAATCTCCTTCGTTGTTGTTTTCGTGTAAATGATACCACCTTTAAAATCATTTAGAATCTCTAGCTATACTGGCAGCAAAACAGCATTCTTCTCTCAAATAATATTCTCAGATTTGAGGGAAGAATGAAGTGGACCTCAGTCAGTAATTTTTAAACGCTTGTCTGTGCAGATCACCTTCACCGGAGCCGATATACAGCAGTGATGGCAAACGGTTGAACACCAGAGAGTTCCGCACTCGACGGAGATTAGAAGAAGAAAGACATGCGCTCGTTTTAAAAATGATGAGCATGAATCCAGAATATAAACCTCCTATTGATTATAAGTAAGTATATAAGTCAGATTATAAACACAACCTTTGGCATAGAATATATTTACAGAAGTCACTAATCATCAATTATTTTAATAATTCAAATTAATTTGTATTTAACAGCCAAATTATTTGTACAACAATACTATATTTCTAAATCTAAACGATGATCCCATTACACGTCTATTAAATGATTTTTTTTTATTGGGCGAATTAATACGAGGTCGCGTCTAAATGTTCCCAGAATTTGTCAATATTTTAATGAAAAAGGTACAACATTTTTACTTCTCGCTGAGAGAGGTATTGAATTCATGCTAAAAGTCGCATATCCAGATTTTAGTGAATAAGCACGTTTTAAGGTCCCTAGAATCCGATTATAACATTTTTACGATGATGTCCGAATGTGTGTGTGAATGTGTGTGGATGTTGAATACACGATTTCTCAAATACTATAATACTTAAGACATTTTTAAATACGGATTCCTCAATCTAACAATAATGGGAAGAGTTGATTAAGTTTTGGTAACAATTGGACAACCGGAAGTAGTAGTAGTTACAAGAAAAAAATCATCTAAATATTGTTTATCGAAAATTTATGTAAATACTTATATTAAAAAACGTTAAATTCTTTATTCGATAAATATAAATTCATTATTATATCTTCTATAGATTAAGAGATAAAGAAATGCATATAAAATAATTTGATGTAAAAATTCTCAGATCAAACTACTTCAAGGCAAGAAATTCAAATGTTTGTAATTGGCACATAAATGTCACTGTCAAAAATATTTGTATGCCACTGTCAAAAATATTTGTTCATCATTATGAAGATTATGAAAATAAAAAAAAGTCAACAACGCAAAAGAATATACGTAAAATAGTACATTAAGATACAAGTTTCATAAGACATGATTTTAGCGCACGCGTCATTCTTAGAAACGAGCGGCTTGCCGCGAGTTTTCTAAGGGGACAAGTGCGCTGAAATGTCTTATGAAACGTGTATTTTATACTATTTTTTCTATTTTGGTCATTTTTTCAAAAAATGTTCGTTATTTCATGTCCAGGAATTTCAATTTCGGTTGTTTAATATGTACTTTATGAAACTTATTTGGATGTCATAAAGAAGTACTTTATGACATCCAAATGGGTTTCATAAAGTACATATTAAAGAACCAAAATAGAAAAAAGAATATAAAAGGAATTTATGAAAAAATGACGAATGTAAAGAAAAAGAAAAGGAAAGTAGAAAAAGACAATTTCAGGATATTGAATATAAAGAAAATGTATGTATTGTACATAATTTATATTAAAATATCCCATAGATTTTGTAAATATATGTGAGAATTATTTTGTAGTGAGACATGAATATATGTATTTGTATTTAAAAATATTTTTCGTTATGTGTACAACCAGGTAAAATATCTGGCGAGAGGTTATGTGCTGGCCACAACAGATTTTTTTTCATGAGAACAATTTATTTGTTGTTTCATTATACAATAATTTACTTAGTAGCAAAGAAACTTAGTTATTATACTTCGTGCTTGGCTCTAGGCATCGATTCCGGGTACTCTTGGACGCTAGCCTGTAGTTTTAAAATTTTAGAGCCAAGTGACAATAGAAATTTAAATACTTATGTTATGAATTTTATGTTGAAAATTTTTAAAATGTTCCAGACCTCCAGTCATCCGAGTGCACGACAAAGTCATGATTCCTCAAGAGGAGCACCCGGAAATTAATTTTGTGGGACTTTTAATTGGACCTCGAGGCAACACATTGAAAAGTAAATATCATTTTTTTTTCTCTTATGTCTTACTAATTATTTATTTATGTTTTAGCAATGGAGAAAGAAACAGGCGCAAAAATTATAATCCGTGGAAAAGGTTCCGTAAAAGAAGGCAAGGTTGGTAGAAAAGACGGCCAGCCTCTTCCAGGAGAAGATGAGCCCTTACATGCGTATATTACAGCTACTAATCCCGAACATGTCAAAAAGGCCGTAGAAAGGGTAAGTGCTCAAATATTATACGCATTCTATTATAGTTAATATTTTATTATTATTATTTATTTTATTTAGTGACAATGTTCTGTATGGTTTTTATTTTGTGTTTGCAGATAAAAGAAGTAATTCGACAAGGTGTAGAAGTTCCAGAAAATCAAAATGATCTGAGAAGAATGCAGTTGAGAGAACTGGCTCAACTCAATGGAACACTAAGGGAAAATGAAGGCATGCGCTGCAATAATTGCGGAGCATCAGACCACAAATCTTGGCTGGTAAGTTTTTTTTTTTAATTTTTATGATGGTTCTCAAATTAATGAGTATTAGTGAAAAAGTTTACAATATTGTCAAACAATGGTCGAACTGTTTCAATGTTCTATAATTTATTAGAAAAAAAAATGCATTTTATTTATTTTATTTACGCTTAATAATAATTTCTACGTGAATATAACGTATGAGTTTATTTATAAAAATATTTCACCTATACG
Organism: Harpalus rubripes; assembly: GCA_963082715.1. Taxonomy (NCBI): domain Eukaryota; kingdom Metazoa; phylum Arthropoda; class Insecta; order Coleoptera; family Carabidae; genus Harpalus; species Harpalus rubripes. Next base: position 7,981,011 of record OY720455.1, on the reverse strand, counting down.
AACATGAAAAATTTGTACCCTCTAGAACTAACAGTTTGTCGATCACTGCTCAGGACATGCTACGTCACATGCCAAATAGGGGACTCCACCATTTTTTAAAAATAAATAAAACTAAGACTATCGGTGAAAATCCGGTGAAAAAATTCCTATTAATAAGCGAGTTATAGTCCTCCGAAATTTGAAAATATAGATGTGACGTCACAAATATGTTTTTATATCGTGGACCTATAAAAAAAACTATCCGTTTTAACTATAGACTGATGGCGTTTCGAGCGCAGCCGTTTTTACATGTATTAAATAAAAAATTCAAATTTTGGTGCCATTCCTGGGTTAAAAGAAATTCTTTCTGATTGACATTTTTTCAGTAATTTTCTCTTGTACGTACATATCTATCTATTTTTATCCTTAATATTAACGAAGAGAACAATAAAAAAAACTAACGAACTACTAACTAAAAACTAAGAAAACGCGCACAACACATACTATAGGTGCGTTCGGCAAATAATTTTGGTGTCGTGCAGTGATAGTGTGGTGTATTATCACGTGACAGCGGTGTGTGCAGTGCATAATAGTAATAACCGAACATCTTTAGTGCGACCGGTGCGTCTGACTGTCAAAATTACTTGTAATTTGTGTTTTGAGGTTTTGTTATCTAGTTGGTAGATATTTACAACTAATTTATACGTTTTAAGTAAAAAGTATTTCACTGAATAAATATTTACACATCTATTATTTTATTACTGTAGGTTATATAGCCTCTATTTAAGATATGAATAATCAAAATATTAATACAGTTGTAACGTGCAGTAAAGATATTTTTTTTATTCGGATGAAGACGAAGATGAGCCTAATATACTCGAAAAAATAGATTATTATGCAGAAGTAACCGTACACTATTATTCACGAAAGATGACTATTCAAGGTCACTTGTTCGAAGAAAGAATAAACAACGTTTACAAAGCGGTAGTCTAGCAACATTATGTATTAGAAAGAGATAGATTATTTGACGTATGTCTACATGATTTATGGTATATGACAGATATACGGTCCATGTTCACATTGCTTTCTAACACACTAAAAATAATTAGAACGTATGTTGATGAGTTGCTGGTATGTAATTATGTACTGCACTGCCCTCTACGTTAAAGTTAAATCAGTGGCGGAGTTTGTTTTTGAATTTGACGTTTAATCAAAATCAGCGAATTTTGTTCCGCGATTTAACTGATTCTAATCATGGGTGAGAAAGGAAAAACATTGAGAAGACAAGCAATTCAATTTGTACATAATGTACATGAATACTTTCAACAAGAAGCGGAAAATAATGGACCATTATTAGATCTTCATCAAGTGCTGCAGGTAAAATATGCAAATATTTTTTAAATTTCTTTGAAAATTGAATTTGCTATACGAAAAAAGGTTTTATGTTTAATAAATAAAACAGCAAACATTTTATTTTAGCGTCCAGCAGATGCACTACGAATTTCTAAATCCACAGTACACAGGGTATTAAAACGGGTTAACAACGAAAATGAGGAAGACCAGCTAAATTCTCCTGGAAAAAAACGTCCCAGAAAATCCACTGCAACGGCTGATCTTGATACTTTTAGTAGTGAAGCAATTAGAAGAATAATATACGAAATGTATGCTAACAGTAAGTAGTTTATTACCCGTAAAAATATGTGGGTATATATGCTCGGATTAATTAGTCATTTTCATTATTTTATTAAAATGTATTTATTGTAATTACAGTAATGTTCACTTATAACGAACTCGAAGGGACCGGAAAAAACGGTTCGTTATAAACGAAAACAATAGCGCTGTTCTTATACTGTTCGTACATTGAAATTAGCTCGTTTTACCTGGAAGATCGCTATAACCGGGTTCGTTATAAGCAGACATTACTGTATATGTTGTATTACTGTAATCAAAAATCTTTGTATCATTAAAGATCACTTTAAATGCAAATAATTGTTTTATTTATATAAATAAAATAACATTTAATTTAAATTTGTCAAAATATGTACTTATATCATTCTTTTCAGTAACTATTTCAATATTTTGTAGCTATAGGTCTTGTATCTTTGTGTTCATTATTATTAAATCAAAATAAGATATTTCTTAGAAAATATGTAAGTAGATGTTTAAAACAAAAAGAAATAATTTTGAACGATTAAAATGTACCCACAAATGTTATACCTTGTGCACGCCTATGTATACGGAATGTAGTGAAGCTAACTGCAAGTAATATTATACCAGACGGTTTGAAAATGACCTTGAATAGTCATCTTTCGTGAATAATACTGTACCTAATATGTATGATAGGCAATTCAAAATGCATTTCAGAATGTCGGCACAAACATTTCAACAATTACTTATATTGATGAATAACTGTAAAAACAAAAAAAAGTTATAGAGTACACCCTTCTTCACCATTAGAAAAAGAAGTTATGATTATGATTTGGTGTTTAGGTAACATTGAAAGTTTTAGGTATTTCGACAGTTTTTTTAAATTATTATATTTTATTAACTAATGATATTTTGTACAGGTCCGTAGCTGATAGGTTTGGGATAAGTAAATCAACTGCTAAAAGCGGTTACAGTTTTATAGCTGTCAAATTTTTCTGCAAAATAAATAAATACTCAATTTAATTTTACAATTCGTTATATTCTAACTTATAAGAATTAAACCAACAAATATTTACTTGTTGATATGTTGTGTGTTTTAATGTGTTCTGTCATTTCATCAGTATTCATTGATGCAAATTTCGCAGTAATAAATTATTTCTTCCATTTTACTAATGTGTTTGCAACTTTTATATACACAAATTTTGTTGTTATACCAAGTGCACCGCGTGCACGCACTGCTGAGGTTGTGCATGTAGTGTAAGCACTGGTCGCACTACACCGAATTTACCGAACGTTTTCTGGTGTAATTGGAGTTAAAAATGTGGTATTACCGAACGACTAAAGTGCGTTTCGTGCACATAGTGTGTTCAGTGCGGAATTACCGAACGCACCTTATGTAATATGAAATATAACGCCAAAACACTATGAAAATTATATAAACAAAAAGAACAATAATATACTTAACAAACAGAACTGAACAGAAATTAATAATATGTAATAAATCGTGTACTACTGACTTTGTTGACTTTTATTTATTTTATGTCAGACGTCAAAATAATTGATACATTTGTTAAGCAAATTTAAATTTCGCGTCAATTATTTTACTGTGTAAACTCGGTTCACGTTTGAACCAATCTGAGAGCTAGAATCTTAGGCCCTATCTCACCCAACGCTCTATAGTTAAAACGGATAGAGTATAAATGTTCTTAAAATATATGCTATTTCTAAATTATATTTGTAAAAATAAATGAATATTATTATACTGTACAAGTCTACATGATTTATAATTGGAAATCTATTTAAATTATTAAATTTAATGCAAAATATTTATATTCAAATAAAAACTGTTTGAGAATAGACCATTTCAGAAATTCAAAGCGCATGCCCCAAGTGTTTAGACTGCGACAAAAAGTTAGTGCCGATTGCCGTATACCCGTCCTTGTCTCTATGACAGTTCTGTCAATTTTACAGTGTTGTTTTTGTTTTGTTGGTTTCGTTTTTCAAATAAGTATGACGGGTACTAAACTTCTGGTCCACAAAATATTGCCATTTGAAATGTTTTATCTGGTTTAGAAAATAAAAAGTTGGGTTAGGTATAGCAATACAATTTTTATAATTGATTGATGAATGGACTTCATTTTTTCACGTAGTAAAATAAGTTTTTATTTATAAAATAAGAATTGAAATCATATCTTATACTCAAATTCATATTAACTACTTCTGTGTAGTTCTAAAATTTAAAACAATACCGGTGTCGCGTATAAATTTGATATGCCGCCATTTAACGGCACTAACTTTTTAGTTCAAAAAGTATATATAGTGGTCGCTCAAATTTTGAAATGATCTGTTGCACTACTGGACTGATAGCCCCGCTTCCGCTATTTGAATTTCTCTACTTCCATTGGTAGTAGGCTCCGCCCCTAACTCGGTATTCGTTATATATTTATAGACCGTCTTTGAGTAGCCAATCAAAATAATATAATATATGGATTGCATATGAGTGACGAGCTGCTATAACAAAAATTCCCTTATTTCCGATGTATTTCAATTATGTAGTTACCGAGGGGTGAATCACTCCTTCAATTTTGTACAAAAGATTGTACAATCATGAGATTGTAAGACGATTGTATGGAAGAATGTACAATATTTGCAAAGATTGCAATGTAATATTTATTTTATTAATCAGTACCTATTACTTAATTTTATAATTTTTAATATAATATTTAACTGCAGAATTCACTCAAATTCTTTATATTTCTTGATAATCTAAATTAAACCACATCTTTTTTAAGAAAAAAATATAGTTGCCCTATTACTAGGCTATTTGAATGGTGTTTCGTTATTTGGTCACTAGATAGAGGCGAGAATATAATTTTTTTTATTATTATTTTTACATTCATTTGTTTCAAACAGCAAAAATATAACAATTACTAAATTTATAAACATCATTTTTAAAATACATATCACTGAAAATTGCCTATTATGACGTCCATATAAAAATATTAAAATTAATTGAAGCACAAGATATTATAAATTTTAAGAAATGAATAAAGAAATTATCAATGAAAATATTTAAATTATCATTTTTAATGGTGTTTTTCAATAGTTCCATGTAACAAACTTTGTTTTAGTCCCTTAAAGATGTGCATATCAAAATCAAATATTACAGATTTGAAAAGTATTCGTAAAAATAAAAAATTGTAAAATTTACATATTGCCTACCTACTCGTTTATCTAATGACAGTGATCTATGCATTTTTGCTCAAATCACAAAATATCTAACATTAATGTCCTCCTAAATGGGCAAATTTTTTGTTTAATTTAATCGACTTAAATCGAGTTAAAATTGAGTTAAATCAAAAATACTAGCGAAAATAGTGAATATGTTCACCTTACTAAGGCAAACATTATCCACTACGGCCTATGGCTTTGCGCATGTTCATTGCGCATAATATGTAATTGTAAAGACTGTACATGATTGTAATGATGACTGTAGCGTGATTGTACATGATTGTAAGGATTGTAACTGACTGTAACATGATTGTAATGATTTTAAATGAATGTAGTGATTGTAGGCAGCGATTCTAATGAATGTATCTATGATTATAAGCGATTTGTACAATGATTGTAGGAGTGATTCACCCCTCGGTAGTTACATTTATTATTATTTTGATTAATGATTACGTTTGGCGTTCTTTTGAAGCTTAAAGTAACTAGCTGACTAGCGAACCTATCGGGAGAAATATTCTGCTAAGGCGTTCATTTGATGCTATCAGTATAAATGCTTAGCAAAGTGTAAATACAAAAATGTATTTTGACCTCTTTAATAGAGGAAACAATGTTAAATAAACGTGACATAATTTTATAATCTCGATTTATTTTTATTTTTGATATCGTGTGTTTATTATTGAACAAATATAAACCTCAATATCAAAACTGATAATATTCTAATAATAACTTTTATTTATAGTGCCCCGATAAGCCGAACGTAACCAACAACATCGTTTGTTCGAGTTGCGGCGGAGCGGGCCACATAGCCCGAGACTGTCGCCAAAAGCGCCCCGGCTTAGGTGGCCCACCTCAACCCGGCGACAAAGCCAAAATCGACGAAGAATACATGTCCCTCATGGCTGAATTGGGCGAAGGCCCTCCGCCTGATTTCGTTAACGGGAACAACGCTCAACGCCGCACAAACGGCGCTGCGCCCTTCAACATATTTGAACGCAACCCCATGGCCCCAAGAGCCATCATGCCGGGAGTACGTCCTGAAATGAACCCACAGATGATGCCCCCGTGGCCTCAAGCGCCGCCTCCTGGAATGCCCTGGCAGCCGACTAATTGTCCGCCTGGGTTGCTGCCCCCTCCGCCGCCCCCAGGGGCGTCCAGTCCACCAAATGTACCACCACTCATGCCATGGATGGCAGCGAACAACCAACCGCCTCCACCAGGTCAGTATAAACACTTGCTCGAATATGAGCCGCTAATGTAGAGTGCGTACACATTAAGATCAAGCCGGCTGCGACATGACTGTCGACTGGGTTCTGCAGATCACGCCTCCAACAATTGGTTCAGAGGCGTGCACAATATTTTATTTGTCCGAGCGTTCTATAAAAAATCTCGATTCAGAATTTTGTGCGCTATCTATTCATGGAAAATTTGCAAAAATCCGAGATGAAATAAGCTCGAAAATTACATTTCCGCAATTTCTGGAAAATTAAAAAAATATAAATATCTAATATTTATCTTGTAATATTTCAGGAACTATATGAAATATTTTATTCAAATTTTACACACTCAGCATTAAGCATGTATAATAGTATCTTACAGTTTTATTGAAAAAGGCAAAAAAAAATCATAACCAAATAAATAAAATATTATATTTTAATAAAACTCATGTAGTCAGAAAATTACGCTGTTACTAAATCTTGTGCTTTTAGGAATTTTATAGTACAGGCAAAACAGTTTGCACATTCCAGGGTCAACTTTTCGAGAAAAGTTTAATAGTCATCACATTTCGATCTCCTTTTGTTTCTGAACTACAGGCAAAAACTCGTTTTTCGCTCATTTCGAAAATATCTCATATCTTATTTATTATGATAGTAACAGAAAAATTGTTTTAACAAACTTTCAATTGTTTTTTGGTAGAAAAAAATGGCGTAATTAGATTTTTTTAAAACTTAATAATTCTCGGGATATAACAAACTTATGATTTTTTAAATGGGAACCTATATTGAAAATAGTCTCATCGTTTTTCTTATTTTATAAGCTCAATGATATATAACAAGTCTACATTCTTTTATTTTTAAACATGAATAACAGAATTATTAATTATTTAGGGTGAAAAAATTGAAAATTATTAAGACGCAAGTGAAAGAAATAAATTAAAAATCATCAATTGTTAATTTCTAATATTATGTTTATGTTTTACTCATCTTTTCAATTTATTTACTTCAAAAGCATATTAAACCATTTTTTTCAAAGCCGACTGTAACGTTGATAAATAATAATTTAACTAACCCGAAAATAATTAGTTAAAAATAATTTTGACAACATAATTAATAATTATAGAATCAAAATATACAAATGATTTTTAATTGATTTTTTCATTTGTTTCTTAATACTTTTAAATTTTTTTCACCCCAATAAATTAATAATTTATCTTTTTTTCGTGTTTAAAACAAAAGTATGTAGACTTGTTATATATTATAAAAGCTTATGAAAGAAGCAAAACGACGAGACTATTTTTAACATAGGTTCCCATTTAAAAAATCATAAGTTTGTGTGATAAATCTAATTAAGCCATTTTATTTTACCTAAAAAACAGTTGAAAATTTGTTAAAAAAATGTTTTCTATCATAATTAATAAGATATGAGATATTTTCGAAATTAACGAAAAACGAGTTTTTGCCTGTAGTTCAGAAGCAAAAGAAGATCGAAAATTCCTGAGAAAAGTTGACCCTGGAATGTGCAAATTGTTCGACATTGAGACACCTGTACATAGAGCGGAAGCAATGTGAAGAAAAATACAAAATTACTTTTAGTGAATAAATCAATTCAATATACAGGGTGATTCATCGGTCTGTCCTCTCTTTATAACTCTTTTATTTTAAGTCAGATAGAAAAACTCTTCAAATATAATTTATATGATATATTATTATCTATCTACGTACCATATGCATTTGTATACAAGATGCTCCGTTTAAGCGCAACAGTATGTAACTTTATATTTCTTAATGGAACATCCTATATTTATTTATTTATTTTGATGGTAAATTAGATTCCCTTTAAAAAAGTATTAAGTAATAAGGGGTCTAAAATTATAAATTAAGAAGTTATTTACCTTTATTCGTTGAATGATATGTTTCTATCATGTTATTATTAATAAAGTAAGCTATGGATAATTTGATTAATTGTTTCGCATTTAAACAAACAAGTTGTCAAAATACTCTTAATTTATCATTGTTGATGATGTGAAAATGAATAATACAAATTTTAGTAAAGATGAAATGGTTAATATGATATTTATAATAGAAAAATCTATTGAAGTTGAACGACAAGTTTTCGAGCATTTATTATAATTTTGCATTATTTAGTCTGTCACTAAATTTTAATAACCTCTTTGTAATTAGTGTAATGTTTAAAATAAGTATTCATAAAAAAGTATCAAAATTTTATATTATATTATGGTTTTTCTACTCTGAACTACAGTGTGTTCAAAAAAATTCCTAACTCGGAGTAGGCTATGAAGAGAGAAACGTGTGTCTGATCATTATTCAATTCAAAACTCAAGTTGTCAAAATTGATCTTGAAATGTAATTTTAAAGAGAAAAGACAATAAAGAAGGATACAGTATATAGACATTCGCCGTTTTCTAATTTGTTTCCATTTGATTTCTTTACAAAACATTTTTGACAATATCTTATGTCAAAGTGACATTTAATTAATTGACATACGTTTCTTTGTACATAGCCTACTCCGAGTTAGGAATTTTTTTGAACACTGTACTATTTTTTATGAACGTAAATAACTTCTTAATTTATAATTTTAGACCCCTTATTACTTAATACTTTTTTATAGCGAATTTAATTTACTATCAAAATAAATAAATATATAAAGGGTGTTCCATTAAGAAATATAAAGTTACATATTGTTGCGCTTAAACGGAGCACCCTGCATACAAGTACATATGGTACGTAGATAGACAATAATATATCATATAAATTATGTTTGAAGAGTTTTTCTATCTGACTTAAAATAAAAGAGTTATAAAGAGAGGACAGACCGATGAATCACCCTGTATTATTTGTCACGAGTTTTTAAAAATTTATTACGAGTATGCAGAATAAACGCAGTATCGGTCGTTCGGCGCGTGATCGTAGACACTATAAAATTCCTAATATTTTTAATACTAGCTTTATAATAATATACATTTCAATATTTTAGAATTTTATTAAATTTCTATTACATTTTATAATATTTACTATTTTAGTTTTGGAGATTGATGTTTAAAATTCAAATTGAGTTTTGATAATAGTTTAATAACGAATCACCATTAAATACATTGGAAATTTCCTATAATAATATATTTAAATTTACGACCAAAAATAAACGCTTTATTTCGGAACGTAATTAGACCCGTTTTAAATAAATCTGACGAGCCTTTGAATTCGGACAACATCTATTCAAAAACCACATCTCTCTTTCCCCTTACCGCGCACCGGACGATTGATGCCGTAGCTGGCTGGAACTTAAAGTGTACGCACTCTACTATTTCCATCATTTTTCACTGTTAGGTGCAGGAGCTCCCCCAGCGCAAATGCCGCCCCCGGCCAGAATGCCCACAGCCCCTCCCGGCACATGGCAACAACCACCTCCAGGAACGATGCCCCCAAGAGGGCCTCCTTTCCAGTGGCCCCCGCAGCAGACAGCCTGCATGCCCCCTCCGCCCCCAGGGATTGATATGACCTCCTTGCTTTCCGCGCCGCCCCCACCGCCTCCAAGTTAAGTTCCACTCATACTTTTATCCGCGAATTTTTTATAGGATAACATTTTTGAGATTTTTATTTGTATATGTATTTCGACTATGAATTGTAATACTGGAGATTTCATACTAACAAGTAAGTAGTACTTGTACTTTTGAACTATATGTGTATGAATAGGAATAAAAATAAATTTATTGGAGGAATATATAAATATTTAAGTTTGTCATGAATGTTTACCTATGATTCATGAATTCATGATCCATTTCCGCAGATAAATTCCAATACAATGATTTGTGCGACGATTATGGTAGCAGGATGTGTAAGGATATTTAATTTTAAACTAGTAACTTGTTTTATAAATAATGTATAACAACATGAAATAAATAAAAATTCGTTATAATAGACCTTTTCAATTTAACGGCTATATCTTTCTGTCGCTGCAAATAGTAAGTAAAATGGCGCCAGCAATTGTCAGTTGGGTTGTCAAACAAAATGTCAAAAATATTGCAGTAATTAAAATATCTGTATTCTCGGTGAAAATTTGTATCGTTGGACATTTTAGCTACAATAAAAGCTTTTTTCTACAAATCTATTAAAAGTAGACTTTTTATTGTTTGTTTTTAGCGTTAAAAATGTCATTTTAAAAGTGACAGATCATTATTACTTTTGACACAGTGTCAAAAATTATTAGAAATACAAATAAAAATTAAAAAAAAAAGTGTTTGTAGAAAAAATAGTGTATGATATACGTGTTAAAAGTGATTTTATTTTGTTCGACGGTTTCCTTCTCACAAAATAAAATGTCACTTTTAACACAAATCATAAATAACTTATAACTTCTTTCGAGAAGTTTTTTAAAGATGCCTAAATTTTTTAGAAACTAACGCCATTGATCTTATGACAAGCGCTTATCCATGACTCCCGCCATTTGTTGTTATTATACGCAGATCCTCATTGCGCATCTAGATTCTATCTCTTTAAATTGAAAAGGTCTATTATTTCATTTCTTATGGAGTTTGAGTGAATTATGCGATTCGTTGTTCGAATCCCATCAACGTCAAAGTCAAAAAAATCCATGTACAGCTTTGAGGTGACATTGAGGAGACTGGCAAAAACAATAATAGTCCAAAAGTCGTCCTATAAAAATGTTTATTATATAAAAGACCTTTTCAATTTAACGGCTATCTCTTTCTATTGCTGCAAATAGTAAGTAATATGGCGCCAACAACTGCCAGTTGGACTGTCAAACGAAACGTCAAAAATATTGCAGTCAATACCTGTATTCTCAGTAAAAATTTGCATCATTACACATTTTAGCTTCAATAAAAAGCTTTGTAACATCTTTCGACAATTTTAAATTTTTCTGAGACTTTTCTCACATTTGTCGTCTAAATTTTTTAAAAACAAACGCTTTGGATGTCATGACAAGCGCGTATCCATGACTCCCGCCAATTGTTCTTACTACGCACAGAACCCCATTACGCATATTTCTTCTATCTCTTTAAAGTGAAAAGCAGATTGGCACACCCAGAAATGGACAATAAGTCTAGATGATAGATAGTTTATTTTTTATTTGTTTAATATTACATTTTCCTTAATTCGTATGTGATTATTACTGGCAAACTCCGCAAGATTTACAGAGCAATGTCAACAATGTACGACGCTATAGACGTATCTTAACGTGATTTATGGGTCGATTCTGTTCACATCTGTAAGTCTTACAGATCTGTAAATAATTAACAAAATCGCAACGAAAGATGTCACCCTTATGTATAATTTTATATTAATCAACAAGAATAGATATGTTTTTCTCACTTTTTTACAATGTACAGATTTGTACGACTTACAGTATTGTACAGAATCGATCCATTAATCTATTGCACAAAACTCACATCTTGGTCCGTTTTATAAAAAATATAAATAAAAGACAAAAACTACTAGCTGATTTATGTGCGCGTGTCACTTTGACAAGACCAATGTTGACATTTTTACCTTCCGTCACCTTTAGGTAAGGAAGGTATTGTCTTTGGTCAAAAAATTCAGTGGTGAGTTTTTGATGAATAAGCACGTTTTAGGATCCCTAGAATACGATTTTACTATTTTTACGATGATGTCTGTATGTGTGTGTGTGTGTATGTATGTCTGTGTGTGTGTGTGTGTGTGTGTGTGTGTGTGTGTGTGTGTAACAAAATTTTCGTCTGCGATAACTCCAATTCTACTGTTTTAAAAATTATAATTTTTTCGTATACTTCTTCGTTACATCGATATGAAGAGCTGATTAGATTTTGGTTACAATTGGTCAACCGGAAGTACCATCATTTGAAGATTTTAACAGTTTTTCTTGAAAAAACTATGTTAAATATCATTTTTTCACATTTAATGTTATTATAAATATTAAAGAATATTTTATTCTCTATACGATTTGACTGCATTTTATACTTAATATTAAATGGATATAGAGTTTAAAAATTATAAAGAAATTAAATTTCATAAAGTAGCTATAGCTATGAAAACAGCTACTATATTAAGAAAATTCTGATTGAAAGATGTCAGTGTCAAGTGAAATTGACATAGTGTGTCTTATAATTTTACTGGAAATATAGGATCTTTTGCTTTCTGTATAAAATTTGTATAAAATACATACAACTGCTTTAAGGTAATGTACTAGAAATAATAATAATAAATCTTTTATTTCTGCAGATACATACATTACACTGTATATAGAATACCTCACAAAATAATAATTTAAGACATAAATTTTCTGTATGAAATTTGCATAAAATACATGCAGCTTCCGGAAGGTAATGTACAAGAAATAGAATATTTAGCAAGGAACTTTCCGTATGAAATTTGTACAAAATACATAGAACTGACGGAAGGTAATGTGCTGGCCACATCAGATTTTTTGATTTTGAACTGCTAAAATGTTATTAATTTACAATTTTCAGGCAGTAAAACACATGAAATTAGAAATAGTAACTTTTTAACAGTTCAAAATTAAAATAAGTCAAAACATTGGTCTTGTCAAAGTGGCTTTGATTTTGTCAAAGCGACACGCGCACACATATCAGCTGATTCCAAGCACTTCAAGGTCGCTTGAATCACGTGTCTGCTCGCGCCCTATAAATGCACTGTTTTTGGCGCTTTTCATTTAGAGTCTTTAATTCGTGCGACTTTTAATTACTATTGTAACCAAAAGCAACATCGAAGAGATTCAGTTGCAACTCATGGTATGTCGGTATATTTACGGCACGGCTTACATACTAGCCGGCTGGTAGAATTGAACCGCGATGCCTTAGATCCGATTATATCAAAACGCTGTATTTTTTTTTGTCGGGTCTTATAAAATTAAACAATTTCGGTAACGTAATCTTTGAACATATTTTTTTCTTAATTTGTTAAAATATACAAATAAATAAAAATCTATACCTTACCCGATCTAAATTAAATTTGTTTGTTCTTAAAATAATATTTAAGGAAAAAACATTATTTGATAATGTTATCAGACTGTCCTGGATATTATAAAATACAGCCAGAAAGTATTTATTCATCTAGCAAACAGTACGAACAGTATTTCCAAATATAAGTTGGGATATATCGAAAAAAAAAAAATAATTGTGAAATAAAGAAACACATTTGCTAACTTATAAACAATATTTATTTACTCGATTACTAAATTTAAATATTTGTTTAAAAAAGTGCACACTACCAAATCTCATTATCGAAAATACATCTTCCTAAAATTTACGCATAATAAATGCTTTGTAATAATCTATATTTTTAAATACATTGCACAATTGAAAATAAATATTATAAGCATATAAAATAAAGAACACTGCGTTATATTCTAATAATATAAAGAAATTAGCTAACTAATATATTAGAGGTGAGAATACAAAAAATATTCAACATAGGAATATAATAGTCACAACATAAAACTTGTGCTATTCAACGACGCTTACTTCAAAATTTCACTTTAAATAACGGAAGCAAATTAAGTAACTGTATTAATCAACGAAATGAAGCGTTTAAACAAACAACAAATCACTAAAGTTAACACAACTTCAGATATATTATGACCCTTATAATTTCGAGTACGCACAGCAATGAGAATAATTCCCTCTCACTATAATCCTGTTTACCGTGTCTCCTTCGCCGTCAACTTCTCTATTAGTTCCTGTAGTGGCGCTAATTCTCGTCGATCGATCAGGTTGAACTCCTGAAAATATCACAATGACATTTCCCATTGATTTTCCAATCAAAAAACGCTGAAAATAGCACTAATTTACCTGGACAAAGAAGATAAAATGCTTGAAGGAAGTGTTTAAATGCGCTTCCTCGCCCAGTTGAACAACTTCGCTAAAATGCTGGTGGTAGATGTGAGCGTATACTCTGAACAATCGCTTCAAAATTGTCTTTGCAATTGAAAGGAAGTTCTTGGGGAAAGGTACACCTGAAAGGCACAAGCAGAACCTAAATAATTAAGACACAATCTTCGAATATTTGTTTCTACTCGGATATATTATTTTCTTTTCACATCTTTTAAAACATCTGTTCACTTACACACAGGACGTCTATGTAATGAGCCGGTAACAAATTTTTAAAAAGTATTTTAAATGATAGTTTATGAAATACTTTTCATAGAAATAATAGTAATTTGTTGTTATTTTCCTAAATAATTAAACAAAAAGTCATGAAAAACAATCCCCCAATCCCGTGACGTCAAATTACATACAGCGTCATTCAAAGCCAATAGGAAAACAGTTTGTCCATCAACTACGTTATTTATATAAATAAAAGAAGGCAATAATTAATTGTAAAATATCTAATGGATATTTCGTGATTTTATTTTAAAATTTAATACTTACACGGCATATAAAAATTCTTGAATCGGGGTATTCCAATATTTTTATTTTTATTTTTTGAAACTTTTACATATACAGGCTGTTCATTTTAAGTGGTACGCTATTACTATCTCGAGAACTACAAGAGCTACGAAGTCGGTTAAATTAGCAAACAATTTCTATTTTATAAGACTATTTTAATGAGCAAAACAAGAATTTTTTTAGACCAGTGGTTCTCAAAATACGGGGTGCTACTTTCTTATTTTAAATGGCAACCTATTTTTTTATTTGCTTCTTAATAATTTCCATTATTTTCTCCCCAATAAATTAATAATTCGTCTTTTATTAATGTTTAAAACAAAAGAATGTAGACTTGTTATATATCATTGAAAAGCTTATAAATTAAGCAAAAAGACGAGACTATTTTCAACATAGGTTCCCATTTAAAAAATCATAAGTTTGTGTTATATCTCGAGAATTATGAAGTTTTCAAAAAATCGAATTATGCCATTTTATTCTATCTAAAATACAGTAAAAAATTTGTACAGCCTGTATATTTATTACAAATCTAAAATTTTGAGTTCTTTTTTACTTAATTTGAGCGAGATATGAATTCGTAAATATTACTTAAAAATTTGAAATTTACCGGATGTGACGTAGGAGAAGGTGATGGCATTTAAGAAATATATAAAAAAATAGAAAACTTGTAAATATACAAAATATAATAAAATTAACACTAACAAAACAGCCGACATCGCGTCAATGGTAGAAAAACTGTTTCCTTTTACAAGGACAGTTATATGTACAAAAAAATTTAGAAATATCATCAGTTACTCACTCGTACGTCACAAATCATGTGACACCTTTTAGCGCCAAAATAAATTTGAAGAAACTCATGTTAAAATAAATAAATTTTGATATTTTTTTACATTCGGTTATTGTTCAGAATAATCCACAATGTTACAACATTTTTTACCAAATTTTATCCAAATTATAATACCTCATTTGTAAGTAATAATTATTTTTTTATTACAAGTATTACATTTTTGGTTTTCTGCATTTTATCCTAATGTTACCAATTAAACAGTCAAGTAACTGAACATAAACTGTGCAGACTACTGAACTTGTTTGTAAACATAATCCTTTGTTCATTAAAATTAGATCTATCTTTGGCTTAACATTTCAATCACGTCTGGAATTTAATTACACTTAGACCATTTGTAAAACTTCGTTCATTGAACTTTTTTTTGATAAATCATAACTTTTTGGCACTTTAATCCCTTTGAATTTAAATGGTTCAAGTTGTAGCATTTTATAAGTAACATGCACGAAGATCACAATAGAATTATAGATAAGAAAATCAGGTAGGTTGTGGAAAACAAAATTTGCACTATCATTTAAAAAAACATTTATCTTTCATTTGAAATTAAGTTAGAACTTAGTTTATCATTTTTTTAATAATTTTAACGTGGCACCTTGTATAAATATTACAATAAATAATGCATTCCACAATTTCTATGTAGAAAATGACTAAAAATTTAATTTTTCATAAATTTGTATTTTAATAGAACAAGTTGACAAGAAAGAAAACAGCTTATAACGAATTCTAGGTAAGTTATAACGTATAGGATTTGATCCTACAACACTCTCATTAAACAAACACTTTAACCAGTCGTTCATCACTCTGTCAATTTATTTTAATAATTAATTAACAGATTAAAACTTTCGCTCACCTATTTTAGAGGGGAAGAGAGTTTCATCATCTAGTTGGTCTTGGACCCACGTCATTAAATAATCTATATATTTTGGCGCAGAACATTTAATTGGCTTTTTAACTGTGTGTCCATCAGCCCAATGATATTCATATTTTGGTCCCGCTGACATAATAGAACAGCTATCTTCCGTACAAAATTCCGTAATTGTGCCGTAGAGCATGTTTATTTGGTTAAAAAAATCGACAGCTAAAAGAACAAAAGAATGATGTTTTCCTTGCGATAACAAAAGATAGTGGCGAAACAAACGAGATACTGAAAATGAAGGACTTACTGTTTACAGCTACCCATTCGTTCAGATCTTCCCCTTCGGGTAGCATGACAGCTAAGCGAAGGTTCCCAGAACCTAGGGTAGCAGCGGCATGTTTCATCAATTCATACTGATGGGTCCCTTCTGGGATGTTTTTCTTTGGCTTGAAAGTTTTAGAAGAACGGCTTCCACTAAAAACACAACAGTTTGTAAATAATGTCATCTACACGGAGTAAAAAAAGTTAAAATATTTTTAGAACCCTTGTTTAATTAATGAAATAATTAGCGTATACTTACAACAGGAAGCTCATATTGAAATAAGAACAATTAAATGAATTAGCAATATGTTTTTGTAACTATTCTTTAAAATGTGATGTTAAAAAACTCAAAATTTAAACTCTCAGCTACAGCTGTATGACCTCCATATTTACGTCGAATCGAAGTGCCAACTTTCCTAATATTTTGGAAAACCCAAATAAACGATAAATCTAGACAAGTGTAAACAAATACAGAACGATGTTGATAAGTTAGTACCACTTTAGTCAAAAATACTTTAAATTATCTAATAACAAACTGTATTTCCTTAATTATAAACTTTGCTGGAGTGTTCACAAATTACTCCAGAACTTATTTATAAAAACAAAAAGAAAAACAGTGTGCTGTATTTATTATGTAAATTTTTCCATAGTATACTATTAATTTGTTTTATCAAAACAATTATTAAATAGAACATCAAATTCGTGTATTTATGCTGCAAAAAATAAATATAATTTCTTCTTAAACGTCAAAACAGCAGGGAATTTTCTTGAAAAAAGTCACCAAACTGTCACTGATTTAGTTGTAAAACTTTTCAGTAAACGATATTTCATAACATCAAAACAGAGTGAAATTATTTTTTATAAACAATAATGGATAGCGAAATAGAAAATTATATTAAGACGTTAAATATAGATGAAGTTTGTCGAACTTGTTTATCGGAATCTGACGAAATGATTTCATTGTATACAGAAATAGAACCTACGGATGAAAACGAAATATCTTACGTTTACCAAGTTTTAACCAATGTGGCTTCGATACAGGTTAGTTTTAATTTATATTTATATAAAAACATGTATGGAGCGCGTGGCTGAGTGTGTTTAATGCTGACGGCCCGGATTCGATTCCGAATCGAATTTTCATATCGCTTGACATTTTTGAGAGCTCGTAAAGTGAGAGGTGACGCCTGGTATTTCATTACCAAATTCTGTAAAAAATGCAGATTGGCACAACCAGCAATGAGTAATAAGCCGTGATGATATATTTTTATGCATATAAAAACAAGAATGGCATGGTTTACATTCCCTGATTTACATGTTGAGTAATCTTTACCCTCTGAAGAATGGGCTGTTAAGACAGGACCTCTGACAATTTTTCTTTATCATTATAATATGGTTTCACGTAAAATTGTACAATGGACCTTTTCAATTTAACGGTTATCTCTTTCTATCGCTACATAGTAAGAAAATGGCGCGAACAATTGCCAGTTGGGCTGTCAAACGAAACGTCAAAAATATTTGAGTCATTAAAATACCTGTATTCTCAGTGAAAATTTTCATCGTTAGACATTTTAACTTCAATAAAAACTTTTGTAACTTATTTAGATAAGATTTTTTTAAGTTCTCTGACATATTCTCACATGTTACGTCTAAATTTTTGCGGAATGGGGATCTGCGCATAGTAAGAACAATTGAAATCTATGACGTTTGTGTCTAAAAAATTTACACGTAAAATGTGAGAAAAATCTTTGACAACTTTATAAAACATCCCGAAAGAAGTTACAAAAGCTTTTATTGGAGGTAAAATGTCTAACGATGTAAATTTTCACCGAGAATACGTGTATTTTAATCACTGCAATATTTTTGACGTTTCGTTTGACAGCCCAACTGGCAGTTGTTCCCGCCATTTTCTTACTATTTGTTGCGATAGAAAGAGATAGCCGTTAAATTAAAAAGGTCCATTAACGACAAAATAAAAATATTTAAAAAAATTGTACGTCGCTGTGTTAAATGTTTCTATGCTCCATTCACGATAGAGAGAGAATGTCGAACTAATTATTCAACAGAAACAAGTCATTCTTTTGGTTCAGTCTGTGATTATGGCGATAGAGTTCGTGCCAAACGTGATGTGTTGCGTAGAAACCAAAACTATATCTTTCTCTTCTATTGCCTGACCTTTCCCTAGCTGTCTCTCTTCTTGATCTACGCATTTCATAGCCCGTGACATTTGGAACCACCTCTATCTGTATTTATGCTGCTGTGAACTGTACGATAGTGGACAAAAAAAGGTTGATAAATCGTGCGAATGTTTGCCTTCAAGTAGGAGGCAACCAATTTGAACACATTTTGTGACCAAATGTGGAAAATTTCTTGTTTATTGATATTCGTTTTTTAAAATTTAAATGTTAAATAAAAATAAATACATATATTATCACTGCTTATTACCCATTGCTGGGTGTGCCAGTCTGCTTTGTACACAGATATCGGTAATGATGATATATTTGCAAAGTGCCATTTAAAATTGGAAATATTTGGCGTGGGTCGGCATCGAACCCGGTTCTCCAGATTCGCGACCTGACACTCAGGCACGCGGACACGAGACCCCGTTAAAATGTTAAAATATTATTTATTAAAAACTTGATAACAAAAGATAAATAAAAAAAATTCCCCTTAATTTTTGATTTACTTTAGGATTTTAGCCCCCTGAATCAAATCCCAAAAACACGGGCAACACTTTTAAGACAACCTGTATGAACTATAATTTTAAAAATCCTAATTTTACGTGAATTTTGTTTATTGTAAAAAAAATATTGTTTTAGGTAATGCAGAACGATGGCCTCCCTAGTCTCATATGCAGAAACTGCGCCGAAAGCGCAAATAACGCTTTTAAATTTAAAGTGTTGTGCGAAAGATCTGAAATTCTTTTACAGACTTATTTATTACGAGTTGACAAACCTGTTAAAAAAGAACAAACATATTTAGATACTATAGGTACTGACAGTAAGGAACAACAAATTGTACAACTGGATCATGACTATATTGCACAGAATGTGTATGAAACTACTTCAGAAGATAGCATAAAAGTAACAGATACACAAATTGAAGAAAACAATGAAGATATACCTGAAACTCAACTTGAATATCATGATTATATTTCAGAGAATTTACACGAAGTTACAGTGGAAAACAGCAAAAAAGAAACAGATATACAAATTGTAGAAACAGACACTCAACCTGAAATTGCAAGAAGAGAAGAAGAATATGATTCGGACGATGAAGTATATGTGGAAGAAATATTAGAAGATGAATATCAAACAGAAGAAGCAACCTCAAATTTGAAAAAACTATTAGTAAGTAAAGATTTTCCGACAAATATATCGCAAGAAGTTGATTTAAAAAAAGTGAAAATAGAGTTTTACAACAATGATGATCCTTCCATTCAAGAATTAATCGTCAGTCCTGATATACATTTGAACTCTGAAAATGTAATGTACAGTACAGATTCTCAAATGTCTGATGAAATGGTCAAACAAGACAAACAAAAAATTGAAACAAAATCGAACAGTCGTACAAAACAGCGCAAAAAACAAAATCGTTTTGACTACAACTATCGCATCGATGCAAACGGCAAAAAAATATACAAATGCAAAGAGTGCGACAGAGAATATAAACACTCTACTAGTTTAACTGTCCATATACGCACACATACTCTTGAACGACCTTACGTTTGTCAAATATGCCGGAAAACATTCAAACAACTTACAGCTTTAACATACCACATGAGATGTCATACTGGAGAAACACCATACGAATGTAAACTCTGCGGGAAGAGATATCGGCAATCTGCCAGTCTCACCGCGCACATGCGAGTCCATACCGGCCAGCGACCATTCTTATGTTCAGTCTGCGGGAAAGGATTCCGACAACAACCAGATTTAGGGTACCATATGCGAACGCACACGAAAGAAAAACCCTATATGTGTAGTGTGTGCGGAAAACGCATGAGCATGCAGTGCCATCTGGTGCAACACATGCGCACTCACACAGGCGAGCGGCCATTTTCTTGTAAAGAATGCGGAAAGTCTTTCCCAACGTCCACCAGACTCAGGCGACATGAAATTATCCACACGGATGTGAAACCGTTTAGTTGCGATATCTGTAAGAAAAGTTTTAACAGAGCAAATTCGCTTAAAATTCATGTTTTGACGCATAGTCAGATAAAACCTTATGAGTGTAAGGTTTGTGGTAAAGGTTTTATTCAAATGTATTGTTTGAAAAGTCATCTGAAGACGCATTGTGATTTTGATGCGGAAAAAGGCTTTATTAAATGTTCTGAGTCAGTGTCAATAACTGTATGAAAAATAAAATTTAGTGATAGATTAATTGAACATTCCTCTATAGTGTGCTCAATTTTAATATTTAAGTGATTGTGTGGCTAATTGCGTTAATTGAAAGTTAACCCGGTGGTGCTGTTGCATGATAACTGAGAACCCGTGAGAGGTGACGCCTGGTAACGCCTTCTGCATGACAAATATAGGTTGTCTCAAAAATAACGCCCCTGTTTGATTAAGAAGGCCAAAAATAAATCCATATTTAAATTTTTTTAAAATAGGTAAATAACAATAAATAAATGGTTTAATTAATATTATTAACACTTTTGAAATGGTATACTCAGAAATGGATAATAAACCGTGATGATATACAGGATGGCACTGAAAATGGACCACTCATAATAACTATTTAATAATACTTTTTAATATTCTTGATATATTTATAAACTAGGCTCAGGGGTTCACAAATTATGGTATTTGGCATGATGGTACCCCTTCCGCTATAACACCCTATATATTTTTCGAAGGTCACCATTAGGATCTCGGAAACTATAAGAGATACGACTTTGATTAAATGGGACATGTGGTGCGCATTCGAGGGGCCATCTTAGATGACGGAAAACTGAATTTGGTCGATATTTTCATTTTGAAATTACTTCTAAACTATCAGTAATCGAGAAAATAATTTTTGTATTTGTAAACTCTTTTGAAGCAATCATCAAATATGGGTTCCATTTAAAAAAAATGTAAGTTTGTGTTATAGCGCGAAAATTATTTTCGTATGCCACTGGCTAAATAATAAAAATATATAACTTTTTTATTTGAAACATTTTTCTCGATTACTGATAGTTAAGAAGTAATTTCAAAATTAAAATATCGACATCTAGGTAAGATGCCCCCTGAAAGGCGCATCACATGTCCCATTTAACCAAAGTCGTATCTCTTATTGGCAACGAAAATAACCGATAGAGGCAGCACCAATTTTACAAAATGGCCGGCGAGAAGAGTAATTGCCAAAACTTGTACAGTGTTTGATTGGGAAATGAGTAAATAATGTTCATATATTTTTATATGTATATTGATTTGAAGTACATTATTGTTTAAAGGAGAGTATGACAACCGTTTGATTACTTTTCTGACAAGTTCATAATTTTGTCACCAGACGGCTACTAGTTCATTTTTTTCGCCAATAGCTTCCGAGATCTCAATGGTGGCCTTCGAAATCTGGATAGCATATATATTTGAAATCTAAGTAAAATTACGCATTCAACGATATGCTTGAAGTGCATTTTTATTGAAGCAATAAATTACAAAAACATAAGAGAAAATTGTGATTAAATTAATCTGTTGGCTTAAGCCATGATATCAGGCAGGCTGTGAAAACAGTTAAGACAAAATTGAGTAATATTTAAGTTATTTTTCTATTTTCGTTCTTTAATATGTTCTTTAAGAAACCCATGTGGATGTCATAAAGTACCTCTTTATGACATCCAAATGAGTTTCATAAAGTACATATTAAACAACCGAAATTGAAATTCCTGGACTTGAAATAACGTACATTTTTTGAAAAAATGACCAAAATAGAAAAAATAGTATAAAATACATGTTTTATAAGACATTTCAGCGCACTTGTCCCCTTAGAAAACTCGCGGCAAGCCGCTCGTTTCTAAAAATGACGCGTGCGCTAAAATCATGTCTTATGAAACTTGTATCTTAATGTACTATTTTATAATAGTACGATTTGTAAAATTCTTAGCTTACTAGGTTAATTATTCATAATTTTCTCTTACACTTTTGTAATTTATTTCTTTAATAAAAATGCACTTCAAGCATATCGTTTTGAATTCGTAATTTTTTGTAAATTTCAAATACATATATAAAAATATATAGACGTCCCATTTGAAATATAAAAAGTTGTCACATGCCAAATACCATGATTTGTGAGCCCCTAAGACTAATTTACAAACATAACAAGAAAATTAAAAAATATGTAAATAACAAAGTTATTTTGAGTGGCTCGTTTTTCAGTATCACCTGTGTGTATATTTATTTATTATTTTAATATATCATAATAAAATTGAACACACTAATTATTATATTTCAATTGTGTTGTTAGCCAAAGCAATATATTTTATACATATGGAATGTGAGTGAATGCATATTAAATAAATATATGAATTTAATTTTTTTGTATGAATTTTTCCTCTGCAAAATATTGAAGCATAAGTGTGCCGAACTTGGATATAGAAAAAATGTACCGCCATGTACAGTGTGTCCCATTTAGATATATTGGGATCTCGAGAACTATAAGAGAGGCAATGTCGGTTAAATTCTCTCCAAAAATTCTCATAGGGCACTAGATAATGACCAAAAACTGAATTTGGTCGATTTTTTTCATTTCGAAATTACTTCTAAAGCTTCTAAACTATCAGTAATCGAGAAAAATGTTATAAATAAAAAAGTTGGATATTTTCATTGTCTATCCAGTGGCGTACGAAACTAGTTTTTTTATGGGTAAATTTCCGAAATATAACAAACTTATATTTTTTTTAAATGGCTCATTTGATTTTTACTAAAAAAATACTTATTTTTTTCTCTTTCGATTGGCATAGTGTATTGTATTTTAAATTTGTTTTACCCTTCAAATCTTATATTTTTCTATATATTTCATGAAATTTCCTATTTTTTTTGTCAAGATTCTCATTAGTTTTTCAAAATAGTATTTTATTTTACTTAAGTAACTTATTCCATACCTATCTTGCTTCATAAATTAATTTTAATTCAATATTTTTAAGTTAACATAAGTAGGGTAAGGGTTAATTATTATACATTATTAATTTTTTCGCCATTACTTTGTATTTTAGCATGATTTACTCTACAGTGATTGGGAATAAGAAAATCAGAAATCATTTGCTTTTAGTTTGTGTGGCTCAAAAAATAAAAATAATAAAATACCCGCCATACTCACCTGATTTGGCAATGTACGGCTATTTTTGAGAGTTTTTAAAATTTACGAGATTTAAGGTTTTCATAGGTAAAAGAGATTGGTGCTGTAAATCATTATTGTTTTGAAAGCATTCCAAAAGAAAGTTTGAAAATAAAGAATGAATGTTGAAGTTTGTTATTGTTAAATATGTATAAAATAAAATTCTTCTAGCGTGCGTAACCCTTGTATTTAAAGTCTAGCTTAAAACTAAAGCTGTTTTACAAATTGCGTAGTTTTCGAACCACTCTACAGTTATACTTCTATACAACTTTTTATTCTCTTTCTATACTGTATTTCAACGATTGTAAACAAAGTTATCGCAATTTAAATTTTTTATATGAAAGCAACAAACTTTCGCTAATATTTGGCCTTGATTAATTCAAATAATTTGCCGCTTTCTACGTAAGAAAATTGTGAACCAACCCATAACCCATAGCGGTTTGACAAGTGGAAGTGAGTCAAGTGAGTAAGCTACTACGGGAGGTGTCCGTTTCCTGAGATAAGAACTTTTAGTTTATAGTTTTTATTTATAAGGTACTGTTTGTGTATTAATAATGTCTTAAACCATTAATCTTTGTTCGCACAAGTATATATCAAAGGTTTCTCCCACAGTAACATATTTTTCCGTAACCTAAAATGTGGAAAGCAAGTGCTGGTGCTCAAATAAACATCAAAGACGTAAATGATACACCCGACGATGACTGGGAAACAGATCCAGACTTCATAAACGATGTAACTGAACAGGAACAACGATGGGGGTCCAAAACTATCGAAGGATCCGGCCGAAATGCCGGTGCCATCGAGTAATACCAATTTTCATTCTTTTTTAACTATTTCCAACTTTCTCGTGTCTTTTAGCATGAACCAACTTCGAAAAGAAACAGAGGAATCGGACGCAAAGATAAAAAAGAAACAGCTTGAAGATGGACTCACTTCTTCTTTCGGTTACGGAGGAAAATTTGGTGTTGAGGCTGATAGAATGGACAAATCAGCCGTTGGGCATGATTATGTGGCAAAATTAGAAAAGCATGTTTCCCAAAAGGACTACGCCACTGGATTTGGGGGGAAATTTGGCGTACAGACAGATCGAGTTGATAAGGTAAGAAAATATTCAAATTTTATAATTAAAGAATCATTATTTATATACAAAGGTGATTCAGATCGTAAAAACAAATTCAACATTGCACGCAATATAATTCGGTTACGTATAAAATTTGTCATTTATTTACCAGATAAATTATTTTTGGTGCAGTCATTGAGAAATGCATCGTCATCAATGTTCGTCCACTTTTAATTGTCTCTATCCATTCGTACATTTTTATTTTCAATAAAAATAGCTCCAAATCATAGTAACATATTTTCATGAATTTTATGAAGTTTCACGCCCTCCGATTTAAAAAATCGATGATAATTATGAATCCTACATATTTTTGGATTTTATTCGTCGAACTGAGTCAATCGGTACCAGTTTTAAGGTGTAGAGAAGAAAAATAAAAATGTCCAAAATAGGGGATTCCACAATTTTTTTATAATTTCATCTGAACGTATAAGTAAAACTAAGACTGTCGGTGAGAATCCGGTGAAAAAATTCCTATTAATAAGCGAGTTATAGTCCTCCGAAATTTGAAAATATAGATGTGACGTCACGTGTATAAGTTTTTATATCAAACTATTTTCTTCGTGGACCTAAATGTTTTTGAAATATTTGCTATTTCTAAATTATATTTATAAAAAAATAAATGAATATTACTATACTGTACAAGTCGACATGATTTATAATTGGAAATGTATTTAAATTATTAAGTTTAATGCAAAATATTTATATTCAAATAAAAACTGTTTGAGAATTGCACTACTGAACTGTTAGCCACGCCTCCGCTATTTGAATTTCTCTACTTCCATTGGTAGTAGGCTCCGTCCCTAACTCGGTATTCGTTTTATATTTATAGGTGGTCTTTGAGTCGTCAATCAAAATAATATATATAAATTTCATATGAGTGACGAGCTGCTAAAACAAAAACCCCCTTATTTCCGAAGTACTTCAATTATATTATTTTATTTCTTTATTCATATTCATTATTAACCATCTACTTTCACTATTTTTTACTAATTTCTCTTAATTTGATTGAGCTGTAATCCCCTATTGAAAATTTTAAAACGTCTAAAAAAATCTATTTGACAACAGGAATAGTTTTATATACTAATAGCAACCGCTACACTGGGAACATGCTTAACTTTTAAGGGATGAAAAGAACTCCATTATCTGTGGTTTTAATTGGAATAAAGGAGGGCTGGAATTTAATGTTGGACAAAAACTATAAAAAAAAAATAGTTCTGTTGGATGCAAAACCGATTTTTAAAAAAGTTTTTTATTTTGCATTTCCTCACTTTGGGACCAAGTAGAGTCCACAAAGTGAATATCAGCTGATTTTGTATTTTTCCTGCTGCTTTAATAGCCTCAACCATAATTAAAATATAATAAATTTATATAGAAATCGTAAAATACTCACTGATTAATAAGCTAAATAATTTTAAAATGCATTCTTCAGTAAAAAGTTATAATAAATTAAACATTTTATGACCGTCACGCGTGACCATTTGATTCTATTGGCCAGAAATATAAAAGCCGAGAATCCCGCCTATAATTCCACAAACTATCCATTTTCCATTCGTATTGGTGAGTAAAGATGGTAGAACTCTCATGAAAAAATATTGTTTCATTGCTACTGCTCTGTCACCGGTGATGTCACAAACTTATTGCAAAAACTTTAATAAAATTATATCGCTTAATATAAGGAATTTTCATGTCGGGTTTTCATTAATGGTAATACAGTGTGTTCAAAAAATTTCCTAACTCGGAGTAGGTTAAGAACAAAGAAACGTATGTTAATTATTTAATTAAATGTCAATATGACACGAGATATTGTCAAAAATGTTATCTAAAGAAATCTTAGCTTTTCTTCTTGAATCATGTTTTAGAAATGGAAATAAATTAGAAAACGGCGAATGGCAGTATACTGTATTCTTCTTTATTATCTTATCTCCTTAAAATTACATTTCAAAATCAATTTTGACAATTTGACTTTTCAATTGAATAATGTTCGGACAAACGTTTCTCTTTTCATAGCCTACTCCGAGTTAGGATTTTTTTTTTTTGAACACTACCTTCGAACAAAGTTTATGGGCCCATTGTTTTTTCTGTATCTATTTTTTTGTACAAGTCATATTTGAACCGCTTGCTTATACTTTTTTTTAGAGTGCAGTAAGTTGGGACCACAAAGAAAAAGTAGAAAAACATTCTTCCCAAAAAGATTACGTAACTGGTTTCGGTGGAAAATTCGGTGTGCAAACGGATAGACAAGATCGATCTGCAGTTGGCTGGGACCACATTGAAAAAGTCAACAAACATGAGTCACAGAAAGGTAATTTTATATGTCTAATCAAGTATTATTTACAAATATAGTGAAATTAAAAAATTGTGGTTTAATAGTGATATAATTTGTAAAATGAACAACAATTTCTAAATATTTCATTACACATTCAGTTTGGGTGTGGCAGAAACAACAACTATATTTTTAAACAAGAAAGATAAGTTATCTGAAACCATGACCAGAAATACTTCAGTTATCTTGTAGTTAAAGGATGTCAGTAAAATGAGTGTAATATGAAAATTTTATTCTAATTTTTCTCATAAAACGCGTAATTAAAATGTAAATTAGTTCATTAAACAGGTAGAATGCTTGTCTCATATTTCTCTACTTCACATGAATATTTGAAAATTATAATATTTGCAGTAAATTTATTTAATTACACATATTAAAGCATTGAGAATTTGCATATTATGATACTTTGATTTGAATTTACACATAGACAGTCTGACCATAAAGTTTTAGGATTTCCCTTATAAATAAGATAAAAGCCATTGTATCATCAGTTCGAATTTTAGTTTGGGGAAGGAATATAGTCAGCCGGGGCCAAATCAGAGGCATATGGAGGATGATGCAACACAGTGACATTTTTGAAAGACAGAAATTGACGCACGATTGTTACTTTATAGACCGATGTGTTATCGTACGCGCGCACATCTTTCGTTTTTCTTTAAATCTTCGACGATAGACAATCCCGTTTTTTTTTCTTGTCGATGTTCAACTACTCTGCGTCCATTAACAGTTGTCGAACTGCTTCGATGTTTTCGGCGTTTCAACTTGATGCGCGAAAACGCTCTTACCAGCCAAAAACGTTGCAACGAGTTAATGAAGCATCCCTAAATGCTTTTTAGACCAAAGCAAACGATTAGGTTGATTCTTTGCATTTGCACAAATGAACACAAGATTTGATTGCGTTCCGCTGTTCGACGGTTGCATACATGACGAGGCAGATTTAAGAGGTCAACAAATTACCTCCATACGAGAACTGTAGTGAACCAATCAGTGACCACAAATATACTAGACAAAACATGCCCTATACCTCACTATTGTTTGTTATGTTCTCGGCGGGACAGAAAGAGACAACTAGAGATAGAGATATATAAAGTCTACTCTAAAGTTTGTCGAGAGATGTCTCTACGGTCTTTATAATGTATTTGTGACATTTTGTTCCTTTGTT
This sequence comes from Harpalus rubripes, assembly GCA_963082715.1. Classification (NCBI taxonomy): domain Eukaryota; kingdom Metazoa; phylum Arthropoda; class Insecta; order Coleoptera; family Carabidae; genus Harpalus; species Harpalus rubripes. The sequence continues at coordinate 7,952,580 of OY720455.1, read as the reverse complement.
TGGAAGTTGTGAAGTCGTTCGGGCCTCGATTTCAAATTCTGTCAGAATTGGGTTTTCCCTGCTCCAGACCAATAGAATATGAAATCTATCCGGAGAAAGAATTGGGGAAATCTCAATTCTGTCCGATTTCAAATTTGAAATCTATCCTAAGAAAGAATTAGAAGAATCGCAATTCTGCCAGATTTCAAATTCTACTGGTCTGCAGCAGTAGAATACGTAGTGGGGAAAACCTAATTCCGACAGAATTTAAAGTTACAAAATCGAGGCCCAGTTTTGTTTGTTCAAAGTTTTACAGTTTCATTATTCTCTATAAATCTGCCTTTTTCAAGTGAGTTTTGAAATAAAATGTGCATAATTCTAAAAACTCTTATTAATTAAAAAACAATTAATTAATACTACCATGAGAAATTTACCTACGGGAATTTTGGACTGTATTCATAACCATATCCTGGACCAGGATCCATTAGATAATCATGGCATTCAATTGATCAATTTAATTTTAGACATTTATTTCAAAATCGGGATCCACTACAAAAATAAATTTAGAAAAAAACTGCAAATAGAATAATAAGCATGTACACAAAAACAATATTGTTTAAAAATCAATAGAATAATATAAATAATTATATACAATTCTTTTTATCCTTTCCTAAATAAAATAAATAAATAAATATATCATCACGGCATATTACCCATTGCTAGGTGTGCCAATCTGCTTTCTCCGCAGATTTCGATAATGATGATGACATATTTGTACCGTGCGGGCGTTTATCAGGCGTCACCTCACGGGCACTCATTGCTAGCGTGGAGAGTGCACCACAGGGGTAAATTTTGTGCCATTTAAAATTCGAAATATTTGGCGTCGGTCGGGATCGAACCCGGTTTCCCAGATTCGCGACATGACACTCAACATTTTATAATTGCTTTTCGTTAATAATTATTCAAATGTTTTAAATATAGTACGGGGGTCTATTCTAATTCATAGCCACATATGCTATCCGCTATATAAGTTCCACTACTATACACTATTCCATTTAAGCCATTCAGTAGATGGAGCTGGCAACAGCGCAAACTTGAAGTAGACGAAATTACATTGGGTAAACTTGTCTCTTATCTCCAATTTCAGCCAATCAGAGAGGTCAAAACTATTCCCTATGCTCTGCAATACTGAATGGCTTAAATGGAACAAGGTATAGTCAACAGATGGATTCAAATCGGATAGCCACATGTGCTATCCGCTATATAAGTTCCACTACTAGCCAACAGATGGATTCAAGTCTGATAGCCACATGTGCTATCCGCTACATTGACAGATGTCAAACGTGCTGATAGCTTTCACTCTAGTTTGACTCGGTTTTACTGTGGATGATCGTGTCTTTGTTCTTATAGTACCTATTTACGTTTAATTTGTGTTAGTTCTTGGTGTGGCTATTTATTTAGGTTTGTTGTAGGATTAATTTAGTAGTATCGTTACAGTTCTTAATTTTTTTATTAATAATAGTGTGTTAGATTACTTAGTTTAGTTAATAGTTTCATTTATATATTACATTTTTAAATTTTCGACAGATTTAGATTCTACTGTAGCAATTTTAGTTAGTTTAAAATTTAAAATAAATTCCCTTTCAATTAAACTGAATGGATCTTGCGCATCCCTAATCGTTCGTCTATTCAATCGAATTTCTTCCCGTCTTTCCTCTTCTTCAAGCACATCTGCGGCTAATAATACCCTATAAATATATGCCATAATTTAAAATTATTTTTAAACATGGTTGTTAGAATTATAAATAATTATTGTAATTTAAATATGTACTTACAATATATAGATATAAATCAAATATTATTATGATATAACACACATAGGTATTTTAACAAAATTGAAAAGCCAAACTGCTTGTCAACTTGTCATTTAGAGTTATCAGTCACTTTCAAAACAAACATTCAAATTATAGCGTGACACCACCGTGACACTTTGCTCGTAGCGGTACCACTGGAGCTCTCGCTACGGATAGCCACATGTGGCTAAATTAATATAAATTCCACTACTGGCCAACAGACGGAGTCGGAGTCGGATAGCGGGATTGGGCTATGATAGCCTCACGCTATATGAATTAGAATAGACCCCCAGTTCATGTTAATAGAACAAGCAGTGACATCTAGCGAATACTCCGTGAGGAGACAACATATCTCTATCCTTAGTTGTCTCTTTCTGTCCAGCCGAAAACAAAACAAATGCTTTGAAGTTATATCTATGAATAATGTATTTGTGATCGTTGGAACCAATATTAAAACTTGAGGGGATGTTGATGAATGTTAGTCAGTAATAGTTTGTGTGCAAATTTATAGATAGAGCTTTTATCAGTCCTAAATCTGTACAGTCACACTGTTTACAAAGTTGTTCAGTTTGAAATTTTATTTCATAGAGCTATCATTAAAAAATAATAATAATAATCTGGACTTGTTTGGTTTTTTTAAAATGCGAGATTGCTAAATAAATATATATTTAAACTAGCAAAGAAATTATTATTTCTTCACTGGATATTATTTTCTTGTCTTATCAGACTACAACGTCGGTTTCGGGGGCAAATACGGCGTCCAATCCGACCGACAGGATAAATGCGCCGTTGGTTGGGATCATCACGAAGCCCCACAGAAACACGAAAGCCAAACAGACCACAAAATTGGTTTCGGGGGAAAGTTTGGTGTTCAAACAGACAGAATGGACAAATCTGCTGCTACATTTAGCGAAGAACCTGAAAGAGTCGGCAGTACGTACACCAAAACGAGGCCTGATGTTCAGGGGGCCAATCCCAGCGCGTTGAGGGCGAAATTCGAAAATTTGGTAAGAAAAGTAACATTTTCTCTTTGTTTGAATGGAATGGTTTAGTGAATCTCTTATTTGGTGCTCTAAATTTATTTTTATATTTTGCGTTCATAATGAAGTCATTACGATACTCAATTGCGTATCGTAATGTCCTTCATTTCGATACGCAATTTTTTGTTTTAGACGGTTGGTATTAGATGACGTTTCTTTAACCCATTTTTATCTAATTTATTTTTAGTTAATTGACAATTCATTTTAATAATATAATGTCGAAATTATTATTATTTTTTTTATTTAGGGAAGATTATTTACATGAAAATGTACAAATGGTTACAAATATAATCACAAATTGAGTAAGTAAATGTTATTGTAGAAGGCGCAAAATATAAAAAATAATATAAAGAACTCATTTTATAAGACTTCCTTTCGCACTTGTCAATGGGGTCATTTCACATTTTCTAATTTATTTATTTTTTGAAAGAATAGATCAAATTAAATATGTAGTTGCATGTTTTACCCCTTACAAGTCTTTAGAATCAGAGATATGATTTTTTAAAAGTTGTCTTTAATTTCAAATATTTGGCCGCTGACGTCACGGTTTGCCGGATACAACAGTCGAGCTCTACCGGTTTAGTTTGGAACTATGATTGTTTGAGTTGTCACTTGTCAGTTTGATTTTGTGAAAGCAGCAGGTGGTTCCTATAAATTTTTTGTTCAATTAGTATTTTCTGCTTGGTATTCGAATAAATATTTTTTTCGATGTTTTCAAAGAGGTGTTATCACAGCAAAGCACGTCACAATACTTCACAACCATATTGTTAACTAAAAACATATTTCATACAACTATTGATATTTATTTTAATGAATATTTTATTTACATACCTTTACTTTTAACTCTGCTGTCACCTGTCACAATTTTAGGTTACAACAGCAAACGGAAACCACGTGGACTGTAAATATGTGTGTGTGTGAGAGAGGAATGTCTTTGTATAAGTAACAACCCGTGACGTCACGAATTTTACAGCGCGAAAGTTTATTAGTAAATTTATGAATGAAAAGTCGTATATTTCGTGTTACTTTATATTACTATATTTCTTAAATGAGACGAATTTCACGATTTTATGAAAAAAACAAGGAATTTTTTTTTTGAAATGACCCCATTAATTTTGACGCGTGCGAAAAAAACATGTCTTATAAAACACGTTCTTAATATACTATTATGTTTGTCGGTAAACAATGTTGAACACTATAAAATTTCGAATATATTCCATTTTAGTCGAGTGAAGAAAAAGAAAACTACAAACCCATCCCCAACAAACCCGCGCCTCGTCAACTAACCCAAACTAAAGCCGCCATCTTCAACCAACAATCCCAAGAACAATCTCGAAGCCCGGAACATGTTCCTAAACAGTTGGACCAATCCAAGACAGAGATGTTCTCCCGACAAACGTCTGAGACTTCGGAGCAGCCTGGAACTCCGGAGAGACGCAAACTGGACATGGCCAAGATGGCCGCGTTCACAGAACAACGAAGCGAGAACCAGGCCTCGCCACAGAAAAGTCTTCCTAAACAGCTCGATATGAGCAAGGTCTTCAACAGGCAGAGTGAAGAAGTTCCTACAACCGGAAACAATCTGGTAAGGAGGATAATTATGTATGTAACAAGGGTGTAACACATCGTTTAGGGGCGACTGATCAAGGACCTTTTTTTATTAATTTCTGAAAAGAAAAAATTAAACCAGTTAATATCCCGCGGGCTGCTCAGCCGCGAGCTTTTGATGTAAGAACCGTCGTTGATACGTTTAGCACCGCGAGTTAATGTATATTTTAACACCGTGTAACACGATTTTAGTGTTAAGTTCAGGAATTACGAACTTTTATATACAGGATGGTGATTTGGACGATGCCAGCATAGGGGTTTCAATGGTAAAATCTTATTGTACAGTTATTTGTTTATTTTAGAGCAAAATTGTATTAAGATTTTTGCTACAGAAAAAAATACTGCATCTGAATATGCTATTGTTTATAATTTTTCTATTTCCGAGACCATTAAAATAATCGAAAACAATAATAACATTTTTGCAAAAATCATTGGTGCCATGGAACAAAAATTTTAACAAAAGCGCATGGCGCAAATATCTGTCACATTGACGTTTAAACTTATTTTTAAAACGAGGAAAATGAAAACAACTATTGTTGTTGATGACAACAGAGAACGAAATTTAAGATTTCTTTAAGAAGTGACTATGAATACGACCCTTAACTTATTTAAATTAAAAGACATAAAATGTATTGGGGAAAAGGATTTTTATTTTACTATCACAAACATATGAATTTATAATATAAAATAACATATCACAAACCGCCATTTACCATTAAACAATGTCCCAATCTGTTGTAAAATTATTGTCTGACATTTGCTAATTGTTTTTTTCAACTAATTTTACGGTTCCGGATATTGAAAAATTATAAACAATATCATGTTCGGATGCAGTATTTTTTTCTGTATGATAAACTTAAATACAATTTTGCTCTCAAATAATTAGGGTAGCAAATAACTGCACATTAAGATTTTACCATTGAAACCCCTATGCTGCGTCTTCCAAGTCACCATCTTGTATAATAAAAGAATATAAAAAAGGATCCGAATAGGAGAAAAAAGTAAATGTAAATAATGTTTTACTTTTTCTTTCATATGAAAAGAAGAGCTGCAATATTTGTTCTATGGACTTATTTATGTGTTTGGAAGATTGGATTTTAGATATTTGGGCTACTTTGATTTCAGCATTCATATTTTAAATCAATTTTGAAAATTTCACGAAAACTCCGAAAATATTTTTTATTAAATTTTCATTTGTATATCAATTTAATTAAATAAACATTTTCAAATCTCTTTTCTGTGTTATTTCTTAGTAATATTTCCTTTTAGGTTCAGCAAGAACTCGAAGCGTTGCGCCAAAAGCAACAACAGAAGAAAATCGAGGAACCTGAACCACAAGAGCCTCCAAAATCTGCACCAATCGCACAAATTACGCAAGTTGCACCCGTTGCACCAGTTACACAAGCTGCACCCGTTGCACCAGTTACACAAGTTGCACCAGTTACGCAAGTTCCATCAGAACCCCAGACTAGCCATGTCGAATCAACAGCAGCTGCTGAAGAAGAAGAGACTGAAGTTGTTTTGGAAGATACCGGCCTAATAGCGGTAGCGTTGTATGATTATCAGGCTGCTGCTGATGATGAGATATCGTTTGATCCGGATGATGTCATCACGCATGTAGAGATGGTAAGTGAAAATATCATCAACATTATAAATATCGGTGGCTTTTAAAAACGAATCCTGTTTGAAATTCCATAACTTCAGAGTAGATTGAGATACCGATTTGAAATTTTTATCTCTTGCAGACAAAGCAATACTTTTCAACCAGCGCCTCTAACGGCTACTTTGGCGTCTTTGGGTATCTAATAAATTTTGACATTTCGAGAAAGTGATACAATTTACAATTTTATTTTGAGATTTTGCTATTGTGTTTGAATATTGTACATCATAGTATATTAAAATGAATAAAGAAAATATTTAAAATGCTATATATGTGATGTGACAATCAAAAAAGTCAAAATACCTGCGAAGGTATTGTGGCAGAAAATATAATTTTTGTCATAATATGTGCGATTCTGTAAACCATTTTATCATATTTAAATTTATATTATAATTTTTAATATTAGTTAAATGTTACAAGATGCACAATACATGGAAATTGAAATTAAAAAGTTGGAAAACTTGAATGATTGGAAAGAAGAAAATTTCTACATATCACGATATCAGTGGATGATGTTAGCATATTCGTAATAAATGAAGAAGATTCTTCATTGAAAATATACCAGGCTCTAAATGGAATCAGTTGTACAAGCTCGGAAAAGAAAATACACGAAGAATACGAACCATGTGAATTTCTATCTTTAACATTAATATTACATGTACAAAATCTATAATAAATAGACGAATTATGTCAAAAATAGACTTCTCTTTCATATAACTGCAAGTATTAAACAATTTTAAGACAATTTTCTGCTTCTTGTATTATATCTTGTTCAAATATAGTATCTTTTACAATGAGAAAATATGTATACCTAGAAGAATTTTTCATGTTAGTAGAAGAAAAAGTTATTTTTTCTACTCCCACTTGAAAAACTTATCATTTCTTCACAATCTGCAGAATGGATATGTAGGCAATACTAGTTAACTGAACGGATATAATTTCATATCCATTCTAGGATGGATATGAAATCCACGCATCACAAATCTCGAAGTCATGTAACCTAGGCAACTGTCTATTCATTTATTACAAGATTAAGAGGAAGAACGATACCTTGATACAAATGTCACATTTGACATTTCAATGTTATCATTTAGATGGAATTATTTTCTATATAAAAAGAGAATTGAATAATTTAATAACAATTTACTGAATTATATTATGAATTAGTTATATGTATTGAAAAATAACGTATAAAAAATAAGAATCAGAACGATATGAAATGTCACATTGCCAAGTCAAGGTTATCCTTTAGATTTGGCAATAAAAAATCGTAAGTAGTATGTAAAAGTATTGTATACTTATAAAATAAAATATTATTTCAATAACAAATGTCATTAAGAAAGCCTAGGAAGACAAGTACATAAAATGATAAAAATTAAAAATGTTCAATAAAATTTCAAATTTCTATAGTTCGTATTTTCCTTCTTTTCGCTAGTCGTAGAAAAAGTATGCTGTACAACTCGAGTGGAATGTCCATATCGCCTTCGGATGATTGAACACTCCGCCTACGGCGTCGTGCTCAAACTTCATCCTCATGCGATATGGACATCATAGCCACTCTTGTTGTACAAACTACTATTCTTAAACATCTGTTCCTCATATAATCTTCTAGGAAATTTATAAAATTTCATACTTCAATCGGTAATTTTGTGAGTATTATTACATCCCTCAATGCATTACATAATATTTGACATTCTATTATTCGCATTTATTGCAAATATTTTATAAAATAGAAATTGCAAAAATTTTCTGACATAAAACATAACCTTGCTAAGTTTCAATGAGTAACCATTTTTGTCCGCTGTCGGCGCTGAGTACTTTTGTGCACACCGCCTATAAGGCGCAAGCAGACACGTGACTCGAGCGACCTTGACGTGCTTGGAATCAGCTGATTTGTGTGCGCATGTCATTTTGACAAGAACAATGGCATGTTGACAAAACCAATATTTTGACTTATTTTGATTTTTAACTGCTAAAATGTTATTATTTTTAATTACATGTGTTTTTCTGCCTAAAAATTGTAAAATATTAATATTTGACTAATTCAAAATCAAAATAAGTCAAAACATTGGTACTGTCAACGTGACATTGTTGTTGTCAAAATGACATGCGCACACAAATCAGCTGATTCTAAGCAAGTCAAGGACGCACGAGTCACGTGACTCGAGCGACCTTGACGTGCTTGTAATCTGCTGATTTGTTTGCGCATGTCATTTTGACAAGAACAATGTCACGTTGACAGTACCAATGTTTTGACTTATTTTGATTTTGAACTGCTTTAATGTTATTATTTTACAAAACATAAAAAATTAAAAATATAACATTTTAGCAGTTAAAAATCAAAATAAATCAAAACATTGATCTTGTCAACGAGACATTGTTCTTGTCAAAATGACATGCGCACACAAATCAGCTGATTCCAAGCACGTCAAAGTCGCTCGAGTCACGTGTCTGCTCGCGCCCTATAGAAAAACAAGTGAATAGCGATTTGGAAATGATGCATCATCCAAAATATTTAGTAATAATGATTATTGTTTCAGATTGACGAAGGATGGTGGCGAGGCCTATGCCGTAACCAATACGGCTTGTTCCCGGCAAATTATGTGCAATTGCAACAGTGATAGCATCAAACATTTCATTTTATACACTGACCTAATTAGTATTATAATGTACTTGATAAGAAAGTTTTACTTAAAATTTTATTTTATTAGATTTTAGTTAAGTTCACTAAGTTATAACAATCAAGTTTTATATTATTAACACTGTACGTAAATAAATCGTTATCATATTTTAACTTATGATTTATTTTATTTATTATTTATTTTTATTTCACATCACATAGCAATAAGTTTAAAATATATCTACAAATGTACAAATATACCTTGTGCCACATTAAATTCACCAATAATATATTTATTGAATGTAAAACATACTAGAAGTAAGTATTCGATAGCAAATAACTGATTATAAATTGTAAATTTGTAAAATTTACATTGAAAACAACTAACATTATTAAAAAATATATGAAAATCCCAAAAGTAAGTAATATTCTTATCCATTACATTTTATATAAATTAATTTTTAATTATTTGTTTTTGAAAATAATATGAATTATTTTAAATAACTGTTTCTGCGTTATAAATAAATGTCAATAAAGCGCGAGCAGACACGTGACTCAAGCAGCCTTGAAGTGCTTAGAATCAGCTGATGTGTGCGCATGTCATTTTGACAAGAACAACGTCAATTTGACAAGACAAATGTTTTGATTTTGAACTGCTAAATTGTTAATATTTTACAAATAACCTTAAGAATAGTAACAAAACATTTATCATGTCAAATTGACGTGACTCGAGCGTCCTTGAGTGCATGGAATCAGCTGATTTGGATGCGCATGTCATTTTGACGACAACAATGTCACTTTGACAAGATCAATATTTTAACTTATGTTGATTTTGAACTGCTAAAATGTTATTGTTATACAATTTTCAGGCAGTAAAATACATGAAATTAAAAAAAAATACCTTCTTAGCTGTTCAAAGCATTGGTTTTGTCAAAGTGACATTGTTCTTGTCAAAATGACAAGCGCACATAAATCAGCTGCTTCCAAGCACTTCAAGATCGCTCGAGTCACGTGTCTGCTCGCGCCCTATAGGCGCTTTCTTTTTAGTGGGAAAATGAACTGATCTTACCTTGTGTTGAACTGAACAGAACTACTCCTGAAAAGAACAGTATGGCTTTTTAAAATAAGAAGTAGAAAATGAAAACATATGTAGCATTACATTTATAACATAATAATCAGTTGAATTTGCTTGTGGCTATAATCTGTTGCATGATTTGTTTTTGACACATTTCCTTCTATTTCAGTCATTTTAATATCAAATTCTTACAAACAAGACAAAATATATAGCAGTCAGTCTGTCATAACGTGACATTGACAGTCGGGGTCAGTTCAGAATCTATTTGATCCTGTTTCAAAGGTGGTTCTTCGCGGGAGCAGGGTCGAAGAAAATGGGTAGTACAAGATCATTTATCCCCTTTTAAAAAGAACGCTTTAGGCTATATAGATATGCTACTCGGAGTTGGCATTCCTGGTAAAAAGAAAGCGGCTATTATACGACGGGAGATTTTTATATTTATAGCTATATTTTGCTGTCAAGCTGTGAAGTTTCTGTGACATTTATAGATTTACTGACCATGTTTAGTACAAATCAAGCTTAATTTGTAGTTTCTACAGAAATTTAGTTGCGACAAAGTGAGTGAAGTGAAGCTTGAACATAGAAGCGTTAGAAAATTCTTAAAAAAAGAAGGGAGTGGACCGAAAGTAATCCATGAAAGGATGAGGAAGGTATATGTGGAAAATGGGCCTTCCTATTTTACAGTAAAATTTTAGTGTAAGCAATTTCAGTTACCATCACATCAGACGTATACAAGGAAACTTGCCAAAAGAATTTTTTTCGAGGGAATAGCGTCGCTGAAAAAACGTTCGACTAAATATATAAATGTCGAAGGAATCTATGTTGAAAAATAAAATATTACTTTGCATCCTATAGTTTTCTTTCATAGCTAGGTAGATAATAATATAAATCTCTCCTCGTAATTCAATTCAAAAATTGTACGTAAAAAGTTTTAAAAAAATGTTAAAGCTTCTGGATCCTGTTTTTGGTTATGAGCAGTAGCGTAGACACATTATCTTTTCTACCTTGTCATTTTTATCTATCCGTTTTTTTTTTCGTAGTAACTGTTTTATATTAATTATAACATTATTTCACGATTCAATTATAGTTTTATTGATTTGCATAATAAACATTCCATTTATTGTAGCTAAAAATATCAATAATTATTAATAATTTGTGGTCCCCACTTTGGAATTTATATTTTACTACTGCACTGGAATAGTAAAACGTGTATGACGTCACTTATTAGTTCATAGAATTTTGCACAGATGACAGAACCTAACACGTTTTTGAGTTTTAATCATATTTCATTTGATACATGAAGATTATTTTGCAAAATATAATTTGTTATTGGTTTACAGAATTTACGATAGATGACACTAGCAGTGTTGTTTCAAGAAAAATATGAAAACATTCATTCTAAAGAATGTGCAACGAAACGTAGAACATAGGATTTTTTAAAAATGTGAGGAAAATGGCTCTTCTGTACATTTTAGAGCAAAAATACAAGAATAAAAAATTGTTTAAAATAAAGTATTACTATTAAAAAGTCTTCATTTAATGCAATAGAATATCTGTAGCATTATATATTTAGAAAATAAAATGACATTTTCGTCAAAATCAGATAGCCATGGAAATAAAAAAAAAACAAATAAACCAAAATCTCATTCTGACAGTTCAGTGTAATTGATGTTAATTGTTGTAATAATTGTGTCTACGTTATTATAAGTCAGCATTAAATATTAATGATCTTAATTGATATATTTATTTATTTGGTTTTTATCAAAAATGTCATATTTTATTTTCTAAATATCTAATCCGTTCGCCAAATGATGACAAATAAAAATGACTTGGTTTGGATCTCGGGTTAGTTCTAATTTCTCTCGTTTCGGTGAACGGACTATACAGATATCCTATTGTACAAAATGAAGACTTTTTAAAAGTAAAAATTACACTCTTGTACCTTTGCTCTAAAATGTACAGGAGAGCCATTTACCGCACATTTTTAAAATTCTAAAAAAATATATTCTTCATTACGTTATAAATGAATTTATTGTAAATTGCTGTAAATTTGATAACATTTCATTATGTCATTTGTATGGACTTGTTTAATAATAACATAAAATTTTGTTTGTAAATACGAAATATTGCACTGCTGTTTTTATAACAATGTACCAGTTTGAAGTTCTATTTTACAATTTTTGTATTGACAAACTATACGAGTTTGTAACGCAAACATATTTATTTTGAATGCTAACAACAATTTACAATGCTACAAGCACAAAATTTATAGTGAAACTGTGCATTAAATGGCTTATATTAAATATTTATGATCAATGCAATGCTCACTGGATTTGTTTTCCGTTCCTCGCATGCGTACCTCCCGCTCTTTCAGCCTCTGCACACTAGTGCGCCCTTGCGGCAAACTTGGCAGTCCGGCATTTTGCTCTGCGGTGTTGTTTAGTTCAGTCAATGAGACAGCCATGTTTGGAGAAGATTGTGTATTTCATACATGCGAGTTAATTTTTATGTGTTCTTAGATGTGTAAGTGATAGTGTGTGATTGTGTTTTTGAACGAAATTTAAATGTTAAGTGTAGTTAAAATGAGTTGGGGAACGGAGCTATGGGTAAGTGTTTACAAGTTTTAAGGATTTTAATGCAGCCCTACCTTATTTTCATTGGACGTTAGACTGTGACTTTTCATTATTTTTTGTATGATTCGAATTTATTGACGGCAAAACGGCCTTCAGAACATTTTATCAAACAAGAAATGTGAAAGATGTTGCATTCTTTATAAATAATTATAAACCGGCTTAAATATATCCGTAATTCTAGTTTTAAACTAATTAAAATACTTATTTTGTATACATTTTAATTAAAACATTCAAAACATGTGATTTTTATAAACAAAGATAGCGTTGAAAATTTTGTTTTTTGTTTTTTTAACTGAAATATTTGAGAAATTGCGCGGTAAATACCGAAAATAAAAATAGCAACGGGTGCATAAGAATTTTATTTATCCATATGGCTAGAAATGGCACGTCCCTGAATGAATACTGAAAAAACTGGTTCTGAAACCAGAAACTGGCAACATTTTAACCTGTACCAATGTACAAATTCAAATATGACCGTTACACCTGTGTTGTCAGGTGTGTCCAAACACTTTATTCACAAAGCTAACCAAAACCAAGTAATCGAGAAGGCTATGAATGCATACAGAAAAAAACAATTCAGTTGTTAATCTAAACAATATGACATACAAAGTGGTATATTTAAGGTTATAGGGTATAATAATGATGTAATTCTACCCAGTGTCCTATTTCTATTGGGAGGGTTGTATTGTATGTCTAGGGTTTGTCTGTTTTATCCCCGGCTCATAGGTCGATAAGATGACTCATTGTTGGAAACATGCTCGAAAACCAACTGGAATTTTTCAGTTGTTTCCTCCTTTTTTTCTGTGAAACACACGCAACATGTTCGGGTTGAAATACTTTCTTACTTTTCACAAAAATTGCAACAGTATTGAAAGTTTTATTAGTGTATTTTACATTGTTACATTTCCTAAAATATTTGTGTAAAATAATGAAAACATTAAAATTTGTTTATGTTTTTATAGACAGTGTTGGATAATAAAGACAGTCAATGACATTAAGGTTAAATGTCATTTTAATTTACATTTCAAATAACCTAATAAGTAGTATTTCATGATTGTTTCTAAAAATATTCAACAAATTTGCTTTGAGTATAATTATACCTTCATATTTGTTTCAATTAAATGTTATTTAAATAAACAAGCGTTAAATGAAGGACAAAAAAGTTGTCAAGTCGTCAACACAGTCATTTGTCCATTCATCAGTTGTCAAATTTGTGTATTCAGCAAATAACTTTTTCGAATCGCATTCATCATTTCGTAGCCTATTTTTTTAACGAGGAGTTTAGGAATTCAATTTTCTTGTTAAAATATTTGTGTTTGATTGATCATTGCTCAGACGTGTTTACATTCAGACTCAAATATATTCTCAATATACTTGTATAATGTGCTTTTGATTAAACTATGGTTATAGTTTCTGGGGTTTTTCCGAAGTAAACAAAACAGTTCTTATAACAATTAATTTTATGGTTATCGTATTGTTGAAATTGGAAGTTCCAGAATTGTATTGTGTAAACTGGACATTTATCTTTCGCTTCCCTTGGTTAGGAATCGTGCGAAAAATCGCAATTCATAGAATCCGATTTTAACATTTTTATTATGATGAGAATATAAACTACTTATAGGTCAATTCTTCTGTTTTATTTTTTACTTATTTTTCGACTATACCTTGTTCCATTTAAGCCATTCAGTATTGCGGAGCATAGGGAACAGTTTTGACCTTTCTGATTGGCTGAAATTAAAGAGACAAGTTTACCCAATATCATTTTTGCTACCTACTTCAGATTTGCGCTGTTGCCAGGGCTGTCTACTGAATGGCTTAAATGGAACAGAGCATAAAGAAGAAAATATTTTTTAAACCAGTGCTTCTCACGTTAAATACAATGTTTTTTTTAAATGGTATATATATTTTTAGGCCTATTTGATAGAGTTTTTTGCTGAATTCAACCATGTTTTTATTTTATAATTTTACATAACAAAAATATTGAGAAAAATTCAATGGACCTTTCCAATTTAAGGGCTATCTCTTTCTATCGCTGCAAATAGTAAGAAAATGGCGCGAACAACTGCCAGTTGGGCTGTCAAACGAAACGTCAAAAATATTGCAGTCATTAAAATACCTGTATTATTCTCAGTGAAAATTTGCAGCGTTAGACATTTTACCGTCAATAAAAGCTTTTGTAACTTATTTCGATAAGATTTTTTAAAGTTATCTTGCATTTTACGTCTAATTTTTTTAGAATCAAACGTCATAGATCTCAGTTGTTCTTACTATGCGCAGATCCCCATTGCGCATATCTTCTATCTCTTTAAATTGGAAAGGTCCATTGAAATTTAAATAAATTTGATTTTTATAGTCATTTTTCAGTAGGCTACATATGTATGAAAAACAAAAACTGCTATTTGTCAATTTGAATTATTTAGGATAGAAATAAAAAAATAAAACACTAACGTTATTAACAAATATTTGTTTGATTTTAATTTAAGCTCAATTTTGTTTCATACATAGCCTACTGAAAAATAATTAATAAAATCAAATTTATTTGTATTTGAATTGAATTTTTCTCAATATTTTTGTTATGCAAGGATATAAAATAAATATACGGTTGAATTCAGAAAAAAGATATTCTATCCATTGGACCTAAAAAATACATATCATTCCATTTAAGAAAATATAACTTTGTCGAGAACTTTGTATTGTAACTTGAGAACCACTGGTTTAAAAAAATATTTTCTTCTTTAATCGGATGTTCCCCTTGGTCTTCTACAAGATCTTAAAGTATTTTATTGTGTCTTTAATATTATAGAAATTGATTGAGGTAGCTCGTTTAGCTGTTACATATACAGGATATGAACTTTTTACCTCCCACTACCCTTGGTAAGGAAGGTATAGGGATCGTGCTAAAAATCACATATCGAGATTTTGGTAAATGACCACGTTTTAAAGTCCCTAGAATCCAATTTCAACATTTTCACGATGATGTCTGTGTGTATGTATGTGTGGAGTGTGTGTGTGTGTGTGGATCCTCCACTCTTAACTCAAATACTATCATTCAGAAAATTTTGAAACCTTGTATTTCTACCTTATTCTAATATGGGAAGAGGCCATTAGATTTTGGTGTATATCAGATAACCGGAAATGGTACTTTATTAGAAGCTCAAAATAGCTTTTCTTCGAAAAATACCTATGAATGTTATTTTTTCGAGATTAATGTTATTATAAAAATTAAAGATTATTAAATTTTCTACAGATTTGCATAAATACTGTTTCTATATATTTTATGGATAAATTTATAAAATTATCTATAATTTTAATCCCGGAGCCTACGCTTTAAACAAGCAAAAGTCCTTGGTTACACAGTTCATATCTCAAATGTATGTAACTGACAGAAAAATGTCACTGTCAAAGAATTAATCATTCCATGTTAATAATAGTAACGTTTTAAAAAGAAAATAGTAAATAGAACCATAGTTATATGAAATTGATCTTAATACAGTTTCCAGCATAACTAAATATGTAATAGTCCGGGAGGCAGCGTTGCAGATGGCAAGATCATTTCATCCCTCACGATTTTTATTGGAATTTTTTTTTCTCGGGCAATCATTTAAAGATCCAAGCGTCAGCTACTCCAGTGGGGGTGGAGCTGGTTATGACGATATTAGAAACATGTCGAAAAAAAAATTTTTTTAAATCATTTTAATAATCTTGAAAATTTGTCAATCTGTAGTTTAAATAATATGAAACATAAAAATAATCGTCAGTTGCACTGAAAATGGGGGATTATACGTCAGCTACCCCTATAAACCGGAAATAAAAGTGGGGGTGTAGAATCATTTCATCTCTTACCAAATTTTTACAGCGTATTTATTATGTTATTGAAATGCTAAAAACAATAATCAGCTGCGCTTCCAATAGGGGAAAAACCGTCAGCTAGGGGTTATAGCTGTTTAGCGCGCATACAATTTCAGCGTTGTATAATTCAAAGAGCGGTCTGACTGACGATCTTACCCCCATTATATCATCAGCTGACTATCATTCTCAGTAAATATAGTCTCTAAACTATTAAACACAAAAATTTCGAATAGAATGAAATTAATTTAATCCAAATTTCGCGGTTTTCATTTTTTATACTTCCTTGTACATAGTAAAGGAAGTATTGCAATCGCGAAAAATGTTGGTTTTCAGATATCAGCGGAAATATCCATTTTGACCATCCCTGAATCCAGTTTGACTAATTTCGTCATGACGTCTGTACGTACGTACGTATTTTGCATAACTCAAAAACGGTAAGCCGTAAAAAATTGAAACATTGTATTTAGAACTACTATAACATCTAATTGTGCACCTCCCTTTTTGGTAATTACATAATTTCCAGAAGTGGTACTTTACTTGTAGCCTATAATAGATTTTAATGAAAAACTATTTTAAAATATATTTTGATTTTGAATTGCTAAAATGTTAATATTTTACAATTTTTAGGCAGTAAAACACATGTAATTAAAAATAATAACATTTTTGCAGTTAAAAATCAAAATAAGTCAAAACATTGGTCTTGTCAACATGACATTGTTCTTGTCAAAATGACATGCGCACACAAATCAGCTGATTCTAAGCACGTCAAGGTCCCTCGAGTCACGTGTTTGCTCGCGCTCTATAGGAATAAAATAATATATTTAATGAATTAGGACAGAAAATAAAAAAATCTGGTGTGGCCAACACAATACCTCCCGCCATGTACCGCTCAAGGGGTAGCTGACGTATAATCCCCCATTTTCAGTGCAGCTGACGATTATTTTCATGTTTAATATTATTTAAACTACAGATTGACAAATTTTCAAGAGTATTGAAATGATTTAAACAATTTTTTTTTCGACATGTTTCCAATGTCGTCATATCCAGCTCCACTCAGATGCAAACAGCTGACGCTTAGTTTGTTTAATAGATATATTCAAACTATCATTTAATACAAAAACTGTGAGGGATGAAAACACTGACAAAAATACAACGCTGCCTCCCGGACTATAAGTATGTATATTTAAATTAATAAAAATTAAATAGCGGGAGGTTTAGTGTTGGCCACATCAGATTTTTTTACTTACAATGATACTAGGATACATGGTTATAGTTTGTCCAGTTACCTATGTTATAACATTTGTTTTGTTTTTCTTTATTTGTGTTTATTTTATTTTTGTCGATATCTCCAAAACGGAGAAGAATTGACACATAGTTTATATGAACTTTTTTTTTTGCATAGAATGACCCCTAGAATACATAGTTAAAATTTGTCGGTAGGCTCAGGGGACATTCTGTATTTAAAATGAAATATGAACCATCTGTCTTATTTTCAATAATTCTAGCGTGACCCTCGTATTTGTATTATTTCTAAAACATTGTTTGGCGCATAGAACTCTTTCATTCATTTCTTTGTACTTTTATTGTGATTTACAAAATTTTAAAGTGCGAATGATATCTTGATTTAAATGTATTTTTATCAGAAAATTGTGTCAATAAATTTTACCTAAACAAATTTACGATTTTTTTGATAACCATAAAAAATGCATAAAATTTACCGTTTTATTTTAATTATTGTTAAAATGTTTCAATTTTTTGCTCTTTCAAAGCGTGAAGGATTTACGTGGGCTTCGATTAATCATTTTATCTACTCATTCCAATTTATTGTTAATTAATTTAGTTCTATGTTCGAAACAAAGTAAACTTTTTGATTTAGTTTTATTGTGATCCAAATTAGATTTTGTTTATTTGACAGCAAATTTATGTTTTAATAAACATCAACACATAAAATTAATATACGTATTAATCAGATTTTATTGTTCTCGAGTTGGTATGAACATGGTATGGTCTTGGTACTTTATTTGTGTTGGCATCAGGAAATTTTATTTATAAACTGATGTTTTCAAGAGTCAAAAACCTGTTACAAAATGTCAAGAATACTATTTTGTTTTTATATAATTTTCTAGGTTAATTTTAGATTACATACCGATGAAAAATACCTTCCCAGTTATTTATAAAAGGAGAAAGTTTTAATATAAAGGATTAGCGATATACGTGGGCCGTTCTCATAATTTTTAGTATAACAAGTAGGCCGTGATATTTTGATACAAATTTTGTGACATTTTAACTTGGAAATAAATTAATGATGATCTGTATTTGATATTTTCAATGTTAATTTTTTGAGTGACAAGTATTTCAATATTATTTCTCTTTCTTTCTATCGCTGTAAATAGTAAGTAAAATGGCGCCAACAACTGCCAGTTCGGTTGTCAAACGAAACGTCAGAAATATTGCAGTCACTGTATTCTCGGTGAAAATTTGCATCGTTAGACATTTTAGATGCAATAAAATTTTGTAACTTCTTTCGAGAATTTTTTTAAAGAAGTCAAAGATTTTTCTCGCATTTTAGGTCTAATTTTTTTAGAAATAAACGTCATAGATCTTAATTGTTCTTAATATGCGCAGATCCCCATTGCGCATATCTTCTATCTATTTAAATTGAAAAGGTCTATTGTCATGCCGAATAACATTCGTAACTAGAATTTTACCGCACTCGTTTCGATTTTCGTCGATCATGACGGCAAAAATTGCTGGTAAAATTCTAGTAACTAGTGATATTATATATGAAAAGCCGAATGAAAAAACTTATAAAACAAGCAAAAAGGTGAGAGTATTTTCAACATATAGGTTCCTGTTAAAAAATCATAAGTTTGTGATATCTCGAGAATTATTAAGTTTTCAAAAAAACGAATTACGCCATTTTATTCTACTTAAAAAACGGTACAAAATTTGTTAGAATAATTTTTCTCTATCATAATAAATAAGATATGAAATATTTTTGAAATGAGCGAAAAACGAGCTTTTATCTGTAGCTCAGAAGCAAAAAAAGATCGAAAATTCCTGTGGCGACTGTTAAACTTTTCTCTAAAAGTTGACCCTAATAAACGGTTTTGCTTCTTCGTTAATATTACCCGAGATACGGAGATACCTTAAACATCGCCATTTTCTTATTATGTGCATGGCGTTTGTTTTTTTAAAAAATTTCATATCTGAATATTTCGTACATTTCTATTGTTCTCTAGGGTATCAAAAGAAACCACATCTGTAAAATAAATTGAACGTTAACTTTCATTCGCTAGTCATACCATATTTGAATGACTGCAATATTTTTGACGATTCCTTTGACAGTCCAGTTAACAGTTGCAGGCACCATTTTACTTACTATATGCAGAGATAGAAAGAGATAGTTGTTAAATTGAAAAGGTCTATTATCCAAAAAAAAAAAAAAAAATGTTGAGAACCTCTGCTCTTCGTCCAGTTTACAGGCCTCGTGTGCTTGTATCTTACAAAAAATCCCACATAACTTCTTCATATTCTAAGAAGGCTGTGTCTGTGCTCTTAATTAGGCGGATCTCGTTTTTCATTTGAGTAGTAAGGTGAATTCCGGCTAAAAGAGCACCTGCACGCGAATTTATGCCAGTTCTGTTCTAAATATTATCCACTTAACGTTTGAGAAGTTAGCGTACCCACAATAGCCCACACAGTTGAAAACTAACTTAATCGTTTGTTTTGCGTTAGTTGAGGTTAGTTTTGCAAAAAATTACGATTGTTTCAAAAGTCTAGTATTTTTTTTTTAAAAACTATTTGGGTGGGCTAATTTCACAATAACCCAACCCATCACTCAAATGTCGAAAAAAAAACCATAAATATATTGTAATTGATTAGTTGGTGTTAGTTGTGATACGTATTACGTTAGTTTTATTATAGTAGTCTAGTAAATTTAGATCGAGTGGGTGGGCCAAATATACAGTTCCCCAGCCCATTGCAAGATCTCACGCGCACATTATGCATATATGGTCTACATGGTTAGTTGAGGTTAGTTTTGCAAAAAAATCCGATTGTTTCAAAAGTCTAGTATATTTAAAAAAAAAACTATTTGGGTGGGCTAGTTTCACAATAACCCAATGCATCACTCGAATGTCCGAAAAAAACCATAAATATATTGTAATTGATTAGTTGGTGTTAGTTGTGATACATATTACGTTAGTTTTGTTATAGTAGTCTAGTAAATTTAGATCGAGTGGGTGGGCGAAATATACAGTTCCCCAGCCCATTGCAAGATTTCACGCGCACGTTTTGCATATATGGTCTACCTGATTAGTTGAGGATAGTTTTGACGAAAAACGTGTTAGTTGAGCTACCACATGCGCACCTGGATCACACATCCTGTTAAGTGCACGGATTTACCAGAATAAACTTAAATTTACTTTTACAGGCCAAAACAAAAATCATCTGCTATACTCAGCACGTAAGTTTCCATCTAACATAAAATAAAAATATAGTTGTAAAATACCTACCTATTTTCAGTTTAATATAGCATTTCTGTGATCACTAAAATTCTAAGAACTTTATGGACATCCGTCTTTCTGTCAAATTGATAGCATTCAAATATTATTCATTGATTGTTTGTTTTAAAACTTAAAAACCATAAATTTTGATTTCTTCATGGTTCCAGGTAAAATTATATTTAAGTACTTAAAAAAATGTATTTCTTCATTAATAGGAAACACAGAACTTACTGTCGGGAAAATAAGTATAGTCAATTTTTTTAAAGTTATCTATTTAGGGCTTGAATACAGCTGTCGCCGTTTACCCTTCCAACCGGGCTCACCGAGCCGCAGTGTTTTACCACTTTTACATTTATACAAGATGTATAAGTGGCCAGCTTATAGCATCCGAGTGTGATAAATACAAGTAGCTGTATTTTTATTTTTTACGACAAATCACACATTGTCGGTCGACGGGAATCGAACGCACGGACCATGGTTCGGGTGACGTCACTGCGAGTTACGAGATGTGCGCTAACTCGCTCAGCCACCAAGCCGACTTTTTTTATAGTTATAACTTGTTTAAAAAATATCAAAAAAACTCTGAACTGCAAACTATTGTTTGTCCACGTTACTAGTTTAGAATTTTTAAACACATTACTGTAGAAATAACAACAATTTCCAGCAAAAATGAACTAATATTGTAGTATATTTTAAAAACTGTTAAAATTATTGACGTGTGATATATAATACAAAATATTATTTATTTTAATAGCACTTCCGGTTGACATATTTTCATCGAAATCTTATAATGCAAAGTATTGGAATTTTATGTTGAGTAAAATTTGATATAATGTGCCGAAAGAATCGTACTATAGAAATATAACTGAACTATAAAGTCTTAAAATTAATTATACATTGTTCTTTAAATAAAAATCACTAAAATATAAAGTGAGTCTTTTTATTTGAGAAATATTATGCATGATTTCATATAAACTGTATAATCGCCAGCCGTGCGCAGTGTTGCTAACTGCAGGGAATTTTCCCTTTTTTTGGGAATTTCTGAAGTAAAAAGGGAAAAAGGGAATCTTTCACGAAAATTGCCTAAACTATTATTCACGAAAGATGACTATTCAAGGTCATTTATGAGCCGTCTGACATAATATCACTTGCAGATAACTTCACTGCAATTTATACACATAAACGTGCAACGCACAATATTTATGGGTACATTTTAACTGAAAAAATAAATGTATTTTATTTGAAAATTTTGTTTCTTTTTAAATAATGCTTTTCTCAAAGTTTTATCTTCTTCATCTACGTTTTTGCGTAAAACAAAAATATAGACTTGACGTAAAGCATAAAATAATAATTTGATTTGAATGTCAACGCCACTGGATAAATATCATTGCAGAGGGCAGTATGGTAGATAATTACATGTCTGTCACTGCTATTTTTAGTGCGTTAGAAAGTAATGGCACTATTTACGTATATCTGTCACACCACACAAATTAAACAGACATACGTCAAATAATCTTTCTCTTTCTAATATAAAATGTTACTAAGCTACTGCTATAAAATGCTGTCTATTCTTTCTTCGAGCAAATGACCTTGAATAGTCATCTTTCGTGAATAATAGTTTACATTAGAAAATTTTTGTACACATTATCTAATTATTTAAAAATAAAACCGTTTTCTATCATGTTTACATGAAATCTCATTCGTACAAATTTCCTGTTCGTGTCAAAGTAAGGCGTCAGCAAGCAACGTCGTAGGTAATACGTCGTAATTTTCTAACTTGTGTAATGCAGTGATAAATGCGCAATATTTCAATGGACATATAACAAAAAAGGGATTTTTATTTGTCAAACCAATATCTATTGGATAAAAATTTTAACAGAATAGGCCCGCTAGTAGATTCAGATTTGACAACTTAAACATTTTCGGAGTATATAATAGGAATAATAACAATATGATTTTGTTAAAACTTAAAAAAGGAAATTTTGACCCTGAAAAGGGAATTTAGAGCATTCAAAAAGGAAATTTTAACTTTGATAGCAACACTGGCCGTGCGTAGGCCTCTGATCTTCTGTCTCTCTCATCGCTGGGCGATAAGAAAGTGTACCGCTTTCCGCTGCTTCGTTGCAACTCCTATCATAATAGTTGTATTATACTTCGTGAGCTCGGCTCGACATATTGTAGGTAATAAGTAAACAAACTTTTAGCTTAGAAATCCGATGTAATAACTCTTTTATATCAAACAAAATTTATTTAAAAACTTACAAAAAAATCCCTACATTTTATATAGAATAAAGATAAAACTCCCTACTCATTTTTACATGCTATATCTTCCTTTGAAAACGAACAAACCCCTTCGTCTGGCAACACTCGTAGTACTGAAAACTATACACTATTCCAGTTAAGCCATTCAGTAGACAGAGCTAGCAAAAGCGCAAATTTGAAGTAGCCTAAATTACATTGGCTAAACTTGTCGCTTGTCTCCAATTTCAGCCAATCAGAGAGTTCAACACTATTCCCTATGCTGTGCAATACTGAATGGCTTAAATGGAACAAGGTATAGAACATAAAGCGACACGTGCCACACTGTAAGGAGTAGTTTACTTCAGTGTTGTATTCCGGGACTGTAACACAAATATTAAAGGTGAGTTATACGAGGTTTGTCAAGTGTGAATTCCTGTTTTTGCTTGTTTTATATGTGCTAGACATAGACAACAGTACAAAGATATTTTAACTTATATAGGAAACAAGTGAAATGTGGTATGTACAGGACAATCTCAACAAATTTGTGAGACCTGGGCTAAAAACAAATTAACGTCATTAATATATTAGAGTAAAGCTATCCGTTGTGGGTAGCTCTACAATGCACTAAATATAAAGCTTAACTTGTGCATTCATTGCTTCGTAGTACACCATATCATTCAAAACTTGTCATCAGTAAACACTAAGTAATGCAAATCTATAAAATGTATGACTTGCTTCGTTGATAAATTTTCTTTTATTTAAATTTAGCACCTTTTTAAAAAAAACCTAAATCATGTAGATCTATAAAATGCACGACTTACTTAATGGATATACTGTCTTTTATTTAAATATCCCGCTGTTTCTCATGACACCAAACGATTCAGATCTATAAAATGCATGTACGGCTTCTGTCGTAAATTATTTTTTGTTTAAATTTATCGTGTTTTCTTCTAACGCAAAATCATGCACAACTATAAAATGCATACACTGCATTATGCATAATTTCAAGCTAATGTTATAGATTCTAGATGACAGATGGCATTACTGTTGAACATCTTGATATAAATTATAAGTATTTCATTTCAAATTGCTGTCAAAATTATAAGTGTCAAGTGTAACGGGATGAATGAAATTAAATATAAAGTAACAAATTATACAAGTAATACACGTAATTACAAAATAGGTACAATCGATTCCGCTTTATTGGACTACCGGTTAATCAGGGGATTTGTTTATTTAGCACAAATTTCAAGGAACGAAAACCAACTAACACAAGATTTAAACGTTAACTTGGGATATGTCACTTCTACGGCCAAAGTCATTACATTTAATGCATTTTTGAAAAAATTAAATTGTATGTATAAGTACGTACTCGGACGTGGGCGTAGGTACATATCCTGTCTATACTATTAATACTATTAAGGTTGGAGTTAGTTTAATTCATCGTCGACGATCGTAAAATTTTTAAACCAACACATGTACCTCAACAGATTATTTTCGGTGAATTGGTAATAATGTTCAACGTTTTATAACTATATGACATTACATGTCTGATTTAAAATAAAATAAATTTAATTTATTATTAACGAAGAATCTTATCATAACACAATCGCAATCGGCAGTAAAATATTTTGTGGCATTGTATTTTTATTGAAATTTTTAAAAATGTAATTTAATATATTTTTTTAAGTTTTTTGCATTTATCTTGTAATAGATTAATGGTACGACAAAAACAGTTATATATCAAATTATACAGTATAGACCTCCCTATACAAAAAGTTTATATCAATATTCATGTAAGTCGTATTTTTTAGAAGAAAATCTTTCTCTCTTTCTTTTTAAAACACAAAATATCGATTTTCTGTTTTTATCTTTGGATTCCCCAGACATTTATCTAAAAACTAAATAGTTTAACCAGACTTTAAAAATAATAAATAATTTTTATCATCACACATACACAACTGCTATAAATTAAGTAACTTTTGATATTTTCGAGGTTCTGGTTTACACAAAATTAAAATTTGTAATGAAGGAATTTTATTATTTTATTACCTCTCACTAAGAGAGGTATTGTATTCATGCTAAAAATCGCATATCTAGATTTTAGTGAATAAGCACGTTTTAAGGTCCCTAGAATCCGATTATAACATTTTTACGATGATGTCCGTATATGTGTGTGTGTGTGTGTGTGTGTGTGTGTGTGTGTGTGTGTGTATGTGTGTGCGTACGTGCGTGTGTGCGTACGTGTGTACGTGCGTGTGTGTGTGCGTACGTGTGTGTGTGTGTGTACGCGTGTGTGCGTACGTGCGTGTGTGCGTACGTGTGTGCGTACGTGCGTGTGTGCGTACGTGTGTGCGTACGTGCGTGTGTGTGTATGTGTGCGTACGTGTGTGTGTGTGTGTGTGTGCGTACGTGCGTGTGTGTGTGTGTGGATGTTGGATTCATAATAACTCAAATACTATAAGACTTAAGACATTTTTAACTACGGATTCCTCAATCTAACAATAATGGGAAGAGTTGATTACGTTTTGGTAACAATTGGACAACCGGAAGTAGTAGTTACAAGAAAAAACTCATCTAAATATTATTTATCGAAAATTTGTTTAAATACTTATATTAAAGAATGTTAAATTCTTTATTCGATAAATATAAATTCATTATTATATCTTCTATAGATTTAGAGATAAAGAAATGTATATAAAATAATTTGATGTAAAAATTCTCAAATCAAACTACTTCAAGGCAAGAAATTCAAATGTTTGTAATTGACACATAAATGTCACTGTCAAAAATATTTATATGCCGCTCTCAAAAATATTTGTACATTATTATGAAGATTATGAAAATAAAAAAAGGCAACAACATAAAAGAATACTTATACGTAAAAAAGAATATAAGAGGAATTTGCGAAAAAATTACGAATATAAAGAAAAAGAAAAGGAAAGTAGAAAAAGAAAATTTTACGATATTGAATATAAAGAAAATGTATGTATTGTACATAATTTATATTAAAATATCCCATAGATTTTGCAAATATATGTAAGAATTATTTTGTAGTGAAACATGAATATATGTATTTGTATTTAAAAATATTTTTCTATTTTGGTGCTTTAATGTGTACTTTATGAAACCCATTTGGGTGTCATAAAGTACTTCATTATGACATCCAAATTAGTTTCATAAAGTACACATTAAAGAACCGAAATAGAAATTCCTGAACATGAAATAATGTATTTTTTTAAAAAAATGGCCAAAATAGAAAAAATACTATGAAATACACGTTTCATAAGACATTTCAGCGCCCTTGTCCTCTTAGAAAACTCGCGGCAAGCCTCTCGTTTCTAAGAAAGACGCGTGCGCTAAAATCATGTCTTATGAAACTTGTATCTTAATGTACTATTTTCGTTTCATGCGTACAACCAGGTAAAATATCTGGCGAGAGGTTGTGTCTTATGTGCTGGCCTCATCAGATTTTTTTTTTTTTTTGTTTAATCGACTCTAATTTTTAAAGTGATCAAAGTATCAAGCTCCTGTTTAAAACATTAAGTTTAACCATTTTTATTATACACATAATAGAAAAACATTTAAAAAGAACTTATAAGCATAAGAATTTAAAATTATCTATAAGGGTAATTTTAGTTTTATTGAAATGTATTGAATTTAATCAACTGTAATTTTTCATTCACGACTGAGAGCAGAAAAGTACAGAGAAATGCTGCAAACGGAAGTTCAAATTTAAAACTGATTAAATTCAATAAATTACAAAAAAATACTAAAATTTCACAAAGAAAAATTAATGCAAATAAGGCTTTCTACATTTTGTTCCACATTGTACCTGTTACAGCAATGTTCAAAAAACACTATGCCGCAAGCCAGAGCTCAATATTTCAAACTATTTAGAAATTACAGTTGACTAAATGTAAAAAATACAACACACAATAAAATCAATTAACTAATTTATGACATTGCCCGAAGAAGTTAGCACTGTGCTACCGAAACTTCGTATTTTGAAATAAAATTTACGGAACTAAACACAAGTATTATTTTATTTAAAGTTATAAGTTCTGAAAATTATTTTCAATATTTAAACTAATAAAATTCTTTATCCAACACCGCACCGCCTAATATATTGATTACTATGGTTATTTGAAATAAGTAATGTGAGAGAATAATTGAGAAGTCACGGAGGAATTATTATTGATATCTGCGATTTTTTTTAAATGTTCGTTATTTATTTAAATTTAAGTTTACATTTATGTTGACATACAGTTTTATTGTACAATAACTTGTACTATTTCAATAAAAAATCAATTCAAAGATGTACATTGAAATGTCAAACAATGACAGATGACAGCGTGATTCATCTTAAAATATTCAGTGAATACTATGATATTTTTTTCATTTTTGTGGACAACTCTTAAGTACTTTTAAGAAATTTTTCAGTTGACCGTGTATTAATAGGTTATATTAATGTATAGGAAATCATTCATTAATAAACGATTTTTGTACGTAACCATAGATACCACATATCGTTGCTGAACAAACTTATGTGTCAGACGTTACTAACCGAACATTTTTTGTTATAGAATAAAATTAAATTTTACAATTCAGTAAAATGCGGTCAACTGAAAAATATTGTAACTAACACGTGTGTTAATTGGCGATTAATGACCTCAACAATTAACGTCTGAGCGTAGCGAACACGTTAAAATGTCTCAATCATTAATCACCCACATTAACACACTTGATAGTTAAATAACTATTAAAATGATATTGGACTCTGTGTTGGATAAAACGTTCTTGTGGAATATATATATTAGTTACTATAGTAAATTATACATTCCACACTCGTAATAAATAACTATTATTTAGAAATTTTTAGGTCTAGCTAAACCAGGACTTGGAAAATTTTAAAAATAATTTAACTTATATTGAATTAAAGCGAAATTATGAATTTATATTTATAAGGATTGTATTATGACGATATATTTTATCGATTTTCTTGTAAACCATAAGACTTACATAAAAATTGATAATGGCTTTTCGGTAGAGATTTTATGCTATATAATTTGATAGGTACCCTGCGAGGGTGGCTCCACTTTTTTTTGAAAAAGAAGAGGGTCTCATGTATATAAGTTTTCATCTACCAAAAATCACAAGGTTTAGGCCTTTAACGTCCATATCGATTTCCAGATGCCTAAAGCACCATCGGTACCGCACAATGTTTTGAAGGCCGCCATCTTCGCCGCGGTTGGGGTCATAGATTTAGACGGTAGAATTCCAGGTCCTACGAATCCAGTTTGGTCTGCAATAAACAATTCTGTTGATAATAAAGTGACACCCACTTATATTTACCAGTACGTCCATGATAATAGATACAACACTTATACAGAACTGCGAGAACAACGCGGAATTCCATCTCCTCCAGCATGTCCCTTGCGTGATAGTGATAGTGATTCTCAAGACGACACCTCCGATTCTCCCTCAAGTTTCAGCAAAAACAATTTGGAAAGAAAACTTAAGCCAGAAAGAACATTTATCATTATCATTCCTTCACAAGATTGGGAGACAATAAAGCCCAAAGAAAAATTATACAAAAGAAATGACAGGGGAACGAAGCGAAGCTACAAAGTGCTACCACCTCTAGAATGGTCGCCTCTTATCATTGATCTGTTGTGGCAGCAACACAAAATTCCATGTCCATACAGCTTCAAAAGAGCTACAGTATATTCTGATGAGTACAACAGAGAACAGTATGTGAAGATGAAGGCACAATGCAAAGAATGTGGTGCTTTTGGTCAGGGACGAATACTGGAAGAACCAACTTCTGGAAATGACGTGCAAATGGAATGGCGAGCCAATGACACTCGAGGAATATTACATGAGACCAAAAGACATCTTGCAGGAAAAAGAAGACAAATTATTGGTGGCGTTCACCTAAAAAATGCTTCAGCTGCTGTATACAGGAGACATCAAGCAAAATCGCTGATGGACCAAGGGGATGTAGAATCACCGCACCTGTTTAAGTCAGCTGTGCTTAGGAAGGCAAAACAGGAACAACGCGACAATACTCTTAAAGTTGTACATGGCGCCAATTCAATAGTAAGTCTTAGCATTATGAAACATTCAGAACCTTACGCTGGCAGTATACACGACATCTCTCTGGACAAGGTGATAGTACACTACTATACACCAGCACAAATGTTAATATACAAATCATACTGGAAGCAGAGTTATGTCGTACTATCTCTAGATGCCACAGGATGTCTAGTAAGAAAGTTAATGCGTGTCCATGGCTTATCTGGCCACATTTTTTTGTACGAACTTGTTATGAACACCGGTAACATTCAGCTTCCAGTATGCCAAATGCTATCAGAGAAGCAAGATGCGAACTCTATCCTTTATTGGCTTAATGAATGGGAGAGAAATGGTGCACCTTGCCCACGGGAAATAATTGTGGACAACTCTGCAGCACTGAAAAGTGCAGTGGCAAGGTCTTTTGGTCGTTCATCAGATCTACAAGCATACTTGGAGAGGTGTTTCATGTTTTTGACTGGACAATGTGACACTCTACCACCTTGTTATCTACGTCTAGATGTTGCACACTTTCTTAACGCTGCAATGAAATGGAAGCTCTGGCAAGACAAGGATAGAAAGCGCCTGCGAGATTTTTATCTCAGATGTCTAGGCGTCCTCATTAAAGCAACCTCACTAGATGAGTTCCATGACTTATTGTTTCACGTCCTCACTATGGCTCTATCCCCAAATGATGGACAATGTGAAAATGATTCACCTCTTCCCATGGAAAAATGCCTTGAGTACCTAGCGAAAAAAATAAAAAATGAACAGATAGTAATTAAGGAACCTGTCAACGATGAAGAACAAAAAAATGAAGTTTCCTTTTCTGACAGCGATGATCCTGATAAAGAAATGAGTACGGGATGTAATAAAAATATTTCAGAGTGGCTTAGTGGAGTTTTAAAAGCTGTTCAAAAAAGAATACCTCAAGAAGGCGCGGGGAGGTTGAATCCTTACTATTGTCCAAGTTTCGCGGAAGAACTGATAAGGCTTTCAAAAGAATTTCTGTTGTGGTCAGCAGTCTTAGTCAACGGCTTCCAGTCGCCCAAGCTAACTGCTTCTTCAGCTTCAGTCGAAAGCGATTTCGCAGACATTAAACGAAACATCCTGAAAGGAACTGCTAGGCCTCTTCGCATCGATAAGTTCGTTGCAACGCATCTAGAATCTATTGAAGGATCTTGTAGATTAGCTGGAACTGCGAACGGAATAAAAAATAATACAAACATACCCCTTACAAAAACAAAGAGGACGTATGAGGTAAACCGAAACATTGGAAAATGTAAAAACAAATCTGCAAGCAAAGAAAGCAGTTCTAATATTGACGATCTGGGAGATCTTATAAAAAACGGTAATATAGGAGAAAAGGATGTGCTGGAGATACGAGATAGCTGCAACAGTCAAACAGAGAAGCAGAGTGACATAAGTTTGAGTGAGGAAGATATGGATAACCGTAAGAGGAAAAGACCATTAGAAGAAAAATATTTAAAACACGTTGAGGAAGAATTTACATCCTCTGAATCGAGTGATACCCTCGAAGTAGCTTCATGTGACCTCAACGCTATTGAAAACTGGCGGGGTTTAGCCAAACAAGGACCTCGCCGAAAGTCGAAATACCTCACTCCTGCGCCTCAGTTTGAAGCCGCAATCCATGCTAACAGACTAAAGCAGCCATCAAAAAGATTACTACACAATGGAAATCTCACTGGGTTTGTGACAGTAGGTGCTGGATCTAGAATTCTAATAAAAAATTCTTGTGCATTTGACTCAATTTGCCAAGTTATGGCAGAGATGTACATATTGTACGCTGAGTGTAGAGAATTAATGGACGGATCTCTGAACAGTTTTATACAGATAGCGAGAAGTTTGGCAGTGGATGGTGCCGTGAAATCAACTCTAGTGTTGAGGGCAGAAATTCTGTCTAGGATACTGGAACCTGTTGGAGTCCTGCAACTTCCAAAAATAAAAACAAGAAACAACAAAAAAAGTCTTGTAAGCCTTGAGTACAATTGTTTTGGAAATGCCCCAGCTCTTGCCAGAAATCTGTTGGCAGGTGAATGCTGCGTCGAAATTTTTCGAGATTGCCAAAACACGAATTGTCCTAAGCCAAAACGTAAAACTTACGATGTCTTGGAAATCAACTCTAAAATTCTTCTGAAAGAGGGACTTGGTGCCCTTGAGAAGGTAATCCTTGCATCACTCCAAGTCGTGCAAACAAATGATAAAACATCAGTTGTAGAAAAATGCGGGCGCAAATGTCTCAACAGCGCAACACTTACTTGCAATCTTGGTACTTACCTTGTGGTGGACATAGATATTCTGGCTACCCCAGATGTTGGAAAGCTGTTTGATACAACTACACACAACCGCCCTCATGAGCTACGCGAATTTCCAGTGAGACTCCATTTAACCGGAAAGAGATACCAGCTAGTTGGTTTGGTGGCACATCGATCAGACCACTACGTGGCATTCACTTTGCGGCCACCAGACTTGTGGGAGGTTTTCGACGACCTGTCTAAAGATGTTGTGGTATGCCGTGATTCTGAGAGAGTGTGCCCACACCTCGTGGTGTATGTTTCAATATAAGGCATGCAAAATGTGCTCGGTGATTCATTCAGGTTTAGGCTTTAGACTAAATAATTGTTAGCCTTTGGTTAATTACCTTTTTATTTTATTTTTATATTTAAAAGAAATAACATCTTAAGACAATAGTCTCACATCGTAGGGATTAAGTTGTGTACAAGCGTATTTATAATTATTATTATGATTTATGAATTATACGTTATGTTTATATTTTTGACAAATTATTATTTTTCCAGAATCTGACTTATTACTTAGATAATAAATTTTATTAGTTGCATGATCTGATTTACTACATTTTCTCTTGGTGAAAAAGATTTTTTTAGGTTTAAGATTTTGGCTGGTTTCACTTTTAGTTAACTGATTATTATTTTACAAGATTTTGAAAAATTTGACTATTAATTACATACCGTATGTCCCAAGCAAACCTTCACATAGGCGTTTAACACGGGAAAACGGTTTTTTTTTTAAATAAAAAGTGTCCGGCAGAAAATTAAGCCATGATATTGAACAGGATAAGAGTACATTACCTCCTGTACGTTATTTATTATTAATTCGTTAATTATAATTGCATATAACTAGTTTATAAATAAATAATTATTTCAAATTTTACTCAACATAAAATTCCAATACTTTGCATTATAAGATTTCGATGAAAATATGTCAACCGGAAGTGCTATTAAAATAAATAATATTTTGTATTATATATCACACGTCAATAATTTTAACAGTTTTTAAAATATACTACAATATTAGTTCATTTTTGCTGGAAATTGTTGTTATTTCTACAGTAATGTGTTTAAAAATTCTAAACTAGTAACGTGGACAAACAATAGTTTGCAGTTCAGAGTTTTTTTGATATTTTTTAAACAAGTTATAACTATAAAAAAAGTCGGCTTGGTGGCTGAGCGAGTTAGCGCACATCTCGTAACTCGCAGTGACGTCACCCGAACCATGGTCCGTGCGTTCGATTCCCGTCGACCGACAATGTGTGATTTGTCGTAAAAAATAAAAATACAGCTACTTGTATTTATCACACTCGGATGCTATAAGCTGGCCACTTATACATCTTGTATAAATGTAAAAGTGGTAAAACACTGCGGCTCGGTGAGCCCGGTTGGAAGGGTAAACGGCGACAGCTGTATTCAAGCCCTAAATAGATAACTTTAAAAAAATTGACTATACTTATTTTCCCGACAGTAAGTTCTGTGTTTCCTATTAATGAAGAAATACATTTTTTTAAGTACTTAAATATAATTTTACCTGGAACCATGAAGAAATCAAAATTTATGGTTTTTAAGTTTTAAAACAAACAATCAATGAATAATATTTGAATGCTATCAATTTGACAGAAAGACGGATGTCCATAAAGTTCTTAGAATTTTAGTGATCACAGAAATGCTATATTAAACTGAAAATAGGTAGGTATTTTACAACTATATTTTTATTTTATGTTAGATGGAAACTTACGTGCTGAGTATAGCAGATGATTTTTGTTTTGGCCTGTAAAAGTAAATTTAAGTTTATTCTGGTAAATCCGTGCACTTAACAGGATGTGTGATCCAGGTGCGCATGTGGTAGCTCAACTAACACGTTTTTCGTCAAAACTATCCTCAATTAATCAGGTAGACCATATATGCAAAACGTGCGCGTGAAATCTTGCAATGGGCTGGGGAACTGTATATTTCGCCCACCCACTCGATCTAAATTTACTAGACTACTATAACAAAACTAACGTAATATGTATCACAACTAACACCAACTAATCAATTACAATATATTTATGGTTTTTTTCGGACATTCGAGTGATGCATTGGGTTATTGTGAAACTAGCCCACCCAAATAGTTTTTTTTTTAAATATACTAGACTTTTGAAACAATCGGATTTTTTTGCAAAACTAACCTCAACTAACCATGTAGACCATATATGCATAATGTGCGCGTGAGATCTTGCAATGGGCTGGGGAACTGTATATTTGGCCCACCCACTCGATCTAAATTTACTAGACTACTATAATAAAACTAACGTAATACGTATCACAACTAACACCAACTAATCAATTACAATATATTTATGGTTTTTTTTTCGACATTTGAGTGATGGGTTGGGTTATTGTGAAATTAGCCCACCCAAATAGTTTTTTTAAAAAAAAATACTAGTCTTTTGAAACAATCGTAATTTTTTGCAAAACTAACCTCAACTAACGCAAAACAAACGATTAAGTTAGTTTTCAACTGTGTGGGCTATTGTGGGTACGCTAACTTCTCAAACGTATCCACTTATTCAATTCTCAAGCACGTTCGAGTTTATATTAGAATAGGCACGAAAGAGCTAAAGGTAGCTGTCATAAACAACGAAAATTTTATACCTGCCCATAAAATAAGAGTTTATGGAAAAGATATCTGTGGGCATTTCTAAAATATGGTTTCGTTTATAAATGTTAGATTTAGAACATTTGGAACACATAAAATGTTCATAAAAAATCTGATGTGGCCAGCACATAATCTCTCGGCAGATATTTTACCTGGTTGTACGCATTAAACGAAAAATATTTTTTTGGCCTCCTAAAGTGTAAACATAACAATCACACATCGTTGGCGTCCATGGTAGTTGCGATTTTACACATGCCATGACTTTACCGCACCGAATAAAGTAATACACACCCATATTTTTAAGTTTTAATAGGCCACTAATAAAGAAATCTACTTTGTAATAATAAAGAGTGCCTACAAAAACGCTAGCTACCGCAATTTTCGTACAATAATAATAAATAAATAAATAAAACTGAATTTCTTTTAATTTAATCCGCCAGCGCCATCTTTTGGCATAAGTCTCAGTCGGCAATGTCAATATGTCAAAATTGTCAAATGATAAAATAAGTGGAATGATTGATGAGAATTATTTATTTTATTTCAAATGTTTGAAATTAATTTTAATGAAGAATGTCGAAAAGGGTAGGTAACATTAGAATCATTCATGTAGTCTGTAGGAACTACGTATGTAGGAACTAATCTACCTAACCTTAATTTCCTTCCAGCATAGCAGCATAGACAATAGACATCCCTAATAAATAAAATAATCAAAGTGCAAATTCTTGGTCTTGTCCCAACCCAACCTCTCAATTGTTGACTTTTTTTCGTCACATCACCGTATGAAAACTTGATAATATCTCTTGTAACGGGCATTTGATTTTTCAGGGAGTAATTCCGATGAAACATTTTTTGCTTGTTCACGTAACTCTGGCGGAGTAGATGTTATAGATTCGTCACTGTCTGACATTTTTCTCTTTGATAGATATGATTACAAATATAACAAGAAATACAATTTTTTGATTATTTTGACGTTTCGTTGGTTTTCAAAGCGCCTTGATGCTGAGCCTACAATAAATTGTTTTGATAGCAGCTCGCTTGATGACAACAATGGTTTAAGGTTAACAAACATAATTTGTAGAAAATACATATTTTAGTAGATATCTCGGCCAAAAAATTTAATACATAATGTGTGCGTTATGTATTTGTACAACGCTCGGTTTTATTGCAGCACTCCGCTGCGCGTCGTGCTTCAATATAAAACCTCGCGTTGTAAAATAACACCTACCGCACGTATATTGTAAATAACTATTAAATACAAATACATATATTCATGTCTCACTACAAAATAATTCTAACATATATTTGCAAAATCTATGGGATTTTTTAATATAAATTATGTACAATACATACATTTTCTTTATGTTCAATATCCTGAAATTTTCTTTTTCTACTTTTCTTTTCTCTTTCTTTATATTCGTCATTTTTTCGCAAATTCCTTTTATTTATACAGTAAATGAAGAAAAAATCAGGAAACTTTCAGTCATTAAATAGGAAAGTGTAAAACAGGTTAAGGATGAAACAGATTTAAACTGGAAAGTAGTCTTCAAAAAACCTGATTTTGGTCAATTCCTATGTATTGCAGTAGTGAATGAACATGTAAAATAGAAATTATAAAACAAAGACTTACTGTTCACAAACAATAACCAA
Source organism: Harpalus rubripes (assembly GCA_963082715.1). NCBI lineage: Eukaryota > Metazoa > Arthropoda > Insecta > Coleoptera > Carabidae > Harpalus > Harpalus rubripes. The sequence goes on along the minus strand of OY720455.1, from coordinate 7,916,839 downwards.
ATAAAATAACACTAGCCCAATTAGCGATTTCAGTGAAGTACGACAATAAATAGTTCTTATTTTGCCACTAGATGGCTACGGCTTAATTTTATTATATTTTATTATAAGTGCATTAAATTTAACCAGTAATGTAAAAAAGAAATCGGCTTGGTGGCTGAGCGGCTTAGCGCACATCTCGTAACTCGCAATGACGTCACCCGAACCATAGTCCGTGCGTTCGATTCCCGTCGACCGACAATGTGTGATTTGTCGTAAAAAATAAGTACAGCTACTTGTATTTATCACACTCGGATGCTAAAAGCTGGCCACTTATACATCTTAAATAAATGTAACAATGGCTGAAATCCAACCGGCAGTATGGCAGTGGTAAAACTCTGCGGCTCGGTGAGCCCGGTTGAAAGGGTAAACGGCGAAAGCTGTATTCAAGCCCTAAATACACATGTAAAAAATAATTTTTCGTTTTATATTTCTGACGTATTGTAATCTATCTTATCAGTATTGATAAATTGATAAGGAAATAAAAAAAAGTCAACTTCATTTTTAACTTACAGGTATTTTATGTTTATCTTAAAAAAATATTTGGTTATTGACAACAAACACAATATATAGATCAGTAAATATTTTGACAACGTTATATAAAATTTAAATTGATAGATAGATAACTTAATTATATATACCGCGTCAACAGACAAAATTAAAAATTTAAATGAGTTTTCGATAAATGACATTTAGATCAGACCAAATTCTTTCATTATGGGTCTTAACTGGGTCGCATATATTTCAATAATGCTTTGAATAGACAATCAACATTAACAAGACATGAGTATTCTAATGTAAGTAAAATAGTTATTGTACAATGTATATAATTAAACATTTTTAATTATAAATAGGTAAATGTAGGTATGAATTTGTACACAGAATTATAGAGTAAGTTAATGCATTATTTATAACCAAAGCAATGTATCATAATTCACAAATGTTTCCGTGTTATATAACAATGTTACAACATAATTAGTTTCGTCATATATTAGTACATTACTCCAATTTTTTATACGTAGATACTTACGAGTACACTACTGCTCAAAAGTATTTACCCATTCATGAACTCCAACACAATATTTAATATTAACGGTCATTTTCTTCAAATAACCAATAAAATAATATTATTGTGTCAATAATTTTTAGTGATGCACGCGAGGCGAGACGAGACGAGAAATATAAAATATCGATCTCGTCTCGTTTTCCGATCTCCAATCTCGATCTCGCTCTCGTTCTCGCACATTTTTTTGGGTTTCGTCTCGTTCTCGCGCGAGAGACTCGCTGTAAGAATAAGCACATGCGCACTACGTATTTACCTCGGTATTTACGTATCAGTTGAACTACAAAAGACAAGTTCGCACCAATCGTTTCGTCTTCCGTGTATCTACAGTCGTATAACTATAATAAAGACATAAAGAGACGAAACACTAAATTCTAGTCATCAAATTATTCAATACGAACATCTGTTAATACATTCTGTGATCAGTAAAATTAATTAAACATTAAAAAAAATATTTTTTGTAACTTAAAGTTTCTACACTTTATATGCCAATATTTAAGTAAGATTTACTCATAAAAAAAGCGCTACTCTGGGAACCCGCTGGCAACCAATCATCCGCTTCACTCCGTGTTGGCTCCTATCGACGCTCAATATAAGATCCTTTACTTTTCAGGGACGACAAGAATTTTATTAACCGTAGTTTTAACTGAGATGAATTAGTGGTTGAAATGTTGGAGAAAAACTAGTTCTATTAGATGCAAAACCGATTTAGTCTTTATTTTGCATTTCCTCGCTCTGCAACCGATATCATTCGACTCTAGATAGACTCAAAAAAATATAGGTAGTCAATTCATACAATTTTCACATTCCCGTATTCTATGCATGAAATACCGTTGATTCCAGTCCCCATACGGTGCATTTTTCATTGAATTTATGAATCAAAGCTATAAAGTAAAAAATACTTTTTATGTGAACGAAACGAGACGAGATGCGAGAGTACTCTCGCCTCGTCGTGCATCACTAATAATTTTCATTGGATCTCGTGGCCCGAGGCCACACGAGGATACAGGACTGGATGCTTATCCCTGCTTAATGCGTCACTTCAAATTATGAGGTCAGTGCGCTCGTCTAGCCTTCTAAAAACAGTAGAGGTACAGCAGTCAGCGCTAGTGGACGTACTATACAGCGCAGCACGGAACGTCAAATTTCGATTGTTTTTTGTTGAAGGATATTTCAAAAATGGTTTTAAAATGATTTGTGTCAATGTGCAGGAGCAATTACGGTAACATGTTTTCCTAATATATGGTGAATGTGTATCATGCAGAACATCAAATTTAGTTATGAAATTTTTTTAGGGATATTCAGCAACATTTTACTAAGTGATTATAGAAAAAAACTGTAAAGAACAAATTTGTAATAAAAAGCAGTTTAACAAAAAAATATATATATCGTGGGTATACTGCTAAAAGTGACCAAGTCAAAAAACGTACTTTTTGAGAAATTGCAATTAAATATTTGTGGTAACTGGAAAAATCGGAATTAAATTGTTTCCTTCATTTTTTAATATTTTTCCTTTCTTAGCGGTCATTACTTTTTATATTTTATAACAATTTTTTTGTAGGGTAAAATATTTTGGTAGGAGGGGGTTGGTTTTGACTTGGTCACTAACGTATTTTTAATGTAATGCAACTTGGTCATTTTTATAATCGAAACTACCAATGAGCAAAATGTATGTTACCAGCTTTTAGTGTAATTTATTTGCACATATTGCATAAGTAAACAATAATTTACTACAGGTATGTGTTAAGTACAGCTTATTGAGTTTATATGAAAGAAAAAATAGTATCTTATTAAAATAACCCCTTAATGCTAAGCAAAAACAAAAACCAAGAACTTAAACAATACAAATAAAAAATTTAAAATAGAAAAGTTTTAATGTTTATTTGTATACTTGTGTAACAAAACCAAAATGTTATTTTAACATAATATGTGCATACAAATAAGTTACAAATTAATTTTCGGCCGAGTTTGTCGCGACCCAAAAGAAAATTCACGCGACCCACTTTTGGGTCGCGACCCATAGTTTAAGAACCGCGGATCTAGACAATTTAATGTTAAACATAATGTCATTATTTTGACTAAAATATAGTTTATATTGTTTATAGGCATGTTTGTTTTGATTCAGCTAAAAGTGACCAAGTCTAGTTAGTAAATTTTATGTAGAATGTTATCTTCTACTAAAATTGACTAAATGTAGATAGTCATTTTTATATGGAATTTGTCCTTTACAACATAGTTATCAAATAAAAATGTTCAAGTCCATTTAGTCATTTTTAGTTGTACAGAACACAGTCTACTAGAGTTGGTCACTTTGTGCAGCATGTTAAAAAGTTATTTCTAGCAGAGATATTGACTTGGGCAATTTTTCCTTGTATAGAGATTACATTTTTAAAAGACTTGGACACTTTAACTCATTTTCCGTAATTTTTGACTTAATCACTTTTAGCAGTATACCCACGATATATAATACGCGTACCTTCTGTACGTCATTCATTTTTAGTTTCATTGTTATCATTCTGATATTATGTTCTATGTTATATTATTTTCATTTGTTAGCTCCAGATCTAAAGATTTATTAATGTTATTATTATTTTTTATTATTTCTTGTATTATTTAAAAGTAAAACATGATTTTATTCAAAACATGAGTTTATTCGTATATTTAGGCCATTTATAATTCGTTTTTTTATATAATTTGTTTAGTTATGCATATAAAATAGTTATTATATAATATATGAATAGTTTTTTACGAGTTGTATATCTTTATAAATTACATTTTACAATCCTATTTGTTTAAAATTCCATATATTTCCTATGCTTACACTGCTGTCGTTTGAGGCGTGGCGTGACGCAAGAGGCTAGCTGTGACGTCACGAATTGAGTGTTTAAGCCTGTATTCTCGTGTGGCCTTGCGTGGCCGCATGCCTGTCAGGTTGGGGAATCTGGGGAACCGGTTTCGATCCCAACCGACGCCAAATATTTCGATTTTTAAATGGCACAAAATTGACCCCTATGGTGCACTCTCCACGCCAGCACTGAGTGCCCGTTAGGTGACGTCTGGTAAACGCCCGCACGGTGCAAATATTTCATCATTACCAATTTCTCTATACAAAGCAAATTGGCACACCCAGCAATGGGTAATAAGCCGTGATGATATATTCATTTATTTATTTTATCAATTTTCAGAATTAAATACCATCTATTGTAACATCTCTGATGTTTTGAATAGCTCATAGAATAATAAAAATGCACTATTAAATTACAAAATCTGAGCCTAATGTAGCCATAATTAGAAGTAATCTAGATAGTGGCAGCAGATAGTAGAAAGAATGTCGTTTTACCGGACATTCCTCGTACATATCCGGTGTTTGGTAGAGGTTATGTTGTGTACCTGTACAATGTGCATGTGTGAATGTGACCATGAACCGTAACCTTATTTCCCTTCCCACGACTACTGAGCTAAGTGAGGGCATGGGCACACAAACAAATGGAATATAGGGGTGTTTGTATTGTTGCTAATTAATTTTCGCTAAATAACAGACAAACGCACGATTTATCATGGAAGTATGATGATGTATTTTTTTTTAAAATTGGCTTATAGACAGACTAGGTTAATGCTTTAAAATGCGTTTAAATGGCTATAAATCGGTACAGTAGGCTTCTATTCAATAAAATAAACCAAAATGAGGGCGCGGAAGCACGGATTTGTGATGATTTGATGAGCTTTTGTAGTAAAATGTTTCGTTAGTTGTCACGCCTGTCACACTGAAAAAATAACGAATATTTCAAGGAATTTGTGATTACATAGACTTTTGTAAGCAGTTGAGGTGTTTCATATTTGGTCTCGGACTCGCGCAACCACTAATTTAAATGTTTCAAATAGTAATAGAATATTTACGAGGGTATACAGGGTTCTACAGAACAAATTTTTGTCCAACATTAAATTCCAGCCTCTCCTTTATTCCAGATAAAACCATTGTTAATGTATTTCGTGCCGTCTCTGAAAAGTTAGGGATGTTACATTAAGCATCGATGGGAGCCAACACAGAGCGAAGCGGAGTGATTGGTTTCCGGCGGATCGCCAGTGTAATATGACGACGACGGATAAATTGCCAATAACTCAATACAATGTAAAAAAAAACTTTTCCGCATTCTAATTTCATGTTTTTATATCATATATTACATAAAATAAAAGTCCTTAGATTGGTGTAAAACACACATGTACAGTTACCATTTTAAAATATTTTTTCTTATATTCAGCTTAGTTTATTGTAGTCATCTTGGACAATTTTTTATTATTTGACGATTTTCACCCTGTGATCTGTGTTTTTTGACTATTTATTTATTTATTTTTTTAAATGTCCGACTTGATTGTATCTACGCTTATCCACACGTGTGTTTTTTCCTTCAACTGGACCATTCTAGCCCTGAAGAAGACTATTGTATAGTCGAAACGTCGGCGTGAATAAATTGTAATATTGACTGCCAGTCCGAAACTTTATTTATTCCATCCCCAACACAGTCGAATATAATTTTTTGGATAAAATAAAAGAGTCCATTAAAAAGCGTTTTAAAGTTTTAACCTCATCTGAATACCGTTCAATTTTTTTTATTCAGAAGTGTACTCGTAGGATTATGCATATTTTGAATAAGAAAAACTAGGTATATATCAAACGAAATTAAAATTTTCTATTAAGACGCTCATTCGCCTGTTGATATCTGCACCGAACTTCAGCGCGTAAACTTACGTGTTTATAGACATCCATTTGCCTGTTTGAAACTTTGGAAAAAGAAAACGTAGATAAACAAACAAATACCAGAGACATGCGTATACTTTCTAAGTTGCTACTAGCGCCCTCTGTGTTTCTAACAAAATAGGTATATTTAACCTGAAACGAGCAACAACATATCGAATCTACGTCACAACTTTCAAGGACGTTTCTAGATTTGTAAAGAATTTCAATTTTCTAACATCAAATTATGAATTAATAGTATATTATTCAATGAGCATGTAATGTATGGTATTACTCATGAGAATGAAGTTTGCATCACGAGCGAACGCGAGTGATGTAAATCATTCGAATGAGTAATAACCATTACATGCGAATAGAATACTATACTTTATCCACAATTGTCAAATAATAACATATCAGTGACATATTGGTTTTGAAAAATAAGTAGAATTTTCTCACTGACAAATGCAAAAATGTTTTTGTTTACATAGACAAATCTAGTCATCGGTGTAGTTGTAACAAAATTATGAAGTGATTTGACATTTAATATAAAATCTTAAAACCGACTATTCAGCTACAATTCAAGCTTAAGAAGAAAATAAAAGTATGAAAAATGACAAAACTAGTGTAATTTTGGCTTTTTATGTGGAAAGAATTACTTATTAAAAGTAATTTTGTGTGTACTCTTTGAAAGGTAGGATTTGAATTTGGCATAACGATTGAATAATATTATTCCATTGAACTGTCAATATTATTCAATTAGTAACAGTAACGAAGGTCATTAATTGATAAAAATCGGTAGAATTATGGGTATATTATTTGACAGTTGTGGATAAAACTTTTTACTACACATGTTTTATTATATTTTTCTAATATACCAAGATGTAAATTATAGAAAAAACTTACTATTTTGCATAAATTCCATATCACCGGAATACCCCATAGGTGGGTATGGCGATGTTAGGATTCAAGCTGCTGTGGTGTTAATAGACGAAGATATGCTACAAAGCAAAAAAAATCTGATGTGGCCAGCACATTACCTTCCGTCAGTTCTATGTATTTTGTACAAATTTCATACGGAAAGTTCCTTGCTAAATTAAATATTCTATTTCTTGTACATTACCTTCCCGCAGTTGCATGTATTTTATGCAAATTTCATACAGAAAATTATTATTTTGTGACGTTTTCTATATACAGTGTAATGTATCTGCAGAAATAAAAGATTTATTATTATTTCTTGTACTTTACCTTAAAACAGTTGTATGTATTTTATACAAATTGCATACAGAAAGCAAAAGATCCTATATTTCCAGTAATATAAGGCAAACACACTATGTCAATTTCACTTGACACTGACATCTTTCAATCAGAATTTTCTTAATATAGTAGCTGTTTTCATAGCTATGGCTACTTTATGAAATTTAATTTCTTTATAATTTTTTAACTCTATATCCATTTAATATTAAGTATAAAATGCAGTCAAATCGTACAGAGAATAAAATATACTTTAATATTTATAATAACATCAAATGTGAAAAAATTATATTTAACATAGTTTTTTCAAGAAAAACTGTTAAAATCTTCAAATGATGGTACTTCCGGTTGACCAATTGTAACCAAAATCTAATCAACTCTTCATATGGATGTAACGAAGAAGTACACGAAAAAATTATAATTTTTGTAACTGTAGTATTAGAGTTATCGCAGACGAAAATTTTGTTACACACACACACACATCCACACACACACACATCCACACACACACACATCCACACACACATCCACACACACACACACACACACACACACATACAGACATCATCGTAAAAATAGTAAATTCGTATTCTAGGGACCCTAAAACGTGCTTATTGATTAAAAACTCATCATCGAATTTTTTGACCAAAGACAATACCTTCCTTACCTAAAGGTGACGGAAGGTAAAAAAACTGGTATGGCCAACACAATACCTCCCGCCATATACCTACAGCCCGAGACACAAAAATATTAAGCTATCATTATTTTTGGATTAGCAAATTTTACTCTAATTTTGGCAGTTTATAATTCACTAATCAAAACATGAGGATTAGTTTAAACTTTTTTGTGAATCGTTAATTTTTATTAATCTAAATACATACCTACATATTTACTTATGCTGGAAACTATATTGATTTCCTTTCCTATTGTTCTATTTACTTTTTTCTTTTTAAAACCTTACTATTATTAATTTGAAATGATTAGTTCTTTGACAGTGATATTTATCTTTCAGTTACATACATTTGTAGGCTCCGGGATTTAAATTATAGATAATTTTATAAAATACATAAAATATGTAGAAAAAGTATTAATGCAAATCTGTAGAAAATTTAATAGTCTTTAATTTTTATAATAACATTAATCTCGAAAAAATAACATTTAAAGGTATTTTTCGAAGAAAATCTATTTTGATCTTCAATTATAAAGTGCCATTTCCGGTTATCCGATTTACACCAAAATCTAATGGGCTTTTTCCAAAATAGAAAAAGGTCGAAATACAAGATTTCCAAATTTTCTGAATGATAGTATTTGAGTTAGAGTAGAGGATACACACATGCATACAAACATGCATCATCGTGAAAATGTTAAAATTGGATTCTAGGGACCTTAAAACGTGCTCATTTACAAAAATCTGGATATGCGATTTTTAGCACGATTCCTATCCCTCCCTTACCAAGGGTAGCGGGAGGTAAAAAACAAAAAATAAATACAGTCGCATAACATGCTAGAGACAATTTGTAACCGTGTCAAACAGAGTTAACGTAATAAAACCTAATACCTATACTGAGTGTGCAATTCTTAATTTATTCATACATTCCGTACAATAGTCACTTTCTATTTTATTGAGAGATCTTGTAATTTGCGGTTTTTGTGTATTGTAAATTCTCTTAAAATATGAGTAAAAGGTAAATTAGTACTACATCAGGATTAATTTGCAAAGCAAATTGATTTATAATTCTTTTGTTTTATCCATTACCACTGTCGACATTGTTTTTGTTATTTATTTGTTTTTTAATTACCTACACTTCAAAGGTAATTATTTGTTCTCTGTATAAATTTCTAAAGGTAGATCATTTAGTGAACAAAGGAACAAAATTCCTTTGTGATTTATCCTTTAATTTAAAAGACATACTATCAACATCTTAGATTTATGAAAGGATATTTTGATTGCCTTTCTTGGAATCAATAGAGTTCTATTAATAACTTTTTTGGAATGATTATTTCTTGGAATTTCTTGTTTTTGAATAAGACAAATATACAGTTCAGTGTACCTTTAGGAGTAAAAGAAATGTTTGTTAATAATATTAGAGCTGTACATCTAAAATTGAGAATAAATATTTGTATTTGTTCGTTTAAGTATAAAAAAAAAATGTTTATGACGTGACATCATTTGATAACGTATAAGAAAATTTTTCTTTGGTTGCCGACATACTTAAAAGTTTTACCTTTACTACTAAATAAACATTAATAAATATACTACTTACGTCGTGTACTAATATTTTTTGGGTGTGACAGATCTTAGAAATATAGTAAATAACAAATCACTAACATCAAACTGACAGTATTTCAGATAAAGTTCGTCCTAGGTGTCAAAATCATTCTGACTAAATCCATATGCATGGCATATACAAATTTGACGAAAAAGTAATGAAAAGTTATGAATTAAAAATAAATAAATATATCATCACGATATATTACCCATTGCTGGGAGTGCCAATTTCGGTATTGATGATGACATATTTGTACCGCGCGGGCATTTATCAGGCGTCACCTCACGAGCACTCACTGTTGGTGTGGAGAGTGCACCACAGGGGTCAATTTTGTGCCATTTAAAATTTGTCGGTCGGGATTGAACATCGAACCCGGTTTCCTAGATTCGCGACCAGACACTCAGGCATGCGGCCACGAGACCCCATCAAGTTTTGAATTTAATTTGTTATTCGTTTCCGATTGAGCTTATTTTTGATTAGGTTTGTACCACGTTCTGTGAAGTGTAAGTCAGGATTCATTCATATTGGAAGGTGGCGAGGGGTAATAGCTATTAACATACTTAGGTATGTTATGGTATGATTAGCGAATGGAAGTTTTACGTTTAAATTATTTTATAGATGTAGTTTGTTTTGAAACCTCAGAGAAGAATAGAATTGTACGAAATATTCAGGTATGAAATTTTTGCATGAACCCATGTAAATATTGGACTAGGAAAGGCCAGAAATACATAACTATGTCTGGCTGAAAATAGATGGCCGACTAGGGTAACTGAATATCAAAACAGGGGTGCGTTTAAAATATTTTAAACATTTTTCGTTTATGTTGATTATAACAAAATATTTTGATCTTTAAACTATTTAGTTTGGCAATTCTATGAAATACGATTATTTTTAATTTCCTCTAACAGTAATTCCGACTCGAGGGTTGCTTACACCTGAGACGAACGAACTAGAATTTGCGGTATTCCCGAATCCTGTTGCTAAGGTCATTTTAAATGCCTCCTGGTATTGAGTACAATTCTAATCTTGTGTAACGTAATACATAAGGATCAGTTTCCTTTCAAATCAAATATAGGGAAATATTTTCAAAAGGTACCACATCTGTTAAATAATCTAAACGTCAACTTTCATTCGGTAGTTATACTATACATATATCATAATTGCCGCAGATGTTGGTTTGAATCCGAGCTCGTAGAGCGAGGATTTTAAGACATCTAAGGCGGCTTGTTATGATTCGTAACATCCGTGGTTTGTTCAATAGTTTATCAGTTTCAGAAAATGAAAACATTATTAATGAATATAATTTTTTGAAACTCTCATTAATGCTACTTTCAGAATGCTATGGTTAACAGAACAATATGACAAATATTTAAATTAAGTATTTGCGTTATCTGCATGTATTAATGAAGAGCATTATATTTTGATTTTATTTTATTTTCATTTTGTAGATTGTTGTTGACAAGTCAGTACGACAATAATATTACCGTAAAGATATTTCCAATTATGATTGTATGAAATATTCTAAGTACTAATTATTAAAATAAAAGCATGTAAATATATCTTAACTAAATTTTAATTGTATAGTTCTACTCGAGCTTGTATCATTGAAGACTATTACTATTTGTAATTTGAATTCACAATAGTTCTTTGTACATACAATAATCTATGACATCTCTAACTTTCGATTTTGCTATTGTGAATCGTAAAATGGATTGCTCATTAATTTTTCCTACTCAATTGCTATTCTGTTGTGTATTCTGGATCTAGTTGCTGTTGCTTGAAACACTTTCTTCAAACAGGAAATTCATTGGTCGGTACTGCATACTTAACAGGCCTCACTTTCTTTTATTTACATAATATGTAACAAAAACATAACAAAGAAAGAGTAATACCAGTATTCATGTAACATTAAACAGTATTTTTGTGTTTATTTCAAGAGAATCAAATAGAGTTCTCACTAAAAAAGTGGTCATTCTGTCACGTAGAAGACGAGGAATATAATAATGCTCAGTTCTCATAATGAAGATGGCATTTAAATTTTGTATACAGGCTATTCCATAAACAATCAAACTTAAAATTTAAATGAAGGACCCAATAACAAGTGAACAAATTTATGTGCATAAAATTTCGTAAATGCTTTGGGGTAAAATCTTTAAGGGCTTATAATACTGTCCAAAATGAGTAAAAAAGTTTAATCAACATGTGTCCGATCTTCAATTGTTTCCGAAATATAAGGCAGTGAAAAATGAGTTTTATGGGGTTCACATCTGCTATCTCGAAAACTATAAGAATTACGAGTTCGATTAAATGAGACTTTTTGTTTACTTCTGAGAGGGCTTATAAACTAAGGGAATAAAAAATCTAGTTTTACAACACTAATAGGGGACTATTATCTTGCATGCGACGCAGTTTTTTAATACTGTAACGTTTTTAATTTATTTATTTGGGTGAAGTGTAAATATTAGAAAATTATTATTAAAATAAAGGTTTATTAAACTATAACTATATATTAAATAGTATATTAAGTATTAAGAACGATAAGGACAGTTTACCGATCGAAGACAATGTTTTGTTATGTCTGAGATCGGTATAATTCCTTAACGTTCGTGATGCTTACACTATTTTTTGTACGATCGACGCACAAAATTTAAAAGAAAAATAAGATTTGAAAATTATTTTGACATTAAAAAAATTTAGGTGTCATTTTTGAAGTAAGCTATGATTTTTGTTTTATTTATTTACCGTCTCGCCTCCTGAACAGTAAGTGAAGCACATCACTTACCGACTTGAGTCACATCACTTACCTCTCAGTAATTTGTAAATAAGACCTACTGTCTTAGAAACACTATCGGTAAACATAAAAAATAATTCGATCGTGCAAAAAAGGTATTAAATAATGACGATTACTAATATTAAACAATTATTAAAAAAACTAACATTAAACAATTAATATTAAATAATATTAAACAATTATTAAAAAAACTAATTAAGACTAAAACTATAATTAACTAGATAACACTAACAGTATTAATTTATTTAACCAATTAACACTACTATTTATTTCCAGGATATTACTAATTATTTATTTCACTATCTATTTATATCACGTCCGACTGTCCGCCTACCGACCTCCACAGCGTCTATATATGCAACTGACTCAACAGCGTGCGTATATTCAACTGCTCGGACAGAAGTCACACCTTTCACCTCACTGTCTGTCTATTTATGTAACTAACTTTCTCCTTCTACAGCCTCAGTATCACCAACTATCCGTATGCCACAATTCTTCAAAACCAATACCGAGTATCCACTCCATCTCGCTGTTACTGTCCTCGTACACTATAGCTTCCCAATACTCGTCGACACTATCGAGTATTCACAGCCACAGCTATCCCAGTTAACCAGTAACTTCTCGAGTCCTCCACTCGACACTATACTTCATACGCTCACCACGATACTGCTGTGCTTCACTAACACTCTATGTAAATGGCTCTATGTCTCTCCATGTAACTAACTAACTCCCGAGCATAGCTGCGTCCCTTTTAAACAACTGCCATTAACTTTCAGAGAGCTCTAGAATGTTCGACCGCATAATAACAATGAACACAAATGGTTCAGGCGACCGGAAGTAATTAAACACGTCGCGGCTTGTTTGTTTACGTAGCCCGGCTGCTAGCGCGATTGCGACATCGCTATATTTAGACGCTTGTTCTGCGCAGCAGCGGAGCTCCTACGTTAAAATACCTTACCGCATTTGTCTCTAGACGATCTTAAATCTACTTCCCGAATCGTCAGAAATATTCGTGTACATAACTGTTGTTCGTTTTGGTATTTCCAGCTATTATTATATACTTTTCTGCTAAGGAACGCCCAAAAGTCATTCAATTGCGCGCCAGTGATAACTAGATTAGACTCCATTTAATAATAAAATTTGGAGGGTAAAATTTTTCCGAAAGTTTTTGTTATATTTATTATGTGCATCTATTTTTCAAAACAAAAATCAAATAATTATTCCCACTAAATAAAATTTGGCAACCTTGACCAATATTAACTTTTAAATAGGTATTATAAATTAAGAAAAATGTTTCATATCAATTTTATTGTATATTTATAGTCTTATTTACTGGAATAGACAAAATATTGTTTGATCACTATCTTTGTCAGTTTTTCTTCGATTCTAATACAAAATGGCCTCGTTCTCGGAAATAGTTGAAGATTAAGTTTTATTCATTTTGGTCAGTACTTACTATATGCCTTGTACCCGAAGTCATACCGAATTTTTTTAATGAGAATATCGAATAGGTTTCCATTTTTCCAACTGTTTGATATCTTCTGGTGTGAGATAAAAAGGCGTCACATTGTCTGCATGATTAATTTTACGAGTGCATAAACAAAGGGCCTCTCTTCATGTCAAACGTCAAGAATTGTGCTCTATATTTAGAGTGGTCCGTGATAATTAGGGCCTTGTTAGTGAGTTACTTACTATACTACCCACTACCAAGTGCAATAACCTTATTTGTATGACTACTGCACTTTCTTTACAGATGATTTCACTAGAACTGACTAATGATAAATATGAGTAGATTCTTGGAACATAAAAATGAGAAACTTCAGTGGACAGAAGTTCATTGTCATTTGAACAAAAGATATGGTGATGCTGTTTTCTTAGATATGGGATGATATACAAGCCCAAATTCATAATATTCCGGCTAGTTTACATTTTCAACAAATTATAAAACCAACACAATTAGAATTTTTTTAACAAAATTCTTTCGGCTAATTTAATTATAAACTTAAAACTTAAAAAAAAAAACTGTGGGCCAAATGACGGGTGATATTGGTTCGACCGCCATTTTACGGGTCATCTTCTTGTCCAGACTTAGCTTGAACCGAACTTTTAGTACAATGAAAACAACTTCTTAAAAATCCAGTGTGTATATACAGTAAAACCTACCTTGCAAGACATATGACAGAATACCCACAGAAAAATTTGCAGGGCTTAGAGATACACAGCCGTATTCATAGTAACTGAGATAGACCCGGTTTAAACTAGGCCTAAGTAGACTAGGTTTAAACTAGGTCTAACTTAGACCACTCTGGATTTATTCATAGTAAATTTTAGACCCAGTTTAAACCTAGTCTATACGTAGACCGAGTTTAGCCCTTGTATCCATCTGGACATGGTCTGTGATGGAATATGATGTAAGCTTCAGGCATAAATATTCGAATATTTTCAATTGTCATTTAGTTGTCAGTGTAAAAATTAATTCTTAATATTATCTAAAATAAGAATAGTATGTAGTTCAACAATAGTTTTATAGAAGCGTGTATTCATGTGTACAAGTATACAAGAGGAAAAATGGAAAGAAAAAAATTTATAAATTAAAATATTAATATTTAATAAATAAAATTGCTCGAGGCTAACGGCGGTGCTGGTTTTGACAATATATCAAAACTTTTATTTGCGTATGAAACTGGTTGCATTTTACAGGAAACGTGTGGAATTAACTAAAAATCATTTATTCATATTCCAAATTTGTCTAACACATTAATTTTTATATAAAAATATTTGACAACTACATGTGAGGTTTGAAGTGTTTTCGTTTCCGGGCCTACTATGACTTTGTTTAAATATGCTTCGTTACATATATCATTATTTAATTCAGTATTATCTTCATCTGAATCTCTGTCTCTCATTATATTTTCTAAAATTAAATACTAATTTGAATTATATCAAATTTGCAGATATGATAAAAGTACCTTCAACATTCACATCTGATCTTTTCTTCATCTTCTACATCATTTTTGTTGCACAGATATCTTGAATTTTCTCAGTTTTATTGATTTAATATCAAAATTGTCAATTTTCACAAAATTTCGATTTCAAATAATTTTTAATATGCCGTCCCGATTGATCACTCGTATGAATGGTTTATTTTCTTCGGCCCTACGGCCTCGGCAACACATACCTACGTTTTTTTTTCTTTTCTTTTTTTTTAATAATTGCATACTAAATCTACTCGACCACCAAAAATGTATGGAGGTAAATGAAAAAAAGGAGAATTTTATACTCATAAAATCTGTGCAATATTTGGCCCTGAAGGAGTACAGTATGGGATAAAAAAATTTCCTTGGTTTAATTTCGGTGTTCGTATATTTGATAACGTTTATTTTTGTAGCTTTTAATACAGTGTTATAATTATTACTACTTTAATCTGTTGCTTGATATTAACAGAAAACAGATATAATAGAATTTTTAAAAGCATACTTGAAGCTGCTGATATAAATGCGCAACAGCTAAGTACTTTTTCTATAGGTACATTAATATGTATCATGTTTGTATAATTGTATCTATTATTATTGTAGAACGATTTTATTACTTGTATCTGTTATGTATCTATCATAAACACAATCCATAACAGTGTAGATATATACATTTTACATCAACATTCCACTGCGTCAACAATGACAACAATAACTTCAACTTTCGGAATCCAAATCCCAATCCCACAATCCAATCCTTTAAGCAGATTTGAGAGTTTTAACGGTTTTATGTTTCCTGTGCGTTTCTAAGAAGCTGTAGAGAAGAATTCCTCATTGATTATTCATTCCTTCGGCCAGCTTCGTCCTCTAGAGAGAGGTCTAGAGAGAATCCTGTTTCGTGTGCTGGCAGCTCTGTGTGCTTGCATGACCTGCCTCACAGCTACCTATCTTACCGACAGGTGTGTGGTATGTAATTATAGGGAAGAAATAGCGTGTAGGGCATTGTGGTAGGTTGGTATTTTCCACACAACACAATGGAAACACGCATGAATAGACATTGTTGTCTATTTTTGAACTTTGGAGTAAATTCAAAATTTTCTAGTATTATACTCGGTTCCATTTAACCAATTCAGCAAATGGCGCTTATATCAGCGCTAGTTTTAAGTGCTAAGAAACCGAAATTACATTAGGTGAACTTCTCTTTGTCTCCAATTTGTAACAGGAGGGGGATCTAAGAAGCTGATGATAATACTGCTTACTTGTTTTCCAACGATAACACTTTAACTGAGTGGTGGATGCTTGGATGATTGGCGTCCACGATTTGGTGAAAAGTGAGGACCACATACAAGTACACTTTAACTTCACTCACTTGTTGACTGATGAGGGATGCTGATGAACACTTAGATTTATGGACACGGACATTCTTGGGATTTAAACTATTGTTAACTATTGATTAAACTAAACACAACAATACATAATTAAACAAATGAACTGAACTATTACAAAAAAGTGTGAGCTTCACCTCGGTAAGCAAATTCAAGCTCTGCTATAATATGCAATTTTTTGTCCTAGGCACATAAATAACTATTATAATTGGAGCCAAATGACTGGTGATAATAGTGCGACCGGCATTTTAAGAGTCATTCCTAAATAGAATAAATAATATATGGTATGACGAGCGAATGAAAGTTGACGTTTAGATTATTTAATAGATGTGGTTTCTTTTGAAAATATTTAAAATGACCTTTGCAACGAGATTCAGGGATGTATTTAAGAAATTTAATACCGCAAGTTCTAGTTCATTCATCTCAGGTGTAAGCAACCTTCGAGTCGCAATTACTGTTAGAGGAAATTAAAAATAATACTATTTAATAGAATTGCCAAACTAAATAGTTTAAATATCAAAATATTTTGTTATAATCAACATAAACGAAAAATGTTTGAAATCTTTTAAACACATCCCTGTTTTTGATATTCAGTTACCCTAATCGGCCATCTATTTTCAGCCAGAAATGTATTTCTGTGTTTTCCTAATCCAGTATTTAAATGGGCTCATGCAAAAATTTTATACCTGAATATTTCGTACAATTCTATTCTTCTCTAGGGTTTCAAAAGAAACCACATCTATTGTGATAAGGCGAGGGTAAGCGCAATAACAGATAAATAACTTTTTATAAACTCTTTTAAATTATAGTTTGGATAATCATATTTTAACTCTGTTTATCTATTTAAGTCAAAATTCAGTTTAGAAATTCTTTTCGTATTATGACAGTCACGGCATTTATTTGTTGATAATTAAGTCTGGAAATTATTATGTATACGTGCGTGACTTTGGATGCCCTGGCCTATGCACCCCGTACCCCTAAGATAATCCTGTCCTGAAGATAGCGTTTTGTTTTAAGATAGTCGGATTACATACTCGTGAGTTAACATGTAAGAGTCGAGATTAATTCGTCGAGTCGTGAAGACGAGTTTTGTTTTGACGAGACATGCAGTGTCTTTTAGTTTTGGGGCGACGCCCGCCCGCTGTGTTACGGAATGTAACAGTTTAGTATCTGCTTAGTTGTGTTAGTTATGTTTAGTTTAATCCATAGTTAATAATAAGTTATAATAATCATGTAAATAAAGTTTAGTTATTAAAAACCAAGTAGTGTCCATGTACGTAAATCGTAATGTAAGTGTTCATCAGTGTAAAGTAAAGTGTTAGTGTATGTGTGTTGTTCCTTCTCACGCACTCCTTCGGCACGAAGTGTTGGACGCCAACCATCAGAGGCGTCCACCAGTAAGATAAAGTGTATCATCGTTGGGAGTAAGAAGTATTAGCAGTCATCTCTTAGGAGATCCCCCTCGTGTTACACTATAAAATAATTTAAACGTCAACTTTCATTCGCTAGTCAATTGTAAAAATCGAGGTAAAAATACAATTTTAAAACAGTTATTTTTTACTTCATCTATATTTAGTAAACATAGTTGCGCAGTTTTGATTTCATACTCCACAAAATCCTTCCTCCTACCGCGTCTATTTTTAACTTCCACGTCTTCTGTTTATAAACAACAAAGAAAAATCTGCACATACTTCCGGTTCGCCATATATCCTCTGCTCCACATACACCTACGAGGTTAACCCTTCCACATACACATACGTTGTGTCAGTGCCTCCCTACACATATACGAACCCTTTTACACTATATGGCACACGTATCGAATGTTTTCCCTTTCACAGGTTGTATGATGGAGCAAACGAACCCTACCTAATGACCTAATCGCTTGTAGTGTAGGCACAAACCCACAGACGGCCCAACCTAACCTAACCTGTGAGTGCATTGTTAACAGCTGGAGTTGGAGGTGAACAATAAGTACAGAAAGAGGTATAAGGTGAAACCTGTGAAATATATGACATACAAAATTTAAAATTTTAGTGACAATGAGGTGTTGCACGGTTTTTACCTCTCGCTAAGAGAGGTATTGAATTCATGCTAAAAATCGCAAATCCAGATTTTAGTAAATAAGCACGTTTTAAGGTCCCTAGAATCCGATTATAACATTTTTACGATGATGTCCGTATGTGTGTGTGGATGTTGGATACACGATTTCTCAAATTCTATGACTTAAGACATTTTTAACTACGGATTCTTCAATCTAACAATAATGGGAAGAGTTGATTAAGTTTTGGTAACAATTGGACAACGGGAAGTAGTAGTTACAAGAAAAAAATCATCTAAATATTATTTATCGAAAATTTATGTAAATACTTATATTAAAGGACGTTAAATTCTTTATTCGATAAATATAAATTCATTATTATATCTACTATAGATTTATAAATAAAGAAATGCATATAAAATAATTTGATGTAAAAATTCTCAGATCAAACTACTTCAAGGCAAGAAATTCAAATGTTTGTAATTGACACATAAATGTCACTGTCAGAAATATTTGTATGCTACTGTTAAAAATATTTGTACATTATTATGAAGATTTTGAAAATAAAAAAAAGTCGCAAAAGAATATGCGTAAAAAAGAATATAAAAGGAATTTGCGAAAAAATGACGAATATAAAGAAAAAGAAAAGGAGAGTAGAAAAAGAAAATTTCAGGATATTGAATATAAAGGAAATTTATGTATTGTACATAATTTATATTAAAATATGCCATAGATTTTGCAAATATATGTTAGAATTATTTTGTAGTGAGACATGAATATATGTATTTGTATTTAAAAATATTTTTCGTTTTATGCGTACACTGGCTTGCAAAAAAATCGCGTACACCAATTTTTTGCTGTAGTGAGTCTATCTTGATTTTGAACTTGTCAATGTCACTAGTGTCAATTAAGATGTCAAAATTAATAGAAATTCAAAAACATACTTGGTTGTTCTTTCATTTTTCTGGAATATATTTGTAATTTAACAGTAGGTAAATTAAACACAATTAAGAACTAGCTCCATAATAGATCAAATAGTGATGACAGTGACAACATTGTCAGTTTTTACATTATTTACAGAGCTAAAAAATTACAATAACTCGGTTACTTGATTATTAAGGTGTACGCGATTTTTTTGCAAGCCAGTGTAAAACCAGGTAAAATATCTGGCGAGAGGTTATGTGCTGGCCACATCAGATTTTTTATCTTTCCTTTAAACAAAAGAAGAATAAGAAAAAATATTTAGCCCCTATTTTTTGGGCGTGTTAATCTGGTTTGTACGCAGATATTAATAATTATAATTATATATTCGTATAGTACGGGCACTTGAAGCTGGTGTGAAGAGTACACCATAGGTATCCCTTTTTTTGCTAAAACACAAAATAACTTAAAAATGAATAAGTAAATATGAATGTAAATGAAGAGACAATTCAAATATTTATATATACCGATGAATATTTTGTTCTTTTATAGGTACATACATTTAATTGGAAAATTTTAAAAAAAGTACTTTCGAGATCTCGACTTTCCACTCTCGTCTCGAGCAAATCTCGAGGGCATTACTCTCGTCTCGTCTCGAATTGTCGAGACTAGAATAAGGTAAATGCGAGATTTCGCGGCATCACTATCCAGTACTGTACACTGGCTTGCAAAAAAATCGCGTACACCTTAAAAATCAAGTAGCCGAGTTTTTGTAATTTTTTAGCTCTGTGAATAATGTAAAAACTGACAATGTTGTCACTGTCATCACTATTTGATCTATTATGGAGCTAGTTCATAATTGTGTTTAATTTACCTACTGTTAAATTACAAATATATTCCAGAAAAATGAATGAACAACCAAGTATGTATTTGACTAGTGACATTGACAAGTTCAAAATCAAGATCGACTCAATACAGCAAAAAATAGGTGTACACGATTTTTTTGCAAGCCAGTGTACTTCTCAAACAATTTTTATTTAAATATAAATTTCTTGCATTAAACTTAATCATTTTGATACACTTGCAATTATAAAGCATGTAGACTTGTACCTACAGTGTTGTAATATTAATTTGTTTTTTATAAATATAATTTAAAAATAGCGTACATTTTAAGAACATTTTAGATCCACGAAGAAAACAGTGTTATTAAAAAATTATATTCGTGACGTCACCTCTTCTCGCTTATTAATAGGAATTTTTTCACCGGATTTTCATCAATAGTCTTAGTTTTACACTTATAATTTCTGATGAAATTATTAAAAAAAAAATGGTGGAATCCCCTATTTATAGATAATTATATTAGTTGCTCCAAGCACATTTTCTGGTTTTAGACTCATTTTTAATGCAATAAAATAATTCGGAATTTAAAACTATGTTATAACCCTGAATGACAGATGAAAAAGAAAACGGGAGGGGGTTTGTTTGTATCGAGATGTTCTAACCCGCTCATGCGTGTGACGTCAATTTTGTATGTGTCTATTAAACAAAATTTTCTTCAAACTAAATCCTAGTCATTCCCTTATATTCCATTCAATATTTCATCCATCCTTCCATTTTCTTCTCTTTTTATCCCCATCTCTCTCTTTCTGTCATCATCTCTTGTCACCTAGCACACTCCCTGTACTTCCGGCTGCTCCATAGTCCATACTATTCTACTCTCTACCACCATCTCATTTTGCGGCACGCAGCTGTCTGGCCCCATATGTAAAGAGACACGTGCCATGCTAACAAATGTCTGGTAGCGTCACCCAATTTATACATAAGCTTGTCAGCTTGTTTGAATGTGTAGAGCATGTGTAGTAGAAGTGCATTCTTAATGATAAAGATGACGATGTCGTTTAAGGATATTGAGATGGTTTTTAAGATATGGATAGTGAAAATAAAATGAAACTTACTGAAAATGTTATTTAAGGATTTTACGAATGTACTGTCCCACGTTGAACTGTCGCGATCATTATTTGAAAAACTATTTAATATTATTTTACATAATTTGGTATTTAGGGATTTTGTGACATAGTTATTTTAATTAAAATATTTTCAAAGCAGTAGCACTTCCGGTTTTAGCGGAAGTACTTCACAATTTTTTATTTTAAAAAATGTAATGCTGCCTTTCTTTATTTTACTCGAGATTTTACTTATAACTTTATTTAAGAACTGTAGAATTCACAAATTTTTCATTATTTAACGAAGAATTTATTTAAATAAAAATGAAATGAGTTTTTTGAATTATCTCATCTTTAACTTTGACGTAGAGATTAATTTTTTTAAAAATTTGATTATAAATTTATTGTAGTTGGAAAGAAAAGATTGGTTTATATAATTTTTTTCTCAGAGTACAGTACGACCTCTTTAATCCGAACCTCCAGTAATCCGAACAACGACAACTCGGAGCCATAATCCGAAAAAATTGTTGCTTCCGAAGGTGCAGGTATTTCTGCAGAACTGAAGAAAGTTATTTTGAAAGATGTTATTGGATTATCAAGAGGATGAAGATGTGAGGCCGGAACTTATCCAAAAGTGCTGGATTAAACTTCTTACACCACTTCTTGATGATAGTTGGACTGAAGACGATAATCTTCCACTATTACAGTGGAGGGACAGAATGGAGTTGGAGGGTATAGAAAGACAAATAAACGAGGTTACTGCGCTAATAAACCAAATTTCTGAAGATGCCACATGACAAGAAGCTCTTGAATGGGTTATCAGACATGAAGAATCATGGGAATCCACAAATGATATGGATATTTCGGAACGTATTCAGAATGAATCAAGCACCGACGAAGAAGTAGAAGTGATACCAGGACATGTAAAGCACAAAGAGGCAGTCAGAAATTTTGAAACGTGTTTGAAGTGCGCTGAAGAAAATGATGAATTGGAATACCACATTCTAATTTTATCGGAAATGAA
Organism: Harpalus rubripes; assembly: GCA_963082715.1. NCBI lineage: Eukaryota > Metazoa > Arthropoda > Insecta > Coleoptera > Carabidae > Harpalus > Harpalus rubripes. The sequence continues at coordinate 7,894,410 of OY720455.1, read as the reverse complement.
AAAACGAGCCAAAAAGGCAGAAGAAGCGGACATTAAACAGAGCAAAATCACCGAATTTTTCACAGTTTCTTAGATTTACTATTGAGTTTAAAATAGATTGACGTAGGTACTTTATTTTGTTATTCACATGTAGTAAGTACAGTTGTTTTTTAATTTTATATATGAAAATAAAACATTTTTTATTGTGAGAATTTGGAAATTCTTAGAGAATTAAGAAAATGGATATTTTATGTAATTTGTTCGTATCAACCTGTGCAATTATTAGTTGGGATTAAAGAGGTCCAACTGTATAGAAATTTGATTGTAACTAAATTTATTTTTATCTATTGGAATGTGAAATATTGGTAAAAACAAATATTGTCGTAATAATAATATGTATTTTGTTTTTGTACAAATGTATTAAATTATTTATATTATAAAAAATAATGTAACTAATAAATAGTGTAACTAATGTGCTTGTTTGACAATTCGTTTCGATATATTTTGTTATTAAAGTGAAACTTAAGCATTCTTTAAATACCAGTAGTGCAACTGTCCACATCTGAAGTATTTTGTTAAGTATATTACGTAAGTTTCCATTAAATATTGCTGATCTGACTTTATAATATAGATCACATTAAGAGTTCTTTACGGTCTACTGATAAAGAGAAATAATGTAATTATTGCATAGGATAATCGATAAAGTGTAAGCTTATCTTATTTATGACAGATTATGTATTGTGTTTTTAAAAACTTCGATAAATATATATTAATAGTATTTTATCCTTTCATAGAAATGATAATTATTTATAAATGCAATATTGAATTTCAATATTTGGTTTTCGATTGTGCGATTCGAGTAACTCATTACAATGTTATGTACCAAGTAACAGCTTAAGGGCCGCTATTTCCATCTTCGGATAAAGTGCTGGATAATTATCTGTCGGATAAATTAACAATATCGCATCAAAAAATGACTTTCATTATAATTTATCTCATTTATGCCATTATTTCGATGTGATATTTTATCATTTATCTGACGGATAGTTATCCTGAACTTTATCTGGAGATGGAAATACCGGCACTAAATAGCAAAGTGGTAGCGTATGCACCTGTTAATAAACGAAACTCTGAGAGACTGGTTTTGAATCCAGCCAGCAGCAAAATATAATTTTTACTTTTCAAAATAATTTTTATTGTTATGTTTTTAATTTTTTGTTAAAATTTAATAAAATGGATACCTTATTTTTTATTATTAATATTTATTCTAATTATTTAACTGTATGTTATAATCATTGTGATTTAGATATCATAAAATACGTATAATTTATTCTTTAAATAATGTTTATATTTTATTAAAAGTCAATAAAAGATTAAAAACATATTTAAAATAAAAATTATTTTGAAAAGTAAAAAATAAAAAATAAAGTTTTGCTGTTGGCTGGTTCCGAACCCAGTCTCTCCGAGTTTTGTTAATTACCAAGCGCAAACGCTACCACTATGCTATTTTTACTGTTACTTAGTAATCATTTTGTCCTTTATACGAACAGTAATCCTGTAAATTCCACAATTTTCTTAATTTTTTCTAATATTACACATTTAAATTTTCTAATTTGCACTGTAATCCGTAGAATTAATATCCCCCAATAAGTATACAAAATTTCAGCTTAATATCTTGTACGAAGTAAAGGAAGTATTGTAATCGCGAAAAATTTTGGTTTGAGATATCAACGGAAATATCCATTTTGACCATCCCTGAATCCGTACGTACGTACGTACGTACGTACGTATGTTACGTACATAAACGGTAAGCCGTAGTAAGTTTAAATTTTGTATTTAGGACTTCTATAACATCCAGTTGTGTGTTGTGCACCTTCCTTTTTGGTCATTACATAATTTCCAGAAATGGTACTTTATTTGGAGCCTATAATAGATTCTAATGAAAATCTATATTAAAATATAATCCAAAACGTTTTAAATTTGGTATATAAGACTTTTATATCAATTGGAATAAAATAGCAGATTTTGGTTAAAACAGGCTAACCGGAGGTGATATATTACCTGAAGTTGTTAACAGTTTTTCTTGAATAAAATGGTTTCATTTTGATTTTAGAAATAAATGCTTCAAATAAGAGTTTTAGAGAATTAAATTCTGCGTCTATCACATCAAGTATTATCAAATTAGCCCTTTGTATAAGCGAGATATGTAAATTTAAAACTTATATACTTTTTGGTTTTTGTAATGAAGCTTGCTATGGATTAGGACAAAAAATAAGAGAAAAATAGATGTTAATGTCAAATTACGTCAAACACGTGCAATTTTTTAATTAGGGTCTATACTTCATCTTCATATTGGTCTTGCGTACAAGGAAGTCGTGTGGTCCACATCAGATTTTTTAATTCTATGTATGAAAAATGAATCTATGTCGAAAGTTACATAAGCCAAAATATCGCACATTAACTGTAGACTGTGGGTTGATATTTTATTTAGGTGGTCGAATTTATGTTGTCCCAAAAGGCTCATGTTTCATATCTCGTATCCACACTTATTTTGATGGTTCATCGACTTCAAAACGAATTTTAGCTTTATTTAGGGCATGATATACTGTTTCATTCTTAACTAGTTTATTAATTAATGCATATTTCGTCTAATTATACTTCTAATATCTCATTTCGGATCTAACTGTCGCTTTTCACGATTATTACCGTTAAGTATCTGTAGTAAATAATAAGTAACATTCCCAGGCTACAACAGAGTAAAAGATGTACGACTAAATTATTAACTGGTCCAACTAATTCCATAGATTCTCACTGGAATGTTTTAGAACACAATTAGTAGAGGAAAAAGCCAAAAGCGTTCGTCGGTGCTCACAGCTCAGTGGATAAATGCGCATATTAACACCGTCATTAAGAGATGAGTGAATAATTAAATGGTGATTATTTACGTCACATGTTGTTGAGTAACCTGCGGAGAATATTATCATTTAACCATTTTCATTGCATGAGAAAAAATATAAAGCCAAGTTAACATGAAATGGGTCCCCGACACGGTAAACATTTTTTAGTGATCGAACTAAATTTTGTCTATGTCAGTAAATAGACTATAAAAAAACAACAAAAATTTATATGAAACGTTTTTCTCAATTTCTAATAGTTACGAAGTTATTTAAAAATTAAATATTGGCTAAAGTCGCCACAACATTTAACATAGTTCAATTATTTGATAAAAAAAAACAAAAACACATCTAAGATGACCTCTGAAAGGTAAACAAAAATCCCATTTAATCGAAGTCGTAACTCTTATAGTTTTCGAGATAGCAGATGTAAACCCCGCTAAAACTTACTTTTCACTGCCTCGAATCTCGGAAACTATGGAAGATCGGACCCATGTTGATTAAGCTTTTTTACTCATTTTGGTCAGTACTATATGCCCTTAAATTTTTTTTACAGTATTTTTGAAACACCCGGTATATATATTTTCACCCCCTAACTTACAACATGGGAAGATTTCTCATGTGGTTTTGAAAAAAATGTGATAAGACGAGGGTAAGAGCAATAACAAATAAATAACTTTTTATATACTAAGTTTATCCCGATAGTTTCAACCCGGATGAAATTCGACCCGATCGAATTTCAAGGTTAACTCACTATTCTACTGAATACACCCCCTTCTACTAAATACTACCAGTTAGTAGCACCCCTTGTCGAGATTTGTAAAACCGTACATTATGGAGTCAGTCAGAGCCAAATATTGTTGCGCGGGCTATGTCACATTTTCTAATGTTATTATATTAAGGCTGGTGTATTGTGCTGTATTATTTAACATGCACCTGAAGCCAATAATAGCATCTATTTACGCAGTGTTAGTTAGCGTTTAATTTAATTTTTTGACGACAAATTTGCCATGTGATTTTATTTAAATATTTTTATGTCTCACTAAAGTATTATGAACTGTTTACTCCTAGGATACGGTGTATATAAACATATCTATAACAACCGGGGCATTGTATGAGGGCATAATCGTTTATTATGCCCTCATCCGATCATCGTTTATGGACTTTAATTAGAAATAATATGAACGGTATATAATGAAAAATATTTTCTTTTTAATTATAATTCATTATAATAATAAGGATTGATTGCAACAATTAATACATTAATTGATTACAACAATATCACAAGAAAACAGCTTTGAAATACAGAAAAATCATTTTTAATTTAATTATAATACTTAAAATTGATTATGAAAAGGGCCTACTTTTTTGGGGACGATAGTTATCCACGTTTGAATTCATTTTTGATATTATTTAGCATCACATGTGACACATCCAAAGCAGTACAAACTCTCTAAAATGTAATAATGTTCAGAAATAAGTGCATAAGAAATAAAGAACTGAGATCTGTCATGTGAAAACGCACCTCAAAATATAATACTTACATCTTCTACAGACGAGAATGGAATAATTAGGGGAACATTTATGCGTTTCTCTTCCTCAAAATATGCAGAAACATCAAATTCACCCATTACATCATCTCCAAACGATATAGAACGTTGATGTTTTAAAAATAAATAAATGTTGATAATAAACAAAACAATTAAACAACAGCCTTAGGAACGCCAAAGGTTAAGCATTATTGTAATCAAAATTATTATAAATGAAAACTTATTTCACATATTCTAGTGAGACATATAATCTTATATGCACCACGAGCGTTACTAGATGATAATGCCCATCGGACGACATCTATCCCTTGGGCTAGAACCTCGTCGCCCTGCTGTCATTATCATCATCGTAACACCCTTATTTTTATATGTAGGTATATTTTGACTTCTGTTTAGACCAAGAAATAATTTTACACATTAATATGCAGTGTCAGTGTAACATTAAAGTAAAAATAAATATCTGAATACGTATATGTAATTTCGTATATTTAACGTAAGCGTTGTTTGAACCAAAACTGCTTGGGGAGGGGTCATTTGGAACCGAGTAGGTACTAAACGCGCGATGGACGGCGACTACAGACAGACCCGTTTTCGCGAATATAGCCTTCCACGGCAAAAGCTAGTTGCTCGTTTGTCCACATTATAGGTATTTACGATTGATATTTTTTGTATCAGAAACCATAGACACCACCCCCAACCTTTTACGACCTATACTCGCCTGGCAATGTCATAGTAAAACTAGGGACGTTGCCGTGCCACACTTTGTATTTTACGTTTCTAAAGTGAATTTTGTGACAATTTTGTCAAAAACGCGTTAAATAGAATTGCTACTGCTGTTGAATAACAATAATTGAAAAAATTCCAGCTATTACAAAACAATCAAAAATATAAAATCCACGTGCCTATACTAATCTATACTCGATCCACGATTTAGAATTTCTATTTCAGTCACCTTGGCGTACAAGACAAAAGAGAAACCATCTCTTTCAGTTGTTTTCACCCACACACTCTCACTAGCATTTGTCAAACATTCCAGCGCTCGCGATTTGTCAGTCCACAGTCGCGCTCGCGATCGACAGACGAGCATCAAAAGAATGCCAATGATGCTCTTCTGTTTTGTTGATGATTAGTATTGCTATCTTGTTTCAAGGAGAAACGTAACGTACTTTTGGAGTAATTTCGACAAATTGGACTGTGGGATGGGGATTTATTTACGTGATTGGAGTTTTAAAAAAATTTGGTTTCAGTTTTTTGTTGAAAGAAAAGGTCATGGCTGAACATTCCAGCAGACAAAATAAGTAATATAAAAACTGTTTTTATTTGAAACATATTTTAAAAATAATATTCATGGCACAAAAAATTATTGTACCATTTCTTAGTATTACATACGAGGATCAGTCAAAGAATTAGCGGAATTACGACTGTTTCTAGGAGAGGAGTTGTTTCTAACGTCAATTATTATGAGATCAAGAGGCCTATTCTGTAACTCAGTGGTTAATTTTTAACCACTGGTTAAATTTTTTTACCAATCAAGTATGTTGACTTATAACAAAAAATCTGATGTGGACACCACACTACTTCTTTGTACGCAAGACCAATATGAAGTACCCAATAATAAAATTGCACGTATTTGACGTAATTTGACATTAACATCAATTTTTTTTATTTTTTTGTTATTTTTTGTCCTAATGCATAGCAAGCTTCATTACAAAAACCAAAAAGTATATAAGTTTTCAATTTACATATCTCGCTTATACAAAGGGCTAATTTAATAATACTTGATGTGCTAGACGCAGAATTTAATTCTCTAAAACTCTTATTTGAAGCATGTATGTTTAAAATCAAAATGAAACCCTTTTATTCAAAAAAACTCTTAACAACTTCAGGTAATATATCACTTAACCAAAATCTACTATGTTATTCCAATTGACATAAAAGTCTTATATACCAAATTTGAAAAGTTTTGGATTATATTTTAAAATAGTTTTTCATTAAAATCTATCATAGGCTTCAAATAAAGTAACATTTCTGGAAATTATGTAATGACCAAAAAGGGAAGTGCACAACTAGATGTTATAGCAGTCCTAAATACAAAATTTTACTTTCTACGGCTTACCGTTTTTGAGTTATGCGAGATACGTACGTACGTACAGACGTCACGACGAAATTAGTCAGAATGGATTCAGGGATGGTCAAAATGGATATTTCCGTTGAAATCTGAAAACCGAAATTTTTCTCGAATACAATACTTCCTTTACTTTGTACAAGGAAGTAAAAAGGGATTTTTAGTTGTCAAGTCAGTATCTATTGGATAAAAATTTAAACCAGTGGTTAAAAATTAACCACCGACTTACAGAATAGGGCCGGATGTATCAAATGAACATATTTGCGTCATTAGTCATCGAAATATCGCCGAAAAAGGAATGGGGTTCTGCATTCGGTTTTATTATTTATTGTTTTAATTGAAAGTTCTTTTAATTTTGAAGCAATTCGTAGTATTAAAAAGTCTTAATTGTTTTTAGTTTAACTGCATTTGATTTTTAATGTCAACATGACGTCACGGCGGCACCTACTGCTATATCTTTCTCTGATACAAGCTCTATAATGAGCAGCGAGAGAAAGCTAGCACTAATGTGACGTCATAGTGACACTGACAGCAAACCTCAAATATCTTGCAAAGTAATTATTAAAAAATTGTTTTTTCATCTTAATCGCTATTTATTGAGTAATACTTAAAGTATAAAGTGTACTTTTTATTATTTTTTGTTATGGTGCATACTAATATAGTTTTCTTTTTTTTAGGTAAGTTATCAAGTTACATTTCCTTCAAGCTGTCATACTCGATTTTGTAAGTCTTGGCATTTTTTTAATTCACATATACCAACATTTGTTGGTATTGACATTTAATTACCAAATATTTTAATTAAAAATGAAAGAACGCGATTTAAAATCCTACTATCGTCAGTATCAATCTATTGTCTCTATTATTGTTCTCTATGTCATGAGACAGCAACATTATTAAAAAACAAACTGTCATAATCATCTACTTCCTTGATCGAGCTATTATTATTAGATTAGTCCACCTGAGAATAAATACCGCCATGTTTGGTTTTATTCTTAACAGCAGTCGTTCTAGTCGAGGTCTCCAGGACAATTTTATATAGCCTTGAGTTTGATTGGAATGATATTATTAAAATAGAAATAAGTGCAAGCAAACTCTTAACATGCTATTATGATTGTGAACTTGAAAGCAGTGGTTTAAGGTCGTGCATTATGGTGGTAGTTTAATGCTTACCCAGATAAAGGTACAAGAGTGTATAGTTGGAATCTATTTTTAATAATCATAGGTCTGATCTTCACTTGTTTCCTAGAAAAACTAAAACTGGAAGAAAAACTGGCAAATACAGGCTGTTTCAAAAATACTGTAATAGTTATTTGTATATCAAGGCCGCGAAAGCACTCTTTAGCGTACCGAGAGAAAAATTGTCGCCGAGGCCGCTTGCGGCCGAGGCAAGACAATCTCGAGGGCGCTAAAGGATTTCGCGGACAAAGTGTACACAATATTTTTTGTGCTACCGTAAAAAATATGTAATTACAAATTTTATTAATTTTAAACAGTTTCAATCTAAATAGAAAGTTAGCTTTCAAGGTGGCTATGGGATTAACATTTGATAAACAAAACCATGCAATTTTCAAGTGTCAAAGTGGCTGTTTACCTAATTTCGCGGCCGCTACCACGACAACGGCCGCGAAATGAACTTCGCGGTCGTTACCATAACAACGGTCGCGAAATTGAATTTCGCGGCCTGTATTGCGGCTGCGAAATGCTTATGTCCGGTTGCACAAAAACAATTTAAGAGTACTGAGAAAAGCGAAAAATCGAAATAAACTGACAAAGATAGTGATCGAACAAAATTTTGTCATGTCAGTAAATAGACTATAAAAAATCTGGTGTGGCCAACACAATACTTCCCGCCATTTACAGCCCGAGTCACAAAAAAGATAAAGTTTATTTCTAAAATATAGTCAAATCTAATCCAAGTAACTACCTTTTTTTAAACCCTTCAACAGGATTAAATCCCAATTACAGAGTGGGTTCACATTCACACACATCCATGCCTTCGTGGGATTCGAACCCAAAGCCCCGAGGGCACTCATGATATGAGGCGTTGCTCTAACCATTAAGCCACCGGAGCTATAATAAAATAAAGATTAAATTTTAAATACCGGGATAGAACAGAATTCACTACTCCAAAAATGAGGATTAACTTAAACATTTTTGTGAATCATTAATTTTTATTAATCTAAATACGTACCTACATATTTACTTATGCTGGAAACTGTATTGTATTCCTTTTCTATTGTTCTATTTACTTTTTTAAACGTTACTAATATTATTTTGAAATGATTATTTCTTTGATAGTGACATTTATCTGTCAATTACATACATTTGAATAACTGCGTTTTGTTTGTTTAAAGTGTAGGATCTGGGATTTAAATTATAGATAATTTTATAAATTTATCCATAAACTATATAGAAAAAGTATTAATGCAAATCTATAGAACATTTAATAATCTTTAATTTTTATAATAACATTAATTTCGAAAAAATAACATTTAAAGGTATTTTTCGAAGAAAAACTATTTTGAGCTTCTAGTAAAGTGCCATTTCCGGTTATCCGATTTTCACCAAAATCTAATGGGCTCTTTCCATTACAGAAAAAGTTCGAAATACAAGGTTTAAAAATTTTCTGAATGATAGTATTTGAGTTAGAGTGGAGGATCCACAAATACACACAGACATCATCGTGAAAATGTTAAAATTGGATTTTAGGGACCTTAAAACGTGGTCATTTACCAAAATCTCGATATGCGATATTTAGCACGATCCCTATACCTCCCTTATCAAGGGTAGCGAGAGGTAAAAACAATAAAATTTTATCTGAAACGTTTTTCTCAATTTTTAATACTTACGAAGTTATTTGAAAATTAAATATTGGCCAAGGTCGCCACAACATTTAACATAGTATAATTATTTGATTTTTTTAAAAAACAAAAGCACATCTAAGAAGACCTCTGAAAGGTATACAAAAAATTCCATTTAATCAAAGTCGTAACTTATAGTATATAGTTTTCGAGATAGCAGACGTAAACCCCGTAAAAACTCATTTTTCACTAAGATCGGACCCATGTTGATTAAGCTTTTTTACTCATTTTGGTCACTACTATATGCCCTTCATTTTTTTTTACAGAATTTTTGTAAAATCCTCTGTAGTGATCGAACAAAATTGTTTGTCAGTAAATAAACTATATATAAAAAAAAATTATATGAAACATTTTACGAAAATTGAAATGCTTACGGATTTATTTGAAAATTAAATATTGGCCAACATTTAACTTAGTACAATTATTTGAAAAATATATAAGCACATCTAAATTGAGGTGATCTCTGCAAACTCCAAAACTCAGATTGGTAATTTCTTAACATTATTATACCCACAGATGGGTCGAATTTTCACTTATGTAGGACCTAATATAATTTTACCAGTCTGACTTCTGAATCTACTAGGCAAAAATGATGAAAGTTCATGAACTGACATATTTCTTATTTCGTTATGTTAGATTTCGTAAGAAAAGCATTTTTTTATTCAAATTTATGGATAGGTTATTTTGAAAAAACTCCACAGGGGTTAATTTTGTACTATTTAAAATTCGAAATATACGGCGTCGGTCTGGATCGAACCCAATTCCTCACATTCGCGACCAGACATGCGGCCACGAGACCCCACGATGTTCTTCATATAAGTCAAGGGCAATTACCTTATTTATGAATTATTTATTAACAGCATTGTCTTCCATATGTGCTCTTCTTTCGAAACAATTAATCATAGCTGAACAGATGTACTGTGTAGCTTGTTTTCACACGCCAAAATCTGTTGATACAATTTATTTCATTAGCTTCACCCAAACATCCGAAGTTTATGAGTCATCGTTTAGCAAAACATTATAGTTGCGGTCGTGTCATGACACGGTCAATGGCAGGTTTACAGACACCGACAAAAGCTCGAATTGAAAAGTTACAGTATCTTTCTAACCCTGACCCTTATACGCACTAATTATATGGTCTATATTTAGTGATCCAGCAATAAATTAGATTATTTTGACATTTCGACAATGGCCCAGACATACATTTTAATAGATAAATTAATAGTGATAGCTTTAATAAATAGTAACAACAATTTTGTTTTTTTTTTAAGATTTGGGCATCAGGGTTTCGTAACCAGATTGAATAGTCGGACTTGTTATAGTATTTTTTTTTTATAAAACGCGGTTTGATTGTTGAATCTTCGTTGACCTAGCGTTATTTTACAATATGACTTAAACAGTTGGGCGTTTTATCGTTTATATGCAGTTTTGAAAATGGTTTCAGTTTTCATTACGCGAAACTGTCAGTTTATTTGTAGGTTAGTAACACAAAACGACAGAAACGTTATGCTATGTACGCGTGTGCAATATCGAAACCGAATTTTATGTATTTATATGAGTAGCTTTGAAACTAGTTTTCAAGTCAAACCCGGGAATTTTAGTTTTGGTTTGAGTTAACTCAAAACCGTTTTGACACTGTAAACTAAAAAAGGCTTGGAAATGGTTTCAAAACTTCATGTAAACCCAGTAATGGGCTACTTGCGTGCCATTTTTTTTTAATTTAATATTTAATGTAACCTGTAGATGCCGAGCGAGTTCGAGTTTTAATTTAATTTTGACATTAATTTATTTTTCTGTCACTGTCTCTCTTCTTTATTATTTACAATTTGCGTGGTTTCTGTTACTTTTATTACTTGTTAAGCAGGATTTTGAAGGATTTTAACTTAGCTTATACTCGTACAAGATTAAAATGACCAACGAAAATATTAACCTACAAACTATTATTCAAACGTCAAACACATGATCTGTTATGTTTAAATTACCCGCACATGCCGTTGCTATTGGACGTACCGATGTTATTGCTTTACGACCATTCATTGGTTCGGCGTAATACTACGTCATACATGGCGGTAATTTAAATATTAAAATTTCATTAATTTTTTTCTGGCCAATTAATGAAAATTTTGCCAAAAGAAAAAATATGGGTGCAAGTTTTTATCGTCTCTTCAAAAATATTAAATAAAAATCTGATGTGGACACCACTCACCACACGACTTCCTTGTACGCAAGACTAATATGAAGTATAGACTCAATTATAAAATTGCACGTATTTGACGTAATTTGACATTAGCATCTATTTTTTATTTTTTTGTTATTTTTTGTCCTAATCCATAGCAAGCTTCATTACAAAAACCAGAAAGTATATAAATTTTAAATTTACATATCTCGCTTATACAAAAGGCTAATTTAATAATACTTGATGTGTTAGACGCAGAATTTAATTCTCTAAAACTCTTATTTGAAGCATTTATTTCTAAAATCAAAATGAAACTATTTTATTCAAGAAAAACTGTTAACAACTTCAGGTAATATATCACTTCCGGTTAGCCTGTTATATATTAACCAAAATCTGCTATGTTATTCCAATTGACATAAAAGTCTTATACCATATTTGAAAAGTTTAGGATTATATTTTAAAATAGTTTTTCATTAAAATCTATTATAGGCTTCCAATAAAGTACCATTTCTGGAAATTATGTAATGACCAAAAAGGGAGGTGCACAACTAGATGTTATAGAAGTCCTAAATACAAAATTTCAACTTTCTACGGCTTACCGTTTTTGAGTTATGTGAGATACGTACGTACGTACAGACGTCACGACGAAATTAGTCAAAATGGATTCAGGGATGGCCAAAATGGATATTTCCGTTAAAATCTGGAAACCGAAATTTTTCGCGAATACAGTACTTCCTTTACTTTGTACAGGGAAGTAAAAAATGGCACACAAGTAGCCCATTGCGAAAAATGCGTCACCTTGGAAATATTTAAATAAAACTTTGTCCAGACGGTTTTAAAATTTGGAATTCAGTTAATTTATATATTAAACCCCGTAGAAGACGAATTTCGTGATAATTTGAAAATAATTGAAACAGGAATTGTGAGAAAAATAAAATGCATATTTTTGGGGCAAATTTTTCTCAATTTTTCCCAAAATTTCGATCCTATTTTCCGGAAATTTAAGGCCTTTTTGATACTTTTACCCTTAAAACTAAACATGAAAACATGGGGTTCATAACTCCTGAACTGTTTGAAATATTTTCAAATTAACACTAAAATTGTGTTTTACGGGGTTAAAATATAAATTGTCTCGAGGCGCTAGAAGTATCATAAAAGGTCCATGCATACCAAATGCTCACGGCTTCGAAGACCGCGGGATATCAGCTAGTAAAACTATAAAAAAGTGACCTTTACATACTTTATATGTATAAAGGAAAATATTATTAGCGTAACGAAAGCAAAATAAAAATATTTCTTTTAATTTTGTAAAACATACATTTTGTTATTACAATGTTGTTTAAAATAAGTCAAATATCAAAATTACTTAATTGTAAACTAACCTTGACAAATATTTTATGTATTCTTTATAATTTTATTATTCAAATTTCTCCAAACACGATGTTCTGCTATAAAACATATTAATCAGTCATTCATCCAATATTTAATAACATTTATCACGTTATATTCGCGCGAAACTAATAACTAGAAATAACCAAGTAACGGTTATCTTAAACTTGTGTGGTCTTGCTCATAACGTTTCACAAATAATACTTTCCATCTGGGACATTAGATTCATAAGAAAAGTGATTCATTTAATGGCTCATTGAAGAAACAGAGACTTATGTTGTTTATTATCGTTGCTATAGTAACTGAATGAGGATAGAGTATGAAGTTGGCGCTACTTGATGACTGAAGCTTCCTGTCAGATGTAAACAATTGACATTTTGTTTACGTTTGCGAATTTTTTGATCAAAGCTCTGACACTTCTTTATTCTAGTTCGAATTTAGGCGACGTACTTAGCGTTCAAAAATAATAAATAAATAAAAAAATAAATAAAATAAATAAATATATCATCACGGCTTATTACCCATTGCTGGGTGTGCCAATCTGCTTTGTACACTGATATCTAACTAGAAAGTATTGTTTTTTTCCATATCCAAAATTTACCTTATACGAGGTTATTGAGAATAAGAAAATCAGGTAGGCTCTGGAAAATAAAATGTATTATTATGTGTATACGCGCACTTTGGAGCAGTGAAGAGCAGAGCAACGAGGCGACTTTACACGTAAGAATATATTGAATGAAAAAACTTCTCTTCGTCGCCCAAGTGCGCGAGAATCGTTGTGAGTAAAAATATGAAAATAACCAGATATATTCTTATAGCGATTTATAATCTGACAGATTTGACAATTTTTAAGTAGGTCTGAAATTAATTTGAGTTTTTTAGTCTCCCATTAATTAGTTTGGTAGCTTTGGCAGATTTTAAGTCAACAGGAACTGATTCTAATTCACTTGAAGACTTCAGCTGTATTTTTTTTGGCCCAATTGTAACTTAGCTCTGTACACAACTGAGTTGAGATGAAGTGAGTTGTGATGTGTTTAAAAAGAACAAGTTTAATTCCATTTTATCACATTCCTTTACCGATAGTATTTGCTGTAGCAGCTGTCAAAATTATTGACTTATTTTCTAATCTATGATACTGTTTATAAACGAAAAATGGATAATGTTGAAAATATATTACTGTAAGTATATGTGTATATGTGAATATAAAATTTGTTGTATTATGTAACCTTAAAATTGCAAACTGAGTGTTTCAAATCATTTTGAGTTTTGTAAACTGGTAGTGTAGCATCGGAAAAGGGGGAAGTGGGTTTACTCAGAACAACTCAGATCAGTTGTGTAAAAAAGAACAACGATTTCTGAAATGATCTGAGATGAGCTGACATTTTTTTCAAAAAGAATACAGCTATTGTTTCCAAACATGTAGTCTCAGTTAATGACGTCAGATTTTAGGGATTTATTTTTCTAGGTTGGCATAAACAGGGTAGAATATGACAGAACTTTATGTTGGTTATAATTTTATGACGTTTTTTTTTTTTCATTTAATAGTGAATGGAACAGTTTATGAACAATAACTTGTCTTGTTAATAGTTGTTTTAGTAATAGTTAATATTTTTCGTATTAATTTATCTTTCTCAGCCATTGAAAAACTTACAATTAGGATATAACGAAACAGAACCGTTTCCTAAAAATATAATATGCATTTTAAATAATTATGTTTTTAAGTGTTTCCAAAGAAGAAGACTTACCTTATATTTCATACTTTTTACGACAATATTAGCGAACAACAAAATTATTGCAAATAAAATTTTCAGAATATCATCATGACAAAGTCCTTGTACTCCACCTTATACCAAACTTGAAAATTAAATCCCTATTTGATCTCTATAACAAAACCATGGTAACAAATATGACGTCATTAACTGAGACAATCTCTAAACAGTCCCCAAGTGAATGGAGTCCGGCACTCATTTTTCAATTTATTTTTTTTCTTAAAGATTTAATAAAATGACTTTTAGCGTTTGTTACACTTTCCAAATGTGTATAGTTTTTGAAATATATATTTTTTAAATTTATTTAATTTTGTGTGACGTCATATCTGCAATATTACTTCGCCTACTGACTATCTGTCAATGTCATTAATTCTGCCAAAAATTGATGTCAAGAAGGGTTGATTAGTACCAGCTGTCACTTTCAGAAAACTATAGTTGTACCTTGTCAAAGGAAAAATCTGTGCATTCATTTACTTGAAAATGGATTTTGGATTTCAATAAGGCGATAGTAGAAGGCTTAAAAATAGTAAGAAGTTGGAATAGACTACATGTGTAACGTAAATGACTACGTTTACACGTATGAGAAAAAATTACTTTGACTTGACTTTCAAAAGGCGACTTATGAAAAGTCAATTTAATGGTGCGTTTACACATATGGTCAAATCTACTTCATTTTACATTTGTTACTTGTCCTTCACTCAACTTTGACTTTGACAGCAAAGTAAAGTTTGGTTATACGTGTGATGTGAGTTACCTATTTAACTATTATCATCATATAATCATAATTAAGAATAAATTATTTATAGAAAAAATGGATAGTAAACTATAGTTACTAAATTTAAGCGTGATATTTTTAAATAATATAACTATGCAGCAACAATATTGGATGTGAAATAGATTAAATAATAATCGCATAAAATATTTTAAAATTCGAGAAAATTTTAAATTCAGATATAAAACACAAAATTGTGTAATTAAATATCCAATTACTAGAAATTTGTGGATGAAGACTAGATGTCACTGTTAGTAAAGTAAAGTATGATTCGTTTGTTGGTTCACACGACTTTTTAAACGTCACTTATATGAGTTAAGTCTATTTAATTTTGGACTCGACTTTAGGAAGAAAAGTAATAGGCGAGAGTGTTTACACAATGGCAAAAGTCGCCTTTTCAAAGTCAAAGTCATTTCAAAGTACTTTTTCGCTATACGTGTAAACATAGTAATGTTAAGGGCATTAATTAAACCAAGAATATTTTAAAACTAATAACTTTTTTCAATTTTGATACTCTTTTTCCCTATTATTCAGCTTTAAGGTTATATATATATATATATATATAATATTGTAATTTGTGACTACGTGGAGGACCCTACCTTATTGCTCGTTTTTTGCTTCATACATAGATGACTTTATAAATTACCCTCGTTCCAACAACCTTTCTCTTAAATAGATTTGCGACCGCCTTCTGTACACACATATGTATGATTATTATCCTTGTTCATATTTTGCAGTGATTTGTGTTCTGTAATATCCATAATTAATAATTTTAGTTCTATGAATACTATTTTAAAATTTTCAAAGGCGTTTTCTAGGCGCCTAAAGTTATTAATATGTAAATCCCATCATTATCTACATTCTTGTGCAAATTTGCCAAATGTACAACTATTATAAATTCATAAATTATGTATTAATTCGTTGACAAAAAAAATGTTGTACGTGGGTATCAATAACTCACGCTTAAAGTATTTGTGGTTACCTACGCATTTTCCAAGCGGTTAAATATATTCTGTACTGATTATTTCCGTCAGCAGTAGCCATTGGAAGTAAACGAAATTACGTTAATTTATACGTAAACGTAGGAGGCCAAAAGCGATGTTTTTAGATTGAAACTTAACAGAGGAGTTTGGAAGATAAACTTGGATTAGGAAATTTTCAGCATAGGCGATTTTTCTTTTTAAAGAGAACCGTAAACTTTACACAAAAGATTAAATTTACTCATTTCAGCAAAAGAAGCTGATGTGGCAAGCACATTGTCTCTCGACGTTTTAAATATTTTATTTTACAAATGTTCGACGTTAAACAAGTATAACGACTCTAGTTTTGTGCGTTAGGTATTGTTTTTTCAGGATTTAAAAAAAATTCTTAAAAAATGAGTCTGTTTCCACACGGAAGACATCGTGTATCTTTGGGATTCTCGGCGCTCTGACGACTAGACTCTGTCTGGCTGAGTTTCTTTCCTAGATTTGCCTGTCAAATGGGCAAATACGATTGTTAGACCTATCTTTAAAGACACTTGCCAGAGAACAATGAAAAAAAAATCTGATGTGGCCAGCACATTACCTTCCGTCAGTTCTCTGTATTTTGTATAAATGTCATACAGAAAGTTCCTTTGCAAAAGATTCTATTTCTTGTACATTACCTTAAGGCAGTTGTATGTATTTTATACAAATTCCGTACAGCAAGTTTCTAACAAAAGATCCTATATTTCCAGTAAAATTATAACAAAAACATACTGTCAACTGCACTTGACACTGACACCTTTCAATCAGAATTTTCTTAATATAGCAGCTGTTTCCAGAGTTATAGCATAGCTGGCTAATATATGATATTTAATTTCTTTATAATTTTTTAACTTTATATCCATTTAATATGAAGTATAAAATGCATTCAAATCGAATAGAGAATAAAATATTCTTTAATATTTATAATAATATTGAATGTGAAAAAATGATATTTAACATCGTTTTTTCAAGAAAAACTGTTAAAATCTTCAAAAGAAGGTACTTCCGGTTGACCAATTCTAACCAAAATCTAATCAGCTCTTCACACGGTTGTAACGAAGAGGAATACGAAAGAATTATAATTTTTGGAATTGTAGTAGTAGAGTTATCGCATTAGAAAATTTTGTCACACACACACACACACACACACACACACACACGCACACACGCGCAAGCACGCACGCACGCACACATACAGACATCGTAGTAAAAATAGTAAAATCGTATTCTAGGGACCCTATCATCAAGAACTCGCCACCGAATTTTTTGACCAAAGACAATACCTTCCTTACCTAATGGTGACGGAAGGTTAAAATTGAGATATGGGTTCTACAAGATAAAATGAAACATCATAAAACTCGCGAGACTGGTAATTTTTTCATCTAGGCCGGCGGTGGAAAAATCTCTTCTCACTCAAAAACGAAAGCAAGCCCGTCTATGTAAACTTTCAATTTTTTTTTCATCCATTAATTTTCGCTGTAAAATGTGTGCAATGATTTATTTTAAGATAAAATCAAAACAAGTATATAGTATGTATTATGAAAAATAAATTAGATTTTTTTAAAATAAAATGACAGCTAAAAAACCTTTAATTTTCTTACATGTCCCATTTCCGTTTTAAGAAGGATTGCTTCCTGAAATTCGAACATTCAATTAACATTTTATTTTTGAGTTTCTTATCCACATTTTATCTTTTTAAATCAAATATTTTCCCATTCTCGAATAGACAAAGAATAAAAACGTAGTACATTTTATATTGTTAAAACCACGAGATATAACCACAAATATAAAAGATAGGCAGTATCACGCCATTATGCAGGGATTGAAGTCAATTTTATGATTTGTTTTATTTACAAAGCAACTGGATCGTAAAACCGCACAATACAAGTATTAATTTATTCTTTTCAGCTTTAAACAATGTAGAAATGTTTACATTGATACAATATCAACAACAGAAGCTAAAAATAAGTTTATGATATCTTGAACTTGTAAATTACTTGTATACAAGAACGTAATTGCGCGTGCAACATTTTCGTGTTCGTAGATTTTCCTTGTTATTGTTGATAATCTGTAATTTTTTATTTCACTCATTATTTTAATTTTTGTTTTATTTCAAATTTTGAGTAAGAAATGTTTCGTATGAATAAGTATAAATTTATACCGGGTGCTTTTAAAAAAATGAATCCTGTTTGAAATTCCATAGCTCCGGAGTGCATCGACATATCGATTTAAATTTTTTTTATTTCTTGCAGGCAAAGGGTTGGAAAATATTCTTATCAAATTTCAAATATTTATATAGAAAAACAAGTGAATAGCGATTTCTAAATTTGCCATTCAAGTCTACTATTACACGTTGATAATTTTACTATCAGCTTAAAATGAATTAGGCCATTATTGAAACAAATGTAATTTTCAGTAACATTTCGAGTTCGTTGTAACATTGTCAAATTTAAATAAATATATCATCACGGCTTATTACCCATTGCTGGGTGTGCCAATCTGGTTAGTACACAGATATCGGTAATGATGAAATATTTGTACCGTGCGGGCGCTTATCTTACGGGCACTCATTGCTGGCGTGGAGAGTGCACCACAGGGGTCAATTTTGTTCCATTTAAAATTGGAAATATTTGGCGTCGGTTGGGATCGAACCCGGTTCCCCAGATTTACGACCTGACACTCAGGCACGCGGCCACGAGACCCTATGTCATAAATTTTCACTAAGTTTTGACCAATATCTCGACATTTCTTCTAATAATGTTACCTTATTTAAGTAAATCTGGCTTGGAGATTATTGCAACTTATCAAGAAAAAAATTAGAGTGGTAAAAAAGAAGTTCCAGGAAACAGATGGTCACTTTCTAGCATAAATCGTCCTATTGACTGATAGGATCGATTTTCAGAATACCTGGGAGTGGGATGTCAATAATTGTTACAAATAACGAAAATTCAGAATTAGTACATGAACAAAGTAGCCATCTCTCCGCCCCGACAGCGCACATGGCTATACCCCTCTTATACCGACCCCGGAGCGCACTACTAACACAAAGTAACTTATCTTATTTCATACATGTTGTTTCTTCTGCTTTAGACCCGAAAGGCCAAGTTGATTGTGTTTACACAGATTTTTCCAAAGCTTTTGACAGGATAGATCATGGTATCTTGATTGAAAAACTTCGTTCCTTCTCTTTTTCCTACTCATTAATTTCTCTTATTACCTCGTATCTATCTGATCGTCAACTATTTGTAAAATTTCTTGGGTACAAATCTACCCTATTTACTGCAACTTCCGGAGTACCTCAGGGTTCTAACCTTGGTCCTCTTCTATTTATTTTATTTATAAATGACGTTACTAATATTTTACATTGTGATAAGCTGATATTTGCTGACGATTTAAAGATTTTTAATCCTATATCTTGTATTAATGACTGTCAACTTTTACAAGAAGACATACAAATTATCCCAATGGTTCTCCCTTAATAATTTATTTTTAAATCTTGACATACACCAGAAAAAGTTTACATTTAAATTTCAATTATTCTATTGACAATATTATTTTATCGCGTTGTTCCGTAATTGATGATCTCGGTGTAACATTTGATAGTAAACTACCGTTTAACATTGATCGTATATACACATCTGCTATCAAAATGTTAGGTTTCATTATTCTCAATACGCGTTCCTTCCATGACACTTCTTTTATTCTTTCCCTTTACTTTTCTTTTGTACGTCCGAAATTAGAATACTGCTCAACTATATGGAATCCTATTTAAGAACATCATCAGGACTGCATTGACAGTCTACAAAAAAAATTCTTAAATTCCTATATTTCAAGCAATTTAAAAGATACCCGGATCTTCATATCAGTTACAAAGAAATACTTCAACAATTTAACTTCATCACCTTATATGAACGTCGTGCTAATTCGTATATGCAGGCAGTCGTTTGTTTTCAATAACAGTCAGCATAATATGTCGGGCATAGTTCAAATTCGGGCCAGTGGTCTTTCATTCGTGCAATGCAATTCATATTAAAACATGAATTCAAGTAGTGTTGATAAGGAAAAACTTTTCAATAGTTTCTTAAAAGCATATGGAAATGCATATGCTTTTAATTTCTGTGCTGTTATTTTTTCATCTTTATGTACATTAATTTAATTAGTTTCTGTTTCAAATTTTAACTGAATATTAAGGAGGCCATATACTTTTATATACAGTAAAAAAATTGGGGTGACAAGCCGTAGGGCAAGAGTAGCACATTATTTTTTATTTTTATGTACATTAATTTAAATAGTTTCTGTTCTGTTCTGTTATTTTTCATCTTTATGTACATTAATTTAAATAGTTTCTGTTTCAAATTTTAACTGAATATTAAGGAGGCCATATACTTTTATATCCAGTAAAGAAATTGGGGTGACAAGCCGTAGGGCAAGACTAGTACATTATTTTTCATCTTTATGTACATTAATTTAAATAGTTTCTGTTCTGTTCTGTTATTTTTCATCTTTATGTACATTAATTTAAATAGTTTCTGTTTCAAATTTTAACTGAATATTAAGGAGGCCATATACTTTTATATCCCGTAAAAAATGGGGGGGGGGGTCAAGTACTGCGTTACGTAATATATGGGGGGGTTCATGTTTGCGTTACGGGTGAGTTACGGGTGCGTTACAAAGGGGGGAGGGGGTATCAAAAATTTCCTAATTTTGCGTTACGTAATTTAAGGACAGTACCTTTCTTTACTACTCGTACCTCTTATACCTTTTACCTACCTACACCACGTATCTAAATTCGCTAATGTTGATGTTTTTCTCTACAAACCAAAGTGCTTCAAAACACTTATCGTGAAAGAAATGTAATATAAATATGTAACTTTTGTACTCTTATTATTTTATAATTGTTGTTTTACTATGTCTACTTTTCCTGCCCCATTATTGGATGTATTTCTGTTGGGCAGTGTATAATTAAATAAATAAATAAAGTGTAAATATTGCTCTTAAGTTGCAATGATTTCTAAATCAGTATTACTTAAGTGATGTTCCATTATTAGAAGAAATCTTGAGATAATTAGACAAATTTATGACAATATTACGAAATATCACTGACAGTTATATTTGTTTCAATAACAGCCTAATTCGTTTTAAGCTGTTTGAAAATTACTTGTGTTAGTAAATATGAAACCCTACACCTAACGATTAAACCTATTTGACTTCTATATGTATATATTTCTTCGTAAACCAAATCTACCATATAAACATAGTAAGTCTACTTGCCACTCACACATGTGTACGTGGGCGCGCCCAGCTATACATATACGTAGGCGACGTCCACTGCTCTATAGCTCTACTCTACACACGTACTCCTATATTAATATGTGTGGATATGACGTGAGATCATAGATCTCTAGATACCGGCCTGCTACAGGCTACACCATATTGCTACAAGGCTGCAGCAGACAACAATAGATGGTTATTTGCGCTTCTCAAAATGTCCTAAGCCGATTAACTACAACAGGTTGAGAAGATGATGATAATAAGATACAAGATATGTGGTATTAGGTTTTAGGAATTTCATTTCGGATTATAAAGATGAAATATATTGACGACTGATGTACATTGGGACCTAATCAATATTAGACTCTCTGAATTCAGTATTACTTTATCTAGTTCTACCTCATTGAAGAGTTTTTGGAGGACTTACATATTGTAACGTGTGAGCCCCGCTGCTACGCTGAACAAGCGTCTAAGTATAGCGATGACGCAATCGCGCTAACAACCGGGCTACGTAAACAAACAAGCCGCGACATGTTTAATGGACCTTTCCAATTTAAAGACATAGAAGATATGCGCAATGGGGATCTGCGCATAGTAAGAACAACTGAGATCTATGACGTTTTGATTCTAAAAAAATTAGACGTAAAATATAAGATAACTTTAAAAAATCTTATCGAAATAAGTTACAAAAGCTTTTATTGAAGGTAAAATGTCTAACGATGCAAATTTTCACTGAGAATACAGGTATATTAATGACTGCAATATTTTTGACGTTTCGTTTGACAGCCCAACTGGCAGTTGTTCGCGCCATTTTCTTACTATTTGCAGCGATAGAAAGAGATAGCCCTTAAATTGGAAAGGTCCATTACTTCCGATCGCCTGAACTTTTTGTGTTCATTGTTATTATGTGGTCGAACATTCTAGAACTCTCTGGAAGTTAGTGGCAGCTGTATAAAAGGGACGCAGCGATGCTCGGGAGTTAGTTAGTTACATAGGGAAAGTCATAGAGACATTCACATGGAGTGTTAGAGAGTACAGTGTTAGTGAGAAGCACAGCAGTATCGTAGTGAGCGTATGCAGTTTGTGTTGAGTAGGTACTCGGGAAGTTACTGGTAAACTGGGATAGCTGTGGATGTGAAAATTGTGAATACGCGGTAGTGTTGACGAGTATTGGGAATGGGTAGCTAGGTAGGTATAGGAGGACAGTAACGGCGAGTGAAAGTGGATACTCGGCAGTGGCGTTGAAAAGTTGTTGCATACGGATAGTCGGTGATACTGAGGCTGTGGAAGTGAGAGAGTTACATAAATAGACAGATAGTGAGGTGAAAGGTATGACTTCTGTCAGTGCAGTTGAATATATAGACGCTGTTTAGTCAGTTGAGTTACTGTGGAGGTCGGTAGGCGGACAGTTGAACGTGATATAAATAGTGGAAATAAATAATTAGTAATATCGTGGAAATAAATAGTAGCGTTAATTTATTAAATAAATAAATAAATAGTGTTAGTGTTATCTAGTTAATTATAGTTTTAGTTTTAATTAGTTTTTAATAAGAGTTTAATATTAGTAATAGTCATTTTCATTATAGTTTAATAAACTTTGATTTTAATTAATAATAATTGTTTGATATTTACACTTCACCCAAATAAATAAAAACGTTACAATATTATTTGTACTCAAAACGATCTTTTAAAAAATTGATTATCAGGTCTCATTACTTTAACTGTTTAAAATTTTGTTTTCCACAGCCGTTCTGATTTTCTTATTCTCAGTTATTCTAGCATGAACATTGTACAAACAAAATGTAACATTAATAGTAATATTCTTGTCTCTTATTCTTCTTGTAAGTTATGGTTTTGTAAATCGTAGTTCAGGAATAATAGTTCAAGTTGTTATCTTTGTTAGTCAAAATTCTGTTAAGAAGTAATTACCATTTATCCTACAGCGGTTTGTTGAGTCTAGCTGTCAGAAGTCTGGCAGTTATGTGTTGACAATTAAATATTTAACTTAAGCAAGCTTACGTGCAGGGTTGATAGTTTGTTATGGGAGCCTTACCCTGTACTCTGCACCCCCTCGAAATATCTGCTCATGGAAAATAATGCTTTATTTTTGAGATGGTCTGCATTAGATTGTCACGTTGAGAAGACGTCTGTACTCTTTTGTAAACATGTTGAGTTTGAGTTTTGGCTTGCGTTACGCGAACTCAATAAATAATTGTAATCATGTAAATAAAACTTCAGTTATAAATCTCAAGTATTGTCCGTGTCCATAAATCTAAGTGTTCATCAGCATCCCTCATCAATCTACAAGTGTGTGAAAGTTTAAGGGTGTATATTTCTTCTTTTACATAAAGTCGTGACCAGTGAGTTGAATAAAATACTTATCGTTGGAAAACAAGTAAGAAGCGCACATCATCAGCTTCTTAGACCCCTCACCCCACCCCCTTCGTGTTACAACGGGATTCATTATTACCATACATTTAACATAACATAGATAATTTCAAAAAGTAGCAAACAATTCCTCGTTTTGTGTAAGAACGCAAGAAATGCTCTGAATACCTTTTCCTAATGATGTTCACCTAAACCTACATATGACTTACACCTTTTTCTTTTCGTCTCTACTACATATCATTAACATTCCTAGTGTAAACGCGTAATAAGTAACTACAAACTGTAAGTTGATGTACGTGTGCAGTGTACGCTGCAGTTTTTGCTATTTACTGCTCTGCAAAGGAATTTAGGTTAAGTCTGATCGGTTGACTCCGGTTGACACGAAGCCCTTCATTCTGCAAAGCGAAACCCGATCGGAAACCGCAGGACAGCACAGGTAATTACTTCCGTTTTCAGAGCAAGTTGTGGGTGCTAAGAAGTTGTTAATTTACTACTTAAAGACGGTATTTGTGGATTGTAAATAAACGGAGTTATCGACCAAGGTAGATAGTTGCGCCTTGTGGAAGAACACGGCCCTCTTTATTTCATTTAGGTTCATAATTTTGTTTCTTATGAAACAGTTAAATTATTGAGGATGAATTGCATGAAAGTGGGTTAACCCTCGAGTTATGCTAACCCAGGGTTACATACATACATGCATATATTTAAGATATGAACTGTGTAACCAAGGAGTTTTGCTTGTTTCAAGCGTAGGCTCCGGGATTAAATTTATAGATAATTTTATAAATTTATCCATAAAATATATAGAAAAAGTATGAATGCAAATCTGTAGAAAATTTAATAATCTTTAATTTTTATAATAACTATCTCGAAAAAATAACATTGAACGCTATTTTTCAAAGAAAAACTATTTTGAGCTTCCAGTAAAGTGCCATTTCCGGTTATCCGATTTATACCAAAATCTAATGGGCACTTTCTATTATAGAAAAAAATCGAAATACAAGGTTCAAAATTTTCTGAATGATAGTATTTGAGTTAGAGTAAAGGATCCACACACACATACACACAGACATCATCGTGAAAATGTTAAAATTGGATTCTAGTAACCTTAAAACGTGGTCATTTAGCAAAATCTCGATATGCGATTTTTAGCACGATCTCTATACCTCCCTTACCGAGGGTAGCGGGAGGTAAAAATCTGGTGTGGCCAACACAAGACCTCCCGCCATTTACAGCCCGAGTCACCAAAAATATTAAGTTGATCCTTATTTTTGGATTAGCGAATTTTACTCTAATTTTAGCAGTTTATTTCTTAAAATATAGTCTAATCTAACCTAAGTAACTACCTTTTTTGATAATGATTAAATTTTAAATACCGGGATAGAATAAAATTCACTAATCAAAAAATGAGGATTAGCTTAAACTTTTTTGCGAATCTTTAATTATCATTAATCCTTGTATAATTTAAATACATACCTATATATTTACTTATGCTGGAAACTGTATTGATTTCCTTTCCTATTATTCCCTTTCCCTTATTTTTTATAAAACTTTACTATTATTAATTTGAAATGATTAGTTCTTTGACAGTGACATTTATCTGTCAGTTACATACATTTGAATAACTGCGTAACCGAGAAGTTTTGTTTGTTTAAAGCGTAGGCTCCGGGATTTAAATTATAGATAAGTTTATAAATTTATCCATAAAATATATAGAAAAAGTATTAATGCAAAGCTGTAGAAAATTTAATAATTTTTAATTTTTATAATAAAATTAATCTCGAAAAAATAACATTTAAAGGTATTTTTCGAAGAAAAACTATTTTGAGCTTCTAGTAAAGTGCCATTTCCGGTTATCCGATTTACACCAAAATCTAATGGGCTCTTTCCATTACAGAAAAACTTTGAAATACAAGGTTTCAAAATTTTCTGAATGATATTGTTTGAGTTAGAGTGGAGGATCCACACACACACAGATATCATCGTGAAAACGTTAAAATTGTATTCTAGGCACCTTAAAACGTGGTCATTTACCAAAATGTCGATATGCGAGTTTTAGCACGATCCCTATACCTCCCTTACCAAGGGTAGCGGGAGGTAAAAAAGTAATTTTATGTTTTGTGGACGCGTGAAATGACAACTATCGGCCAAATTAATTTTGCTATTTGTAGGTTAACCCGTGCAAATAGGTGAGTTATTTTTTGACCCGAGGTTAGCTGTCAAATAGGCAGAAAACTCTCTATTTGTGTGTGTGTAACACTGGATTAGCGTAATTCGAGGGTTAACCCACTTTCATTCAATCCACCCTAAGTATTACAAAATCTAAGTAATGACATTTTTTTTTACAAAAAAATTGTTTAATTTGCGCCAAAACTTATTGGATTATTACATTTTTATTAATTAATGTTGATCAACAAGGATTGTAGGAATTAAAATTTCATATTTCTGATTTATATTTGTATCTGCACAGTAAAATACGGTTATTATGAAATATTCGAACAAAACCCCGAAAAAAGTTACGCTGTCGTTTCTATATCTTAGTGGAGCGATTGCGTTTATCTGGGACATAAATCCAGCAGGTTTGCGGTTCTGGTTGGTATTTACTCTGTCCAAATGGTAATCCTGGAGTCATATATTGTCCGCAGGTTGACAGTTACGTGCAACTTGGCGCCGATCACTGAGTTGCGTTACACTGACCTTACAAACAAGTTTAATTCACTTTTACTACAAAACAACAGCCAACCAAGATACAGAGATACAGAAATATGGAGAACTGGTCAGTAAAACTCACTACGTTTACATTGAAAGATTGTTGTAGTTAGTATAATCAAAGTAATTGGGATTTATGATATTAGAATTTTGTGGTTGTCATCTAGTGAGTTCTGAAGTAATTTCTTTAACAAAGACAAGAAGCTCGAAAAGAGAGCTAGTTGAGTATTATCATGACCTTAGATCCAATTTAAAACAGTATTTAAATGGTTTTGGATAATTTTGTGATTCGGTATTATTTCTTTTTAGAATTTATCATCAGAGATAATAATAGTGGACCCTGCCACCCAGTGGGATTAACGCTTCGGATATAATCATCATCAGCTGACAAATTATTATTATTATAACAAAACTGATCACTCATAAAAACGTTTAACGTCACTAAACAGGAAATCTGGCAATCATTTTGGTTTTAATACATGCTTTCTATAAGAACTGTTGCAATTAAATTTCATTAATATAATAGTCTTAAATACCAAATTTGAAAAGTTTTGGATTGTATCAAAATATTTTTCACGAAATATGTTCAGAACTTCAAATAAAGTATCACTTTCGGATTATCAAGTTTAGCCAAAATATAATATGTTGCTCCCCTTCATATAAAAGTCTTAAATACCAAATTTGACAAGTGTCGGAATATATCATAATACATTTTCCACCAAAATCTGTTCAGAGCTTCAAGTAACGTATCACTTTCGGTTTATCAATTTGAACCAAAATCTAATGTGTTATTCCCTGTCATATAAAAGTGTTAAATACTAAATTTAAAAAGTTTTTGAATATATCATAATATATTTTCCACGAAAATCTGTTCAGAGCTTCAAGTAAAGGATCACTTTCGGTTAATTAATTTTAGCCAAAATCTAATATGTTATTCTCCTTGTTATGAAAGTCTTAAATACTAAAATTGAAAAGCTTTAGATTATATTTTAATATATTTTTAAATTAAAAACTGTTATGGGCTTCATGTAAAGTATCAGTTCCGGTTGTCCAATTTTACCCAAAATCTAATCAACTCTTTATATGAATGTAGAAAACTTAAATACGGAAAATAGAAATTTTCGGAAGTTTGTTGTAGGAGTTATCGTGGACGAAAAAATCGTCACACACACACATTCACAAACAAACAAACAAACAAACAAACAAACAAACACACACACAGGCACGCGCGCACGCGCACGCACGCACGCACACACACACATCGTAAAAATAGTAAAAATGTGTTGTGGGGACCCTAATTCGTACTTATTTACTGAAAACTTCCCATCGAATTTTTGGCACGATTACATTTCCTCCCTTACCTACGATATATTAAGAAATTTTGATACTCTAGACGAGTTACATTACTGGTTAAATTTAATGTACCTACTTATTTCATTTGCATCCTGTATTTTCTAATAAATCTACTCGACCAAAAGTTATTTCGTTTTGAATTCGGGTTCTCATAATAAGCCTGGGGCGGTTATCCTTTAATATGACATTGATATTATATTTGAATATCTTCAGTAATACCTGGAATTCCTACGGTAATGCTGTGTACACCATACTTCCTCAGTTGAAGCTATATTTATTTTAATTACAAAATTGTATATTTATACGTGTATTTGCCACCAATAAAAAGAACATAATTTAAAATTCAGATTAAGTCCCTATAATTAGTTATCTTAAACGCGCAGGTGGTGTTCAAAAAACACTTGTGATTAAATTATCCACAGCAAGCTTTAATTTATTTAATCCTTACTCTTTTTACTCGGACGTATGTACATTATTCAAGTATCAAACCAGCATTTTAAGCAAGCAAACATTTATCCAGTATCTTTTCGCCTTGATATTGAAGGAGCATAAACTTGGCCTGTTCTGTATCTGTACCAGTTTGAGTTCTGTGCTTTCGCTTGCATTTTACATTCGACATTCCGTATTTATAGAACAAACACTTGAGTCCAACTCTTTTATAACCTTCGCACGTAGAGTACTGAACACTGAAGTACACTCACACAAAGATATTTATGTAAAAAGAAAATGCATTATACTGGTCTGAGTGCTCTGGAATCTATAGAAAAGTAAAAGTTGAAGTATAGGTGCTTCATTAAATAAAAAACTGATTTATCATTTTCTCCTACAATAAGTATGAGATATAGAAGTGCTCCAGTTTTAATTAATGAAACTAATTAATGGTTCGCTAAGCGATCGGTTGTGGTCTGACGGACCACATTTTACTTTTAAGATTTATATCGTACAGAATTGATGCGTAAATAGTCCACACTGGGAAAGGTATGAGCGTTCGTGAGGTTTAGTAGACGCAGAGATATTGTACCTCATGCTGCGTGTCATGCTGTGAGCTAATACCGAAAAGTTAACTAACCAATTTGCAAAGGGATAAACAAGCAAAGTACATGTAGAAAAACGGGCAGGATTATCACCTAATTTACAGAAAATTCATTATTTACACAAATTCTTATTTATTTTCAGTTTGATAATAATAATAAATAAGGAAAGTAAATAAGATTAAGTTCAAATTTAATTTCACATAATTATAATTAGGAGAAATACCTATCGAGATTAGCGTTAAATACGGGCCAGTACGTGTCCAAAGAGTACGAGTACATACAAATCGTTCGTTTCAGACCGTGAAACGTTCAAATCAGATGTAAAAACTGTTTCTCATAACATGTCTCCAAATCACTTGAAAAGGCGTTTTCTAAGCGAAATACGCGTTTTTAGAGTGTTTCACAGTAACTTCTGTAGGCACTTTAGCTGCGTTAGTGAGTGCACTACGGAGTGCCTCCAAAATCTTTCACTAAAAAATCTGATATGGACACACACGACTTCCTTGTACGCAACATAAAGATGAAGTACAGACCTAATTATAAAATTGCACGTATTTGACGTAATTTGACATTAACATCTATTTTGTTATTTTTTGTCCTAATTCATAACAAGATCATTACAAAAACCAAAAAGTATATAAGTTTTAAATTTACATATCTCGCTTATACAAAGGGCTAATTTAATAATACTTGATGTGTTAGACACAGAATTTAATTCTCCAAAACTCTTATTTGAAGCATTTATTTCTAAAATCAAAATGAAACCATTTTATTCAAGAAAAACTATTAACAACTTCAGGTAATATATCACTTCCGGTTAGCCTGTTTTAACCAAAATCTACTATGTTATTCCAATTGACACAAAAGTCTTATATAGGATTATATTTTAAAATAGTTTTTCATTAAATTCTATTGTAGGCTTCAAATAAAGTACCATTTCTGGAAATTATGTAATGACCAAAAAGGGAGGTGCACAACTAGATGTTATAGCAGTCTTAAATACAAAATTTCAACTTTCTACGGCTTACCGTTTTTGAGTTATGCGAGATACGTACGTACGTACGTACAGATGTCACGACGAAATTAGTCAAAATGGATTCATGGATGGTCAAAATGGATATTTCCGTTGAAATCTGAAAACCGAAATTTTTCGCGATTACTATACTTCCTTTACTTCGTACAATGAAATAAAAACAGTGTATTTTGTCATATTATACTCTAAGCAGCCAAGTTCCATCGAAACTACAGGTAGAATATTTGTCCAAAGAGTAGATACAAAAAGTTCGTTTCAGACCGTGAAACATTCAAATCAGATGTAAAAACTGTTTCTCATAACATGTCTTCAAATCACATGAAAGGCGTTTTCTAAGCGAAATACGTGTTTTTAGAGTATTTTGCAATAACTCCCATAGTTCAAAACGGCACTTTAACTGCGTTGGCGAGTGCATTACGCAGTGCAACCAAAAACTTGTATTCACTAAAAAACATTGTATTTTGTGAAATTATACCCTAAATATCCATCGAAACTACAGGTAGAATATGTGTCCAAAGAGTACATAACAAATTGTTTGTTTCAGACCGTGAAACGTTCAAATCAGATGTAAAATACAACACAAAATACATCAAGCACTAATTCCTCAAAAAGAAACAGCATGGAGGTGATCACACTGATTGTCTTTATAAGAAAACACATCCAAAGTACAATTCAATATAAAATGTTAAACCATATTCTCAAACATATTAGATTGCTGAAGATGAAGGTCACTGCAATTTTTTTAATTTAAATTTTTGAGAATGTAGGTGAAAACCATTTTGTAAGTATTTGCCAAACAAATACAGAAAAATTTCTTCATTTGCACATTTAAAAAGCGCCAACAATAACAGATACATACTCCGAATTCCTTGTCTTGTATCTTTCGAAATGCGAATTATGAAACGTGCTGTTTTCTCCTTCAAACTAACAATATCCACATACCAAACTTCTTACGACTTTAACGGAGGTTTGAGACTTGAACAATATGCTGAATACCGTACAAACACAAACACGACATTCAATCAAGCTAGAATCGAATAAATGCGATATCTATACAACTAGTTTTGATTTCTTGGAATCAGAGAGATATGGTACAGTCAAGGAAATAGATAGAAGGACAAAAGAAAATTAATCAGTAATATGTATGAGATAATTGTTTAACTATATACTATAAATAAATAAATGTCATGACGACCAGTCCATTATTATAGCTCGTCCAGCAATCATTTGATTTGAACCAATGACTTTTAAATCCTTCGTTTCAAGCAAATATAGCCTTCTTTCAGTGCACATTACATGTATATGAAAGCTGAAAATTGCTTGAAATCATTCATAGGGAAAAGGACCGTAGTTGGACAGTAAAACTCTTGGAAAAAAATAAATTCTGGGATGCAGTCATGTAATTTTTACCTCCCGCTACCCTTGGTAGGGGAGGTATAGGGGATCATGCTAAAAATCGCATATCGATTTTGGTAAATGACCACGTTTTAAGGTCCCTAGAATCCAATTTTAACATTTTCACGATGATGTCTGTGTGTGGATCCTTCATTCTAACTCAAATACCATCATTCAGAAAATTTTGAAACCTTGTATTTCGAACTTTTTCTGTAATGGAAAGAGCCCATTAGATTTTGGTGACAATCGGATAACCGGAAATGGCACTTTACTAGAAGCTCAAAATAGTTTTTTTTCCAAAAATACCTTTAAATGTTATTTTTTTTAGATTAATGTTATTATAAAAATTAAAGATTATTAAATTTTCCACAGATTTGCATTAATACTTTTTTTATATATTTTATGGATAAATTTATAAAATTATCTATAATTTAAATCCCGGAGCCTACGCTTTAAACAAACAAAACTCCTTGGTTGCGCAGTTCTTCAAATGTATGTGACTGACAGATAAATGTCACTGTCACAAAATTAATCATTTCAAATTAATAACAGTAACATATTTGAAAGAAAAAAGTAAATAGAACAATAGGAAAGGAAATCAATACAGTTTCCAGCATATGTAAATATGTAGGTATGTATTAAGATTAATAAAAATTAATGATTCGCAAAAAAGTTTAAGCTAATTCTCATTTTTGGATTAGTGAATTCTATTCTACACCACACGACTTCCTTGTACGCAAGACTAATATGAAGTATAGACTCTATTATAAAATTGCACGTATTTGATGTAATTTGACATTAACATCTATTTTTTATTTTTTTGTTATTAGTTGTCCTAATCCATAGCAAGCTTCATTACAAAAACCAAAAAGTATATGTGTTAAATTTATATATCTCGCTTATACGAAGGGCTAATTTAATAATACTTGATGTGCTAGACGCAGAATTTAATTCTCTAAAACTCTTATTTGAAGCATTTATTTCTAAAATCAAAATGAAACCATTTTATTGAAGAAAAACTGTTAACAACTTCAGGTAATATATCACTTCCGGTTAGCCTGTTTTAACCAAAATCTGCTATATTATTCCAATTGATATAAAAGTCTTATATACCAAATTTGAAAAGTTTTGGATTATATTTTAATATAGTTTTTCATTAAAATCTATTATAGGCTTCAAATAAAGTACCACTTCTGGAAATTATGTAATGACCAAAAAGGGAGGTGCACAACTAGATGTTATAGAAGTCCTAAATACAAAATTTCAACTTTCTACGGCTTACCGTTTTTGAGTTATGCGAACATACGTACCTACAGACGTCACGACGAAATTAGTCAGAATGGATTCAGGGATGGTCAAAATGGATATTTCCGTTGAAATCTAAAAACCGAAATTTTTCGCGAATACAATACTTCCTTTACTTTGTACAAGGAAGTAAAAAGGTAGTACTTGGATTAGATTAGACTATATTTTAAGAAATAAACTGCCAAAATTAGAGTAAAATTCGCTAATCCAAAAATAAGGATTAGCTTAATCTTTTTTGTGACGGGTGGTAAATGGCGGGAGGTATAGTGTTGGCCACACCAGATTTTTTGTAATAGTGCCGTGCTGTTATTGGGATTTTATCATGTTGCACAGCTTCTTCCTAAATAAATAAAATAAATAAATTACTCTCATATGTTTATATTCCAAAGGTTAAAAAATGTCATTCCTTCCATTAACTCATCAACAATGCTTTATTTTGTAAAGGTTAAACACATCATTACTATAAATAATTTGCGCGTGAATTTCTCCTAAATCGCAGACCATTTACGGAGCGTTACATAACCTCGGAGTTACAACCTCGGTCAGTTATGATTATGAATTTATTTTCTTTCCATGCGTTGCCCGAGGCGAACTGGACAGTTATCACACGGCTAAGAATGCGACCTCAAATATTGACGACGATCGAAGAAAAGAAACAAATGCTAAAGAAAATGTATATAAGTTTTTCTTTTTACATGTTTTCTATATGTTCAGTAAAGTAATTAATAAGAAAATACGACCTTATTAACGTAAAGAAATGTAGTTACTAATAGGTAGTAGTTTTTTATGATATTTATGTATTTACAGATTAGAAATATTTATGCATAATTACACACATAGTATTTAAATGAAATATTTCATATTGGAAATATTTATGCATTTATTATATGTAGTAGGTAATTATTATTTTTTTTTATTTAAATGTTAATTTCATTTTATTGATATAACCTTACAAATAAATGAAGTATAAATGTCATCATTAATGACTTTTAATAAAATATATAAAAATTAAATATTGACGCATTACTCATAAATACTTATTTGTTTTACTAAATCTGTGATTGGTGCCATGATGAACACATGAATTTTTTGTCGATTTTAAAATTTAAAGTTCAGAACCGTTTAGAACTTTACTGAGTCTGCGCAAAGCCATTTTACCGTTCCAAAAAGTAGAATTAAAATTCTGGACTTATAGTGCAGTGTTCCAAGAATGAGTGAATTGCGTTCCGAACCGATTCTGAATCGTTCTTAAAGTTCCAGGATTTTACAAGATTTTTAAATTCTGAATCAGTTTAACGTGCTATCTAACTTGACTTATTTTGTTATTGTTATTAATAAATTAATAATGGAAGAAGACAATGATTTTTCTGATATGTCGGGATTTTTAAGTGAAAGTGATGGAGTATTCTTGAACGATATTGTTGAAATAAGACAAAACAATGAAAATTACCGACAGTTTAAATATATTATAATAAAAGGCACAATGTAGAATAAACAAACAAAATTTTCAACCTGTTCTAAATCTTTCCAACTATAGTCAAGTCAATTCTACTATAAGTTCGCGCATGGATTTGGAGCAGTTTTGAATCAGGTTCTGAACTTCTGTGAACTTTTTGTTGGGTTGAGTTGAGTCGAGAAGGATCAGCTGAGAAATTGTTGAAAAAAAAGAGCAAGGCCTTGGTGATCCAGAATATAATTTTAAAAAACGGACGTTTCGAACCCTAGTGGTTCATCATCAGCATATTACAAAAAATAAAATGTAAAAAAGTATTTATTGTTGAATAACAATTTGTCAATTTTTTTAAATTTAAAAATATACAAATTGATAAAAACCCATCTTAAACTTATGGGTGTACCTGCATAACTGGAGTTTTTTTTTCAACTTTTTGTTGGAACAAATCAGTGGCGTAACTAAGAGTTCGGGGGCCCGCCCGCAAAAAGTTTTTGGGGCCCGTTTTTGATTGTAACGTTTATCGTGAATAACTACATACCACCAGAACTTGTGGAAATTGTGACCAGGCTCACTTTCATCTGAGTTGAAATGTTAAGAAGCAAAATAACCAATACTGGAGGCCTGAAAATCCAAGATTAGGCACTTTTACATCCCACCAAAGTCATTGTATGTTGTGGCATTTACTATGAAAATGTGATTGGCGTATTTTTTTAGTTTTTAAAATTAAATTGTGGCACAGTCCACTGGTGAAAGTTACAGGGAATTGATTCATACCGTTTTGGTATCCCAAATGAAAGAACTTGGATGCGACAAAATATGGCATTAGCAAGATGGATCAGTATCATACAGTCTAAATAATAGTGCAATTTTGCGAACATCATTCTCTTATCGTTATTTATTCCCACGTTTTGGTAATACACATTGGCCGCCAGGTCCCTTGATTTGGCAGCCCCAAACTTGTCTTTATGGGGTTATTTTAAAGGAAAATTCTGAGTCACTTGCAGGAAAATATTTGCCAAGAAATCGAAATTCTACCGGCCGAAATGTGATGGAAAATAAAGAGCTTGATTTTACATAGCGGATTAGGGGACCCTTAGCCAATATTATTTTTGGAAATTGACATATAAAAAAATAAAGGACTAAATATATTTGTATGCTACAAAAAATGATTAAATTCAAAATTTCGCAGTAGTAACAAAATTATATATCACGTAAATTGGGGCCTCTCTAGAGCCGGGGGCATTGCGGGCTCTGCGGGCCCATTAGTTACGCCACTGGAACAAATCTATTAATTTAGTGATTATTTTAATACCTTTGAATTTAAAAATTAATACTAGATTAATAAAAATTAACGATTCACAAAAATGTTTAAGCTAATCCTCATTTTTGGATTAGTGAATTCTATTCTATCCCGTTATTTAAAATTTAATCTTCATTTTATTATAGCTCCGGTGGCTCAGTGGTTAGAGCAACGCCTCATGTCATGAGTGTCGTCGGAGCTCTGGGTTTGAAACCAACTAAGGCATGGGTGTGTGTGAAAGTGAATTGGGATTTAATTCTGTTGAGAGGTTTAAAAAAACTGGTAGTTACTTGGATTAGATTAGACTATATTTTCAGAAATAAACTGTCAAAATTAAAGTAAAATTCGCTAATCAAAAAATAAGGATTAACTTAATCTTTCTTGTGACTCGGGCTGGAAATTGTGGGAGGTATTGAGTTGGCCACATCAAATTTTTATATCTGTAGTGGAATCGCGCCATATAAAAATGTAGAAAAGTGGCGACTCGTTGCTAGGAAAACGGTATTTGTAGAAAATAAACTACAAGTCGGTATCGCGCCAAGAAAAAAAACTTAATTTTTTTCGCATCCTTACTTCAAAATAGATAGAAACGAAACGTAAATTTTTCGTTATAGAGAACTTTATTTTGATCACAAGAATTACCTACAAGTACAAAATTCCAAAATATTACTCAATTTTTACAAAACAGAACATACAAAAACCAAAAGTAGCCGAATTACATTTCTATTCTACAAATTGATACGGCGTGATACCAAATTCCATTTCTATCGCGTATTCTATTTATCGCTTTAATTCTATAGCTTCAAACGGCGCGATCCCACTGCTGGTTATACTGTTTATTCACTATCAATTAAAACGATCGCAGATTTTTCAATCTACCCTTGTACAGGGAATTTAATCGTTTTATGTTAATCCTTCAAGTTTTTGTGAAATGAAACTATACATCATATTTTCTTTTTGAGTTAATCCTGGATCCAAAATAATTTATATTCCTGTCACACAGTTCAAATTTATTTCACTTTTAATATCTTTACTCCATCCTCAATAATTCCATTCGTCCATTTTTCATCCTCCATCAATTACTTGATATAAAATTCCCCTGGAAATCATTTACAGCACACGCTAAAGCACAATAAGTCTTAGATCGTTGCTGCACGCTAGCACGCTACACTATATCATTGTTATCGCGGCTTTCATGTCACAGAATAAAAAATCGACCGTGCCAAAGAGAAATCAAACACTAACGCCTTCCACACACTACACGAGTCCTGTGTCCAACAAGTTACAAGGGTTTCACCCGCAATAGAAATCGATTGCTACAAGAGAAATGATTTCCAATTGAGACAAGATTACAGACACTGTGACAATGTTGTTAATGTGTAGATACAAATAGAGTTTTCGATTTTTGTGTGGGAATGTGTCAATGCCCTGGATATATTGACTGGTGATAGTATTAAAGTTAAAAATGTTTCATCTATTGGTTTTTCTAAAATTACTTTTTATTTTGATTTGTTTATCAGTTCCATTTTTACTAAAATAACCCTAAATCATTATAAAACCATTATAACAGAACTGAAGCTTAATAGTTTTCTTTGTAAGTATCTTTGACAACAGAACAGAAAATATCGATCTTGATTTATTATTTTAAACGACTATTTATTATTGGTATAGTATGATGTACATAAGTTTCCCCAAAATTTGATTAGTTTATATTAGAAATATAACAAGCTTCTTGATGCTTAATTATATTTATATATTTTGTAAAAATCTAGTTATGTTTAGATTTTGACAAGTAGTTGTTTTTGTGTTCTGACAGTTTATGTATGTTTTATATTTTCTTTATAATATAACATTTTTTGATATTGCTCAGATTTATCTTTCATTTGAAGTACGATTTACTAATCCACTAACTCCAATAGTTTATTCTAATCTTCCAAATCTCTTTTAATTATATTTTTAAATTCAAAGGATCGACATTTTTATTTCGGTGTTCTTATAGCAGACACGTTCTTTAGAAGATCTATATAAGCACACTGTTTGATACAATGTTAAAATCTTTTTAAAAATCTCGTAAAATTATCAGTAATAAGAGAGTGAAAATAAATTGAAAAATCTGTGGAATTATTTTCTAATTTATCGAACTCTCGAATTCATTTAATTAGATTATTTTTTGATCCACAAGTTTCAAACAATGGATACAGGCTGCCATGCTATTGTAACGCTATACTGTCGTAATTAACTAGCTTCATTCATTTACATGGCTCAGTTGGTAAGTCTGTTTTGACAACTAGACCACTCTGACAATGCAAAATAAATAATTAAAAGATATAATTACTAATTATGATATTTTTATAATAATAATAATAATAATAATAATAATAATAATAATAATAATAATAATAATAATAATAATAATAATAATAATAATAATAATAATAATAATAATAATAATAATAATAATAATAATAATAATAATAATATATGTTTATTAGCTTAGCTAGCTATATTTTTTTTTCAAGATCAGAAATGGCACAAAATTGGTATTTTTCTCTCATTATACCTGTGTGTTGATTACTATCTGACATATGTCAACAAAAACAAAAGCTACAGAGATTATTCCCGGGAATAATCTCTAGAGTTTTATTCTCAGTATAATAATGATAGGATTGGTTAAAACGCAGACACGTGACACAAAATGGAACATTTCATTGGTTGTATGAAATGTCAAAAAAAATCTCAATAGAAAAAAACTGATGTGGCCAACACCAAACCTTCCGCTATTTAATTTTTATTAATTAAAATATACATACTTACATATTTAGTTATTGCGGAAACTGTCAGTTATATACATTTGAGATATGAACTGTGTAACCAAGGAGTTTTGCTTGTTTAAAGTGTAGGATTTTAATTATAGATATTTTATTAATTTATCCATAAAATATATAGAAAAAGTATTTATACAAATCTGTAGAAAATTTAATAATCTTTAATTTTTATAATAACACAAATCTTCAAAAAGTAACATTTGAAGGTATTTTTCGAAGAAAATCTATTTTGAGCTTCAAATAAAGTGCCATTTCCGGTTATCTGATATACACCAAAATCTAGTGGTCTCTTTCCATATTAGAATATGGTAGAAATACAAGGTTTCAAAATTTTCTGTATTATAGTATTTGAGTTAGAGTAAAAAATCCACACGCACACACACACACACACACACACACACACACACACACACGCACACACACACACACACACACACACACACACACACACACACACACACACACACGCGCGCGCACGCACATACATACATACATACATACATACATATTTACACATACACACAGACATCATCGTGAAAATGTTAAAATCGGATTCTAGGGACTTTAAAACGTGGTCATTTATCAAAATCTCAATATGCGATTTTTAGCGCGATCCCTATAACTCCCTTACCAAGGATAGCGGGAGGTAAAAATAGTATGAAAAGCATGCATGTGTCATTTCCCGAACTTGGCCTCGTATGTTAACAAATTGCCATATAAAAATAAAATAAATAAATATATCATCACGGCTTATTACCCATCGCTGGGTATGCCAATCTGCTTTGTACACAGATTTCTGTAATGATGAAGTATTTGTACCGTGCGGGCGCTTACCAGGCGTCACCTCACGGGCACTCATTGCTGGCGTGGAGAGTGCACCACAGGGGTCAATATTATGATACTTGTTTTTAAATTCACTATTATCATCCTACGACTTGTTTATTTATAATATTTACTTACATTTTACTTATGTACTTTTTTTCGTTTCAGGTAAGTTCGCTACGCCATAAATTCATTTTGCTGGTCGACATTCGTAAGTTTAATATAATTTTTTTTATTAAGAAAATTTTGTTTTGCTGAGAAAAGATTACTTTATATCAGTTTTTTTTTTTTTTTTGAATCTTCATAGGTTGTTTTTAATTATGTATTGTTGGTAATACAATTTTGTACAACGTTTCGGCTCTGATTATAGCCATTTTCAAGTCAAACAATGTTATAATACATATACTCAAAATTTTTAAATGAGTTATCAAATAGAAAAATATTTTTGACTTGTATTATAATATCGTTTGACTTGAAAATGGGTATAACCAGTGCGGAAACGTCGTTCAAAATAATAAACAAATAAAAACAACTCATGTAAAGAAAATTTTGTTATGTACGAAAATAAAATATACATTCGTTTAGCATACATGTTTCTCTGATATTGTTTCTACATAATGTATTCTCATTGTTATAATAGTAAACAACTATATAAGAACTTGGATACAAATGCAATTATTAGAACTGTAGATATAATTCTGGTAAACGGCTGTAATATTTAGGTCTTTGGAGATTGTTATAATAATTATACGATTACATATTCGTATATGTACGTGTGGCCGTATATTATTATAAATATAATTGTTCAAATCACATAACAATACATTTCATATGTATTATTCATATTCCCGTCAAAATATTATTTGTACCTACGAGTAGACAATAGATCCAAACATGCACACACAAAAAACGCAATATTTTATTCATTCTATTATTTTAAATTACAAATATTACGGTACTAAACACCTTAGAAAATTGCCTCCTCCAAAAAACGATTGTAATGAATGGTAAGCAAAGACACAGGACTTTAACCTCTTGTAGGCGTTTTAAGGAACTCTTCTCTTCGTTATAATGCGAGATTTAAATTGGAAATGTGTTGGTGGGCAGACAGACAGGATAAAAGCTAATGCTTGCAACTCAAATGCACTCAATAAATCTAAAATTGCACTCAGGAAACTGCAATTCAGAGTTGAGTGAATCACTATGTTTTTTTAGAGTAATTTGATGGGAATTTTTACCGACTTAGATTTTTCAATTAAGTGCCTATCAGAAGTAATATCACAAGACTTTCTGATTTTATCGATAAATTTGTATTTTGCACGAATTTTTTTGCTTAGCAACAAACACGAAAGCAAACTGCTTGGTAAATCCTGACTCCGAAGGAGGAGAGGTTTTACTTAATGTCAGTTTGCTTGAGAGATTTTGCTTAAAAGCAAAGCGAATGAGTGCTTAAGAATAAAAATATATCTGACTATTTCACTCATAAATTTATAAGCCAATCCAAATTCAGGATTCTACCTAGTTACCAAGTTTCATTTCGACAAAACACCGTCACAAACAATTTTCACTCCCATTAAGCCAATAAGATGTTGTATTTTTAAAAGTAAGTGAGTTTTGATAAGCGAATTTTTTTTGACATTTTAGAAACATATTGTTTACATACATGTCAAAGTGTGTATATTTTCAGTGTTTTTATTAAAAACGAGTCGATTCGGACAGGAATCTATTTAAAACGTTGAAAAAACAAACTTAAATATAACACCTCAAAAAACAATAAAAATAAATAAATATATCATCACGGCATATTACCCATTGCTGGGTGTGCCAATCCGCTTTGTATGCAGATATCGGTAATGATGATGACATATTTGTACCGTGCGGGCGTTTACCAGGCGTCACCTCACGGGTACTCATTGCTGGCGTGGAGAGTGCACCACAGGGGTCAATTTTGTGCCATTTAAAATTGGAAATATTTGGCGTCGGTCGGGATCGAACCCGGTTCCCCAGATTCGCGACCAGACACTCAGGCACACAGCCACAAGACCCCATAAAAATTAGAAGATTTTTGTGAAAAAAAAATACATATATAAATGATACCTGATTTTTATTTTGGAAATAGTCATCCGAATACCATTCGTGGTTAAATTTTATCCTGGAAAAATTTTCCGATTGCTTTACTCGTTTGACAACTCGTGAATTTTTTGTCAATGCCACTGAATAAATTGCTACGCAACCAGCTCTCGTAACAATCTGAATTTTTTTCCGGCAAAAATTTACCACTTATATTATATATGAGAAAATCAGAGAGGTCGTGTGGTATTTGGTGGGGTAAATTCCAAAGACAATGCAAAATGTATAAGTATAACAGTATAATACTGTTCCCATTGGTTGAATTTTAAAGTGTTTTGTATCATGATTGGTTAAAAATTAGTCGTTGGAATTTATCACAATAATCCCCTAGGATAATTATATTAAGTTTTTATCCTCCACTTTATTACAAATCAGAAATATTTATCTCATATATCTTGCCTCCCTAAAAATGTGGTGCATATTTCAAAAAGAAATTAGTAATGTTATTTCGTGCAAATTGATTTATAGTTTCTCAGTTTTTGAGGAATGGTTTATCAGAATGTGTAAATTAAATTTAAGGAATTTGAGACTTAAGAAATCTTATAAGTTTAATTAAGATAAAAGTTATAGGTTTCATTTAAGAAACTGATAGATTAATGTTAATGTTTGACTATCCTGTTGCAAGATTTTTATTGAAATTTCACTAAGAAAATATAATTTATTCACAATTATTATAGCAATATGTCGATTTTTAACCTTTTAGAGGTTGTGAAATACGTCATACCTAACTGTAATGACAATCTCTTGGGTGGGAAATTACACACTCTTCCACCCCATGGATAGGAAATGTTTATGTAGGGTTACTAAAAATGAACAAGCGGAAGACGCACGTCATCAATAAATATTACTAGATAATGACGTCACTTATTACTACGTTCACATGGGGTACTAATTTATTCTAGAAAATGCAATGCATGTTGCATAACTTACTGTATACAATACATGCATGTAAGTAATTAAAACAATTAACAACAATACTAAACTATTTTTGAAAATAATAATGCAGATGAATTATCGTGTATACGTATTAAAACAAACCAATAATATTCAGGGCCTGGTTTAGGTCGTCATAGTTCTAACCAAGTCGCTCTAAAAACTATAATAAAATCGAGAATAAAATGAGAAAATTGTGTGCCCCCCAAAATATGTGCGCCCTAGGCTGCAGCCTAGACAGCCTATCTGGTAATTGGGCACTGCAGTAATTCTGTAGCACAAAACACAACTCACAAATACTTAACTCATAATTAGTACAATAGGTAGATAAACTAGAACGACATATTATATTGATATATTTTATTGACAGCAAATTGACAGACAGTTCACGAAAGAAAAAAATTTCTTTACTGAGTATTATACATTCCACACGAATGTAATACAACGTTTTATCCAACACTTTTTTAAAAACTCATTTTTACCTCTCACTAAGAGAGGTATTGTATTTATGCTAAAAATCGCATATCCAGATTTTAGTGAATAAGCACATTTTAAGGTCCCTAGAATCCGATTATAACATTTTTACGATGATGTCCGTATGTATGTGTGTGTGTGTGTGGATGTTGGATTCACGATTTCTCAAATACTATAAGACTTAAGACATTTTTACCTACGGATTCCTCAGTCTAACAATAATGGGAAGAATTGATTAAGTTTTAGTAACAATTGGACAACCGGAAGTAGTAGTTACAAGAAAAAAATCATCTAAATATTATTTATCGAAAATTTATGTAAATACTTATATTAAAGAACGTTAAATTCTTTATTCGATAAATATAAATTCATTATTATATCTTCTATAGATTTAGAGATAAAGAAATGCATATAAAATAATTTGATGTAAAAAATCTCAGATCAAACTACTACAAGGAAAGAAATTCAAATGTTTGTATTTGACACATAAATGTCACTGTCAAAAATATTTGTATGCCACTGTCAAAAATATTTGTACATTATTATGAAGATTATGAAAATAAAAAAAAGTCAACAACGCAAAAGAATATACGTAAAAAAGAATATAAAAGGCATTTGCGAAAAAATGAATATAAAGAAAAAGAAAAGGAATGTAGAAAAAGAAAATTTCAGGATATTGAATTTAAAGAAAATGTATGTATTGTACATAATTTATATTAAAATATCCCATAAATTTTGCAAATATATGTGAGAATTATTTTGTAGTGAGACATGAATATATGTATTTGTATTTAAAAATATTTTTTGTTTTATGCGTACAACCAGGTAAAATATCTGGCCACATCAGATTTTTATGTTTTCATTCATCATTTGACACTGAGAAATCAATTGATGTATTCTAAATTACAAAGTAGCCACTGAATGGTTGTTACGGTTTTGTTATATTGTTATTGAAAAAAGTTTCCTATAGGGCGCGAGCAGACACGTGACTCGAGCGTCCTTGACGTGCTAGGAATCAGCTGATTTGTGTGCGCATGTCATTTTGATAAGAACAATGTCACTTTGACAAGACCAGTGTTTTGACTTATTTTAATTTTGAACTGTTGAGAAGTTATTATTTTTAATTTCATGTGTTTTACTGCCTGAAAATTGTACATTAATAACATTTTAGCAGTTTAAAATTAAAATAAGTCAAAACATTAGTCTTGTCAAAGTGACATTGTTCTTGTCAAAACGATATGCGCACACAAATCAGCTGATTCCAAGTATGTCAAGGATGTCCGAGTCACGTGTCTGCTCGCGCCCTATAATAATTACTATGTGTCATTAGGAATTATTTGAAAGAAAAATACATTAAAATGGGTGAAAATGAGGACCTTCCTTTAAAACGTATTCACTTAGAAGCACAAGCAGCATCTTTGAATTTAATTCCGAAGCAAGTAAC
Organism: Harpalus rubripes; assembly: GCA_963082715.1. NCBI lineage: Eukaryota > Metazoa > Arthropoda > Insecta > Coleoptera > Carabidae > Harpalus > Harpalus rubripes. Next base: position 7,850,019 of record OY720455.1, on the reverse strand, counting down.
CACTAATTCGTTTCATTCATCAGCCGTACATGACAGATATCATTGTGTAAAGATAAGTAACCTATTTTAGCATAAATGTTAATATTAATTTAAATAAATAAGTTTCATAATGTTAAATTATTTCAATAATAAAATAATTTTGTAAAATTGCTTTTTATTTATATTAAAAAACACAAAAATCAGTAATAATTCCTCCGTGACTTCTAAAATATTCTCTCATGGAGTGACTAATGTTGTACATTAGTTATTTCAAATGACCATAGTAAAAAGTATATTATGAGTCGGTGTTGGATAAAATAGTATACATACCTCTAGTGGGATTTTCCATTACCTAACCTAACAGAAAAAAAATACATACATAATTTAAGTGAACTAGTAAACTTAAAAATTGAAATTTTCTATAATCTGGAACTTTTTTGAGACAGAATGGTGTGAAAGATTGGCATTAAATATAAATCAACATTAGCGTTGAAGGCAGGAAATATAGAGTCAAGAATAAGTTTTTTTCTAAAAAAAAAAACAAAAATAACTGGTTTATTTTATGAAAATGTTCATCATTTATCCAAACCGAAATTGAACCACGATTACCATCTGTCTACACTTTCATATAAAACAATTCCACACTTTCAAATTAATTTTATTGGAAAAGTGTTAAGAAAAATGTGGTGTTAATTACCTATGTTTTTATACTTAACATTTCTCCAGGTAATTAAAAAGCCTGCTAATTAATCAAGCTGAAGAAATAAATCATGAGACAGAGGTAGGCTTTATTAGTGTTCAATTTGCTGTGATTTTGCAATGCTAATGTAGAAACTGCGTGGACGTCTAGGAACTAGTTCATTCTCAAGGACTGCTTAATTGAAATCAACTAGATAGTTGTAGATATTGATTTCTGCTAATCTTATTCTGACCCATAATTTAAATACTCAACACTATTCTATTTTCTTAATTTTATTTTTTTGCAATAAAGATTAAAGTTATATTTGAAGAGCATTGTGCCTATGACACTATTACGTAAACACACAACAGGCAGGGCTGGCAAAAACCAACAAAGTTTTTTTAAAAAACCCGACTGGTGTTTTTTTTTTTGGGTTTTATGGTACTTTTTTGGGTTTTATTGTGTTTTTTTTTTGGATTGTTTGGGCTTTATTATATATTTATTATGAACAATATTTTTTTTGTATTAATTGTACACTATATATTAAATTTGATATTCAAAATGACATTCTTTTTCGCATTTATGTACTTATCAGCTATTTTTCAACTAATGCGAAAATGCGACCATCTCAGCCAATCAGCAATAGCCTGTTACTTTCTTGCAGAAATAGAGTAAAATTACTTTAAGAATGAAACACTGACGTAGGGTCTTTTTGAACTTGACATCTTTACGTCTAAACACATAAATACCTAATCTGTGTTTAATTGGGTTTACACCTTCCGTTACCTTTAGGTAAGGGAGGTATTGTCTTTGGTCAAAAAATTCGACGAGTTTTTAATGAATAAGCACGTTTTATGGTCCCTAGAATACGATTTTTTTATTTCTACGATGATGTGTGACGATTCTTTCGGATTGCATAACTCCAATACTACCTTTCCAAAAATTATAATTTTACAACCGTATGAAGAATTTAAAGATTTTAATAGTTTTTCTTGAAAAACGCTGTTGAATATCATTTTTACCTTCCGTCATCTTTAGGAAAGGAAGGTATTGTCTTTGGTCAAAAAAAAATCGGTGGTGAGTTTTTGATGAATAAGCATGTTTTAGAATCCATGGAATAAGAGGAGATTAGATTTTGGTTATAATTGGTCAACCGGAAGTACCCTCATTTTAAGATTTTAACAGTTTTTCTTGAAAAAACACTGTTAAATATCATTTTTCCAAATTTAATGTTACCTATTATAAATATTAAAGAATATTTTATTATCTATACGATTAGATTACATTTTATACATCATATTCACTGGATGCAGAGTTAAAAAATTATAAAGAAATTAAATTTCATAAAGCAGCTAGCTATGCTATAATCATGGAAACCGCTACTATAGCCGTGTTCCTTCGGGTTGTGATTGTGATTTTGTGAATCCTGATTAATTTAATCGTGATCCCTTTGAAACAGGATTTAAAAATTATAGCAAGAAAACAACACAATCTAGTGTCAAATGTCAATGTCATATGCAGACTAATGCAAACTATCCTGCTTTATTTTATAAATAATCAACTGTCTAGTGTTATATTCAGAATTAAAAATGGGTTATATTGAAGTAAAAAATAATGTTGTTGGTAAGGAATATGAAGTATGTTTATTTCAAAGAAATCTTTTTGTGGTTCATTACACGCTTTTGTAGAAAAATCTTATTTCCCTTGATGCCACAAACCCCACATTCGTAAATTTCTACGCTCGAAATAGTATATTTTCAATTTGTTCTGAACTGAATCCATGTGAATCACTCAAAAAGGTTTATTCTGAAGGGAAGAGGGAATGTTGTCTAGTGATCACAAAATGAGAAAGTGGGGATAACGAATAGGAAACGTAAAAACATTATTCTTCTTAATCATTATCACTTTTATCATTTAGATCACGAATCACAGCCCGAAGGAACATGGCTTATATATTAAGGAAACGCTGATTGACAGATGTCAGTGTTAAGTGCAATTGACATGTTTGTGTTATAATTTTACTGGAAATATAGGCCCGTATTCTTACCTTTTGAAGTAGCGCTACTTCGGAAGTAGCGATTTCTCGATTTTTTAAATTTAATTTAATTTTATAAATAGACAAGAATAGGTAACATTTTTTTCTAAATTAAATCTATAGTATTTGAAATAAGCGGTATTCACAATTTAATTTATTTTTATTTCTTTAATTTGTAAGATTAAAGTTGACATTTGACAGTTCAAGTAGCGATTTTTCGGAAGTAGCGCTACTTCAAGAGGTGAGAGTACAGACCATAGAGTCTATTAGGTACATGAAACTTTCTGTATTGAATTTGTACAAAATACATAGAACTGACAGAAGGTAATGTACTTGAAATATGGAATCTTGTGCAAGAAACTTTTGAATGAAATTTGTACAAAATATATGGAACTGACGGCAGGTAATGTGCTGGCCACGTCAGTTTTTTTCATATTTAATGTTATTATAAATATGAAAGAATATTTTATTCTCTATACGATTTGATATCATTTTATACTTTAAATTCAATGGATATAGTTAAAAAATTAAAAAGAAATTAAATTTCATAAAGCATCAATTGACTTAGTATGTTTATGTTAAAATTTTCTGGAAATATAGAAACTTTATGTATGGAATTTGTACAAAATGCATAGCACTGATTTAAGGTAATGTACTGGAAATATGGAATCTTTTTCAAGAAACTTTCTGTGTGGAATTTGTACTAAATACATAGAACGGACGGAAGGTAATGTGCTGGCCACATCAGATTTTCTTAAAGAAAAACCCGACCAGGTTTTTTTGAGTTGTGGAAAATAAAACCAGTTGTGCAACAGGAAGTATGCAGATTTTGAGAGTGAAGAAAAAATGTACATATTTGTTTTTTTGCTAATTTGACATTTGGCCATATTTTTTCAATCAGCCTGTATATCAGCTCCCCACTGTCGATGTAGATATACAAACGAATTTATCTTATTATTAGTTGAGAAGCAACCACGTGCAATAGGCTACTTGCGTGGTACTGAAAATCTGATATCTATCACAAAATACCTAACGTAATGTTGAAAACGTAAGTAAAAATATAAATTTTATTTAAAAAAAATATATGTTTTTTAATAAATTAAGAAAGATGATTTTCTTTGACGTCATTATTTTGAACTGGAGAAAGGGATGCATATTTAAGAATGTAACCTATAGATGGCGAGCGAGTGCGAGATTTAATTTGATTTTGACATTAGTTCATTTTTCTGTCACTGTCTCTCTTCTTTATTATTTACAATTTGCGTGGTTTCTGTTACTTTTATTACGTATTTCGATTTGTTAAGCAGGATTTTGAAGGATTTTAATTTAGCTTATACTCGTACAAGATTACAATGACAAACGAAAATATTAACCTCCAAACTATTATACAAACATCAAACAGATGATCTATCATGTTTAAATTACCCGCACATGCCGTTGCTATTGGACATACCGATGTTATTGCTTTACGGCCATTCATTGGTTCGGCATAATTCTACGTCATACACGGCGGTAATTTAAATATTAAAATTTCCTTAATTTTTTTCTGGCCAATTAATGAAAATTTGGCCAAAAGAAAAAATATGGGTAGCAGGTTTTTATCGTCTCTTCAAAAATATTAAATAAAAAATGGCACGCAAGTAGCCCATTGTTTCTTAAGTGACCATTATTGTAATAATTTGGGGCTAGTTCCAAATGGAAGACAACATATAAATAAAATAAATATATCATCACGGCTTATTACCCATTGCTGGGTGTGCCAATCTGCATTATACACAGATGTCGGTAATGATGAAATATTTGTACCATGCGGGCGCTTACCAGGCGTCACCTCACGGGCACTCATTGCTGGCGTGGAGAGTGCACCACAGGGGTCAATTTTGTGCAATTTAAAATTGGAAATATTTGGCGTCGACAACATATGTTTTTCGGTTTAACCAGTTTAATTAATTTTGTAATATATTTCATTTAAATTATCTTTATTTTTCATTAGTTTGGTTTAGAATGTATTATAAACTATTGTTTTTTAATGATGATCCTATCTTCATCTTCAAAAGTACTCGCAGCATACTTGCATCCTGAAAATCGCCATACAGATTGAGATTCAGATCATTTTTGTATCAACATTACCTATTTCCTGAGATGAAAAAGCAAATCTTTTCGAAATAGGCACAATATATTTTTCAACACGAACACGATACACGAGTAAAAATGTCACAAGTATAATTCAATAAAGGAAACTGGAAGCCACAATAAAATCCTAAAAAAGAAACGATTTTAGTGAGAAGGAATCATATGACTGATTATTATTCCTAACATTTATTCATCGTACATCCACGTGCCGTCCTGGGCGCTCTTGGAGAGATAATACATGTCATCGTCGTCCTCTTCGTAGTCGTTGTAGTTGTCGTAATTATCATAGTTGTCGTAGTTGTCATAGTTTTCGTAGTTATCATAGTTGTAGTTGTCGTCGTCGTAATTGTCGTAATTATCGTAATTGTCGTAATTATCGTAATTGTCGTAGTTTTCGTAATCGTAATCGTCTTCGTCGTATTGTTGACAGGTGTTATAATTACAAACGGCGCCCTTCACTCTACGCCTTTGACATTGCCGACATTTGCGAGGACGAGGGCATGGACCACTAAAATTAAAGTTTTTATTGGATTAGAAGCTTGCCGTTATACGAGATGCTATCCAAAATTTCCGAGGTATTAATTTTATGGAGGGTGGTAAGGCGCTATTTCCGATTTTCTCGCTAGGTGCCTTTACTAGACACCTTTGGGCAGTGGCGTACCAAGGCTGGCCATAGGTGGTTAGGGGGTGTCAGAAAGAAAAAAAAAAACACCCCCAAAATTGTGTAGTGTTAGAAAAAATACATAAATTTGCGCTGGTCTGTCAAAGTGGAAAGTGTTCGCTACTTGCAGTGAAATGTGACTGGAGAGTACCGACTATTTATTATTTTTATCAGAGAGTGCAGGGTGTCGTGCTGGTGTACTGTGCCTGTGCGTATACGTGAGATGTGCGAATGGCGCAGTGGAGCCAAGGAGGGGGGTATGGTGAGATGCGGTGTGGAGGGGTGATCAGCTTTGAGCTACCGTGTCCGTATTCCGTATTGTTACTCACTGATGAGGCTATTTCCAAATTTGCAAAGTGAAGTGAAAGTTGCTAAAATGTCTTTGCGACAAATTGTCGCGCGCAGAATCGTCTGCGAGGAATTGTCGTGCGCTAAACTGTCTGCGCGAAATTGACGCGACACCTAGGTAACCAGAACGAGTTGTGATTTCACCAAAGTTCTTATTGAAAGGCTGTTTGTTTATTTTTTTAGTCTTTGTTGTTTTCTTTATAAGATTATTCTAAGAGTGTTTCTAAATAATGTAAAAAAATAAAAATTCAATGTGATAAAATTATTAAGTTAAAAATGTCAACATTATTGATTGTATTATTTTAGTCCACAGAGTTTGATTTGATCAGTTTAGCTAATACGCTTCCCAAAAATTTAAGAGGGCTTGGCATGTTTACTACACTATTAAAAATAAAATTAAAATCAAAATGTTTACACGCAAATTAATTTATTTGCAGTATATTAAACCTGTATATAAAAATAATGTTGCCTTTTTTTATCCACTTATCTCTGTTCAAACAGCAGCACTGCACTAGAACTGAATAGCCAGTTAACTTTTAGTTTATTTAAAAATTAAAATCAAACAATCTGAAATTGACAATTTTTTTATGAATGAATTATAACACCTCAAAGGTGTCTTAACATTGACAAGTCCTTAATTTTCAATTTATTTCGCGGGAGAAGTTTAGAATGTTTTCATTAGAAAATATTCGCAAAATTCATTTCTGAGGGGGTAACAAGATAATATCCCGCCCCGGGTGCCACAAGACCTTGGTACGCCACTGCCTTTGGGATCTGTTTCCCAAGCCTCATCATTGGGGAAACGCTGGGCGGTCAATGTGATTTCTTTCGTCAGTAGATTGCGATTTCGTAACGACGGATATTAAAGAGCAATATGTTAACATCAAGTTCTGTTTCCTGTTAGGGAAATTAGCAGCAATGCTTGAGACAGCTTACAAAAAATCCGGATCAATTTCTAACTGTTCTTTTAAATCCTGGCCCACACTCAAATGGTTGACTCTCTGGTCGTTGAAAAGCCAAAGTGGAACGACACTTTTCATCTTCAAATTTTCAGTCAGTTTTCGTTGGCATAAACTCCAGGATATTTCAGTGAATTCCTCCAATTCATCAATTGTTCTACGACGTCAGACACGATCGCATCACGGATTTTGCAATGTTTTCGGTCGTTCTGGAAGTCGAAAGACGTCCCGATTAAGGTTCATCTTTAATTGACTTTCGACTACTTTTAAAACTAGAAAACCACTAGTAAACCCTTGCTTGGCTCAAAACTTCTCCCCGTAAACTCTCCGAAGCATTGCGGCAATTTCTGCTGCTGATTTCCCTAACTACAATTTAATGTGTCTGATATTGCAAAATCGCCGAAGCCGACAAACAGCATTTACGAAAAAAAATCACTGTGACCGTTCAGATGTTTCTAAACGATGACTCTTGGACAATAAGGCGCGAGCAGACACGTGACTCGAGCGATCTTGAAGTGCTTTTCATCAGCTAATTTGTGTGCGCGTGTCACTTTGACAAGAACAGTGTCACATTGACAATACTAATGTATGACTTATTTTTGTTTTGAACTTCTAAAATGTTATTACTTTACAATTTTCAGACAGTAAAAATTTAGCACATGAATTTAAAAATTAGTATATTAAAGAATGTGTTTTATAAGACATGTTTTTTTCGCACGCGTCAAAATTGACAAGTGCGAAAGAAAGTCTTATAAAATGAGTTCTTTATACTATTTTCTATATTTTGCGCCTTCTACAATAACATTTACTTACTCAATTTGTGATTATATTTGTAACCATTTGTAAATTTTCATGTAAATAATCTTCCCTAAAAAAAAAAAAATAATAATTTCGACTTTATATTATTAAAATGAATTGTCAATTAACTGAAAATAAATTAGGTAAAAATGGGTTAAAGAAACGTCATTTAGTACCAACCGTCTAAAACAAAAAATTGCGTATCGATATGAAGGTCATTACGATACGCAATTGCGTATCGTAATGACTTCATTATGAACGCAAAATATAAAAAATAATTTTTAGATAGTTAAAAATTAAAATAACTCAAAAGATTGGTCTTATCAAAGTGTTATTGTTATTGTCAAAGTGACACGTGTACACATATCAGCTGATTCCAAGCACTTGAAGGTTGCTCGAGTGTCTACTCGCGCCCTATAGACCCAAAAGGATGTCTAGTAAAGACTCCTAGCGGGGAAAATTGAAACTAGCTCCCTATCGCTTTTCAGAAAATAATTCTCGCAAATTTTGGAAAGCACCTCGTAGATGTGTTTTCTGTAGGATATATGACATGTTGAATAAAGAAAACCTACACTTTAAATTATTTGCCCATCTGCATTTTCATGAATGACTTTTTTTCTGTTTCTTTAGCATGAAGAACAAGATTTTTCCAATTTTTTATAATATTATTTCTTCTCACCCCTATTCTGTAAGAAAGTTGCTAAGTCTAAGCAGTATTGCTAAAAACTGTATCCATTAGGAACAAATGTAATCTTTAGTGTTTGTAATAATTATTATTGGTCAGGGCCGCGCCGTGGGGGTGGGCAGGTTGAGTCCCGCACAAAGGCGCCTGACTTTGAGGGGCGCCGTTTCAAGATAGTAAAGTAAATAATAGTAAAATTACTATAAAACTTACAAAGTAACGTGATAGAAGTTAACAATATATTTTTTAATTTGTTTGCATTAGAGCTCTAGTTATAAGTAAAATAATTATCATATCAATCGGTTCAACATTATTCTAGCATTGTTATATTGAAATAATATCTATGAAAATGTTGATTACAACAATGAATATAATGATTATAACTCAATAATATTGATTACAAGAATGAATCCCACAATAAATCCAAATTTAAATACCCATTATCATTTTGCGAAGATTCAAATGTACATACAATTCTGAAATCTGTTGTAAAATTGTTGATTACAACAAACGATTTTGATTATAACCTATTGCTTACAAGAATGAATCTAGGAAAATTTCATCAATATATCCAGCATTTTTGAAGAACAAAAAGTATAGTTTAAACTTTAATTTGCAAATTTTACATCATGAGGGGAAGGGGCACTAAAATGTAACATAGCACAAAGGCGCCTAATACCCACGTAGTGGCCCTGTTATTGGTTATTTGCTATAGCAGTGTTGCTAAGAGTTACCAATTTTGTTACAGAATTGTGGTGATTGTCTTTTTGACTTTAGTTTTCACTATTAATTCCATTTCATCGAGCAATGGGTTCAAAACCGCAAAAAGTACAATACGAAAAAGCAGGTGGTCAAATACGGTAATAAGCGTCTGTGAGATGAATTTCGGTTTTGGTTTCTTACCCAAGACTATGATAAGCGTCACACCAATTGAGAGGCATGTGTAGCACGGTGAGGATGACCTTACAGGGCAGCATGAGCAGGTGCAGGACGATGTCGAGCGAGAAGCAGAAGCCGCGGAAGGAGCATTTAATGACTTGCAAGAAGACAAGGACAAAGGGCGCGTAAATCATGCACAGCACGGCGATGTGCACGGGGCTGACTTCTGCTTGGGCGTCTCTTAGCACTGGACATCCTGGATCTACAACAATACAAAACTTTATTAAATATAAATAATAAATGCATCTGAGTCTGAGTGATTCGGAAGTCACTACAAGCGTAAGCTATCAAGCTATAAATCTATTGTAGGAGTAAGGGAATTGATATTATAAATACTACCAAATAAAATTGTCAGTAACAATTACTGAGTTTACATGCAGTTTTCAAACCGTTTTCAAAACGTTTTTAGTTTTGAAAACGCCATATATACAGTGTCAAAACGGTTTTGAGTTATCTCAAACCAAAACTAAAACTCATGGGTTCGACTTGAAAACTAGTTTCAAAACTACTCAACGTTTCTGTCACTTTGTGTTACTTGGTATTACTAACTTACAAATAAACTGACAGTTGTGTAGTTTTAGTGCGTAGTGGTACAAAATAGAAGAAATAATTGGAATAATAGCAAAACGAAGAATTTGGAGTGAAGAGGATTTGTCACCAACATCGGCCAAATGTGCATGCGCCGAAACTGTTTTCAAATCAATCTGTAAACCTGTTTTGAAAATTACATGTAAACAGTTTCGCGTAATTTTGACTGAAAACTGAAACCATTTTCAAAACTGCATGTAAACGTAGTAAATATAACAAGACAGTGAGAATAAATTGAAAAATCTGGAAAATTATTTTATTTTGGAATCATAAACTTGTTTATCCGCCCTCAAAAACGGGCGCAATTCGGCTTTTATCGCCCGAGAGCTTATAAAGTTGCCAAGCAACAGCTAGTCAAACGTTAAAATCGTCGTTTTCAGATAAATGTCAGACAACATAATAAATTCGATAAATCACATTTGTTAACACCGCTGCTTGTAAAACTATTCGTATACGTCTTTTTACTTCTAAGGAATCAATTTGCTCTGGGCAGCGTCAAATTCATTCGATATTTCTTTTGAATAATCGATATCTTCCATTTTCATTTGACACTAAATTAAAATTTGTTATAAACAAACAATATAGCTAGAAACCACAGCATACTAAAAATTCACAACGCCAGCACAACGATACCAAATATATACCCATTGAATCCTTTAATTTCGAGAACCAAAATAAAATAAAACATTGTATGTACCACGGGCATAATCAAGATTATAGCACTCGGGAAAATTAAAACTCTCCGCTACGCATCGATCTTTAAACATTGACCTGTGCTACAATCTTTTGATTATGCCCTTAATACATAAATATCTATTCTAATTTATCGAACTCTCGAATTATATTTGGATTATTTTTTGATCCACAAGTTTCAAACAACGGAATCAGGCTGTCATGCTATTGTAACGCTATGTATTGTCGTAATTAACTAGCTTCATTCATTTACAAGGCTCAGTTGGTAGGTCTGTATTAACATTGACAACTTGAGCACACTTTGACAATGCAAAATAAATAATCAAAAGACATAATTACTAATTATGGTATTTCTAGAAGTGGTTTCTATAATTTTTTGGTTTATTTTATTATCAGAAATGGCACAAAATTGACCTTTTTCACTCATTTTACTTATTTGTTGATTACTATCTGACATATGTCAACAAAAACAAAAGCTACAGACATTATTCCCGGGAATAATCTCTAGAGCTTTATTCTCAGTATAATAATGACAGTATGGCACAAAATTGGTCTTTTTCACTCATTTTACTTATTTGTTGATTACTATCTGACATATGTCAACAAAAACAAAAGCTACAGACATTATTCCCAGGAATAATCTCTAGAGCTTTATTCTCAGTATAATAATGACAGTATTGGTTAAAACGTAGACACGTGACACAAAATGGAACATTTCAGTGGTTGTAAGAAATGTCAAAAAATAATCAAGATGAAATGACAGTGTTTCAGAAACAAATCAATTCAGGTATTTCAAATTCCCGCGTATGGAAAGGGCATTATTGTTGAAGGTGTTGACAGTGCCCAACAGGTAAAATACAAATCATGGCTACGCTTTTAGCTTTTTCTAAAGCAGAAGTGCAATAAGCAATCATCAGATTTTTGTAGCCAGAGAGTGTGAAGCTTCGTATAATTCATCAAAGAATGTTGAGAAAAGTGTAAGAATAGGTAGAGACTTTTACGAGTGGACGATCACTGAAAATGAGGTAAAAAAGCGCATTTTTGGTTGACGGTTGAATGAGAAGTGTATTGAAAAGCAGGATTATTTAAAAAATATCGTATCAATCTATCTGTAACTGAATAATACATCTCTGCTGGAATAACTGACTTATTAGAATAATACACCATTGTGGCGTATCCGTTTCTGGTAGTCCCCCTTTAGCAAATTGCAGTGCACCCTTGGGAAATTTATTGTGGAGCGTTACAAGGTACAATAGCGCCTACGCACCCTGTTGACATTTTATGAAAATAATTCGTCAATATTGGTGATTTGTTGGTATTACTTGACTGTTAGTATGATTGTAGGGATGATGAAAATAATTGGAGATACAGTCGAGGTAAACAGTGTTTATTAAATAGTCATTTAATTAACTTTCCTACGTTTCGATTCCAAATGAATCATCATCAGGGATAGTTAAAGGACAGTTGGAAAATAAGATCATTACATTAGGCACGCATTTTATTACCTATGATATTTTTTGACGACATTGTCATCCTTACAATTTTGATTTCGTAATGTAATGATCTTATTACTTTAACTATCCCTGATGATGATTCATTTGGAATCGAAACGTAGGAAAGTTAATTAAATTACTATTTAATAAACACTGTATACCACGACTGCATCTCTTATTATTTTTTATCATCCCTACAATTGGTGATAATAATTATTGTCACGTTCAATATTGACAATGTGAAATGTGGTGTAAATTGCAAATTTTACATTGTTTTTTCTTCGTAAAATTATAAAAAAGTGATTGATTTTGGTCTCATTATGTAGTTTTTAATTCTGAATAAGTTTTATATTTCCAACTTTCTTTTTAAGAGTAGGTACCCTCGCATCTCGTCTCGTCTTGTAGCGTTATGCAAGACCAGGGCCACTATTTTGTAACTAGAAAGTCATAACGAATATGAATTCAATGGCAAGCGCGGCATCTTAATTTTCTATTCAGATTCACGTATTCTATCGAATTGTGTAAAATAATCTGTTGGTCTTGAAATTTTAACATTACCACGCAGTTTTATTTATAAATTTACCAATATTTGCTCTCAAATTCTTCCGATGGTAGTTTAAAAGGATCATCGTATCTTTAATCTTCTTCTCTTCATCTTTAAATTTTGAGCAATATTTCTTTTCATAATTTCCTCACAATAAAAGGAAATAAATAAACGAGCCACCCTGCTAAAAGTATTATTTATAATCTTCGTCCAGAAAGACGATGATCGAATGAAATTTCTAATAAATGTCACTGAAAAGCCTATTCTACAATGGAATACGCTATTCGAAGGCTCCAGACCTCTCGAATTGCTTATTTAGTGCAAAATGGCTACCTTTACTGTTGGGGGGGGGGGCGTTTCGTATTTCATCTGAATTGGTATTCGTTATCGCTTTCTAGTTACAAAATAGGCGTCCAGAACGAGATTGCGGATCCGAAAACGAGATGAGATCGATATTTTACATTTCTCGCCTCGCCTACATTACATTACATGAATTCTGTAATCGATTATTGATTACTGTAAAATATCGACGAATAATCGATTATCGATTATTTAATGGATAATCGGTCAAACATTAGCGATTATTTGATTATTAATCTATTATCGATAATTATTTATCCATTTATCATTCTTCATAAATTGCACTTATAATTTATTTTACAGGAAATATTATAAAAAGAAATTAGGTAATATTATCAGATATTTATTATATTAAAATGACCATAATAAGAAGTTTGGAATATGCGCCTATTAAGATAAAAATGCTTAAAAATATTCGAAACTTTAATTGTTATTTCTAAGATTACTTCATTCATAGCATTTTTTAACATTTATAAACCTTTGAATATTATCGTACATTTAAATATAATAATATATATTATAATCGATTATCGATTATAAAATAACCGATTGTCGGGTATAAAATAATCGATTATCGACTATAATCGATAATCGGTACCCGATTAATCGATTATTAAAAACAAAAATCAACGTAATCGATTATTTTTTGATTAATCGATTATTTTTCCCAGCCCTGCTCGTAACGTTATGGGAGACGAGATTACGAATCCGAAAACGAGACGCGATCGATATTTTACATTTCTCGTCTCGTCTCGCGTGCATCACTACATATAATAAAATTTTAAAAAATAACATTGTATTTTCTATAGACTTCTTTCGCATGGAATATAAGATCAGGAAATAATTTTTAAAAAACCACCGGGTGTAGGGGACCGTGGTTTGGGGAACCATGTTCTAGTTAGACTTTAGTTCTAGAGTAGAGTGTACTGAACTTTATATGAAATACAAATGGGAATCCTTCTTCACAATAGTGCGTAAAGATGCGCAACAAATGTTTAATATCTATGAACTATGTAATTTGCTTAAAATTAGTCAATTTCACAAAACATTTTCATGGTACGTTATATCATATAACATAACTATCCATAAATAATTCTGTCTAAGAATACTAATGTATATGGTCTTTAAATTGTAATTTAAGCAAGCAATTTATAATATTAAACATCTGTTGAAATAGAAGAAATCCACAAAACTTTTCTGTAGCATAAATTATCACAACGCTAAATACAATACAGTACAACTGAAAAGGAGAGAGTTACGAGTTTAAATACAAATTTTAATTGTGTTCTTTATCTTAAATAAACTTTCTGGCAAAAGCTTTTCAATATAGAAGCAGGAATTGTAATTCAAATGAAAACTTTTGCACGAATTTGAAAATGTCATGTTGACGTTTGTGATATTGAAGTTTCTGAAAGTTCTAGATTGTAAATAATGAACTAAATAATACCTTGTTTTAATTGTAATTATAGGTCTGTCAGATGTGAAGTAAATGAGCATGCCTTCATTATTTACAACTATTGATTAAATGATAAATGTCACAGCGTCAAACATAACCTCTCGCTTTTCCAGTGTAAAAAGCTAATAAATTCTTGTACTTACTGCCGAATAAACTGTCTAGCATAATGCATTTATGCTAATGTGTATAAATTTATTTTTTGTTACTAATTGATTTTGTATTTCTTCATCTTCCGAAAAAATAAGGCTGTTGGTTTTTTGACTGCTGAAAAACAATGAAGAGTATGCCTACTTCAAAATCAAACTCTTTTTGACGTAAGCGAGAATTTTTTTGCTATTTTCCTAAAAATAATGCAAATATAAGCTCCACTCGTTCCTTGTAGATATTTCTGAACAATTCCATCTAGAAGAAGGCTAAAACAGACATTCTTGATACAATTTGAAGATGAAATATTTTTGATTCATACCTTCTTGCTTTGCAAGATTCAAAGTATACTTTTCATGTATGAATTTGGAATATATTAACATCTGGACTAATGATTTTTATTATTAAGTATTGTTTGGTAATGTATTTTAATATCGTTTTTGATATTTGTTATGTGAAATTTTGAATGTTTCAGAAACAAAATATAGTCCAGACCACAACAAAGTATAGTCCAGACAAAATTGTTTTTTATTTATTATTTTCTATTTGAACGCGGTCAACGCGGTGTTAAATATGGGATTCCCCTGCTTCGTGTGACAAATAATTCCCCCTGTTTATTTATCTCTGTATTTATCATCTATTTAGTACGAAGATGAAGCTTCTTACATTAATCTAGTGGTAAAAAAATTATCGGGATGATAAGGAAAAAATCTGGTGTGACCACCAAAATACCTCCCGCTATTTACCGCCCGAGTCACAAAAAAGATTAAGCTAATCCTTAGTTTTGGATTAGCAAATTTTACTCTAATTTTGGCAGTTTATTTCTTAAATTATAGTCTAATCTAATCCAAGTAACTACCTTTTTACCTTCAGTCACCTTTAGGTAAGGAAGGTATTGTTTTTGGTCAAAAAATTCGATGATGAGTTTTTAAACAATAAGCACGTTTGAGGGTCCCTAGAACACGAATTTACTATTTTTACGATGATGTCTGTATGTGCGTGCGTGCGTGCTTGCGTGCGCGCGCGTTTGTGTGTGTGTGTATGTGTATGTATGTGTGTGCGTGCGTGTGTGTGTGTGCAGGCGTGCGTGCGTGCGTGCGTGCGTGCGTGCGTGCGTGTGTGTGTGTGTGTGTGTGTGTGTGTGTGTGTGTATGTATGTAACAAAATTTTCGTCTGCGATAACTCTAATACTACAGTTACAAAAATTATAATTTTTTCATATACTTCTTCGTTACATCCATATGAAGAGCTGATTAGATTTTGGTTACAATTGGTCAACCGGAAGTACCATCATTTGAAGAATTAAACAGTTTTTCTTGAAAAAACTATGTTAAATATAATTTTTTCACATTTGATGTTATTATAAATATTAAATAATACTTTATTCTCTATACGATTTGACTGCATTTTATACTTAATATTAAATGGATATAGAGTTAAAAAATTATAAAGAAATTAAATTTCATAAAGTAGCCATAGCTATGGAAACAGCTACTATATTAAGAAAATTCTGATTGAAAGATGTCAGTGTCAAGTGAAATTGACATAGTGTGTTTGTCTTATAATTTTACTGGAAATATAGGATCTTTTGCTTTCTGTGTGGAATTTGTATAAAATACATACAACTGCTTTAAGGTAATATACAAGAAATAATAATAATAAATCTTTTATTTCTGCAGATACATTACACTGTATATAGAAAACGACATAAAATAATAATTTTCTGTATGAAATTTGCATAAAATACATAGAACTGACGGAAGGTAATGTGCTGGCCACATCAGATTTTTTGATAATAAAATGAAGATTAAATTTTAAATACCTGGATAAAATAGAATTCACGAATCCAAAAATGAGAATTAGCTTAAACTTTTTGGTGAATCGTTAATTTTTATTAATCTAAATACATACCGACATATTTACATATGCTGGAAACTGTATTGATTTCCTTTCCTATTGTTCTATTTACATTTTTCTTTTTAAAACGTTACTATTATTAATTTGAAATGATTAGTTCTTTGTCAGTGACATTTGTCTGTTAGTAACATACATTTGAATAACTGCCAAGGAGTATTTTTTGTTTAAAGCGTAGGATCCGGGATTTAAATTATAAATAATTTTATAAATTTATCCATATAATATGTAGAAAAAGTATTAATGCAAATCTGTAGAAAATTTTATAATCTTTAATCTTTATAATAACATTAATGTAGAAAAAATAACATTTAAAGGTATTTTTCGAAGAAAAACTATTTTGAGCTCCTAGTAAAGTGTCATTTCCGGTTATCCGATTTACACAAAAATCTAATGGGCTCTTTCCATTACAGAAAAAGTTCAAAATACAAGGTTTCAAAATTTTCTGAATGCTAGTATTTGAGTTAGAGTAGAGGATCCACACACACATACACACAGACATCATTGGGAAAATGTTAAAATTGAATTCTAGGGTCCTTAAAACGTGGTCATTTACCAAAATGTCGATATGCGATTTTTAGCACGATCCCTATACCTCCCTTACCAATGGTAGCGGGAAGTAAAAATCTGATGTGGCCAACACAACACCTCCCGCTATTTCATTTTCATTAATTTAAATATACATACTTACATATTTAGTTATACTAGAAACTGTATTAAAATTCATTCCATATAACTATGGTTCTATTTACTATTTTCTTTTTAAAAAGTTACTAATATTAATTTAAAATGATTAGTGCTTTGACATTGACATTTATTTGACAGTTGCATCCATTGGAGCTGGAGATATGAATTGTGTAACCAAGGAGTTGTGCTTGCTTAAGCATAGGCTCCGGGATTTAAATTATACATAATTTTATAAATTTATCCATAAAATATATAGAAAAAGTATTTATGCAAATCTGTAGAAAATTTAATAATCTTTAATTTTTAAAATAACATTTGAAGGTATTTTTCGAAGAAAAACTATTTTGAGCTGTAAGTAAAGTACCATTTCCAGTTATCTGATTTACACCAAAATCTAAGGGCTTCTTCCCATATTAGAATAAGGTAAAAATACAGGGTTTAAAATTTTTCTGAATGATAGTATTTGAGTTAGATTGGAGCATCCACACATAGATACATACACACAGACATCATCGTGAAATTGTTAAAATTGGATTCTAGGGACCTTAAAACGTGGTCATTTATCAAAATCTCGATATGCGATTTTTAACACGATCCCTATACCTCCTTTACCGAGGGTAGCGGAGGTTATTGGCATCATACTCACGAAAGTTTAAATTGATTTCAAAGTAAATTCATTCAGTTCACACCCAAGCTTTCATTGCATTCAATACTTTCATGGTAGTATATATCTCCAATTTTTTGCCGCCATTCCTTTACGCCATTGGCGTGAGGACTAAAATATCCTTCAATTAATCACTTCATTCAAAATATCAACGTCCGTTCTGCTTGGGCAGCGAAATTCAATCCGCGTTATCTGTGCTTGTCTCGCATACGTGGTCAGTCATAGAGTGCTGTGCTTGGTAAAGTGGCACGAGAAGACGAAAGACGATCGCCATCGCATGCTGGGAAAGGTGGCTGTGCCTGTGAACATAGACGTTCACTTGTTAATTGTCCCGAGAGAACTTGGATAGTGAATAGTGGATGTACTTCATTGGTTTTCTAGTTTACAACTAGAAACTAGAAAGGGTCTTATAGATTGAAATACATATGCCCGTATGCACCAACAGAGAATAAATCTTGGAATAGCTATTGAATCCATATGATTTATTCATTCAATAAAATAAAATGCAATTCATCGCATGGATTTATGGAGGTCTTAAGTATTGATGTATTTATTCATTCAGTAGTAATTTGTAATCATTTTTGTTAGGGTTGGTAACAAAACCAAACCATAAATTAATTTTCAAAACGTCAAACGACCGTCAAACAGACGTCAAACTGCGTCTAACACAATAAAATTAACCTCACTTATGATATGAATTTGCTTGTCGCCGGTAGGTGAAGTAAAAATGTAAGTCAATGAAAACAATATATTTTTCCTTAAATAATAGTTTATTATATTTAATAATTGCAGAATAATATGGAATCTAAAAAAAGATGTCGATCTAAAAACTTCACAGAAAGGGAAAAAGAGGAGTTATGTGATATTGTGCAAAATTATTCTTCAATTATAGAAAATAAAAAAACGGATAATGTATCCGCAAAAAAAGAAGGAAACTTGGGAAATTATTAGAAATGAATTCAACGTAATACAAACTAGTGGTGAACGCAATATCAATCAATTACAACATTTGCATGATGAATGCAAAAGACGCGACAAAAATTTTTTTGCTGACTATAAGGTTTATAGTTGTATATTGTATATTTGACAATCATCAGTGGCAGACTTCCTATTAGGCTGTAGGCTGAAGTCTACGTAGGCAAAATATAGAGGGCAGAAAATTTTTCTGATAATAATTTTCAGCAAAAGTGATCTCAAAATTCAAATAAACAAAATTACCGCTTGTCTATTTTATTAATATAAATTTGGGTATATTTATGTCCTTTCAGGAATTATTTTTTAAGAATGGTTTTTAATTGTAACAAAAATTTCATTGATTACAACAATAAATATGTGATTCCATCAAAGAAAATAACCAATTACTTAAAAAAATATATTATAATACTTATTGTATTCTGATTACAACAACGAAATTTTTGATTACAATAAAGAAAATTTGATTGCAGTAATAAATACCAGTAATTACACAAAAATAAATTGATTATAATAGTTGTTGCAAAATCGTATATCTTTTGACACATAGATATTGAATCCGTAACCCTGCTATGGAACTGAATTTGATTCCATAAGTTTTTACTGGTTTATTAAATCAATAGTCGTAAATTATGTTGGTGAATTATAAATCATTCCATAACTTAAGTTATTGAATCCATAAGTCTTATGGAGTATTGGTGCATACGGGGGATAGTATATTTAATGTTTAAAAGGCTTTTCATGTAATAAATTGTTTGGTAATAGTAGATTAAGATGAGTGCAAGTGCTATTTTTATTTGATTTTAAATCAAGGGAAGAAAGAAAAGAATGCTAGCTGGCGGGATTTGAACCCACGATCTCAACATGTTGAGAGATTGTTTGGTTTTGTGGCAAAAGTAAATTTGTCAATTTCATAAATATTTGAGGAGGTAAAATGGGGTCTCGTAGCCGCGTGCCTGTCAGGTTGCGAATCTGAGGAACCGGGTTCGATCCCGGCCGACGCCAAATATTTCCAATTATAAATGGCACAAAATTGACCCCTGTGGTGCACTTTTACAATGAGTGCACGTGAGGTGACGCCTGGTAATAGCCCGCACGGTGCAAATATTTCATCATTGCCGATATCTGTGTACAAAGCAGATTGGCACACCCAGCAATGGGTAATAAGTCGTGATGATATATTTATTTATTCATATAAAATTAATAAATTTGTAAGAAAATTAGATTTTAAAATTTCTTTTAGTACATTTTGAGATATGGCAGAAACAGAAATTGTTAAAATAAAGACTACAGGAAAAAAAAACAGATGTCACTTTTTTAAATATTTAGTTTATTTTACCATTTATTTCTACACTCGTAAATCCATTTATGATAATTGTAAAAAACTTAATTGGTTTTATATGAATCATAATCTCATTAAAATGATAGCGTATAGGGAAGGAAGCGTGGTTTTTGCTGAATTTTTTGAGCCCATATACTTTGTCATATTCATATTGTTTTCTATATACACTATAGCATTTTCTTCCTAAAAAAAAACATTTTTTTTTGAAGAACTAAATCGTTGATATCATTTGATATTATGTCCTATCCGACTTTATTTTTTTGCGAAAACCTGATGGATTTGAATCAAGCGCGCTTGCATGAGCCGACCTTGAACCTACGTGCGCATGCGTGAATTTTTCCCACCTGTCGATAGCGTCTGTTGCTAACAAGCAGTATTTGAGTAAGGTAGTGTGTAGTGCTCTCGTCGGTTTTTCAATGCAAGGAAAATGACGGAACGACTGGAGCAACACTATTGCATCAAATTTAGCCTCAAACTGGTCGACAGCCAGGAGGAAACCATTCGGAAGATTCAGATGGTTTTCGGTGACGATGCTATGGGCTATGGGATTAAGTGGCAGCAACGTCAAAGTGATTCTGATTGCTTTCTTTGACTCCCGCGGTGTGGTGGTACACCGCGAGTACGCATCAGAAATCACCAAAGAGTCCTACAGGGATGTCCTATGATGATGCTGTGCGGTGCAAAAGACCGGAGTTGTGGTCAACAGGAAATTGGCGCCTCTATCACAACAATGCTCTAGACCTAAAGGTGACGGAAGGTAAATAAGTAAGAACAGTTTTGAATACAACTTTTAATTATGTACAACTTCGTACTCTACAGTTTTACAATAAAATGAACAGGAGAGCAGGAAATTGCATATACTACTTAATCCCTATGTTCGCACTTGACCGTCAACACTCTGTATAAGCCTAGTGTATTTATTTATAAAAAATCTGATGTGGCCAGCACATTACCTTCCGTCAGTTCTATGTATTTTGTACAAATTTCATACAGGAAGTTCCTTGCTAAAGATTATATTTTTTGTACTTTACCTTCCGACAGTTGCATGTATTTTATGCAAATTCCATACAGAAATTTTATAGCAAAAGATCCTATATTTCCAGTAAAATTATAAGACAAACACACTATGTCAATTTCACTCGACACTGACATCTTTCAATCAAAATTTTCTTAATATAGTAGCTGTTTCCATAGCTATGGCTACTTTATGAAATTTTATTTCTTTATAATTTTTTAACTCTAAATCCATTTAATATTATGTATAAAATGCAGTCAAATCATATAGAGAATAAAATATTCTTTAATATTTATAATAACATTAAATGTGAAAAAATGATATTTAACATAGTTTTTTCAAGAAAAACTGTTAAAATCTTCAAATGAGGGTACTTCCGGTTGTCCAATTCTAACCAAAATCTAATCAGCTCTTCATATGGATGTAACGAAGAGAAATACGAAAGAAATATAATTTTTAGAATTGTAGTATGGAAGTTATCGTAGACGAAAATTTTGTTACACACTCACACACACACATACACATACATACACATACATACACATACATACACATACATACACATACATACACACACACACACACACACACACACACATACACACATACACATACATACACATACATACATACATACATACATACATACATACATACATACATACATACATACATACATACATACATACATACATACATACATACATACATACATACATACATACATACATACATACATACATACATACATACATACATACATACATACATACATACATACATACATACATACATACATACATACATACATACATACATACATACATACATACATACATACATACATACATACATACATACATACATACATACATACATACATACACACACACACACACACACACACGCACTCGCACACGCACACGCACACACACGCACACACACACACACACACACACACACACACACACACACACACACACACATACAGACATCATCGTAAAAATAGTAAAATCGTATTCTAGGGACCTTAAAACGTGCTTATTCATCAAAAACTCACCACCGAATTTTTTGACCAAAGACAATACCTTCCTTACCTAAAGGTGACGGAAGGTAATAGTAAAATCGTATTCTGGGGACCTTAAAACGTGCTTATTCATTAAAAACACCACCGAAATTTTTGACCAAAGACAATACCTTCCTTACCTAAAGGTGACGGAAGGTAAAAACATTGATGGTCGTACGACATTATAAATTTAGGTTGCTATCGCTACCAATCGAGGTATAAATAAAAATTTAAATAATCATTTTAACCTATCAAAAATTCCATTCAATTCACCAATCTCTTCTTCCACTCCTATATATTATCTAAATCTTAATCGTTGAGCATTTATTCGTCGTTTGATCAATATAGAACATAATCTATGATCCATGGCGGCCAGTTTCGGATGTCTGTCTTTTCAGAAGCGGCAGTGAGGCGTTTGTAGGTGAAGACTGAATACTTGTTCCGGTTCATTGCCTCGGCAACACTCTTAGCACAGTTCAAAGCAGGATGGATGCTTTTATTAAACAGTTTCAATTAACAGAGATTAATTATAAGTGATTGGAATGATTATAGACGTTTTGTGGGCGCCTATTCTGTAACTCGGTGGATAATTTTTAACCACTGGTTAAAATTTTAATCCAATAGATATTGATTTGACAACTAAAAATCTCTCTTTTTGTTATATGTCAATGTACTTGATTAGTTAAAAAATTTGACCAGTGGTTAAAAATTAACCACTTGGTAACAGAATAGGCCCCTGTATTTGTTTTTAGTAATTGGAAATCAATTTTTGTAAATATTGGCATAAATAAATAAACTGTTCTATCATATTATCGACTGCTCATTAGTGCAGATTTTGTTCATGACGTTATTATTGATTTTTAGTTTGGGGTCATGTGTCCCAGGTGACCCATAACCGTATAATTTCAACATTGCTCCCAGCCAAAGTTTAGAACATTAAATAATAATGAAAAGTGAACCAATTTGTACCTGTAATATCTTCTACTTCCAATAATTCATTTTTTTCACTACTAGCCTTCAAACATACCATTATTGACTTGTTATTGAGTTGTGAAATTGTTTTTCTCTACCGCTTCCTTAGCAACGCTTAACAACGGTCAATAATGAATTATTATTGACCATGGTTAATTATGCGAACTGTCACTTTTTAAAGAAATTCAAGCTTCTGAATTTATTTAACTTATTAAACGCAAAGAAAACATTATATTTAAATTTGCCGCCTAATTTCAAGTTGGCAATAGTTAAATTTCAGATTAAAAATCTTAATATTCTACGATCTTATTTCTTATCAAATTTTTCGTGCGTTCACATTATATTTACAATGCGACATGTTAATTTAGGTATTTATTTATTGTTAAATCTATGAAAAGTGTTTATTGTAACATTATTTCAATTATCTTACATTGTACATTTTTTTAGGGTTATAATTACATTTATATGTAACAACACCAAACAGGTAACATTTATTTGCTATTTATAGTTGAAATTGATAGTGCAATTGTGACAAGGATCCATTTTTGCTTTTCGTTATATTTATGACGATGATGTCACCCCGACCGTCGACATCTCTCATGTGCATATTGCAAAGCTCATCGGTTCTACAAGTGCCAGCCACTCCAATCACAAAAATAGCCTAAGAAAGTATGAATTAGTAAGTTTTTGGAATTTTATTACCACAACAGGATACCTTCGTTGATAGGAAGACTTCATTTTCTGAGATTTTAGTCACCTTTTTTGTTAGACACCATTCTTTAAAACTTGTATACACTTTCATATATATCGGTTTAGATTTTTCTAGCAGCAATGTATCAAACTGCACATTTTGTGCCGCTTCTTTAATTTCCGGAGGAGTACAATTTTCCGTATTACTTTCTTCAAACATGTTTACTTATTGTTACCAAAATGAAATGTCAGATATTAAAAACAATATTAAAAACAAAAGAATTTTATTTCTGCCTACTTAGTTTTTATAGATATTAATAAATATTGATGTCAAAATTCTTATGTTATTATTAATATAAAATTCGTTAAATAGAATTTAGGAGCTAGTAGTGAAAAAAATAGTATATAAACCACGGTTGAGAAGATCATTATTGACCAGGCGCCTTGTATCACTCGGGCTTCGCCCTCGTGTTACAATCTTGGCGCTGGGTCAATAATGATTATCTTCTCAACCTTGGCGTATAATATACTATTGTAGTTCTATGGTAAAAGCAGATATGTTACTTTCGGTGAAAGTAAAAACAATTGTTTGTTTTCTATTTCTTCGATATTCTGTATTTTCTGTATCAACGCCGTGCCGGCGTTTGCTAGGCGTCACCTCACAGTCACTCATTGCTGGCACGAAGAACGCACCACATAGTTACTTTTGTCAATTAAAATTCTAAATAATTTTTGGTGTCGGTCGGGGAATCGAACCCGTGTTCCCAAATTCTAGACATTCAGGCACACGAGACCCTATCTGCATCTAATTCAATAACTACATTTTATTTTGCATTACAGAGTAAATTGGATATAAAATTTTAAAAAAGTGATTTCGTTATAGTGTTATAGAAATAAAATCACAACAAAATTGTAAAGAAGTAATTTTATTGTCTTCGTTATGAAATGTGCAAAATAAATAACTGAATTATAGAATTAGATGTAAAATTTAATTTCCTTCATAATTTACTTGAAGTATTATTGTTTAAAAGTAATAAGCCATTTTGGGTAAGGAAAAACTTTTTTCCCATGTTAAACGCCGGTGGCCTCTTTTCGTGTTATACTCTGTACAAGTGGTCTTCAATTATTATTCTTGTTCATTGTACGAGGATAATTTATAAAGAAATCTACCTAGCTATGAAAGAAGACACATTGAACTTGAACAATATATGTGAGCACCAATTTTTCAAGTTGTTGAACATTTTCTGCAGTTTGTGCTTTAAGTGATCGACCAGATTTTGGATCACTCTGTATCGTATCCTTCCGTCATCGAAACTGATTACCACCAAAATTTTACTTTAAAATAACTTGGTGCATCTTGCCCATTCGCTCATGAATAATTTTAGGACTTAAAAATGTCATGGCTAGGTGGATTTCTTTGTAAACAGCCCTCGTATATACAGGGTGTCTCACAACTCGCGCCCCAGACGAAACTGATACTTGCCGACGACAATAGGTTGCCAACAAATAGAAGAAAATAATTTGCGGCTGCTTGCATAACGGAGTTACAAGACTTTTTAATCCACCAATCCCGGAAGGATATCTTGAGGTGTGATGATATTATTACAAAATAAAACTGGTTGCTAGGTTTTAAAAATACTACTAGTGAGTTACAAAATTTGTTTGACTTCCTGTAATTTTGACACTTTAGAGATGACTTTTCACTGTCAACAAATTTAGGTTAGCGAAGGTGTCATCCGAGATCATCGTTGATATCGTACAGTGCAAATTTAATTTGACACTGACATTTTTCGAAAACTACAATCGCCCACACATTTTAAAGAATATTTGATTTGTATAAAACCCTAGTAACGTAAAATTATGGCAAACACACGTTAATATTTTTTAAGCTAGATTTTTTTTCTTCGAAATTACACATCCGAGTGCATTCTCTTGTTTCCTTATTCGCGCTGGGGCGCGAGTTGTGAGACAGCCTGTATACAGTATGTTCAAAAAAATCCTAACTCGAAGTAGGCTGTGAACATAGAAACGTATGTCAATTTAAATATATTTAATTAAATGTCAATTTGACGTGACATATTGTCAAAAATGTTATCTAAAGAAATCAAAGCTTTTCTTCTTGAATCTTATTTTCGAAATGGAAACATATTAATTTACTGTATTCTTCTTTATTGTCTTTTCTCGTTAAAATTACATATCAAGATCAATTTTGACAACTTGACTTTTGAATTGAATAATGTTTCTCTGTTCATAGCCTACATCGAGTTAGGAATTTTTTTGAACACGCTGTACCAATTAAATATTAAACTTGTTTGTGCTAGGAGCTTGGACTCCATAAAATAGAACATAATTCTGAATTTTCAAATACCGCATCACCAAAGTTTCACGTCAATATAGCTACATAATCCTAAAATACTCGTACTGTATCATCATTCCATCCATCTTTTGAAGCGTACATGTATGATCTTCAACATTTACACACTGTGTCCTATACGCTTACAGTTACTTCACCGGCTCCGTGCCATTTGGGTGGCAATGGCAATCGACCGCGATTCCGGCTACTTCTGTAGACTACGTGTCTCGTCTTCAGCTTCCCAGACTCTGAATCTTGTGGTGTGGCACACATTCTCCATGCAAGCAGACGGTTTGGGAAAGTATATAAGGAATTACGGAAATCGCCAGTACACAAACAGAATGAATTAACCTGTAATTGATGCTGTATTGGATCGAGCGGTGAACGGTACTTAATTTCGGTAGTTATCTGCCGAAATGTTGGTTTTATCTTTGGATTGTAGTTGTTTTCTTAATATAGAGAAAGGTGAAATGGTTGAACTTAACATTCGAAATTTTTGTATCAATTTCGTGTTAAAGATAATTGCAAAATTGTGGTTAAACGCGGTAATTACCTATTATTTTTAAATCTCTAAAGGAACGCGATATATTTTGCCAAATATGATACTTTGTAGTGTGGACATTTTCCGAACCGAACAGTAGTTAGTACCTTATATTATACGAGGTTTGATAAAAAAAGGTGAATTTTCATTTGTTTCAAAAAGTAATCATTAATACAGTGTGCGCTTTTTTAATGGATGATACATCAGGGGAAAAGGCGAAAAACTTTATAACACCTTAATAAAATTAAGGAAAATGGTTTTAAATAAAATTCCAAACATCTTAGTCACATTGTTCAATTTAACATTTTTCATCACGTTAATCAACGACGGCCTGGATCTGTGGATCGGCCCGAGAAAATAAAAAACTGCCCGGCCTCTCCTTAGTGAAAAAAACAGTATTGTATAAGTTATCTGTAGTTCGAATTATTTCGAATTAGGGAGACATTAAATTTATTTTTTTAAAATCAGCATGAAAATCCTCATTTCCGGACTAATTTGAGTCTTGAAAGTAAGATTTCAATGACTAGTCATGAAAATAAAATTGACAAACACAAATAACAGGAATACCTAACAATTTTTCAAAAACTTTATTTAGAAACAATGAACTAATTATATAGAAGGACGTCTTCACTAATTTGATTCACTTTTCTAATGCTGCACCACTTTTTGAATCTATCGTACTCCTTTTCGTACCGCTGTTTGGATTTTTTTGGTAGTAAATCTGCCAAAGCGGCGTTCGCAGCTTCAGTTATGTCCATCAGTATTTCATCTTCACCATCAAAATCATGTTCGCATTGCGACATCGTTTTCAAAAGGAAAATTACCGGTAGCAAGAAAGCAAACACAACGCGTCAAATTTTTATAATAATAAATTGTCACTTTGTTTACTTTTCATGACAACGTTTTCTAAAATTTGTCATAGCTCTGATGATTTATGCAAACCTAATTTTTTCTATAATTTTAAACTTCTATAATTGTCGATTTTTTAAAAAATAGAATACATCACGCGTCATAAAAATGTCTTTGCTTGACTCGGAGGCTTCAAACCTCCTCGTCTGCAATGAAACATTTTCATGACTTGTAAAGTAATATAAGTACTATTTTATCTTCCGTCATACCTTAGGTAAGGAAGTATTATTTTCGGTCAAAAAATTCGGTGGTGAGTTTTTAATGAATAAGCAAGTTTTAGAGTCCCTAGAATATGATTTTACTATTTTTGTGATGATGTCTGTATGTGTGTGTATGTGTGTGTGACGATTTTTTCTCCGTCGATAACTCCAACACTACAATTCTAAAAATTATAATTCTTTCGCTTTTCTCTTCGTTTATGAAGAGCTGATTAGATTTTTGTTATAATTGGTCGACCGGAAGTATTCTCATTTGAAGATATTAACAGTTTTTCTTGAAAAAACGCTGTTAATTATAATTTTTTCACATTTGATGTTAATATAAATATTAAAGAATATTTTATTGTCGATACGATTTAATTACATTTTATACTTCATATTCAATGGATAGATATTGAGTTAAAAAATATAAAAATATGGAACACTTGAATACGTGCATATATTGCATGTAAGAATTTACCTATTTAATATTTTCATGCAAAAAATTACATGAATTTCTGCATTGATTTACAGTGTTCTATTTCTGTCTTTTTGACGTCACAACTTTATAAATATCTCGAATTTTCTGAGAAGATACTATAATTATAGCTTATATCAACTATAAATTATCTTAAGACATTTTCCCAACCATTAACATATTATGTTTGACAACAGAATTTTATTGCTATTTCGATGGTGCTAATCGAAAAAGTTAATATTTCTTATCGGATTAATGCTATCCATTCATTTTTTTAATTCCAACATTTTGAATGTTTTCTCTAGATGTTATCGTCAAAATATATACATTTACTTTTTACTTTCTTTGTGGTTAATGCTAATGAATATTTAGTTTTACCGAAATCATTGTTGGTAATAATATGTAAATGAAATGACTGGGAAGGAACAATGTTTTGATTGTTTAACATTTCCTTCACTTATTAGAGAGTAAAGATTATATTTTAAAGAGAAAATTTTCTTTAATAATCAATTAAGTGAAAGAAGATATTGCTAGAAAGATATCCAATAATTTTTAAATAAAAATAATTTGAATGTATTTAGAAATTTGTATTTTTCTGTATTGTACATACAGTACTGTAGACAAGAATTAATAAAAGAAATACTAAAATAATATATACATATATATATATATATATATATATATATATATATATATATATATATATATATATATATATACAGGGTGTTCATTTTAAGTGGTACACTATTGCTAACTCGAGAACTATAAGAACTACGAGGTCGGTTAAATTAGCAAACAATTTTTATTTTATTAGTCTATTTTAATGAGCGTCAAATTATTCTTTTTCAACGAGTAGTTTTCAAACTATGGGCACCAACTTTGTTATTTTAAATGGGATCATATATTTTTTACTTAATTATTAGACAGAGAATTTTATTCTGAATTCAATGATATAATATTTTCATACCCTCACATAACGGTTTTTTGAAGAAACATGCATATAAAGTTTTATAATAATATGATTAAAATATGACTACAATGAGAGTGCCATGGATGGAAGAAATGAATACATGCTATTTTTTTACATAGATTCGTAATCTAAATGATAAAAGTGATCATGATTAAAAAGAATAATGTTTTTACGTTTCCTATTCGTTATCCCCACTTTCTCATTTTGTAATCACTAGACAACCTTCCCCCTTCCCTTCAGAATCAAACTTTTTGAGTGATTCACATGGATTCAGTTCAGAACAAATTGAAAATATACTATTTCGAGCGTAGAAATTTACGAATGTGGGGTTTGTGGCATCAAGGGAAATAAGATTTTTCTACAAAAGCGTGTAATGAACCACATAAAGATTTGTTTGAAATAAACATACTTCATATTCCTTACCAAGAACATTATTTTTTACTTCAATATAATCCATTTTTAATTCTGACTATAACACTAGACATTTGATTATTTATAAAATAAAGTAGTATAGTTTGCATTAGTCTGCATATGACATTGACATTTGATACTAGATTGTGTTGTTTTCTTGGTATAATTTTTAAATCCTGTTTCAAAAGGATCACGCTTAAATGAATCAGGATTCACAAAATCACTATCACAAACTGAAGGAACACGGCTACGCATAATATATTCACGTATTTCTTTCATGGCATTCTAATTCTATGTAAGAAAACTAACATGTATCATTTTTTCAAATCGTGGCACTCTAATTATAGTTACATTTTAATCATATTATCAAAAGATATAATTACTAATTATGGTATTTCTAGAAGTGGTTTCTATAATTTTTTGGTTTATTTTATGAACAGATATGGCACAAAATTGTTCTTTTTCGCTCATTTTACTTATGTGATTACTGTCTGACATATGTTCATCAAAAGCAAAAGCTACAGAGATTATTCCCGGGAATAATCTCTAGAGTTTTATTCTCACTATAATAATGACAGGATTGATTAAAACGCAGACACGTGACACAAAATGGAGCACTCGATGTAAGTGTCCAACCCAACATCCAATCCTAGGTTTCCCTAGAAAGTTGCGCTTTGTGCAACAATACGCCCATCTTTAAGTTCATAATTTTGATTTGTTTTAAATGGCACAAAATTAACCATCACACGGCACTCTTTGCTAGCGTGGAGAGTGCAGCACAGGGGTCAATAACAATAAAAATGTACAGCTTTTGGGTTAGAAACTTACTTATTTTTTTTTTTTTTTTTTTTCAACATGGTCTCTGTTCTGTTCCTTGAACAAAATTTCCCAACTTTTTCTCGATAATATATACTTAATACGTTAGGTATTACATGGGAGTTCTTTAAATGTCATCTTTTCACCACAGACTTTCATAATCTTTCAATAACAAATTTTGAATGTTCCACAATACACTAACAACAATAATAATAGAGTTATATTCGTTCGTTTTAAAAATGATAAATGTAGTATAGATTTAGCATTATATTATTTAAATGGTAATGAATATTTATTAGTTTTCGCAATGAGACGCAGTCGTACATGGAACGTAACATAAGTTTGATATTAGTTTCACTTCAGGGATTAAAGATTGGCTGATATAGCATAAATTTAATACGATTATGTATATTTAAATTTAAATATTCAATACATATTTATTGAGGTTTAACATACAATTTTATAACAGTGGGTATACTTACATATATGGAGAAATTAATGAATTATTCTAAACCATTATAAATTAAAGTATCAGAAAAAGCGATTAACATTAGTAGTACTTTATTATATAGGGTGTTTAAAAAATAGAGGTGAAAATTTGGAGAGTATATAGTAGGGGAGACCGGTGTCAGTTGTTACAAAATTTAAATTTTTATTTTTCACGAGTTAACGTTTCATTTCGAAATTTTGCAATTACCTATATGAGAACCTTCCCACCTTAGTGAATAATATTTTGAATTTTAAACAATTGAAAATGTGGCAAATATAAAAGTACAAGGATTTTTGGTCAGGCATTACAAATGTTACAATTGACACCTAACTGGTGTCAATAGTAACAGGGCCAGTGTCAATTGTAACAAATTTTAACAGTGATGTAATAAGATAAAATAACTGATAAAAGAAGAAATTATTGAAAAAATAAACACATATTTATTACCTCAGAAAATACAAAATTCAGATGACTCAACTAAAAGCAGACAAAATATACATTCTGTTGGTGATATGGACCATTTTGACCAATGCCTTTAGTCGCTAACGAAATTGCAGTTTAGGTAAACATAAAATAGGTCTTTCTTCGTACAATTTAACTTGCCCGGTATCCAGATGTTACATTTTCGCCACTGTAACCAATCTTATGTGCTCAAAAAACATGGGCCAATACATATCAGAGAGTTTCCTCATCGGAGCCATCTGAAGAATAATCTGCGACTGTTACTTTCGGAAGTGTTTTTCGTTTTTTTGCTCTTCTTCTTTTATGTTTTCGATAGCAGTGGTTTTTTCTTGTAATTTTTATCATGATCAATACTGTACTTAATTATTAAACTCGTTACAATCGACACCGTGGCATGTATTATAACTGACACCGCTTCACTTATAAAGATATTATTTGCTTTTTTGTATTTATTAGGTAATAATTCGAAATGTTTTTTAATGAAAAATAAAAGCAGATATAACTCATAAACTGATCCTTAACTTGAAATATTTCCGAGCGGAGCACTTATAGTGTTTTAGAAACAATGTGTGTCACTACCTGTATTTACTTTTTTGTCGATTTATAGACATTCGTCAGAAACAGACGCCGTATTTGCGTGTATGTACTTACACTAAATACCAAAGAGCTATGACTCTTTCTGCTTCACTCTGCAAGCGCGTTTTAGAAAAGATGTCCCTGTTACCTACCCTTGTTACATTTGACACCTGTTACAATTGACACCGTCTCCCCACTGACCAAAATGAGTAAAAAAAGCTTAATCAACATGACTGATTTTCAACTGTTTCCGAGAAAGAGGCCATTTTGTATTAGAAGTAGTCAGAAATAAATTGCATACATATTTTAGATATACCGGGTGTCTTATGCCGACCAACACATAGAAGATTAACGTGTGAAATCAGTTAAATGTGTATAGTATCTCCCCAGTGTAAGATATTAAGCTGAAATTTTGTATACTCATTGGAGGATATTAATTCTACGGATTACAGTTTAAATTTGTCAATTTAAATGTGTAATATTAGAAAAAATTAAGAAAATTTGTGAAATTTTGCAGGATTATTGTTCGTGTACCGGATAAAATGGTTACTACGTAACAGCTTAAATAGCATCGTGGTAGCGTGTGCGCTTGATAATAAACAAAACTTGAAGAGGCTGGGTACGGAACCAGCCAGCAGCAAAATTTAACTTTTAATTTTACTCCTCATTATAATTTTTATTGTTTTAATTTAATAAAATGGTTACGTTATTTTTTATTATAAATATTTGTAATAATAGTTGTAATCATTGTGATTCAAATTTTATAAAATACGTATATTTTATTAAAAGTCAATAAAAGATTAAAAACATGTTAATAGTAAAAATTATTTTGAATAGTAAAAAATAAAAATTAAATTTTGCTGCTGGCTGGTTCCGAATCCAGCCTCTCCGAGCTATGCTTACTACCAAGCGCACACGCTAACACTATTCTATTTGTGCTGTTACTTAGTAACCATTTTATCCGGTATACGAACAATAATCCTGCAAATTCTAAAAAATTTCTTATTTTTTTTTAATATTACACATTTAAATTGACAAATGTCAACTGTTATCTTAATATCTTACACTAGGGAGATACTATTCACAATTAACTGATTTCACATGTTAATTTCCCATGTGTCGGTCGGCCTAAGACACCCGGTATTGTTTAATTTTATGTATTAATTATATTAAAATCAAAATTTCTCGATATCTATCATAAAATATATAATTAAATAATTTTATAAAATGAGGTTAAAATTTAAAATCACTTATGTCGTCAGGGTGGATTGCCTAATTTATAGATTAAATACAATGTGTATGACAATAAAATACACGAACTCATCAATCAGGTACTATCATTTGTATATATTTTACGTTTATTTATATCATTTTCATTAATATTTTTAACACACATCTATATAGTATTAATTGTTATATACACATATATATGTTGCAAATTTTAATTCCAATATTCCTAGCAAATTATTTGTATTTCAAATTATTGTACACAATAAAATTTAGTTTTAAATTATTCAATTTTAATTTGAAAAATATACATAAAATATTAAGCAAATATTGTATATACTGATTCAAATTTTTAATTGAAGCTGTATGAATCATCATATTTAATATTTCAGTCTCCATTCAGTCAGGCATACATACTTTTATAATATGCTATATAAATATTGCATTATCTTCATTCATTTATAGAATTATGAATCA
The DNA here is from genome assembly GCA_963082715.1 of Harpalus rubripes. Taxonomy (NCBI): domain Eukaryota; kingdom Metazoa; phylum Arthropoda; class Insecta; order Coleoptera; family Carabidae; genus Harpalus; species Harpalus rubripes. The sequence continues at coordinate 7,816,299 of OY720455.1, read as the reverse complement.
AATATTGATCTACAGTAAGTATAAAACTTACAATGAGTCATTGAATATTAATCATGACAAATTATTACAAATTTTATCTAATGACGTTTATAATTTACTTATTTATTAATAATAATAATAATAATAATATTTGTTACTCAAACAGGTACAACCCAAAACAAGTAAATGATATAATAGGTTACAGAAAATTACATACAAAATATATCAATCTCGTCAGAAACAGAATTATAAAAATAGCACATTACATATGAAGGTGATTTGTACAGGACATTAGAGTTAGGAACGGGAAGATAAAAGCTTTGATTGCAACGTGAATAATATCTAGGTACGCGAAAATCTAGCATGGCTAATAAATCTGGACTGTCAATTTTATTATGCACAATTTTTCCTAGGTAGGTTAAACAGATATTTTTGTGTCGGGTAATAGAGTCAATATTAAATGTCAATTAATAATTGATATGCATAATGATTGGAGTGTACTTAAATCTTAAATTCATTATTTTGGTGTATAAAGGTCCTGCGGAGACTGCTTCCTTTTTCTCCGGAAAAGATTTTGTCGTTGATTCATTAAATATAATTATTATAAATGTTTAATCATTTTTGTGAGTTGCGTTTTGTCATTTTTTTTTAAATTGTAAATTCTCTTAAAATACAAAATTGTAGCCAACATCATACACCATTAAAATACAATATAATAGTCCCTCAAACAATAGCAATAATTCTTGTCTTGTCAGCATAGAAATTAATGAAATTCGTAATACCCATATATTCTTCTCTTTGCAATAAATATCTCCCTTATTTTCATTCCGTAATGAGCTAATTTTGTTGATCCTCCTAGATCAAGTAACCCACCCTGACAAATGACTACTTTGGCCAATCAGCTGCAAGCAGGAATACCAACCCTTGTTTACCCGGAAGTTTGCTTTAATAATCGTAATAGCCTTTGTAAGGTTAGGTTAGGAAAAGTGGAGTAATCAACTTCAGCTTATACTATTTATAGTGAATTTCATAGCACATATTGGATTTGATATTACTTGATAATGAAGATCGTTAAGTTTAATGGATTAAATAGCAAATTATGTGATTTTGTTTAGTGAATAGAAAACATTAGAAATAGATAAGTACAAGATGTTTAAATTAGTCAGTTATGTATTAAGGCGATTTTTTTTATTTATTGCGTTTGGATTAAATTTGGTACCTAAACTGTACAACTAGACCCTTTCAACCGCATTTACGCATGCGTATAAACTTCCAATATAGACAAGTAGCTTTGTTCTCAGGCAATTATGTACTTTGGAATTCCAAATTTAATTTAAACACAATAATTGGAAAAATCTACTTACGACCTTTTGTCCCGAAAGCGTAAAGCAATTCCGCTATACAGTACAGAGAGGACAATGTTCTAGAGTGCTCAGGACTTTGATGGAGGTGGCTCCCCACTCCTATTTGTCAAATTCCAATACAGAGTCCACTGTTATGGACCTTTCCAATTTAAAGAGATAGAAGATATGCGCAATCGGGATCTGCGCATAGTAAGAACAACTGAGATCTATGACGTTTGATTCTAAAACATTTAGACGTAAAATGTGAGAATATCTCGGATAATTTTAAAAAATCTTATCGAAATAAGTTACAAAAGCTTTTATTGAATGCAAATTTTCACTGAGAATACAGGTATTTTAATGACTGCAATATTTTTGACGTTTCGTTTGACAGCCCAACTGGCAGTTGTGCGCGCCATTTTCTTACTATTTGCAGCGATAGAAAGAGATAGCTTTTAAATTGAAAAGGTCCATTGTGATAGCTCTGAGACACACTTGCATTTATTCGTGTGCTTGTATATTAGGCCCGGTTTTTCCACCTCATTTATTTGTAATTTTTCAAGGCATTCCCCTCCACAATCAATATATTTTTACATCCGTGAAAACCAATGTCCAAAACATTTTCTCCAATCTTCCCGCGTTAGTTTCTTTATTTCAGTTTTAAAAGTGGGAACAGCTTCTTCGGTCGATGTAAAACATAAACCCCGTAACTCCCAGGTCTGGACTATACGGCGAATGGTCCATTATTTCAATGTTTTGGGCATTCAAATAATCAGTCATTCGAGTAGCAGTGTACGGCCGAGCGTTGTCTTGATGCAAAATAATCCTTCCTCGTGGACGTTTTTCGTGAACATATTGGAGAACTTGAGGCAAACAAACGGTAGTGTACCATTCAGCATTAACAGTACGACGATCCTCCAGTGATACAGTGCAAACATGTCTAATAATTCCAAAAAATGTGGTGATCATAATGTTTGTTTCGGCTTTTTTCGCGAATAACTTTTGTTGGAGCAGACTCATTCTCAGACTCAAACTGCCGACTGTTTCTTTTTTTGGACATTTTACACCATACACCAAATAAGACGATCCATTGTCAAAGCGATCTAGTGTAAATCTGCACCATCTCAAACGGTTTTCCTTTTAACTGGAGTCAAATTGTGGGAAATCCAACGAGAACAAAGCTTACGTACCATCAAATGTTGGTGTAAAATGGTGTCAATTGCTTTCACACCAATCTTTAAAGTTGCTTGAATATTCCTTTAATCATGTTCTGAACAAGACCAATATTCTTTTCGGTAACTCCCGTTTTTGGCTTAGGAGCTCGAAAAATGTCATTTATGGAAAGTCGACCACGTTGAAATTCATTGTACCACCGCTTTACGGTAACTAAGGAACACGACTTGTCACCAAACACTCGATGGATTTCCTCAAAATATTCTTGACGGCTCTAGCCACGCTTGAAATTGTAATAAATAACAGCTCAATAATGCTCTTTGCTCAATTCCGTAATTTCTTGGGGAAAGGATTACTTAAAAATTATATATTTAAACAACATTCAATTATATTTAACAACCGTCACTATAATTAACGTTGTAAACAACTAGATTAAAATGTCAAACAAAATTTGTTTCAAAATATCATAGCCTGCTAGATAGGCTCAGTGGAAAGAAAACAGTCTTTGTAAAATGAAAATATCGTATCGATATTACATAGAGCATAAATTAACAAAATTATACACACGTTAACTATATAATGTGATATTTTTCTTTTATCTTGCAAATAATTTAAACTGGCATTTTATCCAGAGGTGGAAGAACTGGATTTTAAAATAACAATAACCTAACCTAACGCACATAACTTGGCCCGAGTTTTCTAAACGTGAATTTTGTGAGTTAAGTCTAATTAGAGTAAGGACTTCCGTGAAAGTCCAATATTATGTTTTAGTTTTTATAAATTATTAATACATTCTTTTCGAATTACACTCTGTAAAAATTTCATGTAAAATTTCTCCAGTCCGCTACTGTATCATAATTCAAATCACACTTAATGATGCATTTTGAATATACTCGTGTCATCATAATCATCTTCAACGCATCATTACCGTCTTCATTCGTACATGGTTTACATAATGCAAGTGCATTCTGATGCACCATGCACCGCCATTGCATTGCAATTTTAATCCGTCCTTCGTTCACCTGTAGAGACCACTCGTACGAATGTATTCGCAAAAGAAGTATAATGAAAATGATGCAAGAAATCTTTTTCTGTGGGAACAGATCTTTTTCTAGAATTGTGTTAATGAATTCTTTTCTGATGATGCATTATTATTGTTTTTTAGGATGTAATATGCGATAATTATGGTATGGTATTTATAAGTGTGTTCTAATAAGATTGAAATTTATAAATTGTTTAACAAATAAAGTAAGGTGTGTACAATATAATATGTTTTACGAGGGTCATTCCGTTTATTTAAGTCTTCAAACAAACAGTTCATTTAGTTTTTAAATTAAAATAAAATTAATTTCCTTGGAGAGAAGGTTATTTTAAACATATTAAAACTCTTATAATTAAAATTTAAATGGGATCGTGTACTGGAATTGTCTAAAATTTACAACATTCCATTTAGACTAAATGAGAAAGTAACCACCCCACGACAGCTTAATAACGTATGTATTAGGGTGGACCTTAAAAGGGGTCAAGTCGAATTTTAACCGGGGCGTCCCCCAAAGTGGTTCCAAATAAATAAAAATTGTGTTGGCACACACATTTACACAGGGCCGGCGAGCGGGGCTTTTGCCCCGAGCGCAGCTGTTTATAGGGTGCAGTTATTCATTTGATAATTCTCAGAACAATGCTTAAGTATAAGATAAGCACACTCTTGGATTTCTTATTGCACACTTTGCGAATAAAAGGCCGTCGCGCACTTGGGCGAAGCGAAGCGAGGCGAAGCTAATTGCGGCGAAGAGCCGTTTTTTCATTCAATATATTATTATGGGTATACGCGCACTTTGGCGAAGCGAAGAGCAGAGCAGCGAAGCGACTTGCCGGAATACTTCGGGGAGAATATTTTTCTCTGCTCTTCGCTTCGCTGAACTGAAGTGTGCGATAGCGCAGCTACCTAAATAAGAACGAATACGCCCGAGACACATTGGAAATAGCCGGTTTAGAATTAAATTTCACACGTTTCATATCAAACAATACCTATAGGTTCTATGAAAATGTCAAACACAGAAGAGAAATTAGTTCTTCTGGTTTCAAAATATAAAGATCTGTACGATATAGGATGTGTCGAGTATTTTAATCAGACATTGAAAGACAACTGCTGGTTAGAAGTAGCAGAAGAAATGAATATAACCGGTGTGATATGCTATGTATATTAAGTTTATTAATTGTAAATATAACAATGTACATTACAAAATGTTGAATTTTAAGCAATTCATTAAATATTTGATCCAATAGATATGGATATGACAACTGAATATGTACTACTACTTAAAACAAAAAACTAAATATATTATAATAAAAATGAAGTCAATGTAGAAGAATTTTTCAAAAAAATTAGTTCTGAAAATTCCTTACATATTAAACGATTTCTATTGTACAAAATAGTATTGCAGACTTAACAAAAAAGGAGATTAACTACTTGGTTACAGAATGTAGTAGAATATATATATATATATATATATATAAAAATCGGTCTCTCTGTACCACGGAATTTTGCCACTGCACTTGAACCTACGGATGAAACAAAATAATTTATAAATTTGTCTCGTATTGATAGTGCCTGCGTTGTTGCGTTTCTTCCGAGCTGTCCATCTTTTGAAGCAAACGCGGCCGTTTCTCGTTGAGAAAACTGCTCGCAAGTGCGCGTTGATTCTAAAAACGGCTTTTCGCCGCGCTTCGCTTCGCCTCGCCTCGCTTCGCCCAAGTGCGCGACGGCCTTAAATACTGTATTTCTGTGCATTGTGACTTTAGTTCGCGCGCAAGGCACCTCCAGAGCGTGGCAGTCCAGCCAGTGAATGTATCGGCAAAAGAACACAGAGATAGAATCCCAGGACTAAATATCGGGCTTGCTTTTGTTTTTGTGCGAGTAGAGATTTTTCCGCCGCTTAGATGAAAAAATTACAAGTTTGGATTGTATTATGATGATTGATTTTACCTTGTAGAACTCATATTTCAGTTTTTTCGTACTTCTCAGACAAGTGTCTTTAAAGGTCGATCTGCCAATCACATTTGCCCATTTGACAGGCAAATCTGGGATAGACAGTCGGCGATCTTCTATAATAATCACCGAAAAACGGCCAGTTTTAAAGTTTGTCTCAATATTTCCGGTATTTTAAAACTGCAAAATTAAGTTTCTCGTCGTTCCTGACGAATACTTAAGTTTTTTTACAATTTTTTACCCAGAAAGCCTAGTTTATGCGCAATAATAATAGAATTTCGTATATTAAAGGATAAAAAATATTGTACAAGAATGAGAATCTGGGGATGTACGTATTTTAAATAATTAAATATAACATCAAGGCTTATTACCCATTTCTGGGCGTACCAATCTCCTTTTATTTGCAGGTTTCAGTAATGACGATGTATCTGTAATTGTAGGCTCTCAAAGCTGCCATGGGGAACTCTTTTGTGTTATATGAAATTTTTTACAAATTTCAAGTTTGGTGTCGGTTGGAATCGAACCCTGTCTGTCCGAAACACAGCCAATCACCTAACACAGCTACGCGACCCCATTTAAAATTACAAACGAAATATCTTAATCAAATTTACGACATTTTGATTGTCATTGTTATTTTATTTGTCATGTTAGTTCTAGAATGTTATGTGGTAGAGCACATTGTATAGAGGCGCTACATTTAAGGTTAGAATCTTGGCCTACTGATCGCCGACATCAATCTGTCAACAAAAATTGATGAATTGTCACACCTTCTATATTTATACATCGTGCTTTAATAATAACAAACAAATTCGCACACTGATAGCTACTCTTCTTATTTGTCATTTTCTGGTTACCGTTAGTAATTTTAATTAAAATTTGATTTAACAACATAGAAATATTAAAAATGTAAAGATCCCGTATTCAATTCCAGATAGGGGCGTAAATTTTTCATTTAATTGCAAATTCATTTTCTTGATTAACACGAAGTAACAATCTTATAATTGGAATTATTTATCTAAATTTGTATTTAAATGAATGTACATATTTACTTTTTACAATTCAAAAGAAATACCAATTATCATTCAATAAATCGCCAATTATAATTACCTATTTATCTCGTGATAAATTCAGCATCAAATAATCATCATAAATAAAACATCTCCCCAATTATGAAAAACGTATAAGGAAATCTTCAATTCCTGAATGACGTAACAAGTTTTTCACATCGTCAGTCAGTTGTTAAAATAAAAAGCAAAACGTCATCTCAGGAAGAGACTGCGACTGCGGTCTTTGCTGTGGATAAGACAGTCGACGATCGTCACGTCGTCATGTCAACCAACTGCAACGACCTACAGTGACAAGTGACGCTCGGAAGTGAGTGATAATGTAGCGAAAACAATTGCAATGAGAATTAGACGGAGATTATCTGTACATAGAGATAATACAGTTGCTTATTATTAAAATTTGCAAGCTATTGTTCACTATAAAATAAAAATTTGTAATGTATAATTTTTGTAATATTTTAACAAAGAACACTTAATTTTTAAATAATTGAACATTGTAGCATAATGTAATAGATAATAATTAGGTTAATGCAATATTATAGATAAACAGATAACTTTCTGTACATATGATGGTCACGCTAGAATGATTAAGAATAAGAAAATCATATCATGTGGCATCCTTTAAACTTTAAACATGTTTTGACATGTCCGTAAAACCTTGAAGAGTTTTATCGTTATAAGCACTTTAAATAACGGCCTGTTTCATAAAAATTCGTATAAGTAAATTTTACATAAAGTTAAACTTTATTTTAAAGTGACTTTATATACACTTTAAAATATATGCGTTTCATAATAAAAATTTCCTTTACTTTAAGTAAAACACAAGTATCATAAGGCAATCTGTTAACGTACGAGTCCAAGTTTGGAAAACCAGCCGCTAGGCGAGTTTTACAAAGGACGAGTGCGCCTTATGATACATGTTTTTTATACTATTTTTTCTATTGAGGTAATTTCACAATTAGATTTTTTTAAAAAGGACTTGTCAAAAATATATCTTAATGTTTTTTTGTCAGTTATGTTGGTAGCGTTTCCCGCTAACAATAATAATTGAAATTTCACATTTTGATAGTTTGTGTATTGTGTATTTTTAGTTGAAAGATTTTAACTTCACATATTCTTCTTTCTGAACTAACACAGGTATAAATTCCTCTTCTTTCTTGTCCTATCAATAATTAGAAGTAATATTTCAACATAAACAACTTATCATTTTGAGATTATATGTAATTTATCTGTCTTGACTACCACCTCTAGAATACGAAAGGCGCCAAAAACAGTACGTTTATAGAACTTCTAAACGTTGTGTTTTCAGTGACAAACAGTGCTTTTATAGACTCATAAGAACACCGAAATGATTTTAGAACCGTTGAGTTAAAAATTGAGTGCTGTGGTAAGATTTACTGCGAGAATAATACATTCTAATTATGTCTAGAAGAAATAGAGGTGGAAATTTCACATTTGATGAATAATACATCTTGATTTATTTAATATATAAACACAAACATGTGTTGGAATGTAAAAAAAGGAAAACTACAAAATAGGGGATTACAGCTCAATCGAATTAAGAGAAATTAGTAAAAAATAGTGAAAGTAGATGCTTAATAATGAATATTAATAAAGAAATAAAATGATGTAATTGAAATACTTCGGAAATAAGGAGTTTTTTTTTTGTTTTAGCAGCTCGTCACTCATATGAATTCCATATATATTATTTTGATTGGCGACTCAAAGACCACCTATAAATATATAACGAATACCGAGTTAGGGGGTGGAGTCTACGACCAATGGAAGTAGACAAATTCAAATAGCGGATACGTGGCTACCAGTTCAGTACTGCAATTCTCAAACAGTTTTTATTTGAATATAAATTTCTTGCATTAAACTTAATAATTTTGATACACTTGCAATTATAAAACATATGTAGACTTGTACAGTGTTACAATATTAATTTGTTTTTTATAAATATAATTTAAAAATAGCATACATTTCAAGAACATTTTGGATCCACGAAGATAACAGTTTTATATAAAAACTTATATTCGTGACATCACATCTATATTTTCAAACTTCGGGGGACCATAACTCGCTTATTAATAGGATTTTTTTACCAATAGTCTTAGTTTTACTTATACTTTCTGATGAAATTATAAAAAAATGGTGGAATCTCCTATTTTATTATTTCTTCTATTTGTTCCAAAATAAATAAAATTGTATTTTTCTTAACCTACATCTGTCATAAATTTCATTTTCGTTCCACATATTCAAATTATTAATTCGTGGCTACTATAATTTTAACATCTTTGTCGGAACTTGATAAATAAATTGAAGAAATCATTTTTATCAAAAATGTGGAATCGGAACTTTATTTTAAAAAACTTTAAACTAACAACTTTATCTTAAAGATGAATTATGGAACGCTTTTTTCACTTTTAGATCAAACTTTAATATTAAAGTAACTTTATATTTATTATGAAACCGGCCGTAAGAGAATTAGTGATATTTGTAAACAACATTAATAGTGCTCAAGTTCTCTCGATTGTCGATATTATAAACTATGAAAGTTTATTCTTGATTTTAAATATTTAAATCACGATATGTTGCCATTAGTTGTTCTTGCAGTTACAGATATTATTATTCACCTTAAATCTCTTTGAACTTTATGTTCATGCTTTATATTATTAGCAAAAACTGTACAGAAATGACGACAATATTTTTAATTACAATTCCTTTCGCAATCTGCTATGAGCGTGCATTCTAGATTTTTCCGCTGTAAGACAATGCCTACCTCTTGGTTCTAAGAAATATGATTGGCCAGTGGTCGACCGGAAACCAGCGTTTAACGTTTACTGGGAGTAAAGTTCGCAGGTCAGGTTAGGTCACGGAGGTCAGGTTTACTAACTCACTTCTTACATTCCTTCATTCACTTCGTGAGTCTGCATTCTCCAAAGTCTTGGCTATCTGCGGTCTGCCAATTACACAGCGATTGTAGATTAGGTTAAGAATTTTGTTTACTATTAACAGATGGCGAGGTGGCCTTGAAAACATATGAATGGAGGAAAAGAGAAAATTGTAGATATTTTATAATAAAATAAATATATCAGCACGACTTATTACCCATTTATGGGTGTGCCAATCCGCGTCTTTTCACAGATTTGCTGTGCGTGTGTGTGTGACGATTTTTTCTCCGACAATGACTCCACCACCACAATTCTAAAAATTATAATTCTTTCGTATTCCTCTTCGCTACATCCATATAAAGAGCTGATGAGATTTTGGTTACAATTGGTCAACCGGAAGTACCGTCATTTGAAGATTTTAACAGTTTTTCTTGAAAAAACGCTGTTAAATATCATTTTTTCACGTTTAATGTTATTATGAATATTAAAGAATATTTTATTCTGCATAGAATTTGATTACATTTTATACTTCATATTCAATGGATTGTGACAAGGCGAGGGTAAGAGCAATAATAGATAAATAACTTTTTATAAACTTTTCTGAATTATAGTTTCAATATTCATATTTTAACTCTGTTTTATCTATTTAAGTAAAAAATTCAGTTTAGAAATTTATATTGTATTATGATAGTCACGACATTTATTTGTTTATCATTAGTCTAGAAATTATTATGTATACGTGCGTGACTTTAAAATTCCCTAGCCTATGCACCCCGCACCCCTAAGATAATCCTGTCCTGAAGATAGCGTTTTGTTTTTAAAGAGAGTCGGTTTTAGTTAGCCATGGCAGAGTCGAGATTAATTCGTCGAGTCGTGAAGACGTGTTTTGTTTTGACGAGACATGTAGTGTCTTTTAGTTTTGGGGCGACGCCTGCCCGCTGATTTACAGAATGTAACAGTTTAGTACTTGCTTAGTTGTGTTAGTTATGTTTAGTTTAATCCATAGTTAATAATAAGATATAATAATCATCTAAATAAAATATTTGTTATTCAGTAAATTCATTAGTTAGTTATTAAAACCAAGTAGTGTCCATGTCCGTAGTGTTCATCAAGTGTTAAGTGAAGTATATGTATGTTCTTCCTTCGGCACGAAGTGTTGGACGCCAACCATCAGAGGCGTCCACCAGTAAGAGAAAAGTGTATCATCGTTGGAGTAAATATCAGTAAACAGTAAGAAGCAGGAATCATCAGTATTAGTAGCATCATCTCGTGTTACAGGATATTGAGTTAAAAAAATTATAAAGAAATTAAATTTCATGAAGCAGCCAGCTATGCAATAACACTGGAAACAGCTGATATAATTTAAAAAATTCTGATAGACAGATGTCAATGCCAAGTACGATTGACATAATATGCTTCTGCTACAATTTTGTTGCAAATATAGAATTAATTCTAAGAAACTTTCGGTAGGGAATTTGTACAAAATACATAGAACTGAAGGACAGTAATGTACTGGAGATATAGAATCTATCGCAAGAAACTGTCTGTATGGAATTTGTATAAAATAAATAGAACTGACGAAAGGTAATATGCTGGCCACATAAGATTTTTTGTTAATGACTTGGTAATGAAAGACTTCAAAAAATGTTCCACTATTAACTTTGATCTGTTCTGTATAATTACAGAAGTAAAAATTCGTGTATTGTATGACCTACGCAGTCCAGTAAATAATATTGTCTGTAGCTCCTCCTCTAAAACAATGAGGAAGTAATACAGCATTAATTATTACCTGACTCTATAATTAACCATTTTTATCCTCAGGTTCAATGTCTTAGTAATAAATAAAGAAGTGTTATTATACAGAACATAGCTTATAAGCAATTTGAAAATAATTTAAAATCAAACGCGTTTAATTATGTTTCTAACTATATATGTATTTTTGTAATTACAAAAGATATTAACAATATTTACTGGCAATAACGTTAAAAATTTGAACTTCCGTACAAGTCATAAACATAATAAATTGAAAAATATTCTTCTTCTTCTTTACATTTATTCCCATTTCGCTGCAGAGCCCACATATTTGCATGCTTATCCAACTTGGATCGATCTACTAAGAATTCTTCTGAGATAATATTGACATGTTATATACAGGCTGTTAAGAAAAACTTGAGGTTAAAAAATACTCACTAAAATGAATAAAAAATCTTAACCAACATAAGTCTGATCTTCAGTTGTTTCTGAGACCATTTTGTATTAGAATCGAAGAAAAACTGACAAAGATATAGTGATCGAACAAAATTTTGTTTGTCAGATAAAAAAAATCTGATGTGGCCAACACATAACCTCTCGCCAGATATTTTACCTGGTTGTACGCATAAAACGAAAAATATTTTTAAATACAAATACATATATTTATGTCTCACTACAAAATAATTCTCACATATATTTGCAAAATCTATGGGATATTTTAAAATAAATTATGTACAATACTTACATTTTCTTTATATTCAATATCCTGAAATTTTCTTTTTCTACTTTCCTTTTCTTTTTCTTTATATTCGTCATTTTTTCGCAAATTCCTTTTATATTCTATTTTACGTATATTCTTTTGCGTTGTTGACTTTTTTTTATTTTCATAATCTTCATAATAATATACAAATATTTTTGAAGGAGGCATACAAATATTTTTGACAGTGACATTTATGTGTCAATTACAAACATTTGAATTTCTTGCCTTGTAGTAGTTTGATTTGAGATTTTATACATCAAATTATTTTATATGCCTTTCTTTATCTCTAAATCTATAGTAGATATAATAATGAATTTATATTTATCGAATAAAGAATTTAACGTTGTTTAATATAAGTATTTACATAAATTTTCGATAAATAATATTTAGACGATTTTTTTCTTGTAACTACTACTTCCGGTTGTCCAATTGTTACCAAAACTGACTGGACTCTTCCCATTATTGTTAGATTGAGGAATCCGTAGTTAAAAATGGCTTAAGTCTCATAGTATTTGGGATATAGTGAATCCAACATCCACACACACACACACACACACACACATCCACACACACACACACACACACACACACACACATACGGACATCATCGTAAAAATGTTATAATCGGATACTAGGGACCTTAAAACGTGCTTATTCATTAAAATCTGGATATGCGATTTTTAGCATGAATACAATACCTCTCTTAGCGAGAGGTAAAAAACAATAAATTTTAATATGAAACATTTTGCTCAATTTCTAATAGTTACTAAGTTATTTGAAAATTAAATATTGGCCAAGATCCCCACAACATTTAACTTAGTACAATTATTTGATTTTTTTTCAAAAATAAAAGCTTATCTATGTTGAACAAAAAGTCTCAGTTGTAACTGTTATGGTATGACTAGCGAAGGACAGTTGACGTTTAAATTATTTTATAGGTGTGGCTTCTTTTGAAACCCTAGAGAAGAATAGAATTGTACGAAATATTCATAGGTATGAAATTTTTGCATGAACCCATTTAAATACTAGACTAGGAAAGCACAGAAATACATTACTATGTCTGGCTAAAAATAAATGGCCGACTAGGGTAACTGAATATCAAAACAGGAGTGCGTTTAAAATATTTTAAACATTTTTCGTTTATGTTGATTATAACTAAATACGTTGATAAACTATTTAGTTTGGCAATTCTATGAAATAGGATTATTTTTAATTTATTCTTAAAAGTAATTCCGACACCTGAGACGAACGAACAAGAACTTGCGGTATTAATTTTTTTAAATACATCCATGAATTATGTTGCTGGTATTGAGTATAAATCTAATCTTCTGTAACGGAATACATAAGGGTCACTTTCCTTTTAAATCAAATATAGGGAAATATTTTCAAAAGAAACGACATCTATTAAATAATCTAAATGTCAACTTTCATTTGCTAGTCATACTATATAATTTCCGAGATAGCGTAGGTAAACCCCATAAAAACTCAGTTTTCACTGCCTTATGGCCACAGTTTTCTGGGATGCGGAGGGTATTCTTGTAATTGGATATATGCCAAAAGGGACTACAATAACGGGGAATGTCTATAAAGACAAAATTAAGAACTTGCAAGCAGCGCTATACGAAATTAGACCCCACAATTTTGCTCAAAAACTCTGCTTCTGCACGACAACTGTAAGTTGCGTAAAGTACGAATTGTTCAAGCAGTAATCAATGAATTCGGCTTTGAGGAATTACAACATCCAACTTACAGTCCTGACCTCGCCCCCTGTGACCATTATCTCTGACCAAAACTCAAAAAACATTTGAGAGAGCATCGCTTTTTATCGAATGCCGTGGAGTCGTATTTTGCAGAATTACCAAAGTTTTTTTTTTTTGAAGGCATAGCCTTATTAGAAATACGTCGAAATAAGTTTTATTTGTTCTCGTTGTTTTCATAGCTAGGTAGGTAACATAAAAAAAACTCCCCTCATATAATGTATTTGCCTTCCTTACTCGTTGATTATTTTTAGATTTATTTTTCCATCTTGTGTTATCATACTTCTTAGATATTCGTAGGCTGTAAGTCTTTGTAGTTCAAATGATTCTAATAAATATCAGATGAACGGGTAGCTACGAAGAAAATATTGTGTAGTAAATGAAAGCTAAATTACTTACCTACTTATTAGCAATTCTCTCAAGAACGTTATATAGTTACAAAGATATAATATTAATATGCAAGTATCGTCACTGTCATTATTATGATTTTCATGATACCTATTCCATGTCTATTAAAATGTAGTAGAACAAGTGTTATTACTCTGTTATAAGATTGTTCATGATGTAAACTTATTATCTCTAATTATTTTCTAGGAAAAAAGAAAATTATGCGAATTCACAAGTTCTTAAGAAATTTTTTCTTAAATTACGTGGAAAACTTGCATACAATGTATAAATTTAATTGTTTTATTTGAAATCGTCACTGAAGTGCACAAATTGTCGTTAAAAGTTTAGAAATCGACACTAAAGTAATCCATTATACGACGATTTCATGCAAATGCATTGTTGCCAACCTTATGATAATAATTTTATACATATAAGATAATTTGGGCAGGTGTATGATGTATAATAGTAAATTTGTACATAAAATGACAAAAAATGTGGCAAGAAGAACGAACTAAATAATTCTAATGAAGAAGTTTGAGATAAAACACATACTCGTAATTGTGAGTGTTCTTTATTTTTTTATTATTTAATAAATGGGCTTCAACTGTTCAGTTACTAGCCTTTGTAGATGGGTTTACAGTATTTTAGTACATTTTATTCTGTAGAATAAATTTGACACATCAATATTAATTAAATTAAATTCATTATAAATTTCATCTCTTGCATTATTTTTACATCTATTTATTTATTTATATCCAATATATTTGCTTTGTCTATTTCTGTGTAATTTTTTCCCCATTCTCTCTATTTCCATGTTAGTTGACACCTGGCACTTTATGACACACTTTATTTTCTATTTTGACTTTTGGATTTATTTCGTGTGAGAATACAATATTATTAAAACATTCTGCGGCACATTGCTTGGAATAGATCCTCTTCAGTTGGAGATTAACATTATCGTCAGTAGTGGTTTTAAGGGATACTGTCTAGTAATGTTTTGTCCTGGTTTTATTAATCTCTCTTATGCTCCAGTAGTGGAAAGATTAGCCGGTATAAGAAACCGTTGCCTGAGTTACTGCGGTATTCACACACTCTTCATGGAGGCTCTTTTCCTTGTCCCCAGTTAAAATTGTAGTTGCAAATTCATAAAAAAAATAAAGCTTTATTACCACTTTGGCCTGTTCTTAATATAGTGAAAACAATATTAAATGTATATAATTATAGAAAATATTAAAATATTTATATGCAAAAATCACAAAATAATGACAGATGTCATGTGTCTGTTAGTAAATCACTAGGATAAAATATTTACTCTGCAAGTAGTAATTTTACTGTGTAACTTGTTTTATAAAACAGACATTTTTATTTACTCGTCGATTAAATTTACTTTCAAAGTAATAACTCAGCAGTTTAGTCGATGTTTATAAAACCGGGCATTAGATATTTGATTGTTATTAAGTGTGTCAGTTTTATTTTCTAACGCTAGTTTTAATGTATTTGGGATTTTATACTGTGATCTTTGTTGCATATATTTCGGGCAGTCTATAATTATGTGTTGTATTGTTAGGGGTGTGTTACAATCGTTGCATTGTGGTGGGTCAGTTTTTTCAAAAATGTATTTATGTGTAAATGTAGTGTGGTCAATACGTAGTCGGGTTATAATGATGTCGCCCTTCCTTCTTGGTATTTTTATCTTCGGTAAAGTATTTTCTTTTATTTGTCGTAGTTTATTCGTATTATTTGATGATCATTTCCAGTCTTCAAAAAATTGAAGTTTTGAATCATATCAATCGCCATGTTCTTGATCTTCAGTTACGCAGATGCAAGTGTCCACTTCTTACAATTTATTGGCCAAATACTAGATCATCAGAATTTACAAAATAATATTCTATGTAGATTTATTTAAATGCAATTGTTGCAAAATATTTTACCTCTACTAAGCTTTGCCTTACCATATTTAGTAAGATCAATTCCATTGTTTGTGTTAGTAAACCTCACTTTCTTTCTACATTCTTACTATTAAAATACGCGATAATTAAATTTCCAACAATAAAGTTCGTTTTCTTTTTTCTTAATAACCTCCTAATTACTCTTAACCACCGTTATTTGTCTAAACAATGAAAAAGACTGCGATTTCTGTCGAGAAAGAGTTCATTAGAGAAATTAAAATCTCTTCTTAATACATAAATAAGTAAATAGAGTAAAGACATCATAGGAAGTGGCAAGGCTTTTCCGTTTAAATTTAGAGGAACTAAATAATTAGGATAATGATAAGAAATAGAGAGATTAATATTGTCAGTAGACGAATTGTTCTTGTTTGATATAATAATGTAGGAAGTATTGAAGTTGTTGTTAAAACATTAATACAGTGTTAAATCAAAACAGACTGATTGTTTAATTACTGCAAGGAATTTATTGTACACATGGCGTTTCCTCAATTACATGCTTAATTATATCGTAGATATAAATATCGATACCGATACTAAGGTTAATATATTGAACGGATATCGTTGGTACAATTGTATTGAGATCGGAGATACCATTACAATTATGTTTTCCTATCCCTGAGTTTAATATACGGCTAAAGCCGGCTCCACACTACTCGTAAGTATAAACATGTATCGACAATGACGAGTGATATGGAATTGAAATTCTTCGTATATCTTGCCACGATATAACGTTTTTGACTTCATTACACCCTCACAGCTGGAAAGTTGTAAAAAGATTATAAGGGTAAGAAACTCAGGGTTGTACTTAAATAAAATTATACGGTTTTTCAAATTTTAAAATATATTTAATGTAACATTAAAGTCAATAATAATACAGATCAGTGGCGTATCCAGGACTCATGGTAAGGGGGGGCTGCCATGTACCTATTACTTATACATATAGGTATACTGTTCACCGCATAATTGCATAATATGTAAATTATATTTTCAAAGAATTCTGAATTGAAAATAAAGACGGTTAGCTGTAGAATATTAATGTACATACATAATAAAACTAAATAAAACATGGCAGTTTGTTTATTCTTTATTAATAAAAAAAAATGTGAACGTAGGAATATACATTTTCGTGATACTGTTACTATGATTTACCAGAACTAAAAACAAAAGTAAACAGGTGCCCTTAACGGCCGCTGGAAGTTAAGATTTATAACGACCGCATCATGGAATCATGACAGCTGTTGTCAGAAAGTTATAAACAACATTTTTTTTAATATGACAGGAGAAAGAATTTTCAGAAGATATTCCTATATGTCTAAATTACATGTCATGGTCATTACAAAAAATCCTGGACTCCACACGGTTGTTACACAAATAACAGACACTACTGTAAAAGTCAGCCCCGGCTGTTATTTGCTTTATATCGGCCTAATGACATTAATAACTATTTACGCACCACGTACGCATTACATTAAACCGAAAAATAAATGATTGGCTTCTAACATTTCGTTATAATTGCATAACGATATTTAATTTTTTTTAAATATCTAAAACTTTCTCTGCATCAATGGGTAAATTTTTAGTAAATTAGGTAATTTTGATAAATTATACATGAGAGCTAAGCATATCTAACGACAATGTACTTCTTAAAAAAATTTCAATAATTTTCATGTATAGAATATGATTCATTTAAATTCACTGGACTTTAAGGGGGGGGGGGGCTCCAGCCCCCTAAGCCCCAGGCTGAATACGCCGCTGATACAGATAAAAAATAAAAAAAATATATCATCATGGCATATTACCCATTGCTGGGTGTGCCAATCTGCTTTGTTCGCAGATATCGGTAATGATGATGACATATTTGTACCGTGCGGGCGCTTACCAGGCGTCACCTCACGGGCACTCATTGCTGGCGTGGAGAGTGCACCACAGGGGTCAATTTTGTGCCATTTAAAATTGGAAATATTTGGCGTCGGTCGGGATCGAACCCGGTTCCCCAGATTCGCGACCTGACACTCAGGCACGCGGCCACAGATACAGATTCACAAATTAAAATTAGGTTTAGATTTATGGTTTATATTTTAGATTTAAAGACTTTGGAAATTAAGGTGCATTCACAAATGAAAATTAGGTTTATGGTTTTTGTTTAGATTGAAGTAAGTCATTCATAAATGAAAGTTTAATTTAACTCTAATTCAGTTTTGATTGTACTGATATCTATGTACATGCTTCAAAAACAAGTTTAAAATATCTGTACAACAATAATTAATAGATAGGTACCCGTCCGCCGTGAAACTGTCATTCGCTTGGCATTATTGGTTATATTTCAGCAATTAAGTTTTGCCAGTCTCCTTGTATTTCTCGCATTTGGTTTAAAGACCGAATCTACCAAGTGAATACTAAATAAAGATAGATGTATATTTCTATATCGTTTTAGACTCGTTCTCATTGGTGAAGTTTGTGATGTCAAACTAAATCATAAAGCTATAGTTTGGACCTTGCAATGTTTAGCTTTATGATTTGGATTTAGAGACACTAAATTCTGAAGTGTGAATGGAGTCATAACATAATATGCGACCAAGGTCTTTAAATCTATAGTATAAAACATAAATCCAAACCAAATTTTCATTTGCGAATGTACCTTTAGGGTTTCTAAATCCAAATCATAAAGCTAAACATTGCAAGATCCAAACTTTAGGTTTATGATTTAGTTTGACGTCACAAACTTCACCAATGAGACCGAGTCTGAAATGAAATAGATATATACACCCATCTTTATTTAGTATCCACTTGGTGAATTTGGCTTTTTAAACAAATGCGCGAAGAACATGGATACTGTCATAACTTAATTGTTGAAATATAACCCATAATGCCAAGCGAATGACAGTTTCACGGCGTACAGGTGTCTTGTTGAGTACTGCTCTACCGACATGTTAATCTTGTTTTTGAAGTATTTACATAGATGTCTGTACATATCAAAACTAATTTTCAGGTAATTTAAACTTACATTTATGAATGACTTACTTAAACCTAAACAAGACCCATAAACCTAATTTTCATTTGTGAATGCAACTTAAGTAATAATAATAATTACTGTAACGTAAAACTTCTGCTGAAAACGGTCCTGCGTTTTCGCAACACCTGTACACTTACACCTGGCGTATCGTTAACGTACACCAGGTTCATCCGGTCCGATGTAGACTTCATCAGACGTGTCGTGTGCGTGATCTTTTTTTCTTCTCATGAACCAGACCTGAAACTATCTCAGACCATCTGCGCACTCTAGTTTTGCTTCATACACACGCGCATATTTTACTTGAAATCTAATAGAATTACATGTGACGGAAGCAAGTGAAAATGGATACGCAACAATAGCTAGGAGCTAAAACAATAGATAATAGATAGATGGAAGCAAAGTATGGGTTTCGGTTAATAAGAGTAATTAGACAAGAATTAATGAATGAGAAGAGGTAATTTGATAGTGTAGTTTGAAGAAATTGATACATAAGAGAACTGTAATTTAAAATGTAATATTATACATGTGTTCTTTAGATTGTTGCTAATAGTTAACTGAAATTGATAGAGATTTTGAACAGTAAATGTGCATTCAAAAATGAAAATTAGGTTTATGGTTTTTGTTTAGGTTTAAGTAAGTCATTCATAAATGTAAGTTTAAATTACCTGGAAATTAGTTTTAATATGTACAGAAATCTGTGTAAATGCTTCAAAAACAAGATTCAAACGGGCAAAGTTGTCGATGTACTGCCTCACCTCCGATTTGAATAAAACTTTGTCAAAATATTCTGCTCATCAAGTCAAAATATTCAGTGGTGCAACTAACGGGCCCGCAGAGCCCGCATTGCGGGCGGGCCCCCGGCTTTAGAGAGGCCCCAATATACATGATTCATAATTTTGTTACTACTGCGAAATTTTGAATTTAATCTTTTTTATGTAGCAACATATACATACAAATTTATTTAGTGCTATATTTTTTTACATGTCAATTTCAATAAATAATATTGGCTAAGGGGCCCCTTTTCCGCTATGCAAAATCAAGCTCTTTATTTTCTATCATATTTCGAGCAAATATTATCTGCAACTGATCCAGAGTTTTCCTTTAAAATAACCCCATAAAAAGAAGTCTGGGGCTGTCAAATCAGGACACCTGGCGGCCAATGTGTATTACCAAAACGTGGGATTTAATAACGATACGAGAATGATTTTTGCAAAATTGCTACGATTTAAACTGTATGATATTGATCCATCTTGCTAATACCATATTTTGTCCAAATTCTTTCATTTGGGATACCAAAAATGTATGAAGGGAATTGATCCCTGTAACTTTCACCAGTGTACTGTGCCACCAATTACATACAATGACTTTGGTGGGATGTAAAGGTGCCTAATCTTGGATTTTCAGGCCTCCCATATGGATTATTTTGCTTCTTAACATGTCAACTCAAATGAAAGTGAGCTTAGTCATAATTTCCACAAGTTCTTATGGTATGTAGTTCCACATGATAAACGCTATAATTAAAACGGACCCCAAAAACTTTTTGCGGGCGGGCCCCCGAACTCTTAGTTACGCCATTGAAAATATTCTTCTCATCAAGACAAACATAGGAAAAATAATAATAAGTGGGGGTCAAATTTTCACACAAACCAAGTTGCACGCAAACGAATTTCGCCCCTATGGGAGTTGGTTTAGTTAGTTTTGTTAGCCTGCTTTTTTAAATTCGTAATAAACTTAAACTAACCTAAACTATATAATCATTTTTCAGGTGTGCGTCAAATGGGAAGAGTCGAACGCGACACCGTTCGGAGGACAGATTATATAGATTAAATATTTAAATAAAAACAAATTGTGTTTTGAAGGTCAACTGACTTTGACCCCCACATTATTATTTTGCCAGTGTTTGTGAGAAGAATATTTTGACAAAGTTTTATCCAAATCGGAGGTGAGGTAGTACATCGACAACTTCACCAAATATCGGTAGAGCAGTACTCAACAAGACACCGCCGTGAAACTGTCATTCGTTTGGCATTATTGGTTATATTTCAGCAATGGACCTTTTCAATTTAACGGCTATATCTTTCTATCGTTGTAAATAGTAAGAAAATGGCGCAAGCAATAAAAGCTTTTGCAACTTATTTCGATAAGTTTTTTTAAGTTGTCTGAGATTTTACGTCTATATTTTTCTAGATACACACGCCATGGATCTTATTTGTTCTTACTATTCGTAGATCCCCATTGCGCATATCTTCTATCACTTCAAATTGAAAAGGTCTTTTACGTTATGACAGTCTCCATTTTGTTCTCGCATTTGTTTAAAAAGCCGAATCCACCAAGTGGATACTAAATAAAGATGGGTGTATATATCTATATCATTTCAGACTCGTTCTCAATGGTGAAGTTTGTGACGACAAACTAAATCATAAACCTAAAGTTTGGAACTTGCAATGTTTAGCTTTATGATTTGGAATTAGAGACCCTAAATTCTGAAGTGTGAATGGAGTCATAACATAATATGCGGCCAAAGTCTTTAAATCTAAAGTATAAACTATAAATGAAAATTAGGTTTATGGTTTTTGTTTAGATTTAAGTAAATTATTCATAAATGCAACTTTAATTTAACTCTTATTTAGTTTTGACTGTACTGACATCTATGTACATGCTTCAAAAACAAGATTAAAATATCGGTAGAGCTATATTTAATAGATAGATACCCGTGCGCCGTGAAACTGTCATTCGCTTGGCATTATTGGTTATATTTCAGCAATTAAGTTTTGCCAGTCTCCCTGTTCTCGCATTTGGTTTAAAGGCCGAATCTACCAAGTGAATACTAAATAAAGATGAATGTATATTTCTATATCGTTTTAGACTCGTTCTCATTAGTGATGTTTGTGACGTCAAACTAAATCATAAAGCTAAAGTTTGGACCGTGCAATGTTTAGCTTTATGATTTGGATTTAGAGACACTGAATTCTGAAGTGTGAATGGAATCATAACATAATATGTGGCCAATGTCTTTAAATCCAAAGTAAAAATCTGGTGTGGCCAACACTATACCTCCCGCCATTACAGCCCGAGTCATAAAAAAGATTAAGTCAATCCTTATTTTTGGATTAGCGAATTTTACTCTAATTTTGACAGTTTATATCTTAAAATATAGTCTAATCTAATCCAAGTTACAACCTTTTTTAAAACCCCTCAACAGGATTAAATGTCAATTACAGAGTGGCTTCACATTCACACACATCCATGCCTTAGTGGGAATCGAACCCAGAGCCCCGAGGGCACTCATGACATGAGGCGTTGCTCTAACCTTTAAGCCACCGGAGCTATAATAAAATGAAGATTAAATTTTAAATTTTTTATTAATCTAAATACCTACCTACATATTTACTTTTTCTGGAAACTGTATTGAATTTCTATTGTCCTATTTACTTTTTTCTTTTTAAAACGTTAATAATATTATTTTGAAATTATTAGTTCTTTGATAGTGACATTTATCTGTGAGTTACATACATTTGAATAACTGCGTTTTGTTTGTTTAAAGCGTAGGCTCTGGGATTTAAATTATAGATAATTTTATAAATTTATCCATAAAATATATAGAAAAAGTATGAATGCAAACCTATAGAAAATTTAATAATCTTTAATTTTTATAATAACATTAATCTCGAAAAAATAACGTTTAAAGGTATTTTTCGAAGAAAAAACTATTTTGAGCTTCTAGTAAAGTGCCATTTCTGGTTATCTGATATTCACCAAAATCTAATGGGCTCTTTCCATTACAGAAAAAGTTTGAAATACAATGTTTCAAAATTTTCTGAATGATAGTATTTGAGTTAGAGTGGAGGATCCACACACACATACACACAGACATCATCGTGAAAACGTGGTCATTTACCAAAATCTCGATATGCGTTTTTTAGCACGATCCATATACCTCCCTTCCAAGGGTATCGGGAGGTGAAAAACATAAATCTAAACCTAATTTTCATTTGTGAATGTACCTCAAAAGCTATGTAATATTACTATTCGTACTTCATAGAAAACAATAGTTTTATTTGATTATTAACAATATTAAACTACATATTCCCCTCCATTATCCTCATTTGCATATTTCCCAGAATGCTTACTGATTTCTTATTTCTTTCCAGGACCAATACGACAACTTGGCAACGCACACACAGAAAGGCATCGACTTTCTGGAGCGGTACGGACACTTCGTCCGGGATCGCTGTGCCATCGAAACCGAATATGCTTCCAAACTCAGGTAAGAGCATTGTGAGAAGTGAGAATTATACCTACCATTTGGATATCATCAGATCGTGTGTCGTAGACGCTGAATTGTGTAACTAAGTATAGGTGTTAGGTTTCTCTTCTTGACTTGATGAACCTATTATAGAGTTTGGTTACTACTTAGAATTAGTGGTCGATCTTGATTACGTGGTGTATTATGTATACCTCATTATTTGTAATACGACAACCCTAATAGTACGTGTCTAGGAATCTAGGCGATCAAAGCTATAAAGGGGAAAATATTTGATTAGAATAAGTAAAATGAGAAACTGTTTCATAATGTACCCGAAAAATCAGAAAACATTTTTTATCAATTTTGCAAATTCAAATATAAATACATATACTTCGTGGCTAATAGAAAACGACATCTATTTGAAACTCCATTACTTCAATGCATTGAGATCTCGATTTTCAGTTTTCACCAAAAGGGTTGGAAAATATTCCTAACAAAATTCAAACATTTATATAGAAAAACAAATGCATAGCGATTTTATAAATTTGCCACTTAAATCTTCTATTACTTGACAATTTTATAATCAGCTTAAAACGAATTAGGCTATTATTGAAAGAAATTTAATTGTGACATTTCGAGTTAGTTGAAACATTATTATTATAAATTTACTCTAAATTTTGTCCAATTATCTCAAAGATTTCTTCATGACACCTCACTTAAGTAAATCTGACTAGAGATCATTGCAACTTGTTATCAGGAAAAAATAATTGGCCTGTACGATTTGGATTACGAAAGAATTTCTAGGGAAGAGATGGCCACTTTCTAGCAAAAATAGTGCTATTAAGGCTACTAATAGAATATGGATCAATTTTCAGAAAACCTGAGAGTGGATGTCAGTAACTGTTACAAATGATGGAAATTCAAAATTGGTACATGATCTGTCCCAGGTCCCTCGCGCACAAGTCATAGCGACTTGCAGTCATGCTGGTGATATTTCGATGCATATGACGTTATAATGACTGAGAAGTCACGACCCTCAGAGGCAGTGCTATAAATATTTATATCACTAGTGATTTGAATAACTTGTCTACTCTACACAATAGAGTTTTCCAAGGCAACGGCTTTTGAAGAAATAAGTACTGCATATAAATTTTGGTATAAAGTAGATTAATATAAAATAAAAATAATTATAAATTATATAGTATTTATAAATGAATTTTTAAATAGAAAATTTGACGACGCTAACGTCGTGGATAATGTGGACGAAGTTGATTTTGTCGATATTGTCGAAAATGTTAGAATAACGCGACAAATATATAACAGAATTGATTTGTTCCAATTATATGACAACTGTCAATATTTTTTATAGGTGGCCCACCACTAGTTCTATAAACAAAAGCCTTTTTCTTCGCCGATGTCTTCCTGGCGTCAGTCTTCATATTTGCCCACATTTTTCTTGCTACATCTCTGTATACAACTTCCAATAGCATTTTTTTCTTCTTTGCTGTAATTCGTAACTCCACAAAACGAAACAATTTATCGTGAAATGATATGACAACTGACATATATGACACATAAGTCACTGATTTTTTCGACTTACATTAAACTTCTACTTACGTCTCACATTTTGACATTTTTGCGTGGTGCAACAGTTTACGGTGGAACTTAGGACTAAGTCACGATTTAAGTCTTAAGTTGCTCTGGAGAAACCGGGTATAAGAGTAAGTTTTAAAATATTTAAATTTATTTTCCATATACAATAAATGGTTGCATATTGCCTATATTCTTTTACTTTTGCAAGAACTGGCAAGAATTAAAATTTGGCGAAACAGAAATCTCTAAAATGTCACTACAATATCACGCTACGCAGGTTGTATACAATTTGCTTATGTCAAAATTTTAGACTTTACACTACCTTCACAGTGATATGCTACAGAATCAGAATAGGTATCCTGTACTCAGGATCGGAATTTAACGGAAAATTACTCACTCAAACGATCTTTTTCTTTAAAAATAATTGCCGGAAAATTAAATTGGGCCCAGAAATGGGCCTACTAGAAATTCTCCCAAATTCCTTATAACCAGTCTGGCTCTGCCTGAACTTCAACATCACCTGTTTCAAACCTTATCTTTAATAGAATTAATATAATATACAGGGTGTAAATGAAATAAGTACATTAAATTTCACCAGTAATATAACTCGCCGAGAGCAACAATATTTCTTAAGAACTTTTTCTCGAAATCGCATATTTTTTTTAGCATTTTTACAACCCCGTAAATTGACGAGTCGTTCCAAGTATTTTTCTAATAATTGAATGCAGTAGCAATAGCTCTGAAAAATTTTGTTTTAGCAATTGACAGTCCTGTCAGTTGTTGCAATTAAATTTTGACATTAGTAATAAACTTATTTATAGGGTAAAATTCTGTCAAAATGCTTACGTTTACAAATTGCGAGTACACAGACATTGTAATTACTTACCTATGGTTTATTTATTTATTTATTCGTATCTTTACTACATTTTAATTTGTGGTTGATTTAAAGGCAGTGTTATAGAGTTGCCAACCCATTTAGATGGAGCGTTTCCAAATCATACTGTTCCTAATATTCGCACATTTGTTAATCTTGTACATCTTTATCACAATACGAAGTGTCACATATGACAATTTTAAATAAAGCAACAGTTGTATCCATATCATGTGCAAAAAGATCAATGTTTTCAGCAGACTTCGATTTTGGGAATGGCTCATAATGTTCATTAATGAGACTGAATTTACTTAGGAAGGTGTATTTATTATGCACAATACACATTTCAACAGACGAAAATGCTGTAAAAATTTTCATTAAAAAATGTTTGAGCGGGAACAATAAATGGGCGACTAATTATTGGTACTCATGTATCTCGTTTAAATGGACAAAAGTTTGTACTTACATTTTTTGAATAACGTATTTAAACTATTATGATTTGTCGACGATAAATAATCATCTCATAACCTAATAACTATGCTTTTGCTCTTCTTCCCCTCGTTCCTCCTTGTCTTCCTCTATTCACAGGTGATTAAAGTCTGGTTTAATACACAACTTTATAATTTTGTTATCCAAAATTTAAATTTCTTTATTTTAAAAACTGTACTATTACGAATTAATTAATAATAAATGTTATTTCCGTTGATTCGTTTATTAATTACTGTGACTGCAAGTGTAACCGATAACTGACAATTTTTGAGCTGTTTGTATCCCACTTGAATACGGCAGCAGCCATTTGTTCTCCATGGGCGGGTAACGAAATATGCAGCAAATCTTTAAAGAATTTTAACTCAAAATCTAAAAGTCTTAGAAAAAATAGTTATTAAGAAATATTGTTGTTCTCGTCCAGTTACATTACTTGTTAAATTTAATGTACTTATTTCATTTACACCCTGTATAATATGCAACATTATCATCTTTTGCAGTTGCAACTGCGTACGTTAAAATTCAAAACAGTGTTTCATTCATTCTATATAATTAACCTCAGTGATTTCATTCCCCTCTCTATATTTTGTGTGATGTATGCCGCTTCAGTTTCACGTGCGCACACACGTGTATTCACACTCCCACTGTACTGTAGGCGAATGTGAAATGAATAGTTCAACAGCAATCGCCTAGCAGTTGCATGTTGTCGGCTTGGAATGTTTTATGACAGTTGGCAGCAATGCCTATATAGCACGGTATTATCTTGTGAAATATAACCAGAATAAACCGACATATTATGTATGATACATACAAGGAAAATTGTATAGGGAATGTGGTTAATAAATTATGGATAAATTTGGATGTTAAGCGATGTATATAATTATCATTTATTATGATTATGAGTCATTCGTATACTCTTTTTTTTAAACTTGAAATATTTTTGAATTGTTTGTCATCAATACATTACATCGTATATAATACATTATAATTTCCATGGTTATAGCATAGCTTTCTGATTTATGAAATTTATTTTTACCTCCCGCTGCCCTTGGTAAGGGAGGTATAGAAATCGAGATTTTGGTAAATGACCTCGTTTTAAGGTCCCTAGAATCCAATTTTAACATTTTCACGATGATCCTCCACCCTAACTCAAATACTATCATTCAGAAAATTTTGAAACCTTGTATTTCTAACTTTTTCTGTAATGGAAAGAGCCCATTAGATTTTGGTGTAAATCGGATAACCGGAAATTGTATTTTAGTAGAAGCTCAAAATAGTTTTTCTTCGAAAAATACATTTAAATGTTATTTTTTCGAGATTAATGTTATTATAAAAATTAAAGATTATTAAATTTTCTATAGATTTGCATTAATACTTTTTCTATATATTTTATGAATAAATTTATAAAATTATCTATAATTAAATCCCAGAGCCTACGCTTTAAACAAACAAAACGCAGTTATTCAAATGTATGTAACTGACAGATAAATGTCACTATCAAAGAACTAATCATTTCAAAATAATATTAGTAACGTTTTAAAAAGATAAAAGTAAATAGAACAATAGGAAAGGAATTCAATAGTTTCCAGCATAAGTTAGTATGTAGGTATGTATTTAGATTAGTAAAAATTAACGATTCACAAATTTTTTTAAGGTAATCCTCATTTTTGGATTAGTGAATTCTATTCTGTCCCGGTATTTAAAATTTAATCTTCATTTTATTATAGTTCCGGTGGCTCAATGGTTAGAGCAACGCCTCATGTCATGAGTGCCCTCTGGGCTCTGGATTCGAATTCCACTAAGGCATGGATGTGTGTGAATGTGAACCCACTCTGTAATTGGGATTTAATCCTGATGAGGGGTTTTTTAAAAGGTAGTTACTTGGATTAGATTATATTTTAAGAAATAAACTGTCAAAATTACAGTAAAATTCGCTAATCCAAAAAACAATCTTTTTTGTGACTCGGGCTGTACATGGCGGGAGGTATTGGATTGGCCACACCAGATTTTTTAATTTTATA
Source organism: Harpalus rubripes (assembly GCA_963082715.1). Lineage (NCBI taxonomy): Eukaryota > Metazoa > Arthropoda > Insecta > Coleoptera > Carabidae > Harpalus > Harpalus rubripes. The sequence continues at coordinate 7,788,022 of OY720455.1, read as the reverse complement.
TCTATTGAATATGAAGAATAAAATATTCTTCAATATTTATAATACCAAAAAAAGTCAAAAAAAAAAAATCGTCACACACACACACGCATACACCACCATCGTAAAATTAGTGAAATCGTATTTCAGGGACCCTAAATCGTGCTAATTCCCTAAAAACTCACCACCGAATTTTTTGATCAGACAATACCTTCCTTATCTAAAGGTGACGGAAGGTAAAAAGGAAAGGCAGATAAAATATAGAAACAACACAAATATTATTGTTTTTGTTATCATTTTGTAAATAAATTATTTCCAGTATAAAATATAACGGCAAATAGTGTCAATACACAAGTAGAAAAATTCATGTTTAATATGTTGAAGATAAAAATCAGCTTTGTTGTTATGCACTGTGTAGTGTGTACATTGTACATGAATGTTTTTGAACTACAAATACAGATAATATCTTGGAATGCTACATAGTCATAATCAGAGACAATTATAACTAACGAACTCGGAATATATATCACTGGACGTTTTTCTTAGAAGAAAAATGTTTAAATAATATTATATTCGTTAAACTTCAAAACTTACTTAAGTTCATACTGGTATATAAAATATACAATATAACTAATCACAAAATCGATTCGGCCCAATTTTTGCCGATGTAAGTCTGTACGTAGATTAAGGCCCAGTATTCGGCATTTTCATCTCTGCTTAAATTGTCTGTGAACACAGCATCGATATTATAGTGTAGGCAACGTTTTTATTTATTTGGGCGAAGTGTAAATATTAGACAATTATTATTAATTAAAATAAAGATTTATAAACTATAATTATTAAAAAGGTATTAAAAATAATGACGATTACTAATATTAAGCAATTATTAAAAACTAATTAAGACTAAAACTATAATTAACTAGATAACACTAACATTATTTATTTATTATCCAATTAACACTACTATTTATTTCCACGATATTACTAATTATTTATTTCACTACGCGTTCCAATCTGAGACTGCCGGTCTGTTGCAGACTCTTGTAGACGGTGTCCATATAGTCAACTGACTCAACAGCGTCTGTGTATTCAACTGCTCGGACAGAAGTCACACCTTTCACATCACTGTCTGTCTATTTATGTAACTAACTTTCTCTTTCCACAGCCTCAGTATCACTAACTATCCGTATTCCACAATTCTTCAACACCAATGTCAAGTATCCACTCCAACTCGCAGTTACTGTCCTTGTATACCTAGCTTCATAATACTCGTCAACCCTACCGAGTATTTACTTGCACGGCTATCCCAATATACCAGTAACTTCCAGACTCGCCGTTACTGTCCTCGTACGCTATAGCTTCCCAATAGTCGTTTGTACCTCGTATTCTATTATATCTATCACAACTATCCCAGTATACCAGTAACTTCCAGAGTACCTACTCCACTCGACACTTTACTGCATACGCTCACTACGATACTGCTGTGCTTCTCAAACTCACTAACACTCTATGTGAATAGCTCTATGTCTCTGAATATAACTAACTATGTAACTATGTATGTAACTAATTCTCGAGCATAGCTGCGTTCCTTTTATACAGCTGCCATTACCTTCTAGAAAGCTTAAGAATGTTCGACCGTATAATAACAATGAACACAAAAGGTTCAGGCGACTGCAAGTAATTAAACACGTCGCGACTTGTTTGTTTACGTAGCCCGGCTGCTAGCACGATTGCGTCATCGCTATAAATAGACACTCGCTCATGGCTACGGCGACGGCGGGCGTTCCACGTTACAATAGCATAAAATCACACGTGTAAGTGCAATATTTTTCATATGTTTAGAAAAATTGCTAATGGAAAATGTCCAAATGTCTGTACTTTGTGGGTAATATGCGAGACGAGTCAAGTAAGTTATATGAGAAACTTAAATTAGTTAGAACTTAGTTAATCAATTTTTGTGAGTGAAAATATGGCATTAACCAAAGGGTATTTCCTCACTACAAAATAATTCTCACATATATTTGCAAAATCTATGGGATATTTTAATATAAATTATGTACAATACATAGGTACATTTTCTTTATATTCCATATCCTGAAATATTCTTTTTCTACTTTCCTTTTCTTTTTCTTTATATTCGTCTTTTTTCGCAAATTCCTTTTATATTCTTTTTATATTTTGCGTTCATAATGAAGTCATTACGATACGCAATTGCGTATCGTAATGAGCTTCATTTCGATACGCAATTTTTTGTTTTAGACGGTTGGTACTAGATGACGTTTTTTTAACCCATTTTTACCTAATTTATTTTTAGTTAATAGACAATTCATTTTAATAATATAATGTGAAATTATTAGCCTTATTTTTTTTTTATTTGAAGATTATTTACATGAAAATGTACAAATGGTTACAAATATAATCACAAATTGAGTAAGTAATGTTAGTTATACAAGGCGCAAAATATAAAAAATAGTATAAAGAACTCATTTTATAAGACTTTCTTTCGCACTTGTCTAAATTTTAACGGGTGCGAAAAAAACATGTCTTATAAAACACGTTCTTTAATATACTATTTTTACGTATATTCTTTTGTGTTGTTGACTTTTTTTTTCATAATCTTCATAATGATGTACAAATATTTTGACAGTGGCATACAAATAATTTTGACAGTGACATTTATGTGTCAATTACAAACATTTGAATTTCTTGCCTTGAAGTAGTTTGATCTGAGAATTTTTCCATCAAATTATTTTGTATGCATTTCTTTATCTCTAAATCTATAGAAGATATAATATTGAATTTATATTTATCGAATAAAGACTTTAACGTTCTTTAATATAAGTATTTACATTAATTTTCGATAAATAATATTTAGATGATTTTTTTGTTGTAACTACTACTTCCGGTTGTCCAATTGTTACCAAAACTTAATCAACTCTTCCCATTATTGTTAGATTGAGGAATCCCTAGTTAAAAATGTCTTAAGTCTTATAGAATTTGAGAAATCCACACACACATCCACACACACACATACGGACATCATCGTAAAAATGTTATATTCGGATTCTAGGGACCTGAAAACTTGCTTAATCGCTAAAATCTGGATATGCGATTTTTAGCATGAATCCAATACCTCTCTTAGCAACAGGTAAAAAGCATTGATTGTTAGCTTTTAAGAAGTTGAAAGAAAGAAAGGTGAAGTGTATTATTTATTGTTGAACTATTACTTCATACATTCATATCAAGCAAATTTAAAATAAAATTGTGTGTTGTCAATAATTCTAACGTGACCCTCGTATAATTCAGCATGATTCGATAAAGTAATATTACACAACTATTTCAAAATCTTTTTCATGTAAAAAAACAAATTTTATACCATTTCTCGAATTCTATATTTTGGTAGTTTTTAATCTGTTCACAGAAACTGTTAAATAATACTATAGTTCTAATTTCTGAAAATCTTGAAATTATAATTGGATTTTGATATTGTTTACGTCTATTCTTTTTAATCTTTTTCACTCTTGGTAATTAAAGATAAAAGATTCCATTGTTAGTTAAGTTTTATTTGCTTTTGATTAGACTCTACGCAGTTTTTTTAATCCAAATAAAAATTGCAATTGCGTTTTAAATAACGGATTTCTTTACAATGAAAGTAATTCTAGAACGTCGGAAAGTGAAAATACTATTATTCTTTACTCTATAGTAATTGTTTAAGTGAATACGATTATAACATTTTTACGATGATGTCCGTATGTGTGTGTGTGGATGTGTGTGTGTGGATGTGTGTGTGTGTGTGTGGATGTTGGATTCACCATAACTCAAATAGTATAAGACTTAAGACATTTTTAACTACGGATTCCTCAATCTGACAATAATGGGAAGAGTTTTGGTAAGAATTGAACAACCGGAAGTAGTAGTTACAAGAAAAAAATCATCTAAATATTATTTTTCGAAAATTTATGTAAATACTTATATTAAAGAACGTTAAATTCTTTATTCGATAAATATAAATTCATTATTATATCTTCTATAGATTTAGAGATAAAGAAATGCATATAAAATAATTTGATGTAAAAATTCTTAGATCAAACTACTTCAAGGCAAGAAATTCAAATGTTTGTAATTCACACATAAATGTCACTGTCAAAAATATTTGTATGCTACTATCAAAAATATTTATACATCATTATGAAGATTATGAAAATAAATAAAAAGTCAACAACGCAAAAGAATATACCTAAAAAAGAATATAAAAGGAATTTGCGAAAAAATGACGAATAAAAGAAAAAGAAAAGGAAAGTACAAAAAAAATTCAAGATATCGAATATAAATAAAATGTATATTGTACATAATTTATATTAAAATAATTATTTTGTAGTGAGACATGAATATATGTATTTGTATTTAAAAATATTTTTCGTTTTATGCGTACAACCAGGTAAAATATCTGGCGAGAGGTTATGTGCTGGCCACATCAGATTTTTATCCTTGTGAACAGGAAAGGTGACAAAAATGGATAGCATCGGTTCGTCGAATGACATAAGTACAGTTTAATTTCATTTAAAATCTGATTACAAATTTCTCAAGCAAATAACATGGTTTTAAAGTTTACATATTTTGTGATTTTGTCAAACAAAATATTTAGTTCAATAATTAAAACTTAGGAACAAAATACTTGTATTCAAAATTGGTTATGGCACAATCCATATCTGTGTGCCAATGATAACAATGATGAAAAATAAAATATACATGCTATTGAATGTAATAGGTTAATTGTATAATATTTATGAGACCTACGATAAATTATTAGTAGGCAATTTTATACAAAGCGCACGAAGAAAATCTTTAAACTGACCTTGACAAAGCATACGTCAATGTTCAAGAAACAGATGTAAGTAAATGGAATACACAAATTACATATTAACTAAATGCTCTTCTAAACCAACGTAAAATATTTTCCAAATTGTCGTCGACTCTAACTGCACAGCGACAAGTAGTGACAGTCTGACAGTCCTTACCTGGCGCAAATTTACCGCGCAAACATATAAGAAAGATATGTCGACGCTTTAAAAACCACAACTAATGATAACGTACATATTTTCTATTTCAAGTGGTGTTTCAAATATATTTTCAACTAACAAAACTGTTCGTTTATATATAAAACTCCATTCTGCACGTAAGAAATCCTACCCGACGTTACTTCACGGGAAATCCGTCAGATGGCGCGGTCAGCGACACGGAACAGCTGCTTGGATAGCCTATAAGAACTACTGAAAAACTTTTGAAAACAATCATATTTTTTGATTCCCACATAATTCCCAAAATGTTTTTTTACACATTCGGGATTTTTTAAATATTTACCCTTACCGATAGGGTTTCCAAGGCAGTAGGGTTTATTTACAAATTACTGATCAGGAGGTTGTAAGTAAATAAATACAACGATCAAAGCCTTACTTTACTGAAAAAAATAATAATAATAATGCCAAAATAATTTTCAAATCTAACTTTTTAAAAATTTGTGCGTCGATCGTGCAAAAACCTAATAAGCATTGCGGTCAGTAAGTGTTTTCTACGGGTATCGGATGTATTGGAAATCTCCAAAATCAACCTCGACTGGTAGGAAACACTTACTGCCCTTATAATACTTAAATAACTATAAATTTTAAAAAGATATTTAAACCCTATTGCAAGATATTTTAATTCAAATATTCTTTTTAAAAAATATAAATTCATATTCATATTTTATAAAATTTATATTATCTTTTTCACTTTTCGTAATATCCACTCTCCCCTTTTTGAATTATGGGGTCTCGTGGCCGCGTGCCTGAGTGCCTGGTCGCAAATCTGATGAACCGGGTTCGATCCCGTCCGACGCCAAATATTTAAAATTTTAAATGGCACAAAATTGACCCCTGTGGTGAACTCTCCACGCCAGCAATGAGTACACGTGAGGTGACGCCTGGTAAACGCCTGTACGGTACAAATATGTCATCATCATTACCGAAATCTGTGTCCAAAGCAGATTGGTACACCCAGCAATGGGTTATATGCCGTGATGATATATTTATTTATTTACTTTTTGAATTTGGCATAGGATAACCAGTTCTTTACTTGAAATGTTGAGAAAACCATAAACCCAAGTTAAAACTTTTCGGATCGATACCGTATTTTCAAGTGAGTCATCATATCATCTCTTCTCTGATTCACAAGGTTGAGCACAAGCATCAAATTCGCAACATCCGAAATTGGATGAATCACGAACTGTCAGTAGAGATTTCAGGACGAGGTAATGAAATATTGGATGACTCTACAGGTGATGAGATGACAGAAGAACAATATTGGTATTGGGGAGAAAATGAAATAATGAAAATATCTTTATCCTCTGTTTTGAGAGTGAATCATACAGGTTGCATGGATAATATAAATTAGTAAGTCTGTGTCATTTGCAGATAACATAAAAATGATACGGCATTTTCTATTAGATTTAAAGTAAATGATTATTTTCGAGGAGTAGAATTGTAGCACGATTTCAATATTTAAAATAATCTTATGAATAACAAAAAATTTCTTTAAAATAATTCCAATGAGGTGTTGCAAAAAAAAATTAACAAACCTTATTTCATATTAAGCACAGTAGCAATTTAAAAATTTGCTTTTTGAATTGGCGCCAAATTACACTGCCTGTGACATCAGACTTACATTAGCCAATGACAAAACTGGAAAGATGATGAAAAAAAAAACAAATGTATCATACATCAACGTCAATGATTGCTTTAATGACAACTGTGTGACATAAGGTCTGACTTATAGTACAGCGTGATTTTTTGTTCTTTAGTGTAGTTCTTAGGTATTTATTATTATATTACAGCGTTATATTTCATAGTTTAATGCCCAGTATTATAAAAGATGGATAAGTAAAGCACTAGCAAAGTAAAATTTACTCTTGAAGTAATATACTTTATTTTCGTCAAAACAAGAATAAAAATACTTGCTAATTAAATATATAGAATAAATTACTCCACCGATGTTCGAGAAAGTAAATTTTATTCCGTAAAATAAATTTGACACATGTCAACATTAATTAAATTAAATTTATTATACATTTCATCCCATGTATTATTTTTACATTTATTTATCTCCAACATGTTTGCTTTGTCTATTTCTAAGTAATTTTTCCCCGTTCTCTTTTTTCCATTCTAGTTGACATCTGACACTTTATGACACGCACATACACTTTATTGTCTATTTTGACTTTTGAATTTAATTCGTGTTAGGAACATACAGAATACATATTGTTAAAACACATATAAAACATATTCCAGCGACACATTGTTTGGAATAGATCCTCTTCAGTTGGAGATTGACATTATCGCCAGTAGTGGTCTTAAAAAATACCGTCTAGTAACGTTTTATCCTGGATTTATCAATTTCTCTTATGCTCCAGTAGTGCAAAGATTAGCCGGTATAAGAAACCGTAGCCTGAGTGCATCATTTTCCATCTAAAAAATTAATTGTTCTTATTTAATTATAAATATATTTATATTTACATCAAATGATCTTTACAACAAAGAAGTTTTGATTTTATGTTTTTATCTTTACTTGCGACAACCATTTCATTCTTCTTTCTTCGTTTTGAGGCACTACTAGAAATATTTTTCTCTATTATCAGTTCTATTTGGGCACACTGCACAAAACAGTTTTTTACAACCATGTTTGATTATTTCCAAATACAAAAATCAGTAGTAGTTGACAGCTGTCATGACTGTCACTCGTTTAATATCCGTCGGTGGCAAATGTAAGCCACACCCTCATTGGTTAGTTCGATTCGAACGTCATCAGTCGAAAGGGGAAGCGGAAATTCAAACATTATAATTTCAAAGACAATTTTCTCATGAATAAAGAATGATATGAAAAAAAAAAAAATAGGGGTAAAATATTTTTTCTTAATCTTACGATTAAAGCAAATAAAAAAACCGTGCAACACCTCATTGTAACTTTGATTTCTTTTGTTTTTAAACAAGAGTATGTCTGCTGATATTTTTTCAGAAATGACCGGAAAAGACTTTTCTAGTGTTGCAAACACAGCTCGAAACGCAATTTTTTTTTCATACATGCAGTTTTTCTAAACAATTGCTGTATTCTTTTTATCTGTGAGCAAATTGGGAGTAAGTAGAAAAAAATCTGATGTGGCCAGCACAGAACCTCTGGCAATTCCATGATTAAAATAGCAATGAGCTTCAAGTAAAGTATCACTTCCGATTGATCGTTTCTAAACAAAATCTAATTTGTTGTTCCAATAAATAGAAAAGTCTGTAATACGAAATTTTGGATTATTTTGTTATATTTTTTCTCGACAATCTGTTAAGAGCTCCAAATTAATTACCACTTCCGGTTTATCATATAAGTATAGTCAAAATCTAATATGTGGCCGCTTCGGTGGCCGAGTGAGCTGAGGCAGCGTGTTTGTGCAGCGCTCTAAGCGACCATCACCGCTCGGTTCTCGGGGTCGTGGGTTCGATTCCCACCAGGAGCTTGGATGTTTGTGACTGTCCTTTTTTCATCTCATCTCCATCAACGCTCGCAAATTGGTAAAATGATCCAAAATTAAGGTAAAAACTCACAGATCAACATCAATTGTAATACTTGTAATAAAAGTTAAATACAATAAAGAATTATTATTATTAAATCTAATATGTTGTTTCAAATTATACACGAGTTTTAAATACCAAATTTGATAAGTTTTGGATCATGTTTTAATATATTTTTTCAAGAAAATCTGTTTATAGCTTTCTGTAAAGTACTGCTTCCGGTTTATCAATTTTAGAAAAAAATCTGATATGTTATTCCCCTTGATATGAAACTCTTAAATACTAAAATTGAAAACCTCAATAAATAACATTTAGAAAAAATGATAAATGTAGTTAGGTACCTACGTAATGAAATAATAATAGTTCTAATTTTATTTGTAATATTTAGTAGTACAAATATGAATTATGTTAAAAGTACAATACTTTTTGATTTATGTTGCAATATTTTTCCGTCAGTTAATTTCATATTTGTCAATACATAACATCATAAAATATACCTGTCATCTCGAACAAGCTTCAATACAACTCGTATTAACCTATATGACTTACATAAACATTACATGACATGTAACATATAAAAATACATTTATATTTCCATAATCATAAATTATATCATTCTTTTCACCTCTGCATGCAGGTATAGGAGAAAGTTTCACTACCTGTTACATCATCCGTGTTGTAGAATTAAAATCACACATATTATGATTACTACTATATGACGTCACTGAACAAATGACAGAATTAGACGGAAAAGCGGCAAATTGACAACATCTAGTAGGCGAACGGAAAGAGGAAAATATTAGAGCTAATTCGCGTTTTATTAGATGTTTCTATAAAAAATTATAGTCGTGGATTATGGAGGCAAAGTGTGGGCAAAAACTAGGACAAAAAATAACTTTATTGTTTTGAATAAAAACTTTGAAGGCTGAGTGTCATCTGGAGAAATATCTGCGAGAAACAAACCATGAAAGTAACAATGGTTTTTGTTGTTTACAAAGTTTTTTTTATTAACTTTATTTCTCTCAACTATAAAAGTTTTGGATCATTTATACTTTTACTATGCAGCTTTGCTATTTTTCAACACGTCTCTCACTCATACATCTAATCTATTTAAAAGAATAAAGAATACAGCTTACAATAAATTATTAATTAATAATGTGACACGCTCAAATTTAGAGTTGATCGCTGGGTGTCCTACGGGTTAGCCGGATACGGAAACGTGCTAGGATTGTTCCTTGGGGTTTCTATATTGAGTATTTATTGAGATATTCATTAGACAATAAAGAATACAGCTTACAAAAAATTATTAATTAATTTAATGTGACACGCTCAAATTTAGGGTTGATTGCTGGGTGTCCTACGGGTTAGCCGGATACGGAAACGTGCTAGGATTGTTGCTTGGAGTTGCTATATTGAGTATTTAATGAGATATTCATTAGCCAATAAAGAATACAGCTTACAAAATATTATTAATTAATTTAATATGACGCTCAAATTTAGGGTTGATTGTTGGGTGTCCTACGGGTTAGCCAGGTACGGAAATGTGCTAGGATTGTTCCTTGGGGTTGCTATATTGAGTATTTAATGAGATATTCATTAGACAATAAAGAATACAGCTTACAAAAAATTATTAATTAATTTAATGTGACACGCTCAAATTTAGGGTTGATTGTTGGGTGTCCTACGGGTTAGCCAGGTACGGAAATGTGCTAGGATTGTTCCTTGGGGTTGCTATATTGAGTATTTAATGAGATATTCATTAGACAATAAAGAATACAGCTTACAAAAAATTATTAATTAATTTAATGTGACACGCTCAAATTTAGGGTTGATTGTTGGGTGTCCTACGGGTTAGCCAGGTACGGAAATGTGCTAGGATTGTTCCTTGGGGTTGCTATATTGAGTATTTAATGAGATATTCATTAGACAATAAAGAATACAGCTTCTAAAAAATTATTAATTAATTTAATGTGACACGCTCAAATTTAGGGTTGATTGTTGGGTGTCCTACGGGTTAGCCAGGTACGGAAATGTGCTAGGATTGTTCCTTGGGGTTGCTATATTGAGTATTTAATGAGATATTCATTAGACAATAAAGAATACAGCTTCTAAAAAATTATTAATTAATTTAATGTGACACGCTCAAATTTAGGGTTGATTGTTGGGTGTCCTACGGGTTAGCCAGGTACGGAAATGTGCTAGGATTGTTCCTTGGGGTTGCTATATTGAGTATTTAATGAGATATTCATTAGACAATAAAGAATACAGCTTCTAAAAAATTATTAATTAATTTAATGTGACACGCTCAAATTTAGGGTTGATTGTTGGGTGTCCTACGGGTTAGCCAGGTACGGAAATGTGCTAGGATTGTTCCTTGGGGTTGCTATATTGAGTATTTAATGAGATATTCATTAGACAATAAAGAATACAGCTTACAAAAAATTATTAATTAATTTAATGTGACACGCTCAAATTTAGGGTTGATTGTTGGGTGTCCTACGGGTTAGCCAGGTACGGAAATGTGCTAGGATTGTTCCTTGGGGTTGCTATATTGAGTATTTAATGAGATATTCATTAGACAATAAAGAATACAGCTTCTAAAAAATTATTAATTAATTTAATGTGACACGCTCAAATTTAGGGTTGATTGTTGGGTGTCCTACGGGTTAGCCAGGTACGGAAATGTGCTAGGATTGTTCCTTGGGGTTGCTATATTGAGTATTTAATGAGATATTCATTAGACAATAAAGAATACAGCTTCTAAAAAATTATTAATTAATTTAATGTGACACGCTCAAATTTAGGGTTGATTGTTGGGTGTCCTACGGGTTAGCCAGGTACGGAAATGTGCTAGGATTGTTCCTTGGGGTTGCTATATTGAGTATTTAATGAGATATTCATTAGACAATAAAGAATACAGCTTCTAAAAAATTATTAATTAATTTAATGTGACACGCTCAAATTTAGGGTTGATTGTTGGGTGTCCTACGGGTTAGCCAGGTACGGAAATGTGCTAGGATTGTTCCTTGGGGTTGCTATATTGAGTATTTAATGAGATATTCATTAGACAATAAAGAATACAGCTTCTAAAAAATTATTAATTAATTTAATGTGACACGCTCAAATTTAGGGTTGATTGTTGGGTGTCCTACGGGTTAGCCAGGTACGGAAATGTGCTAGGATTGTTCCTTGGGGTTGCTATATTGAGTATTTAATGAGATATTCATTAGACAATAAAGAATACAGCTTCTAAAAAATTATTAATTAATTTAATGTGACACGCTCAAATTTAGGGTTGATTGTTGGGTGTCCTACGGGTTAGCCAGGTACGGAAATGTGCTAGGATTGTTCCTTGGGGTTGCTATATTGAGTATTTAATGAGATATTCATTAGACAATAAAGAATACAGCTTCTAAAAAATTATTAATTAATTTAATGTGACACGCTCAAATTTAGGGTTGATTGTTGGGTGTCCTACGGGTTAGCCAGGTACGGAAATGTGCTAGGATTGTTCCTTGGGGTTGCTATATTGAGTATTTAATGAGATATTCATTAGACAATAAAGAATACAGCTTCTAAAAAATTATTAATTAATTTAATGTGACACGTTCAAATTTTGGGTTGATTGCTGGGTGTCCTACGGGTTAATCGGATACGGAACCCTAACCGCAAGTGCCGTAAAACTTTATAAAAGCCAATTAGCAGATTCTATAATGAGTTTCATACATCGCTTCCTCTAGCTATATATCCTTAGTTTATAGGAACAATCCCTTATGCCAGTGTGTCAATAAAAATTTCTATTTAATGAAGAGGTCTACCTTTTTCTTAAAACTACATACATTCTTAACCTATCTACTTTTATTCTTGCTCGACAGAAGTAGATATACATAGAGACACATATAGATTCAGGTAACACGTAACTAAGACATATTGGTGAATTTACTTACATATTTCTTCACTTATATTTCCGCTTCTCGCATCTCGCCCACGTATTAACCTAATCTTGTTTCAATCTCGGAGACAGGTTGCGTATGTGGCCAGGACGTGTGATTGTCGTCATGTGGACTTGGCTTGGTCTCAGTAAGAGAATCCAGTGAGACCGGTTACTTTAGCTCGCGACTTTACCTTACCAGAAATGGTTAGCGCAGTTAAGAACAGCTCGACTGGTTAGTGACTAACCAGAAGAAAGGTTGAAATGACAAATTTATTGAGGTTTTTACAATGAAAATCTGTACAGGGACAAATATAGACAAGGACGAAGAGATATAAGTTGTTTTGCGTATTAGATCTTTAAAGGTAATGCAGGAATTATAAATATTTGTTTTGATAATAATTCAAAGAAAGAAACTTATTCTTGTAGAGCTTGCAGACAGGCGATGTACGAGCCCAAACTCATATTAGTTGGGCTGGTTAATATTTCCAACAAGCAAATTATAAAACCTAGTCAAATGATGAGAAATTTATAGATTTCTACAAATTTCTTTCGTTAAAATATAAATTTTAAATATACAAAAAATGAATTTGTTATTCAAGTATTCCGCCATTTAATATTGGGTTACATCGCCGTTATTAGTAATACAAGCTTTAAGTCTATTAGATATTGTGACTATTGTCCCATATGTCTTGCAAGGTAAATTTTACTGAACGCACTAAATTTTTACAAAGTTGCTTTTCATTGTGTCAAAAGTAAAGGGTCTCGCTAGAAGATAAAGCTGGACTAGAAGATGTCCTAAAATACCGGTCGAACTATTATCACCAGTCATTCGGCCCACAGTTTTTTTCAAATTTTAAATCTATATTTCAACTAGATGAAAGAATTTTGTAGAATTCTAACCATTTGTGCAGATTTTATAATTTGTTGAAAATGTAAAGTGACACCAATTAAAAACTTCATTGTTTAAGAACAAAATGATTTTAACAACTGCGTCATAGAATATTTAAATAATATTACGGCTTAACGGATAACAATTAAGACTTTTTAGAACTACAGCCCACTTTCAATTGAGATGAAGTTAAATAAAATTAAAGAATAGTGGAGGATTCCATAAATTTTTCAGGGGGGCTTTGTAAAAATGCCAAAGGAAAACTAACGGAAACATACATCCAAAATGACGAATCATTTAAATCGCTCATTTTGTATTTTAAATCTGTCCGTAAATTCTTCACGGTTTTTAATATCCTATTCATCCAGTTCCATTGCTTTGCCTTTTTATTCTTTTGTGTTTCCAGCGTACGGATTATTAAAAACCAGCAGCCGATAATAATAAAATCGTCGCCATCAGACGATATGATTTTACTACCTTGTAATTTTTTTATTGGAAATGTTTCAAATCATATTAAAAACTGCAACATACATATATTCACTCGTTTCAGAAAACAAAGCTCGGTTATAGTTATTAACGTCATAAGGCTGATATGTAGCAAATAACAGGTGAGGTTGAATGTTGTAAAATCGAGGCGATAGCCGAGATTTTATAATCAACCGTGTCTGTTATTTGTATATCAGCCGTGTGACGTTCAGTATTATTCATAATAACATAAAATATCTTCTTAAAATTCTATTTTCTATGGCATATTGACAGGTGACAGCTCTTCATGACAATTTCATGATGCTGAGATTTTTTTTTGGAACACATGATTTTTAATAATTGTACTGTTATAAAAAATAACGGCCGTGGCTGTTTTGATGCATATATCGGTTGAGCATACAGTACTGTTAAAGCACATTTAACAGTATGGTATTATGAAAAAACTATATTGGGCTTCCAAATTATCAAATGATGGCGCTGACAAACTCATGACCAAAGGTATAGTATGACTAGCGAATAAAAGTTGACGTTTAAATTATTTTATAGATGTGGTTTCTTTTGAAACACTAGAGAAGAATAGAATTGTACGATATATTCAGGTATGAAATTTTTGCATGAACCCATTTAAATACTGGACTAGGAAAGCACAGAAATACATTACTATATCTGGTTGAAAATAGATGGCCGACTAGGGTAACTGAATATCAAAACAGGGGTGCGTTTAAAATATTTTAAACATTTTTCGTTTATGTTGATTAACAAAATATTTTGATCTTTAAACTATTTAGTTTGGCAATTCTATGAAAAACGATTATTTTTAATTTCCTCTAACAGTAATTCCGACTCGAGGGTTGCTTACACCTGAGATGAACGAACTAGAATTTGCGATATTAAATTTTTTAAATACATCCTTGAATCCTGTTGCCAAGTCATATTAAATGCCTCCTGGTATTGAGTACAACTCTAATCTTCTGTAACGGAATACATAAGGGTCAGTTTCCTTTCAAATCAAATATAGGGAAATATTTTCAAAAGAAACCACATCTATTAAATAATCTAAACGTCAACTTTCATTCGCTAGTCATACCATACTCTTCGCTGGCAATCATAAGAGTAGCATTGCTGTCAAAGTAATTTTCTTGGATACTTGAATTATTTTTTGATTTCATTGTTTTTTATTAATTTCGAGTTTTAGTGATAGGTTTATTAATATTTTCATTTAATAAGTATAATTAATAAGTAGTTTTTAATGTGAATTTTAGTAAAAAAGATAAAATCTTAAATATATATATATATATATATATATATATATATATATATATATATATATATATATATATATATATATATATCATCACGGCTTATTACCCATTGCTGGGTGTGCCAATCTGCACCGTGGGGGCGCTTACCTGCCGTCACCTTACAGGCACTCATTGTTGGCGTGGAGAGTTTTTGTGTGCCGTAGATTTACAGCCATAAACGGCACTTGTTTGCCCATTTCTAGTAGGTAGTTTTTTTTCGGTAAAAACTCCTTCATAACAACCTCTAATAAATTGTATTTCTCTTAATTTGCTATTAATTTTAATCGAAACAGGAATCAATTATTTTTACTTTTAGTAGTTTTCACAATAAAAATTCTATAATGACATAAATCTATAATATTTAATGGAATTTCTTCTAATTTACTTATTAATTGTAATTGACTACGTTTATCTCGATAATTCAAGCGGCTTCAAGTATATTATGAATTGAAAAATCCTATTGGTTGCGGATTGAAAATAGGATTGAGTTTTTTTCAATTTTCTTTAAATTCGTATCGACTAAAAGAAGATAGTTAAATACTCGATTATGCAGGCAGACAGGGAGAGTTACATGGTCTAATTTCAATTTCATCCTGGATATATAACCCCAAAATCTAAAAATTGTATGTTGTTATTTGTCTTCTCTTTCAAAAACATTTTAAAAAAACATTTATTTCTTCATCACTCCAAATATTTCGCTTTTCGATAATTTTACTACGTTTTATGTCGCGACTTTTATAAAATGAGATAAAATGCAAACAACCAACAAATGATATGAATGTAGTAACACTGCAACATATTGCGGATGTGCGCATGCGTAGTTACATTATTTGAAGCGTCACTGTTTATTTCGATAGAAGTCAAGCGGCTTCAAACGTCGAGATAAAAGTAGTCATTGAAATAAAAACTTACTTCTTATTTTAACAATATTTTGTATATTTTATTAAAATAAAACAATTATAGGGCTGTGAAAACCTTTCAACCCGCCAAGGTAAATGTTACAAATGTAAACATGTATATACCTTACGTTTAATTCAGAATTCTGCCGCTAGTGGCGTATTCTTATTTTGGAAGCCCAATAGAGACAAACAGCATGTACAAGTAATAATTGTCAGTTCATTAACTTGAAAGAAGGAATTTAATAGTATGCAACATTTTCTTTTTTTAATTTACAATAATTCAAATAGGTTCTTCCTAGGTATTAAATGAAATATTAATAAAAAAAAAAACTATCTAGCTTAGACTATGTGATCTCGAGACACTACATTATGAATGATCAATAAACTTTGTGATAATATTTTCTTTTCATTAATGAAATTGTTGAAATTGTAAATGACTCATATAGTAATGTAGGTTATATTTGATTCACCACTTTTAATATTTGATGGGGAAAGCGTATACGGAGAAAAACTCATTACATATTTGTTCAGCTTCATCGTGGTGAATCACCCCTCGATTTAATAATGATTGAACAGGCAATCTCTATCAGGATATATGGTGGATAAAATTAAATATGAACTGATTGACGTATCTATGTTTTTATCACATTAACTAACAACTGTCATGTATTCATAGTACATTATTGATTTACTCAGCACAATTCTACATTAAAATTATTAAACTTATTTTTATGTTTAAAATGATATAGAGCGTACACACTTCACATAACAAAGTTTATAATTTATCGATAACATTTATTACATATATTAAATAATATCGATAACAGGAAATTGTAGATATTAAGTGTTAAAAATATCGTGCCATCGATTTACAGGATTTATAACGAATGTCATAGAATTTTAACAATTTATTTCTCACGTCATTTTGAGTAAAGAATGTCATATTCCTTTTAGTTACCAAAATACAAGTTTTCAAATTATAATATCAACCCGGAGAAGAACCAGCCTATTATAAATGTTTTGTTTTTCAAATGTATCTTGATTCACAAAATTTGTAAAATTAACTATTATTTATAAAAACTAGAATTTGAAGCAAAAAATCTGATGTGGCTAGCACATAACCTCTCGCCAGATATTTTATCTGGTTGTACGCATAAAACGAAAAATATTTTTAAATACAAATACATATATTCATGTCTCACTACAAAATAATTCTCACATATATTTGCAAAATCTATGGGATATTTTAATATAAATTATGTAAAATACATACATTTTCTTTTTATTCAATATCCTGAAATTTTCTTTTTCTACTTTCCTTTTCTTTTTCTTTATATTCGTCATTTTTTCGCAAATTCTTTTTATATTCTTTTTTACGTATATTCTTTTGCGTTGTTGACTTTTTTTATTTTCATAATCTTCATAATAATGTACAAATATTTTTGACAGTGGCATACAAATATTTTTGACAGTGACATTTATGTATCAATTACAAACATTTTAATTTCTTGCCTTGTAGTAGTTTGATCTGAGATTTTTTACATCAAATTATTTTATATGCATTTCTTTATCTATAAATATATAGAAGATTTAATAATGAATTTATATTTATCGAATAAAGAATTTAACGTTCTTTAATATAAGTAATTACATAAATTTTCGATAAATAATATTTAGATGATTTTTTTCTTGTAACTACTACTTCCGGTTGTCCAATTTTTACCAAAACTTAATCAACTCTTCCCATTATTGTTAGATTGAAGAATCCGTAGTTAAAAATGTCTTGCCTTATAGTATTTGAGAAATCGTGGATCCAACATCCACACACACCCACACATACGGACATCATCGTAAAAATGTTATAATCGGATTCTAGGGACCTTAAAACGTGCTTATTCACTAAAATCTGGATATGCGATTTTTAGCATGAATTCAATACCTCTCTTAGCGAGAGGTAAAAAGTACAGTCTCTTCGTGAAATTGTTTAGAATTTTATCATCTAAAACAAATTTATTTAGTAAAGTATATATCTCTTTTTAACTTTTACGCCAAATTTGGATAAGGAAGTGTTAAACTATATTTTACTATCACAGATCTTCTCTTAATGATTTCGAAATTGGTGCCATACTGTCAATTTGTCATAAAAATAACCAGTAGAAAGTAATATAAAAATGTAGAGGCAAAAAGATTTATATTATACTAATGGCGAAATATTCACAAAGAAAAATGTGCTCCATCCATTCTCATTTCCTTTCTCCACTTTCCCACATTCGAAATTTCTTTCGTATTATAAGAGCATCATTTGTTTCGCATTTCCAAAATAGACATGACAAATTTGAACATATTCTATTACATTTATCAAAAAAGCAGAAAATGCCGACAACAAATTACATGATATTGCTTTACAGGACCGGCGATTAAAGTTGTCCGAAATAGACCTATTCAATTTAAAGAGATAGAAAATATGCGTAATGGGATCTACACATGATAAGCAAAATTTGTACATAAAATGTGAGGAAACTCTTTGACAGCTTTAAAAACTTTTCAAAAGCAAAAGACGTTACAAAAGTTTTTGTTGAAGTTAAAATGTCAAACGATGCAAATTTTCACATAGAATACAGGTATTTTAGTGACTGCAATACTTTTTACTTTTCTTTTGACAGCCCAGCTGGCGCCATTTTACATTTTACTGACTATATACAGAGATAGAAAGAGATAGCCGTTAAATTGAAAGAGTCTATTGCGAACGAAGTGAGCATTTCAGATGAGCGAACAATCCCAATGAAAAAAAAAAATTGATGTGGCCAGCACATTACCTTCTGTCAGTTCTATGTACTTTGTACAAATTCCACACAGAAATTGTTTGCAAAAGATTCAATATTTCCAGTACATTACCTTAAGTCAGTTCTATTATTTTGTACAAATTCCATACAGAAAGTTTCTATATTACCAGTAAAATGTCAATCAGAATTTTCTTAATATAGTAGATGTTTCCATGTTTATAGCAAAGCATGGCTGTTTTATGAAATTTAATTTCTTTATAATTTTTTAACTCTATATCTATTGAATATAAAGTATAAAATGTAATCAAATCGTATAGAGAATAAAATATTCTTTAATATTAATAACAACATTAAATATAAAATAAAAATGATATTTAACAACGTTTTTTCAAGAAAAACTGTCAAAATATCCAAATGAGGTACTTCCGGTCGACCAATTATAACCAAAATCTAATCAGCTCTTCATTTGGATGTAAAGAAGAGAAATACGAAAAAATTATAATTTTTGGAAAGGTGGTATTGGAATCGTCACACACACATACATAATACATATACATACATTACATACATACATCCATACATACATCATCGTAAAAATAGTAAAATTGTATTCTAGGGACCCTAAAACCTGCTTATTCATTAAAAACTCATCATCGATTTTTTTGAAGAAAGACAATACCTTCCTTACCTAAAGGTGACGGAAGGTAATTAGAAATGAAATAATTTTTGGCCATATGGGTGCCGCGTTTCTTGAGTCTGGATCAAAAACGCTTTCGAGAGCAAGTTCCATAGATAGCAAAACCACGGTTTAGAATAAAGAAGACAGATTTTATCCATCGGTATGTCACGGATGAGAACTGGGTTCATTATTATACTCATACTTCCACCTATTCCCGCAATTGAAAATATATCTTAGATATAGTCGATTTTGGAAGACCTTGAAAGCTATAGAAAAAAGTTATTTTGAATTCGAATTTCCTGGATAGATAATATAAAAGCACTGAAACAAAGGTGGAACAAGTGAATTGAAGTTCACGGAGAATTTTTTAAGTCACCCGCGTATTATTGAATTTCCTTTTTTTGTTATAATTGAAACGCTTACTTTTCTTTATGGTGGATAGTATTCAAATTACCTAACCAATTTTTGCTACATTGTCAATTACAAGTAGGCATATCGCAGGGTTTGTATTTCCGCGTATCGATTTGTTGAAGAGAAATCAAGTCATGCAACTACAGCACA
Organism: Harpalus rubripes; assembly: GCA_963082715.1. Lineage (NCBI taxonomy): Eukaryota > Metazoa > Arthropoda > Insecta > Coleoptera > Carabidae > Harpalus > Harpalus rubripes. Next base: position 7,767,926 of record OY720455.1, on the reverse strand, counting down.
TGCACGAAGTAATTGCCTTGCATATTACGAACGATAGTGTCAAGTCAGTCTGTAGCCTGCAGCTGTATCACTAGCGTAGGTTGTAGGAGTTTATCAGTAAACTATATTTAGCCTTGCTAAGAAAACTCATCGCTCAATTATCCGGATGTTAATGATTCACAATGGTTTGTCAAGATATTAACCTTTACGATTTTCTTTTCACTCATTCATGAAAATGTAGATTTTTTCCCTATTAGTCATAGAGTAAAAATAATTAGTATTTTCCATTTAAGACGTGAGAGTTACCAGAAAAATATTTCATGTATCATTTACACTTTTACTAATTAGGGGCTGTCTCAGAATTAAACAGTCAAAATTTGCTTGCACTTTGTTAACATAAGAACATTTGAATCTTAATTTATAGATACACTGTCCCATTTAAACTATTTAGTATTGCAAAGAATAGGGAATAGTTTTGAACTCTTTGATTGGATGAAGTTGGAGACAAGAGACAAGTTTACCCAATGTAATTTCCGCTATTTAAAACTGGCGATTTTGTCAGCGTCATCTGTTGAATGGCTTAAATGGAACAGAGTATAAATAATGATCCAAAAATATTATATGCAACTTATAGCAAATTGGTTCCAGAAACTCCTAGGTTGGGTTCCATAAGTTTATAGCTGCTCTTTGCATTGCAGCTTTCTTAGGCCCGGTTTTACCATTTTCATGTTAAGAAATAACATGCGGTTAAGTTAATATTAGTAAAAAAAGTTGTTTTTCCATTCCATGTTATCCATAACCTCAAGCTAAAGTACATGTTATCTTAACATCTAGAAAAAGTACATATTAACTTGGTAACAGGACAGCAGTGATATTTGCACATAGGCCACATCATTTCAAAATATATAGTTGGAAGGAGTTTTTTAAAAGATACAACAAGTTGAAGATGGCATTCGGCATGAAACGAATAAATAAATATCATAGTTTTTATTGGTTTAAATCAATAACAGTTTTTATTACGTAAATTTTATATAATTCCAGAAATCATGCATCTTCTGTCAGGTCGTGAATCTGGGGAACCGGTTTCGATCATTCAATCCCGAACGACGCCAAATATTTCTAATTTTAAATGGCACAAAATTAACCCCTGTGGTGCACTCTCCATGCTAGCAATGAGTGCCCATAAGGTGACGTCTGGTAAGCACCCGCATGGTGCAAATATTTCATCATTATCGATATCTGTATACAAAGTAGATTAGCACACCCAGCAATGGGTAATAAGCTGTGATGATACATTTATTTATTTATGCATTATCTTTTGCAGAACTAGTATTGCTGGCTTTTTGATACAACAGGTTCCTTCAAATCAGTTTCCGCAGATTTTTCTAAAGTTTCTAAGCCAACAGCAAGCATAACTATTGCGCGAATGAGTAGGTTAGGTTAGGTCAAATTAGGCTCTAAGACCTTATTGTATACAGATGCCTACCACCTCTGAAGAAATTACAGAATGAAAACGCGAATCTTACAATATTGCTTGTTTTCCAAATTGTTTAGGTGCTATAGATTTACACATTTACACAACGTAAACACCCAAACCGAATAAAATGAGAAACAAAACAAACATCTGTCAAAATTCAGAGTTGTCAACTGTATAAAACACCGCTTTCAATGAGAAAACAATACCAACCTTATAAAAATAACCAAAAACTTTGGGTTAGCTAACATGCAGTTTCCATTTGTGTGGATAAACTTTTACGATGGTAACCGAACATTAACTTCATGATACTTTGAACTGGGTCTCATAACCGCATGTTATTTTATATTTGGTAAAATCAGGCCTTAAAGTTTTTTTCTTATACGAATCCACCTATTTTTGAAAGCACAGGAATTTTTTTTAATCCATGGTTCTAGTATTTTCAAATGACTACATGCTGAATGGGTTTCCCACTATAGTTTCAAATTATAACATGGCTCATTTATAGACCTTAAAACTGTATAATATGAACTATCAAAGTTTAAAAAAGAAGTTACTTATTAGGAAGTTTTTAAAATATTCTAGTTTATATTGCCATTAATCTCACCGTAATATCTACATAAAAATCTACTTCATTTCAAATTCTTACTACTTTCAAGAATGCAGAAAATAACAAAACAACGAAAGTAAACCATATAACATTTTTGTTCGAATATATGGTGCAACAAACAGAATACGTGTTGATGACAGTGTCAATATCCTGACAAAATTTAATGTCTACATCATAGACTCGTATTTTAATTTTACCGTGAATTAAATTGTATTATTTTCTTTACATTTATAACATTTTAATTCTCCATCCATCTTTTAATTAATCAACTTCAACTTGCTTACAAGTCACTTTCTCACTCGTCAGAATTCTGTTTCCTCCGAGCTGAACACAATAGCATTCGAGCGATACAGGATACTGTCTGAATTCTCTATAAAGCTACTGCAGGATACGCCACGCCACGGTCCCAGAACAATGCCTGCTGTATATACGACTACATCAACAAAACACCATACCATTTCACAGGTGTTCACAACGGAGTATAGTCTATATTGTGTGATTTCAATATACCTCACTATTTAGACTGCGTTAAAAACAAAGCTAGATGTCAGTTCTATAATAATTTATTGCATTTTCTGAACTTTTTTAATATGAAACAATACAACTTTATAGAAAATACTAGTGGAAGGATTCTTGATTTGATTATAAGTAATAAAAACTGTTTAGTATCAAAAGTAATTAATACGGAGATTAAAGAAGACAACTATCATCCTGCACTCTCTGTTCAAATTAATTTGAAATCATTCTCTAAAAAATTTAAGTCCGTAACTAATGAAGCATTTAATTTCAAAAAAGCTAATTTCCCTCAATTATATGAAGAGTTGTCCAACATTAATTGGGATTTTCTTCATGAACACACTAATGTGGATTTTGCTCTTGATGCTTTATATAATATTTTTAATGCAGTCCTTCGTAGAAATGTTCCTAAGAAACGCAAAACGAACAAAAATTATCCACCTTGGTTCAATGGAACCATCATACATAAAATTAAATTAAAGCACAAAACATGGAGCAAATATAAAAAATCCAATAACATTGAAGACAAATTAGAATACTCTTACTTACGATCTCTCATAAAGCGTGAAGTACAGGCAGCTTACGAAAGTTACTGCACAAGTATGCAAAATGAAATGGTTGCTGAACCTAAAAAATTCTGGTCCTTCATTAATAGCAAACGTAATTCCTCTGCTATACCTTCCATTCTGCAATATAACGATGAAATACTAAATTCTCCACAGGATATTGTTAATAAATTTGCTCTTTTGTTTTCAAACTCATTCACCGACTCCATTCTTGACAACTACACTCATGATACTGATAACTGTACTACTCTGCAACTCACCGCTGTTACTCAGGGAGACATTGAGTTTGCCATTAATAAATTAAAATGTAAAATGACAATGGGTACTGACCTTATTCCTGCTTTCATTATTAAAGATTGCAGATCTGTCATTATTCCACCTCTACTAATTATCTACAACCTTATTCTTAAAACATCTGTTTTTCCTCAAGAATGGAAACTTTCTAAAGTTACACCAGTTTTCAAAAAAGGTGACAAGAACAACATTAATAATTATAGACCTATTTCAATTATATGTAATTTTAGTAAGATATTTGAAACAATTCTCCATAGGAAAATTTATAATCATGTTCATAATATGCTGTCTAGTGAGCAACACGGATTCATCAAAGGCAGATCAACTGAGACCAATTTAATATATGTTACACATTACATTTGTGAAGCCATAAATGATAATTCTCAGGTTGATGTAATCTATACTGATCTATCAAAAGCTTTCGACAAAATTGATCATTCGATCTTAATAAAGAAACTTGATCTTTTTGGTTTGTCGAACCCGTTAATCAATCTAATGTCTTCTTACCTTCAAAATAGGTATCAATATGTTTGTTATCAGGGTTACAAATCTGATCACTTTTTGCAAAAATCTGGTGTTCCTCAGGGTTCGGTTCTCGGCCCTTTGCTGTTCAACATCTTCATCGATGGTATTATTAAAAATGTTGACTCCAAGTACTTATTATATGCGGACGATTTGAAGTTATTTTGTAGAATATCTTCTAATTCTGATTGTGAAAACCTCCAAAGGAATCTGAACATTATTTCTGGTTGGTGTAAAAACAATAATCTCGAGCTCAATGTTTCTAAATGTCAAGTCATGACATACACCCGAAAGCTTAATTCTATCAAATATGATTACAACATCAATAACTGTGTGCTCGATAGGCCGGATTCTATTAATGATTTGGGTGTTATTTTCGATCCCAAGTTAAATTTCACAGAACACGTTGAAAATAAAGTCTCATGTGCTTTTAGGAACCTGGGGTTTCTCATCCGAAATGCTGAGAACTTCAATAGCCAAGTGTTGAAAATACTTTTTGTATCCCTCGTACGTCCTCATTTAGAGTACTGTTCAACAGTCTGGAATCCGATTTATTCTAAGTCCGCGGTACTAATAGAAAAAGTTCAGAGAAGATTTTTAAAATCAGCCATTTTCTATGCTGAGGGCGCTTATCCTGCTAGGGGCACGTCGCAAGAATCAATGTTAGCAAAATATAATCTTGTTCTTCTGCAACAAAGAAGAAGCATGCATGCTGTTATTATTTTGTGCAAAATCATTAATAATATAATCGATAGCCCTTACTTGTTGTCTATAATAAATTTTCATGTCCCAAGATTATCATCGAGACATGCAACAACTTTTTACGTAACCTCTGGCAAATCCAACGCTTTAATCAAATCACCTATACATTTTATGATTAATTCGTATCATGCTATAGAAGACAATCTAGATATTTTTTTTTGCTCATTGAATGATATTAAAAAAATATTTTATTAATTTGTATGATTTTTTCCTACCCTGTAATTGGGCTCAGCCTGTTGGGTATGGTTCTCAAATAATAATAATAATAATAATATTGCTTGGATAGATATTCTTCTCAGGAAATGTACAAATTGTAGAAAATCATCAGATGATTGAATTTTTTCCCTGTGGAAATTCTTTTAGTAATTCAATCATATAATACGAGGGTCGTTCAATAAGTCCTTAGAAAAAGATAGAAAAACAAATTATTTTGGGTATTTTTTTTTTTATTTTTCAACATAATCTCCTTTTAGCTCTATACACTTTTCTAAACGTTTCTCTAACTTTTTTAAGCCGTCCAAAAAGTAGGATTTCGGAAGATCTTCAAAATAAGCATCTGTTTGAGCGATGACCTCCTCGTTCGATGTAAACCGTTGTCCACCGAGCCATTTTTTTAAGTTTGGAAATAAAAAAAATCGCTAGGAGCCAAATCTGGTGAATACGGTGGATGTTGTAGTAATTCAAATTTTAGTTCCATAATTTTAGCCATCGAAACAGCGCAGGTGTGTACCCGTGCATTGTCTTGATGGAAGAGGATTTTTTTCTTTTTCAAATGAGGACGTTTTTTCTTCATTTCTTCGCTTAATCTATGTAATAATGACGCATAATATTCTCCAGTTATTGTTTTTCCTTTTTCCAAGTAATCGATGAAGATGATTCCGCGTGCATCCCAAAAAACCGTGGCCATAATCTTGCCTGCCGATTTGATCGTCTTCGCCTTTTTCGGAGCTCGTTCGCTTTCAAAAACCCACTGTTTAGACTGTGCCTTGGTTTCTGGCGTGTAGTGGTGTATCCATGTTTCGTCTACTGTTACGTATCGACGCAAAAACTCATCAGGATTGCGACGAAAAAGCGCTAAAACAGCCTCAGAGTCGACCACACGATTGCGTTTATTCTCCACCGATAACAAACGCGGCACCCATCTCGCCGAGATTTTTTTCACACCCAATTTTTCGTGCAAAATTGAAAACACTGTACCTTGCGATATGCCTGTAGCTTCAACTATGTCGCGCACTTTGATTCGTCGATCACTCAAAATCATATCGTGGATTTTATCCATCATTTCAGGAGTAGTGACTTCCACAGGACGTCCCGAACGCTGTTCATCTTTTGTGGACGTACGGCCACGTTTAAACTCATTTACCCAATTGTAAATAGTTGCAAATACAGGAGCAGATGTACCATGAACTTCATCCAACTCAGCTTTGATCTCTTTCGGTGTTAAGCCTTTTAAATACAAGTGTTTAATCACCGCTCGAAATTCACTTTTTTCCATTTTTTTAAATAAGCAAAAGTTTGTTGCTTCAATCGACAATAAAAGTGAAACCACGTGATGGATATAACTAAAACTTTGACAGCTGTCGGGTGAGTGATGATGTTTAGTAAAAACAAAACGTTATCTATACTACGAGTGCCAACTCTTAGATTTTCTAAGGACTTATTGAACGACCCTCGTAGTATGGGGTGTGGTTTTGATTCAAGTAGTAGAATTAGTATTAGCTAGAAAATTACATCCAGTTTTTTTCAAACACAAAAATGAATCATATAGTGCTCTCTCCACAACAACTTAAGATGACATATTTATGTGATGCTTGTCTAAAAAGAATCCGATCTTCGGTTGGGAAAAAAATATTGCGTTCCTGACGTGGTTGGAACTCTAATCTCCTTCAAAATAGGCCCTTTGCGCCTCCCTACATCTAGCCCACAGAACCTTTTACTGTTGGAAACACCTCTGGAAGCCTCCTTTTAAAATGGTCTGCAGCTTTGCCGACGCGTTCCGCATTATCTCTTCGCTCAACGATCACAAATACTCTAGATATAACTTCAAAGCATTTGTTTTGTTTTCGGCTGGAAAGAAAGAGACAACTAAGGATAGAGATATGTTAAGTCTCCTCACGGAGAATTCACTAGATGTCACTGCTTGTTCTATTAACATGAACTGTACTATATTTGAAACATTTGAATTATTATTAACGATAAGCAATTATAAAATGTATGAAACAAATTGATATTAGTATTAGGAAAGGATAAAAAGAATTGTATATAATTATTTATATTATTCTATTGATTTTTAAACAATATTGTTTTTGTGTACATGCTTATTATCCTATTTGTAGTTTTTTCTAAATTTATTTTTGTGGTGGATTCGGATTTTGAAATAAATGTCTAAAATGCCATGATTATTTAATGGATCCTGGTCCAGGATATGGTTATGAATACAGTCCAAAATTCCCGTTGGTAAATTTCTTATGGTAGTTTTAATTAATTGTGTTTTAATTATTAAGAGTTTTTAGAATTACGCACATTTTATTTCAAAACTCACTTGAAAAAGAGATTTATAGAGAATAATGAAACTGTAAAACTTTGAACAAACAAAACTGCGCCACGATTTTGTAACTTTAAATTTCAAATTCTGTCGGAATTGGGTTTCCCTACTACGAATTCTACTGCTCCAGACCAGTATAGAATATGAAATCTGACAGAATTGAGATTTCCCCAATTCTTGCTCCGGATAGATTTCATATTCTACTGGTCTGGAGCATGGAATACCCAATTCTGCAGAATTGGAAATCGAGGCCCGAACGACTTCACAACTTCCAAACAAAGGAACAAAATGTCACAAATACATTATAAGGACCGTAGAGACATCTCTCGACAGGTTTGTTCCAACAAAAATTCAGAACCGTTCAGAACTTTACTGAACTTGCGCAAAGCCATTTTACCGTTCCGACAAGTCGAATTTAAAATTCAGAACTTGTAGTGCGGTGTTCCAAGAACGAGTTAGTTGTGTTCCAGGATTTTCCAATTTTTAATTCTGAATAAATTTGACTTGCTATCTAATCTGACTTATTTTGTTATTAATGAAATTAGCAATGGTCGAAGACAGCGATTTTTCCGAATTGTCAGAACTTTTTAACGAAATAGATGGAAAATTCTTGGACGATGTTATGGAAATAAGGCAAAACAATGAAAATTATCTACGGATGATAGCGTTTCAATACAGTGATAAAGTTTTTTTAGAACATTTTCGAATTATATATGTCTATTATATTTTAATCATGAACTTACCTTCCATTTCTTTAGTTTAAATATATTATACTTAATCAAAAGCACAATGTTTTCTGACAGGCGAAATTTTATAGGTTAGGATATACAAACAAAATTCTCAACCGGTTCTAAATCGTTCCAACACTAATCAATTCGGTTCTAGAACTATAAGTTCGCGCATGAATTCTAAGCAGTTCTGAATCACGTTCTGAACTTTCTGTTGGAACAAACGTATTGAATGTGTTTTTAAATAATATCTTATGCTTAATTAATTAAAATACAGACATGGTAATTTATTGTTTTGATGGGAAAATTTCTACATATTTTATTCATATACAATACCCATGGTACTGTCAGATACATAATTTACAATATATTGTATTATAATTTTCATTAATAATGTATTGTGTATCATGAGTCCCTTGAATATATAATTATACAATATGTAGGTAAAGTTCAGTATGTTACCAAGTATATGGGTTGCCTCTTAAGGATTTCCTGTCACTTACATATTCAAAGCAAACGATAATGTTCGAAAGAAATACACAAAAAAGAAACACAGTGCATTACGAAATATTTAGAGCCAAGCAGATGATTTCTTTTTTTGGGTTGGCAACTACCATTAGGGAAAGCGTCGAGCCGCCCGGCACCCATTTAGTGTCTGGGAAAGCTGATTTTGATTTAATTTGATTTTGAAATGTCTTCAGAGCAGCCTGCAAACATCAAATTCTGCGTTATGCTGGAGAAATCACCATCTGAGACCCTAAAAAGCTTACAGAAATGAGGCGATGAAAAAAATCGACTGTGTACGAGCGGCACAAGCAACAAATTTGCTTGGACAAAAACAAGGGGAAAGTGATTAGGAGGTGTTTTTTTGATTAACAGGGCGTGATTCACCACGAATTCATTCTTCAAGGCCACACTGTAAACAAGGAACTTTAGTGAAGATCTGTCCTGAAAATTGGGCAGGAAACGATTGGGTTTGCTGCATGACAACGCTTCGGTACATTTCTCCCTGATGGTGAAGAATTACCTTACTAAGAACAATGTCACCACTCTGGAACACCCCCCCTATTCTCCCAACCTTGCACCAGCCCCTATTTATACATGTACCCACGGCTAAAAATTAAATTGAAAGAACAATGTTTTGCTAATTCTGCAGAGGTGACGGAAAATGAGACAAGGCAGCTGAAGGCACTTTCAGAAAATGGTTTCTAGGAGCGTTTTTAACAGTTGTACGAAAGGTGGAACAAGTGTGTAAATGCAGGAGGGGGGGGGTAATTGAAAGGAAATTAATGTATAAATGTTGTACCTTTTTTCAATAAAATTTTATTGATCATGGGGGCATTTACCATAAACGAATTTATTGTTTGCAAAAGTAAAATGTATTAGTTTACATCTAAATAATGTAAGAAAATACTTAAAATTTATTCAATAAATTTCTTAATATATTTTATTAATTTCCGAAAACTGTTATTTTTGCCCTCTATACAATGTTCTTGAAAGCTGTGACGTCACAATCACAGACATTAGAAAGAGACGGAAAAGAGAGCATGATTAGTTTTGACGTTTAGCAACTCAGCTGTTGCAGAGAGTTTAGTTTATTTATTGTAACGAAAGAGATTTGTGCTCTTCTCGCCAGTTTTTTATAATGTCTGCAATAAGTAATTGTTTTGTACCTGGTTGTTTTAATAGTTCTGAGGATGCGTCTACGAAAATATTTTTTCACGTTCCAAGTAAACATACAATTATAAAATGTGGTTTGAAGCAGTTTACGGTCCATGTAATGACAATGAAATTACCAAAACCAGAACATTATATTGTTGTGAAGATCATTTTGATGTAGGTATATTTATAAAATGACAATTATAAACATTTACAGCAAACTTTCTGCACAGTCTCCAGTTGGAATCCGAAGCTGAAAATTGGACATATTTTAAATTGATTGGCGGTAACCTAAATAATTATAAGACGAATATGGAAGAGTCCCAGCTCTCGTTACTGGTATAAATAGGGTCCATTTCGACACACTTTCAACTCAAGCAATCACAAATCATGATACCATACCATGTGGTTCAGTATACAGGTTCGGCTTTGGTCGGATAATTCCGTCATTAATGTCATTCCGTGAATTCTACGTCATTAAAAGGAATTCAAGTAATACATACAATTTTTAAAAATTAATTTCTCAGTTATTACAAATAATTTTTAAATCGGACAAAGACAAAATACTATACAGGATGTCTCACAACTCGCGCCCCAGACGAAACTGACACTTGCCGACGACAATAGGTTGCCAACAAATAGAAGAAAATACTTTGCGGCTGCTTACATAACGGAGTTACAAGACTTTTTAATCTACCAATCCCGGAAGGATATCTTGACGTGTGATGATATTATTACAAAATAAAACTGGTTGCTACGTTTTAAAAATACTACTAGTGAGTTACAAAATTTGTTTGACTTACTGTAATTTTGACACTTTAGAATTGACTTTTCACTGTCAACAAATTTAGGTTGGCGAAGGTGTCATCCGAGATCATCATTTATATCGTACAGTGCAACGTGTTGTAGCAGCTGTGTAAAATGTGTTAAACGAAAATATTATTGTCATTTGAATTCTTTGAGATTAAAACAAATTTAATTTGACACTGACATTTTTCGAAAACTACAGTCGCCCGCACATTTTAAAGATTTGATTTGTATAAAACCCTAGTAACGTAAAATTACGGCAAACACACGTTAAAGGTGTAGGTCTCTGATTGGTAAATTTTAAGACGTCTTTTCTCGAATATCTTTTAAGCTAGATTTTTTTTCTTCGAAATTACACATCCAAGTGCAGTCTCGTGTTTCCTCATTAGCTCTGGGGCGCGAGTTGTGAGACAGTCCGTATATGAAGTTGAACTTTCAGAAAAAAAAATATAAAAAAAATATGGTAAATGACCCCATTCCGGGAACATTTTGACGGTGTCTCGTATATCTAATTGAAAGGGACAATATTAATATTGACGAATAAATGAAAATTGTTATTAAATCTCGTAATCTTGATAATAGTTTCATGTTTATATATCAGCAAAAACTAGGCTACATTGCAGTGTAATAAATCCACTAATATGGGCAGTAAAACTAAGCAATAACTTAACTTACTCCATCTAAAAATAAACTCAACTTCTTTCCCTAACGCAATAAATAGACGTAAACTTGTGAGGTTATGGTTTCATGTGGTCACGGGTCACCGAAACAAAACAAACGACGTCTGGCTTAAGTTCCTTCGACCTTTCATGTCCTTAAAGAACAACAAGAGATGCAACACTAAATATGTAACCATGGGAACACAGAGAAGAACATTGTTTCACGTCAGTTAATGTGCTTGTGGATGAGTATATGAATGAAATTAAGAAAATTTGTTAGCATAATTCGAAAAAGATTGTAGAGTTAACCTTTAAAACAACACATTTAAAATACATTTGAAGATTCTAAAGAAAACAAGGTATAAAATTTGGGAAACAAGAAGTAAAGTTAAATTGAAGTGATGCGTTAAGTGACCGTATGTGATTCGGTTCGAATTCAATATACGTCAAACTTGATAATAGATCCTTACAATTTATAAGTTGTCTCTTTCTCTCTCTGCACATATTAAGTAAAATGATGCCTGCAACTGTCAGCTGGGCTGTCAAACAGAACGTCAGAAATATTAGTCACTAAAATACTTGTATATATTTTCGGCGAAACTTTTCATCGTTAACGTTTTAGCTTCAATATAAGTAAGATGTTGCAACTTCCATTATGAAGTTTTTTAAATTTGTCACAAACTTTCCCCGCATTTTGCGTAGCCACCATTTTACTTAATATTGTCTGTCTGATTTAATTTAACAGGTCTATTACCAGAAGTTTTCAGCCTAACATGAAGCCAAAAGTTTTAGGTTAATCTGTTAATTTATTACTTAGGGCCACTTTTACAGACATTAGATAAACCTCGTATAACGCTATACCAGGTATAAAATTGGAAATTGTATTTTATAAACCTCGGATAAATCTCAAATAAAATAAACACCAGCATTTCTTATCCCATGGAAATCGGTCGTATAAACGTCGGATAACTTTATTCCTGTAGTGACAGCACGCACTTTTGTATTCTGTTATAGAAAACAGGCGAATGCGATTTTACTTTTACGAATCTTGGTAGCATGCACTTTAGAATTCTATATTCGCTTTTTATTTTGGGAATTTTCGGGTTTTATACTATTAAAATAGGAAACATTATGACAGTTGTATATAATAGATATATAAATTGGCTTTGAATTGAATTGTGACAAAATAATGACGTTAGTCCATTACTTTCGCCTCGATTCGTACGCTTGTAGGCGAATATTTACATATTCAAAGAAAACGATAATGTTCGAAAGAAATACACAGAAAAGGAACATAAAGTGCATTACAAAAGCAGATGACCTATAGAGCAAATTTTCTTTTTTTGGGTTGGCAGTTACTATTAGGGAAAGCGTCGAGCCACCCGGCACCCATTTTAGTTACTGTCTCTATTTTGAGACACGCATGCTACCAAATTTTCGCTTCGTGGCGAAAAACGAAAACAAATGCCTCATTTGATAGAATTCTTAAGTGCATGCTGTCACTACTGGTTCTTATGGTTACCACGTAAATACAAATGATGTGTCGTTATTCATACGTTTGACAGAGGTCAATAAAGTATTTCATCATCACTCTCAGAATCAAAAATATCGTTTATATCATCTAACATCGTGAAAAATGCAAATTGGAAGGCAGAAATAATAACAATGATTTAACGTAATTCCTGGTATAACTATCTGACAGATAATAATGCATTGTAAAAGACAGTCTTGTTTATCGAAGGTATAATTACTAGGATAAAGTTATACTTCCGATAGCTATACCATAGTTTATCCATCAATAGTTAAAGTGGGCCTTAGTGTATCTGCCAAAAGGTTTTGGTTAATCTGTTTATGACTTAATTGGTTATTTTTTCAATTAACGTATTGCATTGTGCATGTGCATTGACTTGTTTTAGAATATGATGAACCCCTATGCTTCCACTGTTTCGACTGTAACAAATCTTTCTATAACGTAGCTTCATAACGAACAGCAATTTGGACGACTTCTGGAAACAAACACGTTTCTGGTTAACTGTCAGAAACCGAGGAAGCCACCTCGCAGAAATTTTTGTTATTCTTAACTCATTCGTTAGACTGTTTTGAGCCTCTGCATCTCGAACCTTGATTCACCGTTCTGCCATGACCATATTGTGAATTAAATTGATGTTTCCTTCGCTGGCAATGGCAACAGTTGCAAGTCTTTCATTACGAAGATCATCTTTAATGCTTTTCCTCCCACATTAAATTCAGCTGCCCACTTTTTTCTAAGATATTTACAAAGTTGCCATGTAGCTTTAGTGTTAAGCCCTTTTTGTGCAGGTATTTTTTTGATCAGCGCATGATGTTATTTTTTAATTTAAAAAAGAAACAATGTACACGTTAATTTAAAAATTCCAGTAGTCACAAATTTGTGGATAAATGTAAAACTTCGTAGATACTAATAGTGGTTCACATAACCTCACAAAAAATAATTATGTGTTTAGTATCGCCGCCTTCATATTTCCATGTAGAAAAAATCTGATGTGGCCAGCACATAACCTCTCGCCAGATAGTTTACCTGATTCTGGTTGTACGCATAAAACGAAAAATATTTTTAAATACAAATACATATATTCATGTCTCACTACAAAATAATTATTTTAATATAAATTATGTACAATACATACATTTTCTTTATATTCAATATCCCGAATATTTTTTCTACTCCTTTTCTTTTTCTTTTATTCGTCATTTTTTCGCAAATTCCTTTTATATTCTTTTTTAGGTGTATTCTTTTGCGTTGTTGACTTTTTATTTATTTTCATAATCTTCATAATGATGTACAAATATTTTTGACAGTGGCATACAAATATTTTTGACAGTGACATTTATGTGTGAATTACAAACATTTGAATTTCTTACCTTGAAGTAGTTTGATTTACACCCTGTATATTTTCTTTATATTCAATATCCTGAAATTTTCTTTTTCTACTTTCTTTTTGTCATTTTTTCGCAAATACCTTTTATATTATTTTTTACGTATATTCTTTTGCGTTGTTGACTTTTTTTTCATAATGATGTAAAAATATTTTTGACAGTGGAATACAAAAATTTTTGACACTGACATTTATATGTCAATTACATAGATTTGAATTTCTTGCCTTGAAGTAGGTAGTTTTATCTGAGAATTTTTACATCAAATTATTTTATATGCATTTCTTTATCTCTAAATCTATAGAAGATATAATAATGAATTTATATTTATCAAATAAAAAATTTAACGTTCTTTAATTAAGTATTTACATAAATTTTCGATAAATAATATTTAGATGATTTTTTTCTTGTAACTACTACTTCCGGTTGTCCAATTGTTACTAAAACTTAATCAACTCTTCCCATTATTGTTAGATTGAGGAATCCGTAGTTAAAAATGTCTTAAGTGTTATAGTATTTGAGATATCGTGAATCCAACATCCACACACACACACACACACACACACACACACACACACACACACACACACACACACTCACACACTCACACACACACACACACACACACACACACTCACACACACACACACACGCACGCACGCACGCACGCACGCACGCACGCACGCACACACACACACACACACACACACACACACACACACACACACACACACACACACACACACACACACACACACACACACACACACACAGACACACACACACACACACACACACACACACACACACACACACACACACACACACACACACACACACACACACACACACACACACACACACACACGGACACACGGACACACGGACACACGGACACACACACGGACACACGGACACACGGACACACGGACACACGGACACACGGACACACGGACACGCGGACACGCGGACACGCGGACACACGGACACACGGACACACGGACACACGGACTTCATCGTAAAAATGTTATAATCGGATTCTAGGGACCTTAAAACGTGCTTATTCACTAAAATCTGGATATGCGATTTTTAGCATGAATTCAATACCTCTCTTAGCGAGAGGTAAAAATGATCCGTGTGATTTTCTCTCCACGACAACTTTGATAGCCCGTGAAATGACGTCAACTAAGCGTCCTCAATGGTTCAGATACATCGTCATTACACTAAAAAAAAGGAAATTGATCACTCGAGAATTATAAGAACAGTTACAGAAATTATTACTCGTTTCAGTTAATATAAAACATGAATTCATCTTGAAATCAATAAGAAATAAAATGTGACCTCCCAAGAATTCAATTAATAAATTCTTGTAGAATCTTCTGTTTCAATTTTCTCTTTTAAAAATCTGGTTACAGTTTCTGATTAATGTTTACTATATCAATCATTTGTTCTAAAATGACAGTCTGATAACTGTATATAATTCATTGAATTATTGTGTGTGTTTGTTTTTGTTTCAACGTTGAGATTTATTTATTCTTTTTTGTTACAGGAGACTCGTGAAGAATTATCAGCCAAAAAAGAAAGAAGAAGAAGAGTACCAGTAAGTGATTCAATTGTTTTTGTTTTTATAACATCAAGATAGCAGTTTTTTTTTGTGAATAATTAATTCGATATTTTTTGTAAACATCCTGCGATATTGTTACAAAATGGACGGCATACATATAATTATAATTTCCTATAACAATTTATGGACAATTTTGACATGCATTAATTTAAAATTCATATAAGATCTATTTTAATCTTCTAATTATCTATAAAATTATTTTTTAATGCTTGAAAGTAACAATAAAATTAATGAAAGTTCAAATTATATCTATATATCATTATATTCGCCATGCCATAATAGTATATATTAGATCAGTATCATAATTGTCTAGTATTATATGAAATCAGGTATTAAATTAATCATTTATAATATATTCGCTTTCTCTTGATCTTGATAACAATTGTTCGGAATGTTTATTATTATTTGGGAATTGAGACCAGATGTGTTACATCTACAGCAAGCTTTATAAAACTGTCACGTGATATATAGCAGCTGACAAATCAAAGTAAAGTTCACCCATAACGAACGGCACTTACAAGAATAGGTTACTTGCGTGGTACTGTAAATTTGATATCTATCACTAAATACCTAAAGTAAAATTGAAAAAGTATGTAAAATAAATAAATAAATAATAGTTATTTATGTATTAAGGGCATAATCAAAAGATTGGTGCACGGGGGAATGTTTAAAGCTCGACGTGTAGCGGAGAACTTTAATTTTCCCGAGTGCTATAATCTTGATTATGCCCGTGGTACATACAACGTTTTATTTTATTTTGGATCTCGAAATTCATGGATTCAATGAGTATATATTCGGTATCGTTGTGCTGGCGTTGTGATTTTTAAGTACGCTGTGGTTTCTAGCTATATTGTTTGTTTATAACAAATTTTAAATTAGTATCAAATGAAAATGGAAGATATCGATTATTCAAAAGAAATATAGAATGAATTTAACGCTACCCAGAGCTAGTTAGTTTCATAGAAGTGAAAAGACGTATATGAGAAAGGATACGAATAGTTTTACGAGCAGCGGTGTTCAAAAAATGTGATTTATCGAATTTATTATGTTGTCTGACATTTATCTAAAAATGACGATGAATGAAAGCTGTTGCTTGGCAACTTTATAAGCTCTCGGGCGATAAAAGCCAAATTGCGCCCGTTTTTGAGGGCAGATAAACAAGTTTATGATTCCAAAATAAAATAAATAAATAAATATATCATCACAACATATTACCCATTGCTGGGTGTGCCACTCTGCTTTGTAGGCAGATATCGATAATGATGAAATATTTGCACCGTGCGGGCGCTTACCAGGCGTCACCTCACGGGCACTCATTGCTGGCGTGGAGAGTGGAAATATTTGGCGTCGGTCGGGATCGAACCCGGTTCCCCAGATTCACGCCCTGACACTCAGGCACGCGGCTACGAGACCCCATAAAAAAAGTATGTAAAGATATAAATATTATTTTCAAAAAATTATGTTTTTTAATAAATTAAGAAAGAAGATTTTCTATGACGTCATTATTTTAAACTGGAGAAAGAGATGCATATTTAAGAATGTAACCTGTAGATGGCGAGCGAGTGCGAGTTTTAATTTGATTTAGACATTAGTTCATTTTTTCTGTCACTGTCTCTCTTCTTTATTATTTACAAATTGCGTGGTTTCTGTTACTTTTATTACGATTTGTTAAGCAGGATTTTGAAGGATTTTAACTTGGCTTATACTCATACAAGATTAAAATGACAAACGAAAATATTAACCTCCAAACTATTATTCAAACGTCAAAACAGATGATCTGTCATGTTTAAATTACCCGCACATGCCGATGTTATTGCTTTACGGCCATTCATTGGTTCGACGTAATTCTACGTCATATATGGCGGTAATTTTAATATTAAAATTTCATTAATTTTTTTCTAGCCAATTAATGAAAATTTTGCCAAAAGAAAAAATGTGGGTAGCAAGTTTTTATTGTCTCTTTAAAAATATTAAATAAAAAAAATTACTAATTATTTCATTGAATTCGAACGCATGATCGCTTAGTTATTAAACTATTACGAGGGTCATTTAACCCTTATGCACATATGTGTACCACCTGTATTTCAAAACATTTGAAAGCTAAATTATACATTTTATAAAAGCGAAAATTGTACCATAGCGGAATTTTGGTTTCTTGAAAAGTGAGATGTCAGTGAGAAAATACGTCACGTGACTTACATGTCACGTAGTGAGATGTTTTCTTTAATTCTTGAAATAATTTTGTCGTCTCACTACTTCACATTTCATCTCACTTCGTGAAACTATCTCCCCATCTTTTTGGTTGTGAGAATCAATATCACTCCCTAATAAGAATATCACGGTAATCAAAGAAGAGTGCAATGTAGGACTGTCAATGTCAAAAATCACTTTTATGTCAAATTTTTCACTTGCTAAATCACGGCCATTTAGATAGGTGAAATATATCTCACTCTGCTTTGGGAATTAAAAAATCTGATGTGGCCAACACATAACCTCTCGTCAGATATTTTACTTGGTTGTACGCATAAACGAAAAATATTTTTAAATACAAATACATATATTCATGTCTCACTACAAAATAATTCTCACATATATTCGCAAAATCTATGGGATATTTTAATATAAATTATGTACAATACATACATTTTCTTTATATTCAATATCCTGAAATTTTCCTTTTCTACTTTCCTTTTCTTTTTCTTTATAATCGTCATTTTTCCGCAAATTCCTTTTATATTCTTTTTTATGTATATTCTTTTGCGTTGTTGACTTTTTTTTATATTCATAATCTTCATAATGATGTAAATATTTTTGACAGTTGTATACAAATTTTTTCGACAGTGACATTTATGTGTCAATTACAAACATTTGAATTTCTTGCCTTGAAGTAGTTTGATCTGAGAATGTTTACATCAAATTATTTTATATGCATTTCTTTATCTCTAAATCTATAGAAGCTATAATAATGAATTTATATTTATCGATTAAAGAATTTATCGTTCTTTAATATAATTTTTACATAAATTTTCGATGAATAATATTTAGATGATTTTTTTCTTGTAACTACTACTTTCGGTTGTCCAATTGTTACCAAAACTTAATCAACTCTTCCCATTATTGTCAGATTGAGGAATCCGTAGTTAAAAATGTCGTAGATCTTATAGTATTTGAGAAATCGTGGATACAACATCCACACATCCACACACAAACACATCCACACACACATACGGATATCATCGTAAAAATGTTATAATCGGATTCTAGGGACCTTAAAACGTGCTTATTCACTAAAATCTGGATATGTGATTTTTAGCATGAATTCAATACCTAAAAAATAAAATTATGCTCCATCAAAAACTGTAGGTTTGTTTGTTAGAACATTTAAAATAACTCTTGTATACTTATAAGTTCTTCTAATTCATCTTAATGCAATATTAAATCAATTACACATTCAATAATACTTATAATAATGATATCCTAGAGGATAAGACATACGGGCACATTTACACACACATGTATTATTTATGGTATGCAAATATCCTGAATCTAACCCTGCCCACTTTCTCTGCAAACAGTAGCCATGGACCAACCCAGTTCTACCAACATAGCATGAAACAATACCCTACAATGGTCCAACTGTGTTTGTTTATCATTGTTCTGTATATCTTGTATACTAAACCATACATGCCACATAATAAATCATACTATGCGTACAGGGGCGCACACAGGGGGACGGTTCAGTAGGTCCGGACTGCCCCTAAAATTTGACAACTATTATATAAAATCTATACAAACATATGGAAAACTGCTAAATAGAGTATAAGTAAATAATAAAAAATCTGATGTGGACACTACACGACTTCCTTGTGCAAGACCAACATGAAATATAGACCCAATTATAAAATTGCACGTATTTGACGTAATTTGATATTAACATAATTTTTTTTATTTTTTTTTTGTACTTTTTTATCCTAATCCATAAGCAATAAGCTTTATTACAAAAACCAAAAGTATATAATTTTTAAATTTACATATCTCGCTTATACAAAGGCCTAATTTAATAATATTGGCTGTGCTGGACGCAGAATTTAATTCCCTAATACTATTATTTGAAACATTTATTTCTAAAATCAAAATATAACCATTTTATTCAAGAAAAACTGTTAACAACTTCAGGTAATGTCACTTCCGGTTAGCTTATTTTAACCAAAAACTACTATGTTATTTCCATTGACATAAAAGTCATATATACCTAATTTGAAAAGTTTTGGATTATATTTTAAAACAGTTTTTCATTAAAATCTATTATAGGCTTCAAGTAAAGTACCACTTCTGGAAATTATGTAATGACCAAAAAGAATGGGGCACAACTAGATGTCATAATAGTCCTAAATACAAAATTTCAGCTTTCTACGGCTTAACGTTTTTGAGTTATGCGAGATACGTTTGTACGTACAGACGTCACGACGAAATTAGTCAAAATGGATATTTCCGTTGAAATCTGAAAACCGAAATTTTTCACGATTACAATACTTCTTTTACTTTACTATGTACAAGGAAGTAAAAACCACCAAATCTGACTTTTATGTTCACCAAAAATTAACTCACAGTCCCGAATTAAAAAAAAAATAGCACTAAAGCGGAGTTTTATTCCTGGGTGGTCAGCCGGACCGCCCCTAAAAAAAATAACCTGTGTGCGTCCCTGTATGCGTATATTGAATTATGGAATTGATATTTGCAATTGCAAGGCGTGAGATTTAGCATAACATTACATTGTTGCAGAAAAACAAAATGTAAGGCTAACAAGTTGTGAAGAATGTTGATTTGACACTTGAAAAGATAAAATTAAGTAGACTGGACGTGTAGGATTAAGATAAGATCTAACTAATTATATATTAATTAATAAGTTTGACTGTTTAATTAAATATTATTGAAAAAAAGTCAAATATGATACGCTTCACTGCATTTAATAGTTCCAGGGATCGGAAACCGCAGAAAAATGGGTTCGGTTTGGGTTCAGGTTCAGAAATTAAAATAAAGTTGGGTTCAGGTTCGGTTCAGGTTCAGAAAAAATATTTTTAGGTAGTTCGGTACCGGTTCATTTCCGGTTCGGGTTCAAAAAATTAAAAAGTATGTATTTTTATTAATATTTGAAATTCCTTTTATAATTTTCCGAAGAATATTTATCTGGAAATTTATCAAAAAAAATTCGGGGAAAATTTCTGGGAATTTTCCCGTATCTTTAAATTTCTGTAATTGACCGATCTCTAATTATAGGTAGCTCAAATAAATTTATTAAATGTCACGACACTTATTTTTTATTTCAATAATACCGCGCGGTGCGAGTAAATTTACAAAGCGACTTAAATAGAGCAGATTATTAAATTACAAACTGTTAATTGAGTTACAATTTACTAAGTTAGAAACTGGAGTTCTTAAAGTGTCTTTAATTAATAAAGTTATTATGGTACAAGTAGAATATACGAGTGAACGTAGCACGCTATCTTACCAACATTAATATTTTTTGTTAATAAATTCTCAGTTAAATACATACCTACAGTATAATTTGTAAAGATGGTTGATCAAGGTCATCAGTTTATGAACGAATTAACAAGTTGGCATACATTTATTTCCTCTCATTTTTACATTGACAAGAACAGCGCGCGATAAAGATGGATATAATACACATGGCTTTCAAAAATTCATGTTGCTTCGATTAAGTTACGACATCCATTTTAAAACTATTGTTATTGTGCTATTTGCCTGACGTGACATCATAAAATAAATGGGGTCATTTTACATTTTCTGATTTATTTTTTTCTTGAAA
The DNA here is from genome assembly GCA_963082715.1 of Harpalus rubripes. NCBI lineage: Eukaryota > Metazoa > Arthropoda > Insecta > Coleoptera > Carabidae > Harpalus > Harpalus rubripes. The sequence goes on along the minus strand of OY720455.1, from coordinate 7,746,441 downwards.
AAATACGTCAAATTACACACACCTTACATGTTTTTTCCTTTATTTTCAAATACAGTGAAACCTCGGTATACATCTGTTTAAAATACGCCAGAATTGGTCGATGTTCTGTTTGGACGCGAAAATTTTTGTTTGGTACACGACATTTGTTTCTCTCTTGTATACTCTGCTGCACCACCTGTCGCAATTTTAGGTTAGATTGCTGTTTTGTGTTTACAAATGTCTAGAACGGAAATCAAATGGAGCATAAATGTGTGTGCGTGACGTCACAAATTTAGTCTGTGTTTACAACCGCGAAAGTTTATTAGTAAATTTATGAATAAAAAATCGCATTTTTCAATTTATTTATGTATTCCACGATTTTATTTAAAAAATCGATAGTTTTTTTAATGACCTTAACCGCACTGAAATTCAGCCCAAATTTGTATGAAAGTTGTTATTTTTACCTCTCGCTACCCTTGGTAAGGGAGGTAGGTTAGGTATAGGGATCGTATTAAAAATTGCATATCGAGATTTTGGTAAATGACCACGTTATAAGGTCCCTAGAATCCAATTTTAACATTTTCACGATGATGGCTGTGTGTATGTGTGTGTTTATGTATGTGTGTATTCTCCTTCTATAGATTTGCATATACTTTTTCTATATATTTTATGGATAAATTTATAAAATTATCCATAATTTAAATCCCAGAGCCTACGCTTTAAACAAACGTAGTTATTCAAATGTATGTAACGGACAGATAAGTGTCACTATCAAAGAACTAATCATTTCAAAATAATATTAGTAACGTTTTAAAAAGAAAAAATAAATAGAACAATAGAAAAGGAATTCAATACAGTTTCCAGCATAAGTAAATATGTAGGTATGGACATAAAAAGTTTAAGCTAATCCTCATTTTTGGATTAGTGAATTTTATTCTATCCCGGTATTTAAAATTTAATATTCATTTTATTATAGCTGTGGTGGCTCAATGATTAGAGCAACGCCTCATGTCATGAGTGCCCTCGGAGCTCTGGGTTCGAATTCCACTAAGGCATGAATGTGTGTGATTGTGAACCCACTCTGTAATTGGGATTTTATCCTGTTGAGGGGTTTAAAAAAAGGTAGTTACTTGGATTAGATTAGACTATATTTTAAATTTTAAGAAATAAACTGTCAAAATTAAAGTAAAATTCGCTAATAAAAATAAGGATTAACTTAATCTTTTTTGTGACTCGGGCTGCAAATGGCGGGAGGTATTGTGTTGGCCACACCAGATTTTTAGCAACGTTGCTAAGACTTTACAATTTCGTTACAAAATAGATCTGATTATTTGGTTTACTTTCATTGTTTCGTAATTTTCTACATTCATTTATTTGAAAACATATTTCAAAAAATAAATAAATAAATAAATATATCATCGCGGCATATTACCCATTGCTAGGTGTGCCAATATGCTCTGTACGTAGATATCGGTAATGATGATGATATATTTGTACCGTGCGGGCGTTTACCAGGCGTCACCTCACGGGCATTCATTGCTGGGGTCAATTTTGTGCCATTTAAAATTCGAAATATTTGGCGTCGGTCGGGATCGAACCCGGTTCCCCAAATTCGCGACCAGACACTCAGGCACGCGGCCACGAGACCCCATTTCAAAAAGACAATAGCAAAAGACTTGACGTAGATGTTGTATTAATAACTCGAATATTTTAAAATTGAAAGTCTAGAAGAGTTTTAAAATCTGGTTATAATATAAATGATTAATGTCCTAATTTGTTATTATGGTGAAGGACCCTATTGTCGTGGAGAGTGTATCTGTCCTTTTTTTACAAAGTCTACTATGATGAATCAGTTTTATTTTTTATATTCTTAAAAATGATAAATGTTAACCACCTACTCACAAAAATGAATCACTACACAATATCTTGTTTTTCAATTAAACATTTTTTTTTACAATTTCCTTTTTTCTACAAACAAAAACGTCAATGTCTTTCTTCCTACGGAAGTTAAAAGACATAAATTATGTTATTAAAATTCAGATTTCGGATCACTTATTCCTCTAATTGGGGATATAAGTCATTTGTTTCCAAACGATGCTTCATATGACGGAAACGAAGTTCCGGATGACCGATATAAACCGAATGATAAAATTATCTCTTATTAAAAATAACACTGACAGCAGGCTGCAGGAAATGTGGACTTTTTATTCCAAAACTGCAGAAGGAATTTTCGTATCGTTGAATTTTTTGTGGTTTTTATTATTTGTCATTTATGGAAAATGATATATTACACATAATTTGTCTTGTACAAATATTTTTATCGCACTGCTAATATCTTAACTATGTGTAGAAATAAATTTATAATAGTGTAAACATACAAATTTAGATATGTTATCGATAATTGTGTATGTCTTATGTGTAACATTGTAATAAATTTAAAAATGAGCAAAGATAGTAATATTTACATATAAATAAAGATAATTGATAAATTGTTGAAAAAAGGGGTATTACATACCGAGCCTCTCGGTAAAATACAAAAGCGCTCGGTTATAATCAAACATATCCATTTGTGCTGTTTATTTCCGCCAATTATTAACAATTGAAATGGGGAATCTGGCGTGACACTAAGAGTAAACCCATTTTGTTTATTACAATATTTGGATAATAAGACAACACACAGTTAGTGTTAGGTTTGTGCTGCTCAGATTCAAATTATGAAAGTTTGTGCTGTTTATTTACATCTACTATTAACAATTGAAATGGGGAATATGGCATGACACCAAGAGTAAACTCCTTTTTTTTAAACACTATTCGGGTAATAGTAACGTCAATAGTTAGTGCTGCACAGATACAAATTATAAAAGTTTATGTTGCTTATTTATATTTATTATTAACCATTGAATTGGCGCAAATAAATGACACAAACTTTAAGATTCTAGCACAAACCTAGCACTAACTATAAACAAAATGAGGTTAGTCTTAGTGTCACGCCAGATTCCCCAATTCAATTGTTAATAATAGATGTATATAAACAGTACAAACTTTTATAATTTGTATCTGAGCAGCACAAACCTAGCACTAACTATGGACGCTGTTATTATTATCCGAATATTGTTTTAAACAAAATAAGTTTACTCATGGTGTCACGCCAGATTCCCCACTTCAATTGTTAATAATAGATGTATATAAACAGTACAAACTTTTATAATTTGTATCTGAGCAGCACAAACCTATCACTAACTGTGTGTTCTCTTATTATTTAAATATTGTTATAGACAAAAGAGGTTTACTCTTAATGTCACTCCAGATTCCCCATTTCAATTGTTAATAATTTGCTCAAATCAAATAAAGAGCACAAACTTTAAGATACTAGCACAAAATTTTATAATTTATATCTGAGCAGCACAAACCTAGCACTAACTATGGACGTTATAATTATCTGAATATTGTTTTAAACAAAAAAGAATTTACTCTTTGTGGCACGCCAGATTCCCCATTTCAATTGTTTTAATAGATGTAAATAAATAACACAAACTTTTATAATCTGTATCTGAGCAGCACAAACTTAATATCTATTGACGTTACTATAACCCGATTATTGTTTTTAATCGAAAGGAGTGTCATGGCAGATTCCCCATTTTCCCATTTCAGTTGTTAATAGTAGATGTAAATAAACACCACAAACTTTCATAATTTGTATAAGAGCAGCACAAACCTAGTAGTAACTATGGACGTTATTTTTACCCGAATATTGTTTTATACAAAAGCAGTTTAGTCTTGGTGTCACGCCAGATTCCCCGTTTCAATTGTTAATAGTAGATGTAAATAAACAGCACAAACTTTCATAATTTGAATCTGAGCAGCACAAACCTAGCACTAACTATGTGTTGTCTTATTATCCAAATATTGTTTTAAACAAAGTGTGTGGTGACGCCTGGTAAACGTCCGCACGGTACAAATATGTCATCATCATTACTGATATCTGCGAACAAAGCAGATTGGCACACCCAGCAATGGGCAATATGCCGTGATGATATATTTATTTATTTATAAAAAAATACTTGAAACTGGCAAAACTGATACATAAAATTTATTTTCTGTTGTTGACACTGTTCACAGTGACATTTGACAATTTAAATTCGAATACTTTACAATTATTTATTAAAATAGTCGTTGTTTTACTTACCCACATCCTTTTATTTCTTACATTACCCACAGAATAATAATCTAAAATATTTAAATGACTCGAAATAATATTGGCTGTCAGGCTTCTGCTTTGACATAACCTATATGTATTTATTGTAAAAATGACATGTCAAATAGTAGGTACGTTCAATAAGCCAAGCAAAACAAGCAACCGGAAGTAAAATTTGTTGAACGACTTTGCTAGCCTAGCATTTGCTTGATTTGCTCGCAAGCAATCCAAGCCACAATTTTCTCGCTTGTCTTGCTAAGTATCAAATATAATGGCGGGAAATACAAATTTTACATACATGAAGTTAACTTGAACTGTTTCTATTTCTTTATATGGTGTGTGTCTATCAACCACATGTAAAAAAGGCTTTGAGAGTTCTGTGATGGATGTTTATAACATTAGGTGCGTTCAATGAAGTAAGCAAATCTAGCAAATGCTAGGTAAGCAAACGAGACTTGTTGCTTAGTGCGCTGAACGATTTGCTAGCTATATGACGAACTGTCATTCACAACTGTCATCGAGAAACGTATATAGATGTCAAATATAACATTGTGTAATTGTGTACCTGTTGTATTTCTTTTCTTGGTCTGCGAACATATGGAAAATGAATTTATATATTTATTTTCAGATAGTGGGATTAATTTGGAAGAAGCTATATTGACTATAACAAAATATTTCAGATTTAATAATGTTATAAACATCCATCACAAAACTCTCAAAGCCTTTTTTACATGTGGTTGATAGACACGCACCATATAAAGAAATAGAAACAGTTCAAGTTAACTTCATGTATGTAAAATTTGTATTTCCCGCCATTATATTTGACACTTAGCAAGACAAGCGAGAAAATTGTGGCTTGGATTGCTTGCGAGCAAATCAAGCAAATGCTAGGCTAGCAAAGTCGTTCAACAAATTTTACTTCCGGTTGATTGTTTTGCTTGGCTTATTGAACGTACCTATTATTAAATTTCAAATATTTTGTTATAGTCAATATAGCTGCTTCCAAATTAATCCCACTATCTGAAAATAAATATATAAATTCATTTTCCATATGTTCGCAGACCAAGAAAAGAAATACAACAAGTACACAATTAGACAATGTTATATTTGACATCTATATACGTTTCTCGATGACAGTTGGGGATGACAGTTCGTCATATAGCTAGCAAATCGTTCAGCGCACTAAGCAACAAGTCTCGCTTGCTTGCCTAGCATTTGCTAGATTTGCTTACTTCATTGAACGCACCTAGTATTTCCGCCTTTATCTGGTGTTGTATAAACAGAAATAAAAAGATCCCGAGAATAGTATTGCCAACTGAATCAGTTATTTTTGATCACTCTGTATTTTTGGGGTATTGAGAGGTGCGGCAAACCTATGGACCGCCCTGGGCGGCAAAAGTTTTAGCTACGCCACTGACAAAGGCGCTTTATACCCACGGACCGGCCCTGGTCTTAGTGTTAGTGTTTAACTTGTTAATTATGTTCTTGTCTTAAATTAGTATTTAATGTTTATTTAATCATGGTGATCGTTAATTTTATTATCTTTTAATATTTATTTATCGTCTCAATAAACATTTATTTTAATTAATAATAGTTCTTTGATTTTTACACTTCACTCATATAAATAAAAACGTTACAATATTCATAGCAATCCTAGGTATGTTAATAGCTATTACATCTTTTGTAGCATAAATATCTGTCTTAAAATAAAAATTGCATAGTTCATCTTCATCATAAAATACTATTCTTTAATATAGATTTATATGGAGCCATCGATAATGATTCTTTATTTATCCATGCTGATAGAACTGTTTATTGTGTCAATGAATATTAGAATAAACTGACAGTCACAGTGTTTTATCTCGTATCTATAATTAGGTATTGATTATGATCCTAGTTTATTATTTGCTCACTCATATGTGCGGTGATTGCACATGCATTCTGTTGATTTATCTTTCGCTTTGTTCTGCAATGCAGAATTTCCGTTTGACATTATTTTCAATATTTATGTCTTTGTTAGGATTTAAATAGTACAAAATATTAATCACGCATTTTAATAGTAGAAGGTTTTTCCAAGGATTAAATATATAGGTAACACTAGTTAATACCGACAAATGGATGTATGAATTAATATCTCTATAAAACATTTTAATATCTACATTATTTTTGTGGTTAAAAAATCCTAGAACATTCTTTGTTATCCAAGTGCACATGATTGTTTTTATTAATTTATCAATCTGGTGACGTCAAAAAATTAAAATTCACATCGTTGCTTTTTCTTCTTACTTGTCCTTACGCCTGCATTTCTGAAAAGGTCGACACTGTTTCATACAAATGATTGAGAAATACTTGAAACGATGCGTTGGTCCCTCAACGATTATGGTATGACATATCTGGCACTTATTCATGCAATAACACTTGAGTGACAACACCACCTTCTGTTGAAATATGGTTTTACCTCGGGTTTTACAAAACCTTTGACGTGTGGTTCATCCTCGTTTTACGGTTTTAATCTCTTTTACTGTTAACTACCGCAGAACTTTTATTTCTAATTCTTCTATTCTTCAAATTAATTTTATATTTCTTAATATAAATTATCTATTACTAGACTACAAAGGATGTATAGTCTGTCTAGAAATCTACCGTTATTACCCTCTCAGCAGGTCTATTGTTAGGGATTTAAGCTTGATTTATAGCGGGGAAAGGACAGGTACGTATTAAATGTTTTCCTGTTTTATTTTACTTTATTTTGTAATAATGAAATAAATCTTTTTATTTTTTTAAATAATAATGGAACAAACAATACCTAAAAAACAAAATTAAATACATAATATAGTAAAAAAAAAAACGAAAATTCTTACTTAAAATTATACACTGCGGAGCAGTTTGTCATTTAATAATGAAACAAATCTTTTTATTTTTTTTAAATAATAATGGAACAAAGAATACCTAAAAAACAAAATTGAATACATAATATAGTAAAAAAAAACGAAAATTCTTACTTAAAATTATACACTGCGGAGCAGTTTGTCATTTAATAATGAAACAAATCTTTTTATTTTTTTTAAATAATAATGGAACAAACAATACATAAAAAACAAAATTAAATACATAATACAGTAAAAAAAAAACGAAAATTGTTAGTTAAAATTATACACTGCGGAGCAGTTTGTCATTTAATAAAATATTGCACGTAACAATAAATAATATACACATACATAATTAATCGATAATAATATCTTCTTCACTGTAGCTGTCCATATCACTGTTGTCACTTGAGTCCTGAATATTTATAATAAAATCTTTTGTAACATTATTAACATTAATATATTCATCTTCTATATTAATCACATGACGCACACTATCAGCCCAATTTTCCGGTGTTATATTGTCCATTTCACTTTTTATTAACTCAATAACACTATCACTTACTGTCGGTGATGCATTGTTCCTTCTTACATTACTTTTTAATTGCCCCCAAATCAATTCTATAGGATTAAAAATACAATAATAAGGGGGCAATCGAAGTACATCATGTCCAAATTGTGTTGCCAAGTTGTCACACACGTATTGTTTTACAGGAGGCTTAATTTTTACAACATCCAATAATTGTTTTTTGCTGTACGATTCCTCGAAGTAGAGATCGTTTTTAATTAAATATTCTTGAATCTCGGCCTTCGTAGAAGAATTTGTCGGTATTTTTACACTTTGCCGCGAATGGTAACTAGCATTATCCATAACAATAACACTATTTTTTGGCAAATTTGGCAATAAATTCTCACTAAACCACTTTTCAAAAATATCTGCAGACATATTGTCATGGTAGTCTAACAAAATATTTTTTGTGTTATGGCCAGCTAAAAATCGCGCACCATTTATCCACCCTTGATCACTTCCGGCATGAAGTATAATAAATCGTTTTCCTCGTGCTGGTGGAACATTGACACTACAATCCTTTGGACCGTCTGTCCAACTTTTTGATACTGTGTCGTGACTATCATACCAAGTTTCGTCTAAATATATTATCGGACGTTTTTCAGCACGATATTTCTTTATATCACGTAAAAATTTAAAGCGCCATTCACGTATTCTTGTACTCTCCATTATAGTTTGCCGTTTATTAATTTTTTTAAATCGAAAACCCATATTACGAAGGGTCGAATGCAAAGTAGCCACAGAGCAATTTATATCGCATTTATCATCTTTTAGTCTCTGGTACAATGTACGTACAGACGGCAACGTTTTTTCAGTATACATCGTGTATATTTTACGTCGAATTATATCTTCTTCAAAAGAATTCACTACTCTCGACTTACCCGCGTCACGTCTTTTCTTTCTTGGTCTCAATTCACCACTTATTATATCACGAACAGTATTATACGGCACTTTCGTCATTTCACATGTTTTGGTTAAGGCCGAATTTTCATCTTCATTATCTTTTAAATAGTTATACACATTTTTAATTATTTCTTTCGCTTCTAGCGGCAAACACGTACGTTTAAGTTTTGCACAGCGATCTTCTTCAACGGGTAAACTATCATTATCATCTTCAAATGGTCGCCACATAGTAAGTGTCTATATAATTGCTCTCAGTACGAAAAGTAAAGTAATACTGATTTTAAAATTTTGAAAACTCATTTATATACGTTTGGTACGTCATTGCTAATCTTATTTTCCCTAATTTTAATCTATGGTCACAGCATGTTTCAACAAATCTTATTTGTTCCTAATTTGTAACAATGGTCAAATACGTAATTTGATTCTGTGAATTCATTAGCTAACAATTTTGAAATTTCGTAATGCATAACAAAGATTAGCAAATTTAAATTTTTCGGAGTCCGACCCTTACGCCAGGTAGTGCTACATCCCGCTGTGCCTGGTCTACCACAGGCTTAGTAAGTCAAAGCAATAACGGTAGAATTCTAGACAGACTATACCTACATGTCGTGTTACATATAAGAATTTTTCCTCTTCCGATGCTTTATTTTTTACCTGTTCATTTTCACTGCCAGATATGTCAAGGCTGTCAAGGAATACAGTTGAATATTGATACAATGAAAATAAGAATCTAAGTATTCCATGGAAAATTTAAGAAGAAAAACGCTGTCATCTGTCACATTTGACACCGTCAATGGTAACTTTTAAATGGAAATATTTATGAAATAAGGACAATTTGATAGAAAATGAAATCAAAATTGTAAGAACGAGCAAATATTTGACACAAGTTTAAAATATATAAATGTTGGTATTTCACAAAGAGGGAGGTAAGTTCAGCTGTAGGGAAGTAAGGACAACCCGTCGCTAATAGCAACCAATATGCATCCCTACAAACAATGTCCTATTAACATACTTACGATATCGGGAATGGGAAAACAATGTGACATCGTTATATTGACAGCAATGATAAATATGTCATTTGACAATTCATTTCGTTTCAATTTTGTTTTTTTAACTGTTAGTTAAAATTTTAACCAGAGATTGATAAACTGACCCTTTTAATATTTAAAATTTCAATAGATATTAATCTCAGTTTAATAAAATAATTAATAAAAAATCTGATGTGGCCAGCACATTACCTCCCTTCAGTTCTATGTATTTTGTACAAATATTATACAGAAAGTTTCTTGGAAAAGCTCCTATAGTTCCAGTAAAATTATAATATGAACATAATATGTAAATTGAAGTTGACACTGACATCTGTCAATTAGAACTATGTGAATATGTTAGCAGTTTTCATGGTTATAACATAGCTGGCTGATTTATGAAAATTTCTTTATAATTTTTACCTCCCGCTAAGAGAGGTATTGAATTCATGCTAAAAATCGCATATCCAGATTTTAGTGAATAAGCATGTTTTAAGGTCCCTAGAATCCGATTATACCATTTTTACGATGATGTCCGTATGTGTGTGCGGATGTGTGTGTGGATGTTGGATCCACGATTTCTCAAACACTATAAGACTTAAGACATTTTTAACTACGGATTCATTAATCTAACAATAATGGGAAGAGTTGATTAGTTTTGGTAACAATTGGACAACCGGAAGTAGTAGTTACAAGAAAAAAATCATCTAAATATTATTTATCGAAAATTTATGTAAATACTTATATTAAAGAACGTTAAATTCTTTATTCGATAAATATAAATTCATTATTATATCTTCTATAGATTTAGAGATAAAGAAATGCATATAAAATAATTTGATGTAAAAATTCTCAGATCAAACTACTTCAAGGCAAGAAATTCAAATGTTTGTAATTGACACATAAATGTCACTGTCAAAAATATTTGTACATCGTTATGAAAATAAAAAAAAGTCAACAACGCAAAAGAATATACGTAAAAAAGAATATAAAAGGAATTTGCGAAAAAATGACGAATATAAAGAAAAAGAAAAGGAAAGTAGAAAAAAAAAATTCAGGATATTGTATATAAAGAAAATGTATGTACTGTACATAATGTATATTAAAATATCCCATAGATTTTGCAAATATATGTGAGAATTATTTTGCAGTGAGACAAGAATATATGTATTTGTATTTAAAAATATTTTTCGTTTATGCCAGGTAAAATATCTAACTATTGACTTTTCTAAAACTTTTGATATACATTATTATACACTTTTGAGGTCTAGTTTTAATTAATACAGGGTCCGGCAGAAAAATGCATGGATTTCAGACAGCTGCTGCTCCTATATAGGTGGGGATATAAAAGTGTATATTTTATGTCTTCTTTTATTCGAAGAAAAATAATCTGTATCGCAAAATTTTCTTTTATAAAAATTATCGAAACGCATTTAAAACACTATAATCCTAAGCAGCTGATACGCCAGATGTACTCGTATTTAAGATCATAGTCCAAATTCTAAATCAATGTCATAAAATTAAAACCTAATCTTGTGAAAAAGGAAAAATACTTTGTCCGGCGGAACATTCTGAGGAACAATGATCGACCTTGGCACAAATGCAAAGCGGATATTTAATCATGCATCGCGAATCATTCAACTGAACGAATAATTACATCGATAAACTCCGCAATCCGCTTACAATAAGAATAAATTATACACAGTAGCTTTCAACATCTTTACTTGTTGTTATACTTGCAATAATTTATTACAAAAACATTTATAAGTAATTACTATACACTATATAAGGGGATATTATATAAATTGAATTTATTATACAATAATATTTTGCAATTGCATAGTTTTCCGCATTGTTTAAAAATATGTTTCCGTGCGTGGATAATATTTCAGTCATGCATGGGACATTACCAGCAATGGGGTCCTGCACCCTGATTTTTTACCTCCCGCTACCCTTGGTAAGGGAGGTATAGGGATCGTGCTAAAAATTGTATATCGAGATTTTGGTAAATCACCACGTTTTAAGATCTCTAGAATCCAATTTTAACATTTTCACGATGATGTTTGTGTGTATGTGTGTGTGGATCCTCCACTCTAACTCAAATACTATCATTGAGTAATTTTTGAAACCTTGCATTTCTGACTTTTTCTGTAATGGCAAGAGCCCATTAGATTTTGGTGAAAATCGGATAACCGGAAATGGCACTTTACTAGAAGCTCAAAATAGTTTTTCTTCGAAAAATACCTTATATGTTATTTTTCGAGATTAATGCTATTATAAAAATTAAAGATTATTACATTTTCTATAGATTTGCATTAATACTTTTTCTATATATTTTATGGATAAATTTATAAAATTATCTATAATTTAAATCCCAGAGCCTACGATTTAAACGAACAAAACGTAGTTATTCAAATGTATATAACTGACATATAAATGTCACTATCAAAGAACTAATCATTTCAAAATAATATTAGTAACGTTTTAAAAAGAAAAAAGTAAATAGGACAATGGAAAAGGAATTCGATTCAGCATAAGTAAATATATAGGTATGTATTTAGATTAATAAAAATTAACGATTCAAAAAAATGTTTAAGCTAATCCTCATTTTTGGATTAATGAATTCTATTCTATCCCGGTATTTAAAATTTAATCTTCATTTTATTATAGTTCCGGTGGCTCAGTGTATGTATATATATATATATATATATATATATATATATATATATATATATATATATATATATATATATATATATATATATATATATATATATATATATATATATATATATATATATATATATATATATATATATATATATATATATATATATATATATATATATATATATATATATATATATATATATATATATATATATATATATATATATATATATATATATATATATATATATATATATATATATATATATATATATATATATATATATATATATATATATATATATATATATATATATATATATATATATATATATATATATATATATATATATATATATATATATATATATATATATATATATATATATACGGACGAGTCAGAAAAATTGTAACTCAATAAACTGTTTCTACTTTATAATGTATGTATGTATGTAAGCATTTTTAACAAGGATATCTTGGCAATATTCCCTGACAAATTACATACAATAATTAAGGTTATATTATAGTGAAATGTGACAAACAAAGATAAGTATATACATAATGGTTTTCTTTCTACATGCGTTTTTATTTTTCTTGTACGTTAGATACGAATAACAACCTATATTATGTACGTAATCTTGTCTTGCATACAAATGTGTAGCCTTGAAATTATGATATTTTTCTCGTAAAAGATTATTTATAGTCATATCTCTCACAATTTCGTCATTGTAAGTTTCCAGTTTTCGTATAAACATATAAACCTTAGTTTTATTAACGCATTTTATTGTAACAATGATATATGAGTTCCAGTTTCTTCTAATGGAGAACAGGACAGAAATACTTCAGGTTTATAGTGACAATTTTTATTTAAAGGTTGCTTATTATAATGATTTTTTTTATGGTTGTTGTGAGTAAAGGCGGCTAACCGTAAAAATTCAAGTAAAGTTTGTTAAACAGTAGGTAACATACCAGTTGTTTGATTTACATAGAAGTTTTTGGAATTGTTTTATATACAGGATGTACCCTGGGAAACCGACAAACTTTCCCCATGTATTCTAGGCGTTATTCTAAGTAAAAAAGTTCATATAAACTACGGGTCAATTTTTCTCCGTTTTAGACTTATCGACAGAATATATACAAACAGGCGAAGAATATCTAGCAGGCAATGATTCCGCTTAATATTACTATTTGACCGTACCTAAATGTACTTGATTGATAACCGACAATTTTGAGCTATTTGTATCCCACTTGAATACGGCAGCAGCCATTTGTTCTCCATGGGCGGGTAACGAAATATACAGCAAATCTTTAAAGAATTTTAACTCAAAATCTAAAAGACTTAGAAAAATAAAGTTATTAAGAAATATTGTTGCTCTCGTCGAGTTACATTACTGGTTAAATTTAATTCACTTATTTCATTTACACCCTGTATAGGATTTGGTCTCCTTTTAGAAATTATTTGTAATAACTGAGATATTAATTTTTAAAAATTGTATGTAGTACTTGAATTCCTTTCTGATGACGTAGAATTCACGGAATGACATTAATGACGGAATTATCCGACCACACCCGAACCTGTATACTCTTAACAAGATGTTTCAAATAATAACAGCTGCTGTCATTGTCAACCACATGGTATAGTATCATTGTTTGTGATTGCTTGAGTTGAAAGTGTGTCGCAATGGACCCTGGTTATATCAATAACGAAAGCTGGGACTCTTCCACTTGTTTTATAATTTTTTAGATTATCGCCAATCAATTTAAAATATGTCCAATTTTCAGCATTGGATTCCAACTGGAGAATGTACAGAAAGTTTGCTGTAAATGTTTATAATTATTATTTTATAGATATACCTACATCAAAATGATTTTCACAACAATACAATGTTCTGGTTTTGGTAATTTCATTGTCATTACATGGACCGTACACTTCCTCAAACTACATTTTTCTAATTGTATGTTTACTTCAAAGGTGAAAAAATATTTTCGTAGGTGTATCCTTAGAATTATTAAAACAACCAGGTACAAAACAATTACGTATTGCAGACATTATAAAACACTGGCGAGAAGAGCACAAATCTCTTTCGTCAGAATAAATAAACTAACCTCTCTGCCACAGCTGAGTTGCTAAACATGTGTCTTCCAAACGTCAAAATTAATCATGTCTTTCTCTTTTCCGTCTCTTTCTGATGTCTGTGATTGTGACGCCACAGCTTTAAAGGACATTCTATAGAGGGCAAAAATAACAGTTTTCGAAAACTAATAAAATATATTAAGAAATTTATTTGATTAATTTTTAAGTATTTTCTTACATTATTTAGCTGTGAACTAATGAATTTTACTATTACAAACACTAAAGTCGTTTATGGTAAATGCCCCCATTATTGAGGATAAGAAAATCAAGTAGGCCATTTGAAATTAAGTTGCAAAAGTTAGTAAGAACTTAGAGAATCAATTTTTTAAAGTACTGTCGTAACGTTGTAAAGTGACAATATGGAATTAAATAGAACACATTTTGTTCAGTTTTTGGCGAAAAATAATAAACATCCGGCATATTTGGCATTACCTATGCGATTTTCATCTGAAAAAGAGATTGTCGATGCAATTCACGATTACGAGTATAATGAAAGCATTCCAAAAAAATCTGATGTGGCCAGCACATTATCTTCCGTCAGTTCTATGTATTTTGTATAAATGTCATACAGAAACTTCCTTGCAAAAGATTTAATTTCTTGTACATTACCTTAAGGCAGGTGTATATATTTTATACAAATTCCATACAGAAAGCAAAAAGTCCTATATTTCCAGTAAAATTATTACACAACCTTACTGTCAACTGCACTTGACACTGACACCTTTCAATTAGAATTTACTTAATGTAGCAGCTGTTTCCAGACTTATAACATAGCTGGCTAATATATTATATTTAATTTCTTTATAATTATTTAACTCTATATCCATTTAATATGAAGTATAAAATGCATTCAAATCGTATAGAGAATAAATTATTCTTTAATATTTATAATAAGATTAAATGTGAAAAAATTATATTTAACATAGTTTTTTCAAGAAAAACTGTTAAAATCTTCAAATGAGGGTACTTCCGGTTGATCAATTCTAACCAAAATCTAATCAGCTCTTCACATGGATGTAACGAAGAGGAATACGAAAGAGTTATAGTTTTTGGAATTGTAGTATTAGAGTTATCGTATTAGAAAATATTGTCACACACACGCAGGCACGCACACACACACACACACACACAAGCACACACACACGCGCGCACACACACACACAAACACACGCGCACACACACGCGCGCACACACACACACACACACACACACACACACACACACACACACACACACACACACACACACACACACACACACACACACACACACACACACACACACACACACACACCATAAAAATAGTAAAATCGTATTCTAGGGACCCTAAAACGTGCTTATTCATCAAAAACTCACCACCGATTTTTTTGACCAAAGACAATACCTTCCTTACCTAAAGGTGACGGAAGGTAAAAAATTCGTTGGGAGCTTTTAAAAAGTGGGAGGATATAATTATTATGA
Organism: Harpalus rubripes; assembly: GCA_963082715.1. Classification (NCBI taxonomy): domain Eukaryota; kingdom Metazoa; phylum Arthropoda; class Insecta; order Coleoptera; family Carabidae; genus Harpalus; species Harpalus rubripes. The sequence goes on along the minus strand of OY720455.1, from coordinate 7,730,639 downwards.
AATGTATTATTGCTGAAGAGAACTGTTTCGAACATAAACCATGCGTCTCATTTTCAATAATTCTTGCGTAACTGTCTCATTACAATGAAAACATTATAAAGGACGTGGTTGAATATTTTTCTTTATTGACAACTATTAATATTCACTATTTATGCACATTCCTTCTTGAGAAAGTGATTATACAACAGGAAAACTGTTGTTTATCTGAATAATTGATCTCAAATTGATCCCAGAATGACTAAGTACCACGAACACTCAATTGATTGATACAATAAAACTTCCTTGAATCAATTCCCAGCACTTTGATTGCTCACAGCTTTTAATTTGGCAGAGTTCTCACCATCAAGATGAACATGAAACTCACTAATGTAACATTAAGAAGTTTGAGATGCATTAAAAATAAAATGAACACATTAAAATGTCAGAGAGAGAAACAGTACACCTTGGGATTGACACGATTTTTGACATGGGAAGAGATGTGAGAGAAATAAGTCATTGAACTTAGGTAAAAGCATGACTAATTGAAGCTATTTGCTTATTATACTACAAAAGTAATGTTAATAATTACATTATAAACAGTGTTAAAGAAAATAAATACACGCTTTTTTGTTAATTTCATATTTCTTTATGTTCTAGTACGTACATACATATATAAAATCACGCATTTCCCACTTAGGGCCACTTTTACAATTGATGGATAAACTATGGTATAGCTATCGGAGGTATAACTTTATCCTAGCAATTATACCTTCGATAAACAAGATTGTCTTTTACAATGCATTTTTATCTGTCAGATAGTTATACCAAGAATTATGTTAAATCACTTTAGGTTGGTATAGGGCGCGAGCAGACACGTGACTCGAGCAACCTTAACGTGCTTGGAATCAGCTGATTTGTGTGCGCATGTCAATTTGAAAAGAACAATGTCACGTTGACAAGACCAATGTTTTGATTTATTTTGATTTTTAACTGCTAAAATGTTAGTATTTTTATATTCATATGTTCTACTGCCCATAAATTATAAAATAATAACATTAAAGCAGTTCAAATTCAAAACATTGGTATTGTCAACGTGACATTCTTCTTGTCAAAATGACATGAGCACACATATCAGCTGCTTCCAAGCACGTCAAGGTCGCTCGAGTCACGTGTCTGCTCGCGCCCTATTGGCACAATAAAATTATCTTCTTGTTCGACTATTTTTCTTCAATATTGTTATTATTTCTGCCTTCTAATTTGCATTTTTCACGGTGTTAGATGATGTTATATTTGATTCTGAAAGTGATGATGAAATACTTGATTGACATCTGTCAAACGTATGAATAACAAAACATCGTTTGTATTTACCCATAAGAACCAGGGATAAAGTTATCCGACGTTTATACGACCGATTTCCATGGAATAAGAAATACTGGTGTTTATTCTATCTGAGGTTTATCCGAGGTTTGTAAAATACAATTTCTAATTTTATACCTGGTATAGCGTTATACGAGGTTAATCTAATGATTGTAAAAGTAACCCTTAGTGGGTTAGCACAAACTCGAAACAATAATAATATCAACCACAAAAATAATCACTCTCTCTTTCAACAACATTCTTACTAACCTGACATCATACAACAAATATTCCTCACTCTTAACATATTAAAGTGACTGATTTTCGGTAGCGAAATACCGCAACTGGACCACAATAATAGTTACGAAACAATCATCCTTCGCCACACATTCCTGTCTAAGCACACTTCTTTCGCCACGGCCACATTCATAATCGCATTCATACACGCTCTTCTTCTCTTCCCACTCGGAAACTTTCTCTCTTTTAGCACCTTATCAATCACATCCATCCACTTACACACTGGACGGCCACGCAATCGAACACCCTCAATTTCACCAAGATATATACGCTTTACAAGCCGTTCACTCTTCATTCTCTCCACATGACCAAACCATCTCAACTGGCTCATTCGTACTCTCTTAACAACATTCTTCATACACCAAATTATTCCTCACGCGATCCCGTCTTACATATCTACATACACCACGTAAATACATCATATCCACGGCAGTCACTCTCTTTTTATGCTTCCCCGTCCATGCCTAACATTCGCTTCCATACATCAACGCAGGCACTACCACTCCATTATACACACTTAAACGAGCTTCTCTAGATACGTTTACGTTTCGAGCAATCGTACCCAGAGCACCCATTACCTTACACCCTACACTCACTCTCCTTTCAATTTCTCTATCAATTCGACCATCCCTTGATATCATGCTACCCAAATATACAAACTCATTCACTTACTCCAGTTTCACTCCATCCACCAACACATTGCACACAGTCACCTATTAGGTTTAGAAATGGTATAAGTGCAAATGTCAATACAGTTGAAATGAAGAACTAAGCTGAAAAAGATGAATGTCAAACTGTTTTTCTTTTCAATAGGTACGCGATTTTTAAAGTTTGTAATCTATTTTGAAGTAAGATACCGTATTATATCTTATTTCAAAACTCAGATTGGACATTATTGTGCCCACAGATGGGTCGAGTTTGAACTATGTGTAACCCATAATTAAAGTTACAGAAGGCAGCATATTCTAGCACATATTCGCTCACGAGCGCTCAGCGGAGAGTGGGCGAACGAACGAGTGCTGGCTCAATCCTGCTCCCTTAACAACACTCTTCCTAACCATACATTCTTCATACACCAAATTATTCCTCACGCGATCCCTTCTTACATATCCACATACACCACGTAAATACCTCATTTCCACGGCAGCCTGTCTAAAATTTTCTGCTGAATTCAACGGTAAAATAAAAAATATAGCATTCCATTTAAAATAAGAAATTTAGGGTCTACTTCCTGTAAAACCGAAAATGCTACTATTTTGAAAATATTTTAGCTAAAACGGGCATGTCGGAAAACCCCTAGATACCATATTTCGGAAAATAATATTGAATAGTTTTTAAAATAAAGATAGCGTATGCTCGTCCTGGGACATAAATAAAATAAATAAATATATCATCACGGCATATTACCCATTCCTGGGTGTGCCAATCTGCTTTGTACGCAGACATCGGTAATGATGATGACATATTTGTACCGTGTGGGCGTTTACCAGGCGTCACCTCACTGGCACTCATTGCTGGCGTGGAGAGTGCACCACAGGGGTCAATTTTGTGCCATTTAAAATTCGAAATATTTGGCGTCGGTCGGGATCGAACCCGGTTCCCCAGATTCGCGACCAGACACACAGGCACGCGGCCTGGGACATTCTGTATATAAAAACAGGTTTCATGTTCAAATTAAAAATGTTGCCCGCATATTTTTAGTTTAAAAACTAAACTATCGCCCAGATGTACTGATTACAAATGAAGAAAAGATGTCAGAAATCAGATGCAACTAAATAAAATATTACTTAACATTCAATTTTTTTAGTTCATGGCTAGGTAGATTACATTTTAAATCAGTTCATACAATAATCTATTGAAAATTAATCTAGTGATCTATATTATAAATATAGAATTATACTATAATATTCCATCCCACATATACATACCTTACATACATACGCACGTATTCGTAATCGGTGCCTTAGTATGTAAGCTCCAACTATACTACCTGACCTTGTGCAGCTGTCTTCGTCTAGGTGTTTACCATGCAAAACGCACTCTGGAGGAATTTCTACGTTAGAAAGTTATTTAAACATTACCCATTAAACATTCTAATCATTCTATGCAAGCTAATTCACACTTTATAGATTGGATGTGATGTTATTCATATAAGCGGCGATGATATTGATTTTCTTTTTATTCGGAACGCATTTTCAGACACGGTTATGCATATTTTAAGTGTGTGCCTGCCATATGGTATTAAGATTAAGATTAACATAAAAATGGTAGTTTCTAAACGCTTGAAATAAAAACTTAATTACGAATTATGATTTTTAATTATCTTTAATTTGCAATGAAATTAACATTTGGCATATGAAACTTAGGTTTAACTACCACTACGTGACTTTGATTTTAAAATATATGTAATTCGTTATCATCTCAGTTTTTATTTTTAAATTAAGAAAATAATGTTATCTACATCAACGCTATTCTATATTTATTACCAATAGAAATTTGTGCCTAACCCAGATTATTATTTAGGCTTTTGGACTAAGGCATCAGTAATCCGTAGTATTTGTTTAATATTTTATTTGTTTTATATTTATATATTCTGTCGATATAATAAGTCTGAACCTGCAATGTAAACGTCTGAGGTCACAACATGGCTGGTTATCGCAACTTTTTAAAAATGTCATACTGTAAAACGAGTTTATACAACAAAAAATGTAAATAAAATAGTTATTTATGTAACAAGTGTGTAAAGTAGTACTTTTTTGGTCGAGTGCGATGTTTTGATGAAATTGAAGCACGAGACAAAAAAATGCTATTTTACACACGTGTTGCATACAACATTTTTCCTACAACCGAAATGGTATTGATGTTTCTCATAATACTGAGTGTACAGGCATCCAGCAGCTTCAAATACTGTTTGTTTGAGCGATGGCATTGGTAATGTTAACTTTAAGGGCATCCGTCGATTGCGGCTTATTGGCATAGACCTGCGACTTCAGGAAACCCCACAAGTAAAAGTCTAGTGGGGTCAAATCGCACGATCTTGGTGGCCAATTCACGTCACCTCTGCGAGAGATAACCGTACCCTCAAATCGTTCATGCAGAAGGTCCATTGTGGCGTCCGCTGTGTGGCACGTAGCGCCGTCCTGCTGGAAAAATATGTCGTCTACCTCCATATCATCCAATTTGGGAAAAAACGGTAACTTTTTGTGGATTCATTCCGACCTGGTGAACCTCGTGTGGGTTGGTGTCGTCCCATATACGGCAATTGTGTTTATTAACATAGCCATTCATCCAAAAATGCGCCTCATCGCTAAAGATGATTTTTCGGCCAAAATTGGGGTCCTCTTCCAAACGCTCCGAAGCCCAGTCAGCGAACAAACGGCGTTGTCTATTGTCATTAACTTTGAGCTCCTGGGTCAGTTGGATCTTGTACGGGTGTAGGCCCAAGTCCCGACGCAAAATTCGCCAAGTTGAAGTCTGCGAAAGGCCGAGTTCTTGTGCACGGCGAGGAATTGATTGCCTCGGGTTCTCCTGCACACTTTCTCGGACCGCGGCAATGTTCTCGGCCGATCTGGCGTTCTATTGACGTACGGGTGTTGGCTGATTATTTACCGAACCGGTCGTCTCGAATTTGGCCACCAAACGTTGGAGAGTCGACTTTGAAGGGCCACCGCGTTTGCCGTAAAATGGGCGAAACGCGCGCAACGTTTTCACTAACGAGCATTCATTTTGATAATACAGTTTTATCATTTGGAAGTGCTGCTCAATCGTGTAACTTGCCATGGTGATTTGGCATCTGTGACAGAATAATAAACAACAGATTTGACAGACGCCACCAAAACAACATCGCCGCCACAGCCTGCCAACATCGACCCGCCCTTATTGAAAAACCCTTTATATACAGTAATTTGAACAGAAAATCTTATTTAATAATTCTGTAGAACATACTTATTCGAATTTCAGAAGAAAAAAGATATGTTCATTTTTTTGCAACACCTCATTCTAATCTGTACAGAGTACACAGTGATCATGTGACGCTAATCATGCACAGCGCAGCACCAGCACAGTACAAAATAACCGAGCGCACCTATAATAGCGCGCATTTATTTATCGTTTTTATTACTTCAGCAATTTCAGCATATGATTCAATCTGTTAGGTCGATAATTTATTTCCTCTTACTAACAGAGTCAAACATTAAATATATGATGAAATAACACATAAATAATCTTAACATTAGTCTGAATTCAAATGTACGATCGGTATTTATTCTTTCATTCATTTGCAAAGCCATAATTTATCTATTGAAATATCTTGAATCAAGATAACTTTACGCAACTCGAACTTTCTTATTCACAGCTTCCTTTTAATAAGAAACAATTCTCATACTTGTCTACATCTTCCCAAAGCTCGTTAAATACCAGAATTATCACCATTAAAATGTAATACTGTTTTACTACTTTAACACTTATAATATTATAATAAATTTCCCGTTTTTAAATTACGCAAGATATTAAAAACTCTCAATTACATAATACGTTCTTCGTTCCCATGATGTAAGACGGTAGGAAAGTTCAGAAAGCTGAAAGAATCAGATGACCACCTACAGAAAGTATAAAACTGGAGAGGTGATTGACAGATACATGTGGAATTTGCATTTGACCTCTGAGTCATCTCGTTAAGTATGTGCAAAATAAAAGTCAGATAATCAACTGGTTTTATTTTTAACACAGTGATTGCATTGCAAAACATTTAAATGCAAATTTAATTAGTTAACGAACTTATAAAATTTACAATTACAATCTTTACAACCAGGCCCGGATTAGCATTTCTTTACGCCCTAGGTCAAAATTCATAACTGCACCCCCCCCCTCAATATATACCGAGTTTTAATAATGCTTGATTTCATTAAATTCTTGTTCTATATCGGTGCCTTTATGAGTCTATAAACGCACTGAAAACATGTTAAGATCTATAAACGTACTGTTTTTGGAGCTTTTCGTTTTCTAGAGGTGGTATGACTTACTGCTTTTTAAACTGATACATAAATGACATATAAACATCAAATTGCTGTCAGTCAGCAAAGAATTTTCATCCCTGAAGTTCAATTTGTTAGCGGGAAGTGCTATCAACGTAACTGATTTTATACGTCGCATTTATTAAAAATCTAATAGAATTATAAAATTACCCCAATGGAAAAAATAATATAAAACATGTTTCATAAGAACTGTGATCGTACTCGTCCTTTGTAAAACTCACCGCGAAGCGGCTCGTTTTCCAAAGTTGGACTCGTGGGTTAACAGATTGCCTTATGAATTTTGTTTTTCAATATACCTACTATTATCAGTCATCAATGATACATTTACCATCTTTTTATAAGTAGCTAAAGATTACAACTTTTATTTTGCTTCTCTATTTCTCGAATGAAACGCATGTAAACAATAATTTTGGACTTATTAGATGCATTTTTTAATTCTGAACAGTTTTCGTATTTATACTTTTATTCTAAAATTCATAGGGCTGAAATCACTGTCATGAAAATTTTACCATTTGATTTGCTAAGATTCATAAATAGACACTCGGTATATAAATATTAGAATTATTTAAAATCTTCGATAACTCTCATAGCTCAACAGAATTTACCAATCACTCTACTCTACTGATTTTGTATAATTAAAGCAAATGTGACTGTTTACGTCGTCTAGTAACTGCAGACACTTCCCTCTTTTCATTTTCATATTTATCCAACTACTCGATGTGCGCCCCCTCCGTGCCTGCGCCCTAGGCCACGGCCTAGGTTGGCCTTATGGGTAATCCGGGCCTGTTTACAACTAAAATTTGTTTAATTTTACTTCTCTGAAAAATGGGGTTGCTTGGCTCTGTGCGTTAGGTGACCGTTTGATGCAGACAGGCTGAGTTCGATTTCAACCAACGTTACTGAATTTTCATGAAACAAGTTACCTACTGCTCCAGGATTCGTTTGCCGTGAGATAACTTTAAATTAGATGGTTGAGTCTTCTTTGTGCTACCAACTCTGAAATTAAGAGAAATGATGGTTTTTATACTGACAATATTGCAGAGGTCGCTAATATTGTCAGGTATAAACCAAGGATATAAATATATACACTGGATTGCTAACTTGTATGTTATGTCTGTGAGGCAAGCAACTGGAAGGTAGCCATTTGCAGAAAAGGCAAAATACGCGCCAAATTTAAAATTACATACAGAAACAAATTATAAATGGAATGAATTAACAGTTTTTTTAAATATTTATTGCGTATATTTTAAAATTATAATTATTATTTTAATAATATAATATACATTTATTATATATATAGCAAGTTCACAATAAAATAGGACTATGAATTTAAAAATAATATTTGATTATTAAAAAGATGCCTTTTGCATCCTGGTTTTAATCTTCTTATATATGTTCCAGGCCTTTTCAAATAATCAGTTTCAAGAAAATGATCACTGCAAATTTTTGATGCTTGGTGTGAAATCTTTTCCTTTTATGGAATTTACCCACAATTGTAATATATCACTATTATTTAAAGGAAATCTGTAAAATATTTAAAACAATAGTATATATATATATATATATATATATATATATATATATATATATATATATATATATATATATAAATATACAGAATGTCCCATAACTTCAGGTACATATTAGAAGGGCATATAGTTCTTAATGTCCTGATTACGAAACAAAAATAATTTTTTCAAAATTCAAAAATTAGTTTTTGAGGTTTTTGAAGGAAACAGTTTTGGGACACTGGTTGAATAGGTTGTGTGTTTTTTTCATTACATACACATCTCCCAAACTTAATTGGTGTAACAAAGCTTTACGTAATTGCATAAATTAATTTGATTGTTAAATTATTTTATGTAATACTTAGTTATAACTAATGTCACTATTCCAAATATTATAGTATCCAGGGGTACAAAAAATGTTCTTCTTAAGTAAACTACCCTTAATTATAGGAATTTTGAAAAATTATTTTTGTTCCGTAATCAGGACATTAAGAACTATATGCCCTTCTAATATGTACCTGAAGTTATGGGACACCCTGTATATATATATATATATATATATATATATATATATATATATATATATACAGGGCCGGCTCTAGGGTGTTGCGGGAGGTGCGACCGCACCACCCTAGAACGTCCGGGGCGCCATCCACAAAAACATATTTAAATTTGTGATTATATTTATTTACTTCTTAAGCAAATAAAGAAATAAAAAAAACAATAGGGCGGGCACGGAAAAAATAGTTGACGCGTGCAACGCCGACCAGGCGCGAAATCATTTGGCGCCATCATTTCAAATATCGCTGCATTTATACACACGTGCGCCAAGAGCCCAGCCGCTCGAAGTGCTATAAAACTTGTGTTCAGTCATTGTGCTTATAAGGGAAGATTGCGTATCTATGTGTTTGACTTTGTGCTTATAAGTTAAGACTGCGTATGTATGTGTTTGACTTAAAGTCATTTGTTGACTAACGTACTTGGTAAGAACTATTGCTAAAAATCAAATAGTAAAAAACTAGTTAACCGTCTTCTGTATGTCTACATTGTACTCAATTGGAAACAAAAATAATGTGTATGTGATTAGAAATTTCTAGAATTTATTTGTCTTCGGCCGGATACGAATTCGAGTGTCAAGTATAAGGTGCACCTCTGCACCTGTGCCTTTATGACAATACTTTGTTTTCGTAAATTTGAGTATCTTCAAGGAATAAGTTTTTTATGACTATAATGAATAGGATGTGTGCCGATTTCGGTGCGGTATGTGGGCAGATCAAAGATTACACGACACGACTTTATTAACACTCATGTTAAATCAAAATAAGTTATACTTAAAATATATGAATAAAACTATAAACCATGAACGCATGAACCATCCTCCATTACTGTTTTATTCGCTTGGTTTCTGCTGCCGTGTGGTGCGCAAACTCAAGGCCTCTTCTTCTCTGTCGGTATTGTATTAGTACGTCACAGGTGGCGTACTATGGCGCTAAACACAAACACTAAAATAACATTTATTATAAATATAATTTTCTTGTTTTCTTTTTTTATCTGTGTACAAAAAAATTGTCACACCCAGCAATGGGTAAAATGCTGTGATGATATATTTATTTATTTTATTTTTATTTCTTATTTTTTATTATTTTAGTTATTTTTACGGACATTTTTTTTTCAATTTAGAATTACAAAAAAATATTTCTTGATATTATCTAATGGCATTTCATTAAAAAAAATCATATCAAAAAAATTATGCTATAGACATGACAGAGAGGGTTAACTACTACAAGACGATAGTTGATTATGACTTTCAATCATTATGTATGATTCCACAGAATCAAGACGTAAATATGTCGCAGCCTTATAAGAAATTATCCGGCGCCCAGAATCGACAAAAAAAACTAAAAAGAACAATTGAAAATAAAAAAAGCGCCAAACAACTTGCTAAATTTCTTAGAATTGAAACTGATCACGCTCACGCAACTCCTGGGACGTCTTCAGAAGGCAATCATGTGAATACTAGTTCAAAAACTCATCCTCTGCATGTGATTTCTGATATGACTTCAGATATGCACGAGACTATGAAAACGGATGAAAATAAGGAAACTAGTTCCTCAGAAAATTTTCCATCGAGAACTGCCGGACCACTATCATCATCTGTGAGTTGCGAGGAACTTCAAGATGAAGCGCTACCTGTATCATATCAAAACTACGAAGATATTGCTAAATGGCCACCTTTAACCTCGTCTGTAAGAGATGAGATCATTATAAGAGGTCCTAAGAATGGTAAAATGCCGAACGCAAATTACCCACGAAATAGAATGGGGCGTCATTTTTCCAATATACATTTTCAAAGAGTAATGCCAAATGATGAAACTTTTGAAAGAAAATGGCTCATTTATTCTAAGTCTGCTGATAAGGTATACTGTTTTTGCTGTTTCCTGTTTTCCCTAAATTCTTTCTCTAGTTTGAGTAAAAAAGAAGGATTTAATAATTGGACCAATATTTCAACACGTCTCAAACGTCATGAAACGTCCAGTGATCATCAGCTTGCTATGGGCAAGTGAATAGAGGCAACGAAACGATTAAAAACGTTTAGTGGAGTTGACAAAAATTTACAAAAACAGATTGAAGTTGAGAAAATACGATGGAAATCTGTAATAGAGCGAATGATGTCAATCGTTTTCTTCTTAGCTGAGCACAACCTATCATTTAGAGGAAGTTCGGATGTTTTGTACACTCCGAATAATGGTAACTTTCTAGGTTTAGTTCAGCTAATAGGAAAGTTTGATCCTGTAATGATGGAGCATCTTCGACGCGTTATTAATAAAGAGACAAACTATTACTATTTTGGAAAAAATATTCAAGATGAGTTAATCAGTTTACTAGGAGCAGAGGTTCGAGCTAAGATTATATTAAAAATAAAAAAATCTAAGTATTTCTCAATAATACTAGATTGCACTCCAGACGTGAGTCACGTTGAACAATTGTCTGTAACATTTCGTTTTGTGGACACAGAAAATGACGAAGTTATTGTACGGGAATGTTTTATTGCTTACAAACCGGTAAGTGACTCTACGGGCGAAGGATTGACTGGACTCTTTCTTGATGAAATTATCAAATTTTATGATTTGGATATGAACTATTGCCGCGGTCAAGGATACGACAACGGCGCAAATATGGTGGGCATAAGGAAAGGCATGCAAGCTCGAATTTTAGGTCAATATCCACGGGCTTTTTTTAATCCATGTGGATGCCATAGCTTAAATTTAGTTGTAGCCGATGCAGCAAAAACATCTGTAAAATCTGTTTCGTTGTTCGGGATTCTCCAACGTATATTTGTATTTTTTTCTAACTCACCAAAGAGGTGGGAAGGTATGGCAAAATATTTAGACGGACTATCTCTAAAAAAAGTTTGCGAAACTCGATGGGAAAGTAGAGTTTCCAGTCTTGCTGCCGTTCGATTTCAGTACTGTCAAGTGAGGGATGCCTTAAATGAACAATATGAGGAAGCAAATGACCCACTTGCGGCATCAGAAGCCAAGTCACTAGCTCAACATTTGGAACAATTTGAGTTCTTACTCACTCTTGTAATTTGGTATGATATTTTATTTCAAGTAAATATAGTAAGTAAATCTATGCAGTCTAAAACAATGAATTTATCGAGTGTATCAGAATTGCTCAATAAATGCTCAAAATTTGTTAAGGAATATAGAGATTCTGGTTACATATCGGCTCAGATAATAGCAAAAGAAATTGCAACTGAGGCTGGAATAGAACCTACATTCCAACAAGTGAGAAGCCGAAAAAAGAAGAAGATGTTCATTTATGAGAGTACAGATGAGACACCAACTAACGCAGAGGAATTGTTCAAAAATACTGTCTTCTATCCTTTGATCGATACGATCGTGAATTCCCTGGAATCACGTTTTCAACAATTATCAGATTTTAATGGCACCTGGTCTTTTCTATATAATATTAAAAAAAATATTGATAAATCTGAGCTACAAAAGGCCTGTTCCCACTTAGAAATTGTACTGACAGATAAAAATAAATATGATATTTCTGGAACTGAGTTGGCACAAGAACTTTTATGCTTAAACCCGTTTTTAGAAGAAGATCAAGGAGAACCTTGCACAGTTCTAAAAATTATAAAAGACAATAATTGGCAGGATAATTTCCCCAATATATGGACTGCTCTTCGCATTCTCCTAACAATTCCGGTAACAGTGGCGACGGGCGAGCGAAGTTTTAGTAAGCTTAAATTAATTAAAACTTACCTTAGATCCACTATGTCACAAAATAAATTATGTGATTTGGCAATACTCTCAATCGAGAGCGAGTTTTCTCAGTCTATACCGTACTCTGACTTAATCCAGAAATTCGCAAGTGCCAAGGCAAGAAAAGTAGCATTTATGTAATTCGCATTTAATTATATAGATGCTACTGTTGTTTTATACTTGCCTTCGTATAAATATTATTCAAGTATTTGTTTTTTTCTTTTTGTAAAATGTTGAGAGTTTATAAATAGTATTTATGACAAAATGTTTTTTTTTTATGAAAATATAGATTTCCTGCAAGTTTAAATATTTTTATTATTCCTATAATTCCTAAAAAAAATAGTGTGGAAATGTATTAATTTAAGGGGGGGGGGCTGGCTGGGGCGCTCATTTGACACTTCGCATCACCTTAGAAATATCCTAGAGCCGGCCCTGTATATATATATATATATATATATATATATATATATATATATATATATATATATATATATATACGAGGTGTGTTCAAAAAATATCGCGAATTTTGTGTTTTTTCAAAAATTATTTATTTATTCATGAATATCTATTTTGTCCCCTTCAAAGTAATCCCCATGAGATATTATACACTTGTGCCAACGGTTTTTCCAATCTTCAAAGCACTTCAAAAAATCATTTTTTTTATCTTGTTCAGCTCCTCCTTCGATGCCGTCTTTATCTCGTCAAGCGTAGCGTAACGTCGTCCTTTCATGGGCCTCTTCAGTTTCGGGAACAAGAAAAAGTCACAGGGGGCCAGATCTGGGGAATACGGTGGCTGCGGCATCATTAGTGTGTTGTTTTTGGCTAAAAAGTCGCGCACAAGCAACGATGTGTGAGCAGGGGCGTTATCGTGGTGCAAAAGCCAATTTTTGTTCTTCCACAAATCCGGGCGTTTCTGGCGGATTGCTTCGCGCAAATTGCGCATAACTTGCAGGTAATATTCCTTATTGACCGTTCTACCCTGTGGCAAGAACTCATGATGCACCACGCCCCTGCAATCGAAGAAAACTGTCAGCAAAACTTTCACATTCGACCGAACTTGGCGCGCTTTTTTCGGTCTTGGTTCGTGCGGCAGCTTCCATTGAGATGATTGAACTTTGGTTTCCACGTCATAACCATAAACCCACGATTCGTCACCAGTTATGACCCTCTGGAGCAAATTTGGGTCGTCGCGGACAGAGTCCAACATCTCATTAGCAATGTTCATGCGATGCTGTTTTTGGTCGCAATTGAGCAATTTTGGTACAAATTTCGCGGCGACCCGTCTCATGCCCAAATCATTGATAAAAATCGAATGGCACGAGCCAATCGATATGTTTAGGTCCTCAGCAACTTCTCTAACGGTGATTCGACGATTGGCCAATATCATTTTCTCCACTTCATTAATTTTTTCGTCTGTTGTTGAAGTGCTCGGGCGTCCGGCACGCTTTTCGTCGTTCACATCTTCTCGGCCTTCTGAGAACATTTTGTACCACCGATAAACGTTGCTTTGGTCCAAGGTAGCTTCTCCGTATGCCACAGTCAACATTCGGAATGCATCCGCGCACTTAATTTCGTTTTTCACACAAAATTTGATACAGGTTCTTTGTTCCATTTTTTTGAATAGGTAAAAATCGAAGACGATCCAAAACACGTGCAAGCAAAGCAGCTGTCAACAATTAAGTGAACATTCAAAATTGCCGAGCTTGTCGACATAAGTGAGAGACATGAGTACCAACATAAAGCCACAAAAAGATCGAAATTCGAATATACGTAACCCGCGAAAATTCAAAATTCGCGATAGTTTTTGAACACACCTCGTATATATATATATATATATATATATATATATATATATATATATATATATATATATATATATATATATATATATATTGATTCATCGGTCTGTCCTCTCTTTATAACTCTTTTATTTTAAATCAGATAGAAAACTCTTCAAATATAATTTATATGATATATTATTGTCTATCTACGTACCATATGCATTTGTATACAGGCTGCTCCGTTTAAGCGCAACAATATGTAACTTTATATTTCTTAATGGAACACCCTATATTTATTTATTTGTTTTGATAGTAAATTAGATTCCCTTTAAAAAAGTATTAAGTAATAAGGGGTCTAAAATTATAAATTAAGAAGTTATTTATGTTCATAAAAAATAGTAGTTCAGAGTGGAAAAAACCATAATATAATACAAAATTTTTATCCTTTTTTATTAATACTAATTTTAAACATTACACTAATTCCAAAGAAGCTATTATAATTTAGTGACAGACTTATACCCGGTTGCACAAACGTTCATCAACGCATTGTTCGATTAACGGTTCATCAAATCGAACAAATTCGAATCAGTTTCCTTGTTCTTATGACATGTAAATCATTGCTGTCAAAAATTCGCGTTGCATTTGTTCGTTTTGATGAACCGCTAACCGAACAACGCGTTGATTAACGTTTCTGCAACCGGGCATAAATAATGCAAATTATAATAAATGCTCGAAAACTAGTCCATCAACTTCCATAGATTTTTCTATTATAAATATTATACTAACCATCTCATCTTTACTAAAATTTGTATTATTCATTTTCACATCAACATCAACAATGATAAACTAAGAGTATTTGGACAACTTGTTTGTTTAAATTCGAAACAATTGATCAGATTATCCATAGCTTACTTTGTTAATAATAACATGATAGAAACATATCATTCATCGAATAAAAGTAAATAACTTCTTAATTTATAATTTTAGACCCCTTATTACTTAATACTTTTTTAAAGGGAATCTAATTTACTATCAAAATAAATAAATAAATATAGGGTGTTCCATTAAGAAATATAAAGTTACATATTGTTGCACTTAAATGGAGCATTCTGTATACAAATGGATATGGTACGTAGATAGATAATACTATATCATATAAATTATATTTGAAGAGTTTTTCTATCTGACTTAAAATAAAAGAGTTATAAAGAGAGGACAGACCAATGAATCACCCTGTATATATATATATATATACAGGGTGGTGGCGGTTAGGGGTGAACATAGGGATTTAACATGAGATTTTAGTTTTTTGCAATTTCCTGCTCTCCTATTCATTTTACGGCAAAAACTGTAGAGTACAAAATTGTTCAGAATTAAAAATTGCATACAAAAATGTATTTACATTTATTATTATGTTTTTGGTTTCTTCAAAATTTTAAAAAGAAATTTCAAAATTTCTGTGAATTTGTAGCAATAGCCATGACTTATAACTCAAATGTTTGAACATAATATGTCATTCAATTTCTGACAAATTTTCGAAATTATCTCTAATAAAACGTTAATATAGATTTATTAAGAGAAGCTATATTCGAAGAGTATGATAAAATTACTGAAAGGCAATTAGCCAATGTTAGAGCTTCTTTTTACAACAGACTTGGTTATTGCCTTGCCCAGAATGGTGGCTTATTTGAATATTTATTGTAATTTCTTAATTATTTTCTTTTTGTATTTTGTTACAAAAAAATACGTTATAATTATGTCTTCATTCTCTTTGTTAGGACGTTTTCTATTATCATTATTATTTTCGTTAATTTCTTTCACCTCACATTAGTTGTGATCTCAATTTTTTTAACTATTTATGAAACTGTTGATTCCTTAATTGGTTTATTATTAAATGGTATAACCTAATAAAAAATGCGTATTAAAATTAAAAGTTGTTTGTTTTTATTTAATTTTTAAGTTAGATTAACGCATGGTTGATGTTTATAAATAATTTTTGACAACCAGAAAAAAATAAATTCCATGGCTAGTGCTACAAAATAACAGAAATTTTGAAATTTCTTTTTAAAATTGTGAAGAAACCAAAAACATAATAATAAATGTAAATACATTTTTGTATGCAGTTTTTAATTCTGAACAATTTTGTACTCTACAGTTTTTGCCGTAAAATGAACAGGAGAGCAGGAAATTGTAAAAAACTAAAATTCCATGTTAAATCCCTATGTTCACCCCTAACCGCCACCACCCTGTATATATATATATATATATATATATATATATATATATATATATATATATATATATATATATATATATATATATATATATATATATATATATATATATATGAACAATAATACTTACTTGAAAAATTGTCGAGGGTTATCCTTGCTATGTCTATTTGTGCGCCCGAAAGCACTACAAGAAGACGGCATATTACCTTTTATTATGGAAATATCTCACTTAAAGTATGTATTCACTAAGAACACAACACAAACACCACTGAATTGAAAAAAATCACCATATAATGCAATAATAGACCAACGAACGTTTGACGTTTTGCCTTTTCTGCAAATGGCGCCGTACCCCCACCACTTGCCTCACTTGTTAAACGTATGTCAGCTATCCAGTGTTTTATTAGAACATCCTTAATATGAACAAGAAACCAAATTCGCAGATAAAGTATAGTGCGCTATTATGGCCCGCAGAATCCGTTGGCGCTGTAAGCGCTCTTGTCACAACAGCCAGTAGAACTTGTCAAATTTGTTTACATTTTCAAGAGCGCTTTCTGATCCATAATATTGATAAAAGTTAAAATCAACAATTCGTATATAGAACTGAAATCTACAGGGACAAATATTAGTAAAATCAATGAATCTACAAATTTTATGTATCAATACTGTCAATATGGGGTCTCGTGGCCATGTGCTTGAGTGTCAGGTCACAGTATAGAGAATACAAGCAGTAGCGACACTCTTGTCGGAACCTTTGATGTTTCGTTCCAGGCTGCTCGGTGTGCAGGGGGTAATAATGAGGAGCGCGAAATTTGGAGAAAACATAAAAATATATATTTAATATTTGTTATTTAATATCAAATGATAAATGGTAAAAATAGATTAGTGAAATATAAATATGTAAAAAAAAAATTTAAAGCCAATAATATTAAAATTAAATAATTCAATAACCCAGTAATAAAAAAAAGTAATAAATATATTTATAAAAATACGTGTATTAAAGAAATAAATACTAACAATAACCAAATGACGAGTATGTCAGTGATCGTAGCATGGTGGTAGCGTGCTAGCTTTTTGTTCCAAAGATTGTGGGTTCAAACCCCCAGTACACTTTATTTTTTTTTAATTTTTATTTTTGTGTTTTTATTTGTTTTTATTTATTTTTATTTGTTTTTATTTATTTTTATTTGTTTCTATTTATTTTTATTTGTTTCTATTTATTTTAATTGAACAAGAAAAAACAGTAAAACTACAATAAATAGAAACAAATAAAAATAAATAAAAACAAATAAAAAATATTAAACAAATAAAAACAAAAAATAAATTGACAAAATTAAAATTTTAAAAAAATTAAAGAAGTGTGCTGGGGGTTTGAACCCACAATCTTTGGAACAAAAAGCTCGCACGCTACCACCATGATACAATCACTTGCATGTTAAGCTTTCTTTTATAGGTAATAATAATTATCACATTAAAATTGCCATAACATTTTCTTATTTTACTTAATTATTTTTAATTAATTTTAAACAATTTGTTATTAATATGATGCAATAAGTGTTCCCAAACATTTTTTACTGCAATAAGTTTTAATGGGAGGAAGCAAATATTCAAATTATTCTTATTTCCCATGTTAAATGCCTATGTAACGGATATCGAGCGCCACCCGGTATAGAATAAACACTTCCAAGACCTGTGCCTAATATTAAAATATATATTTTTTTATAAAATTATAACAAATACATGATAATTATTACAAATACAATGAATATGCACGTAATATATTATTTGAATCTGATTCAAAGTCCCGCTCCTCATTGTTTCCCCCTTCAACCCGAGCAGGTTGGAACGAAAATCAGCGAAGTGTCGCTACTGCATATTCTCTATACTGTGGTCAGGTCGCGAATTTGGCGAGCCGGGTTCGATCCCGACCGACGCCAAATATTTCGAATTTTAAATGGCATAAAATTGACCCCTGTGGTGCACTCTCCTCGCAAGCAATGATTGCCCGCGAGGTGACGCCTGGTAAGCGCCCGCACGTTGCAAATATTTCATCATTACCGATATCTGCGTACAAAGCAGATTGGCACACCCAGCAATGGGTAATAAGCCGTGATGATATATTTATTTATAGTACTGTCAATAGTTGTATTAAAACTACATACCAGCAAAATTTTATTATAATTTCTTTTTGTGAAATGTAATGAAAATGCATATTTATTTATCACATTAAAGTTTTGCGATATATTTAAATTTCTTTTCCATACGTTCAGTCGATCAACTTTATCTTCTTCGCCAAAAATTATGGAATATGTCTTGAATTTTTGTTGAACTCACACTTTAACACATCACTTTTTGGTGCGTCCTGTTACTATGCAAAGACAAACTCAGAATTAGCGAACAGATCAAACCTACCATTTGTTCCGCAAATCTTTATTTTCTATTCTGTAGCTCGAAGCTTACGTTAGATTATAGATGTGCGGAATTTAATGATAGAATAGACAAATAACTAGAATCAGTTGGAAGTATAAATGATGACGGTGGTATTAGACGGTTAGTTTAGTTTGATCTTAGAATAATTGGTTCGGTTATCCGCTGTTAAGCTTATAAATTGCTTTCATGCCTTCTGTACACCATTAGATACTTTAGATTATAGCTAATATATCAAGCTTATCGTAAAATCAATAGATACAGAGAATAAAAATAGAAAATACAAGATTAAAATAATTCATAATTGGCTCTACAAGCCTTGTTTTAACCAAAACGCTGTTTTAAAATGTCAAATTTCATTATTTAATAATAATTTAATAATATCAAATTTAACAAAATATGATTTTAAAGCAGAACATAGTTTGAAATCAAACAAATATTTTTTAAAAATCGTTCTTTTTTGGGTTAAATTAAATATTGAAAATTGAATTTGACATTTTTTAAAAAAGCGTTTTAGTTAAAACAAGGCTTGTGCTACCAACCAATGATAACATGTGACAAAGCGACTGTAATTTTTTTATTACCAAATTATTGTTTCAATTGTCGGCTCTCTTATATCAAGTTTGATTGAAAATGAAAGACTATCAGTTTCTGCACAAGTTTGAATATAAGAAAATGAGTCAAGTGAAGCAAAAAGGTTGAAAATTTGGTTTGAACTGAACGAAGTATCAAAGTTTTAGGTATTGCGATGAGCCTGTTTCACATTTTTACCTTCCGTCACCTTTAGGTAAGGAATGTATTGTTTTTGATAAAAAATTCGGTGATGAGTTTTTAATCAATAAGCACGTTTTAGAGTACCTAGAATACGATTTTACTATTTTTGTGATGACGTCTGTGTGTATGTGTGTGTGACGATTTTTTCTCTGTCGATAACTTCAACACTACAATTCTAAAAATTATAATTCTTTCGTATTTCTCTTCGTTACATCCATATGAAGAGCTGATTAGATTTTGGTTACAATTGATCAACCGGAAGTACCCTCATTTGAAGATTTAACAGTTTTTCTTGAAGAAACTATGTTAAATATCATTTTTTCACATTTAGTGTTATTATAAATATTAAAGAATATTTTATTCTCTATACGATTTGACTACATTGTATACTTAATATTAAATGGATATAGAGTTAAGAAATTATAAAGAAATTAAATTTCATAAAGTAGCCATAGCTATGGAAACAGCTACTATATTAAGAAAATTTTGATTGAAAGATGTCAGTGTCAAGTGAAATTGACATAGTGTGTTTGTCTTATAATTTTACTGGAAATATAGGATCTTTTGCTATACATTTTCTGTATGGAATTTGCATAAAATACATGCAACTGTCGGAAGGTAAAGTACAAAAAATATAATCTTTAGCAAGGAACTTCCTGTATGAAATTTGTACAAAATATATAGAACTGACGGAAGGTAATATGCTGGCCACATCAGATTTTTTAAAAAGCATTTTAAATTAACGTTTATGCAATATTTTTCATAATAATATAAAAAATAATAATAATTTATTGTTCTTTCCGTAAATAATTAAATAAAAAGTTTGGCGCCAGAATTCGTAATGAAAAACATCCCCCCACTTCTGTGACGTCGGAGCACATACAGTACGTCATTCACAGCCAATAGGAAAACAGTTCATGTTATTTATATAAATAAAAGTAGGCGATAGTTTGTCACATGTTAAACTGTATGTGTTCTGACGTTACATTCTGTTTCAGATCACGTGACTTTCAATATATTACCCAAATTTGAATAATTAATTGTAAAATATTTAATGGATATTTCGTAATATTTTCAAATTTGAGGCTCTTTAAAGAACAATATCTTTTAAAATTTAGTATTTAGAAGTCATATAAAAATTCTTGCAACATGTTTGCAAAAAAAGTAGCGAAGCTTAAAGAAACTAAATTCTATACTTTTTTACGTATTGTTGGATGTAATAGTCTATCTTTAGTTGAAGCTTTTTTCTTCCGAGTTATGTCCTCATGGCCATCCAAAGCTGATGTGAAAGTTTATTTTGGTTGAGTAAGCACCCTATCCTATACAGATGACAAAATTAATCTGGCAGAAATTTTTAATTGACGTCTCAATTGAATGCATGAACTCATGTACCTATAGAAAGTGAATTCACTTTTAAAAGTATAACCACCCATAGATTTTGATAACAATAAGTAGAAAGTGATTGAATCGTTTCGTTCGATTCACTATTTTATTTATATACCGAGTGGCTTTTAAAAAACGAATCGTGCTTGAAACTCCATAACTCCGGACTTGTGAACAAAGGGTTGCAAAGTATTTCTAGCAAATTTCAAACATTTATATAGAAAAACAAGTGAATAGCGATTTTCTAAATTTGCCATTTAAATCTATTACACGTTGATAATTTTAAATTAGCTTAAAACGAAATAGGCTAAGTATTATTGAAGCAAATGTAACTGTCAGTTCTTAACATATTGCTATTAGGCGTATGATAGAAACTGGAACAATTTTCAGAAAACTTGGGACAGTTCATATCAATTCTGAATTTTCATCATTTGCAACCTTCCACTCCCAGGTTTTCTGAAAATCGATCCAGTTTCTAGATTAGATTATATTTATTTTTGCCAAACTGGCTTATTGAGATTTTCAAGTATCAAGAGATGTCGCTGATCACATTAAACAATGGTACACTTTTTGTTGACACTTGTAATCGTAGCATTGCTGTCAATTGTGTTTCTTTAGTTTTCGCATTATTTTCTCATTTATAAATATTTTTTTATTTATAATTCAAGTATGTATGATAGAGTTTTTGTAGTCATATAGTTTCATGTAAATATCAAATGTCTACCACTGTTTGAAGTTCTAATATTCGCCCCTAGTTAGCGTTTTCTTATTTGAATATCCCAATAGAACATTTTAGATTTTACATTTGGTAACACATAATATTAAATTAACTCCCCGTTTCTTGATGACTTCTTTCATCCAGGCAAGACTTACTCCTAAGAGTCATCCTTTCTTCTTTCTTTCTGAACTTCCCCTGCACGATATCCTTAGATGCCTAAATGTTTCCTTTTCTCTTCCGCATAGCCTGCATCTTCTCTTCTCACTTCATAACCAGAATTTGTTGTTTCTCTTTTCATTACCACATCCGAATCTGATACTCATATTGATGTTTTTCTTTTCGTGCAGTAAATACCGTGGTATTGACGTCGTTTGGATTGATTTATATCGTGTGTTGTAATTCGAATTGTTAATCTTACATTGTTGTTCTTGTTGTTGTATGTCCCAATTTCTCTGATATAGGTCTTAATTCAGTTTCTATCAGTCGCCTAACCGCACGATAGCTCTTAGTAGAATCCTGATTAGTGTTGTATGATTTTCCTGATGGTCTTATGTTGTTGCAGATACAGCTCGTGCCGGGCGTTCAAGCTGGTGCTGAACGAGGTGAACGACCTAGCGGGCCAGCACGAGGTGGTGGCCGAGAACCTGCAGGCCAACGTCATCAAGGAGTTGACGGCTCTAGTCAAAGACATGCGGGACGATAGGAAAGTAAGTTACCCAAACCTTTGACCTCTAACCTCATCATAATATTACACTTCGACACTAATTGTGGTGTGAATTACACGCGATACAACATTGTAATATGTGATACGAAGGTCAGACTAGAATATGGAGAATAAGAAAATCGCAGGTAGGCCGTGGAAAACATAATTTGTATTATCATTTTAAACAGGTATTTATCTGTCATTTGAAATTAATTTGCGAGAGTTCAGGTAGTTAGAAGTTTTAAGTATTCTTCATTTACTTATATTCAAATTAAAGGTGAAATTTTATATTTATGGTCCAATAGAAGAATATACATTAGGATGGATAATAATAATAATAATTTTATTCAAGCATAAATACATAGATAATGTTTAGCCAGGTCAAAGAAATTTGAATAAAATAATAAAATACAAAAATCTGATGTGGTCAACACCAAACCTCCCGCTATTTAATTTTTAATAATTTAAATATACATTCTTACGTATTTAGTTATTGCGGAAACTGTATTAAGATCCGTTCCATATAACTATGGTTCTATTTACTATTTTCTTTTCAAAACTATTTACTATTATTAATTTGAAATGATTAGTTCTTTGACAGTGGCATTTATCTGTCAGTTACATACATTTGAAATATGAACTGCAGGGGGGTGAATCTGCATTGAGAACATTTACATATTAAGTACTTTTCCTATTTTTCTACAGTGTAATATATATTTCACATTTCTTAATAATGGCTTTAATAAATTTTAATTTACATATTAAGTACTTTTCCTATTTTTCTACAGTGTAATATATATTTCACATTTCTTAATAATGGCTTTAATAAATTATCTATTTTCGATAGATTTTTTTTAATTACATTATTAAGAAATGAAATTTAATATTTAAAATAATTCAAAATGAATTCATATTTCCCGCCTTCTCTCAGATGTCAAATTTAGTTCTCTGACCTTTTCATAGATGTCACTAAAACTTGTTATCACGGTCTATAAGGGATATAGCCAATCTTCTACTATAATTTTCCTTAATCTATGATGAACTGTGTAAACAAGGAGTTTTGCTTGTTTAAAGCGGAGGCACCGGGATTATAATTATAGATATTTTATAAATTTATCCATAAAATATATAGCAAAAGTATTTATACAAATCTGTAGAAAATTTAATAATCTTTAATTTTTATAACACAAATCTTCAAAAAGTAACATTTGAAGGTATTTTTCAAAGAAAATCTATTTTGAGCTTCAAATAAAGTGCCATTTCCGGTTATTTGATACACACCAAAATCTAATATTAGAATAAGGTAGAAATACAAGGTTTCAAAATTTTCTGAATGATTTAAGTTAGAGTAAAGGATCCACACACACATACACATACACACAGACATCAACGTGAAAATGTTAAAATCGGTTTCTAGGGACCTTAAAACGTGGTCATTTATCAAAATCTCGATATGCGATGTTTAGCACGATCCCTATACCTCCCCTACCAAGGGTAGCGGAAGGTAAAAATACGGTACATGATCAACAAATGGAAAATTCAGTATACATTGGATAATATGCTATTCTAGCATTTCCTGATACTTGTAAAATGCCTTCTCAAGAAGCATATTTGGGTCCAAATTCATACCCAGAACACGGACATTTTGAGTTTGATTATGATTTGATTTCGTTAAGCTAAATATAAGATCTTGACTTTTGGACTGATTTATTATAAGTTTATTGTTCGTAAACCAATTACCTGCGCCTTCATTAACTTTGTTATCCTATGAAGATTTAGATTTTGAATATTTTCATCAGCACATAAAATGGTTTTGTCGTCCGCATACAGTATTGTCTCAGCATTTACAATATTATACGGAAGATCATTAATGTATATTAAATAGAGAGTCGGTCCTAGGTGACACCCTTGTGGAACGCCGACATGTAATGATTTCGGATTACATTTATGACCTTTATGGGCAACAATTTGAGATCTGTTTTGTAGGTATGAACTTATAAATTCAAGTGGGATACCTCTAAATCAAATGCTTTGGACAAATCGTACAGTATAGCATTAACATTTATATGTTTTTCAAATTTTTCTAAAACAAAACTAATAAGGTTATTCAAAGCATCTGTCGTGTATGTGGTTTTCCTGAAACCAAATTGTTGTTTACATAATATACTTCTTTTATCAAAATATAATATAAATACGAGTGTAAAGGGCTATTTCAGTGATCTTAGATAATGCCGGTATTAAAGATATTGGTCGGAAGTTGGTCAATTCTAAACTTCTAGCATTTTTTAATACAGTACATTAGGATGGAAGCCAGTATTAAAGCATAGGTTTATAATGTATGTTAATGGTTTTGATATGAGTTGACCCACAAATTTTGGACTGGTGTTATACCGTGTGTCTGTCTTAAGGGTGTACATACGAGGTGTGTTCAAAAAATATCGCGAATTTTGTGTTTTTTCAAAAATTATTTATTTATTCATGAATATCTATTTTGTCCCCTTCAAAATAATCCCCATGAGATATTATACACTTGTGCCAACGGTTTTTCCAATCTTCAAAGCACTTCAAAAAATCATTTTTTTTTATCTTGTTCAGCTCCTCCTTCGATCCCGTCTTTATCTCGTCAAGCGTAGCGTAACGTCGTCCTTTCATGGGCCTCTTCAGTTTAGGGAACAAGAAAAAGTCACAGGGGGCCAGATCTGGGGAATACGGTGGCTGCGGCATCATTAGTGTGTTGTTTTTGGCTAAAAAGTCGCGCACAAGCAACGATGTGTGAGCAGGGGCGTTATCGTGGTGCAAAAGCCAATTTTTGTTCTTCCACAAATCCGGGCGTTTCTGGCGGATTGCTTCGCGCAAATTGCGCATAACTTGCAGGTAATATTCCTTATTGACCGTTCTACCCTGTGGCAAGAACTCATGATGCACCACGCCCCTGCAATCGAAGAAAACTGTCAGCAAAACTTTCACATTCGACCGAACTTGGCGCGCTTTTTTCGGTCTTGGTTCGTGCGGCAGCTTCCATTGAGATGATTGAACTTTGGTTTCCACGTCATAACCATAAACCCACGATTCGTCACCAGTTACGACCCTCTGGAGCAAATTTGGGTCGTCGCGGACAGAGTCCAACATCTCATTAGCAATGTTCATGCGATGCTGTTTTTGGTCGCAATTGAGCAATTTTGGTACAAATTTCGCGGCGACCCGTCTCATGCCCAAATCATTGATAAAAATCGAATGGCACGAGCCAATCGATATGTTTAGGTCCTCAGCAACTTCTCTAACGGTGATTCGACGATTGGCCAATATCATTTTCTCCACTTCATTAATTTTTTCGTCTGTTGTTGAAGTGCTCGGGCGTCCGTCACGCTTTTCGTTGTTCACATCTTCTCGGCCTTCTGAGAACATTTTGTACCACCGATAAACGTTGCTTTGGTCCAAGGTAGCTTCTCCGTATGCCACAGTCAACATTCGGAATGCATCCGCGCACTTAATTTCGTTTTTCACACAAAATTTGATACAGGTTCTTTGTTCCATTTTTTTGAATAGGTAAAAATCGAAGACGATCCAAAACACGTGCAAGCAAAGCAGCTGTCAACAATTAAGTGAACATTCAAAATGGCCGAGCTTGTCGACATAAGTGAGAGACATGAGTACCAACATAAAGCCACAAAAAGATCGAAATTCGAATATACGTAACCCGCGAAAATTCAAAATTCGCGATAGTTTAGGAGATTAACATGGGAAATCAGTTTTTTGCAATTTCCTGCTCGCCTAATTATTTTAAGCTAAAACGCGTCAAATAAAAGTTTTAGGGCATAAAATTCTGCATCTAATTCAATAAACAGAATTACCTTTACATGTTTTATAACGACAGTAATTAAATATGAAAATGTTGAAAATTACGTTGAAAATATCGACAGCCATGGAATTGAACAAAAAATAAATAAATGCTTGACGTTCTATCTGTCACAACGTAAGTTAACTTATTTGACGTTTCTGACAAGTTGATAAAACGTCAAGCATTTATTTATGTTTTGTTCAATTCCATGGCTGTCGATATTTCCAACGTAATTTTTGAAATTTTCATATTTAATTTCTGTCGTTACAAAGCATGTAAAGGTAATTCTGTTTATTGATTTAGATACAGAATTTTATGCCCTAAAACTTTTATTTGACGCATTTTAAAAAACTGTTTTCCCATGTTAACCTCCTATGTACACCTTCAAGACAGACACACGGTATATAAGCTTCTCGAATTGGACATCAAGGGATCAAGTCGAATTTTAACCGGGTCACCCCCTAAAGTGGTTCCAAATAAATAAATAAATAAAATAAATATATCATCACGGCATAATACCCATTGCTGGGTGTGCCAATCCGCATTGTATGCAGATAACGGTAATGATG
Organism: Harpalus rubripes; assembly: GCA_963082715.1. Classification (NCBI taxonomy): domain Eukaryota; kingdom Metazoa; phylum Arthropoda; class Insecta; order Coleoptera; family Carabidae; genus Harpalus; species Harpalus rubripes. The sequence goes on along the minus strand of OY720455.1, from coordinate 7,703,762 downwards.
ATGACATATTTGTACCGTGCGGGCGTTTACCAGGCGTCACCTCACGCGCACTTATTGCTGGCGTGGAGAGTACACCACAGGGGTCAATTTTGTGCCATTTAAAATTCGAAATATTTGGCGTCGGTCGGGATCGAACCCGGTTCCCCAGATTCGCGACCAGACACTCAGGCACGCAGCCACGAGACCCCATGTGGTTCCAAATAAATAAAAATGTCAAGATATAGAAATGATAATCTATAGATTTCCGTAATACATTATTTAATTGATCATCTTTTTGTGTTCCAATTTCATAATATTAAATTTGAATCGGAAATGTTATGTAATAAATCTAGTGTAACTTAATTTATAAAATATAAAAGCGATCTATTTTAAAATTCATAAATGAATAGAATGTATAACATTTGAAATACATATATCATTCAACTAGATTAATTTCTTACTTAATAAAAAATTCATCTCGCTAATAAAGATGCCAGTCTTCATTAACAAACTTTCATTTTTGATACATTAAATATTTTGCTTTAAATGGTCAAGTAACCTTAAAAGATATGATGCAAGCATCATGCTTCGTATTACATTAGCAATATTTCTCAAAATACATTGCAGAAACTTTCATAAGAACCACAAAAATAAAATCTAAATCACTTTTTTGTTAATTAAAAAGAGCTATGACTTCATTTATGTAGCACATTTAAATTGTTTGAAAGGACATTTTAAACGTTGTTTTAAGTATTCTGCAAATTTAGTAATAGTAGTAAAACAAATACTAATTAATTTGACATACATTACATGGCCGTGAAGAGAAAAATACGCGTTGTTTTTAGCTTTAATTTGTTGTAAAAACAGTGTTGAACAAATGTTTAGAGTTTCATTAGTAAATCGATTGAATAGTTTACTAATGGGGTCTTATAAATTTGACGTCACCCGCGGCGGATCGGCGGCGGACCTCCCTCCACACAATTTAGAAAAGGATAACAAATTTTTAGAAAGAGTACATGATTTATAATTGGAAATATATTTAAATTATTAAGTATAATGCAAATCATTTATATTCAAATAAAATATGTTTGAGAATTGCAGTACTGGACTGATAACCACGCCTCCGCTATTTGAATTTCTCTACTTCCATTGGTAGTAGGCTCGTCCCCCAGGGTATTCGTTATATATTTATAGGCCGTCTTTGAGTCGCCAATCAAAATAATATATATGGAATTCATATGAGCTGCTATAACAAAATTTCAATTATATCGTTTTATTTCTTTATTAATATTCATTATTAAGCATATACTTTCAATATTTTTTCCTAATTTCTCTTAATTCAGTTGCGCTGTAGTCCCCTATTTAAATCCCGGATCCTACGCTGTACGCTTTAAACAAACACAATTCCTTGGTTAGACAGTCCATATCTCAAATGTATGTAACTGACAGATAAATGTCACTGTCAAAGAACTAATCATTTCAAATTAATAATAGTAACGTTTTAAAAAGAAAAAGTAAAGTAGTTATATGGAAAAGAATTCAATACAGTTTCCAGCATGAGTAATTATGTAGGTATATATTAAAATTAATAAAAATTAAATTGCAGGATTTAGTGTGTTGGCCACATCAGATTTTTTTATCAGTTATGTTGCAAACGCTTCCCGCTAAAAATTTTACCTTAATAAAAATAAATATATCATCACGGCATATTACCCACTGATGGGTGTGCCAATCTGCTTTATTCGCAGATATCGGTAATGATGATGACATATTTGTACCGTGCGGGCGTTTACCAAGCGTGACCTTACGGGCACTCATTGCTGGCGTGGAGTGCACCACAGGGGTCAATTTAGTGCCATTTAAAATTTGAAATATTTGGTGTCGGTAGGGATCGAACCCGGTTCCCCAGATTCGCGACCAGGCACGCGACCACGAAACCCCAAACAGTTTCCACCGTAACTAAATATATAAGCATGTATATTTAAATTAATAAAAATTAAATAGCGGGAGGTATTGTGTTGGCCACATCAGATTTTTTTTAAAACAACCTTCAAAATGTTGGTTATGTTATAAAAACAGATCTGATCTATCCGGAGAAAAAATTGGGGTAATTTCAATTCTGTCAGATTTCAAATTCTAGTGGCCTGAATTCGTACTGAGGAAAACCGACAGAATTTGAAATCAGACAGAATTTAAAGTTACAAAATCGAGGCTGCTGTACAGGTACGAGTACGTGTGTGCTTCACTATCGTGTATTTGCGTACAAAATTATGACGTCACAAAACCAAACAGAATCTTTATAAAAAAAATCATGAAGGAAGTAAGTATAATAATATAAAATATTTTTGATGTGTATATGCATAATATTAGGTATTTTTTTTATTTATGAAAGAAAAATCAACATTTTTTTTCTTTTTGGTATGACCCCAATCTTCTTAACGACGTGTTTTCAGTGCGTTTATAGAGTCATAAAGACACCGAAATAGAAAAACTTTTTTCTTATTAAGTCAATTTAATAAAATGAACAAATTCAAATCAATTTCCAAGGACTTGTGAATTGAATAGTCATTACTGCAAATTAGGAAACAACGATATTAAGCCGTGATGCTATGCGATTAGTTTTTATTTACATTATATAAAAACAATGAAATAAATATAAAGAAATAAGTAATGACAATTGTTTTGAATGAACGTTGTTAGCGAAAGTTATATAAGAAATTAGTACAAATAATAGTCAATAAAGCTTCGTGACAACCTAGTTTGCGTGAAAATGTCTCAGTTACGTAACCCGATATAAAATTGATAAACCTGTTTGAAGTTAACTGCAAATGTCCCCAATATACAAATCGAGGTTTATGGTTTAAAGACTCGTTGACGTCATCCAGGAAAACTCATCGTTTCCTGGTGAATCGCAGACGAAGTTTCACTTTTTTGCACTAGACTGCCAGGCGAACTTCCTCAAGATTATTAAATAGCGTAATTGCAATCGTTCTGCATTCGTGTTGTGTACTTAATTAATTATTTAGTCATGCTATGAAATGCATACCTGTTAAGCAATTCAGTAATGTTTATTGAAATTGAGAATTTAAATTTAATTGTATTTGTGTACCTAGTTTCCTGTTCAAGTATTTGTTTATAAATTTTTAGTTTAATGTGAAATTGTTTAAAAATAGTTATTTGTATACCTTCGAGGCGATAGCCGAGGAGAATAAACCATATGAGTATCTAATAAAAAAAATCTGGTATGGCCAACACAATACCTCCCGCCATTTACTGCCCGAGTCACAAAAACGATTAAGTTAATCCTTATTTTTGGATTAGCGAATTTTACTCTAGTTTTGACTGTTTATTTCTTAAAATATAGTCTAATCTAATACAAGTAACTACCTTCTTTTAAACCCCTCAACAGGATTAAATCCCAATTACAGAGTGAGTTCACGTTCACACACATCCATGCCTTAGTTGGATTCGAACCCAGAGATTAAATTTTAAATACCGGGATAGCATAGAATTCACCAATTCAAAAATGAGGATTAGCTTAAACATTTTAGTGAATCGTTAATTTTTATTAATCTAAATACATACCTACATATTTACTTATGCTGGAAACTGTATTCCTTTTCTATTGTTCTATTTACTTGTTTCTTTTTAAAAAGGTTACTCATAGTATGTTTCGTCACGCAACCGGTTCGACCAGACGGTTTTGTGTTCCATAAGTCCTGAAATTATTTACCGGTTTCTATTTGGAAGGCGGTTCCTGAAAAAATTTGGTACAAAGTCGGAACACGGTAACCACGAAATAATCCTGGTTTCTCTGGTATTTTTACCCCCACTACCGCTACTTTCAAACATCATCATAAAATCAAACGATATCCGTCAATGTCAAATTTCTAAACCGCATTTTTAGTGGTATTACTAATAATTATTATAGATGTAAGTATGAAAACATTATATTTGATATATTGTTGATTGTTATTTTTATTGGCATTACTCAACGTTATCGTTCTTTTGGTTAATTTTTATTATTGTTAGGTTGTATCAATTTTAAATGTCAGATGATTTAATTTCAATCTGTCCCGAAATGGATGAAAATATTCAGGAACCATCGTGTACCCGGAATCAAGATACTGGTTTTTTGGTTGATTTACGGAACATAGTATAATATTTGAAATGATTAATTCTTTGATAGTAACATTTGTCTGTCAGTTACATACATTTGAATAACCGTTTTATTTGTTTAAAGCGTAGGCTATGGGATTTAAATTATAGATAATTTTATAAATTTACCCATAAAATATATAGAAAAAGTATTAAAGCAAATCTATAGAAAATTTAATAATCTTTAATTTTTAGAATAACAGTATCGAAAAAATAACATTTAAAGGTATTTTTCGAAGGAAAACTATTTTGAGCTTCTAGTAAAGTGCTATTTCCGGTTATCCGATTTTCACCAAAATCTAATGGGCTCTTTCCATTAAAGAAAAAGTTCGAAATACAAGGTTTCAAAATTTTCTGAATGATAGAATTTGAGTTAGAGTGGAGGATCCACATATACACACAGACATCATCGTGAAAATATATATATATATATATATATATATATATATATATATATATATATATATATATATATATATATTCCGAAATCGTTAATTTCTTAATTAAAAACAAATAAATACCATTATGTTATGTATAGGGCGCGAGCAGACACGTGACTCGGGCGTCCTTGACGTACTTGGAATCAGCTGATTTGTGTGCGCATGTCGTTTTGACAAGAACAGTGTCACTTTGACAAGACCAATGTTTTGACTTATTTTGATTTTGAACTGCTAAAATGTTATTAATGTACAATTTTCAGGCAGTAAAACACATAAAATTAAAAATAATAAATTCTTAACAATTCAAAATTAAAATAAGTCAAAACATTGGTCTTGTCAAAGCTACATCGTTCTTGTCAAAACGACATGCGCACACAAATCAGCTGATTTAAGTACGTCAAGGACGCCCGAGTCACGTGTCTGCTCGCGCCCTATTGGGACCCGCAAAATAGCATGCGACCAGCGGAATTTTAGGGAACTAAATTAATGGCGGCCACTAGACCATGTCAAATATGTAAATGTCAAAAATAATCAGATGCGTTCAATAAGCCCAGCAAAACAAGCAACCGGAAGTAAAATTTGTTGAACGAATTTGCTGCCTAGCATTTGCTTGATTTGCTCGCAAGCAAATCCAAGCCACAAATTTCTCGCTTGTCTTGCTAAGTATCAAATATAATGGCGGGAAATACAAATTATACATACATGAATTTATCTTAAACTGTTTCCATTTCTTTGTGTTTGTCAACCACATATCAAAAAGGCTTTGAGAGTTTTGTGATAGATGTTTATAACATTATTAAATCTGAAATATTTTGTTATAATGAGTATAGATTCTTCCAAATTAATCACATTATCTGAGTCAAACTAATAATGTTTATTTATTTTATTTATAATCTCTTTTTCTTGTGTTTAGAAACACTTATCGGAAGGCACAAAACAAACCCAAACCCTCGCCAACCAGATCGCCGTTCTGGATCGCTCTAAAAAGGCCTACGAGAAGGCCTTCAAGGACGCCGAACGAGCCGTCGAGAACTTCCAGAAAGCAGACAAGGATCTCAACCTATCCCGCGCCGAAGTCGAGAAACAGCGACTCAACATGTCGATGAAGTCGCAGATCTGCGACGTGGCCAAAAACGAATATGCAGACCAACTCCAGCGCACGAATGAAATGCAGAGACAACACTACAAAAATGTTATGCCAGAAGTGTTCAGACAGCTGCAAGAATTGGATGAAAAGAGGATAAAGAATATTAAGAATTTTATACACAGTACGGTCGAGATAGAAAGAAATGTTTTTCCAATCATCTCGCAGTGTTGGGATGGAATTGTTAGGGCTGGTGATTGTATAAATGAAAAAGAGGTAACCAAGAGTTTTTATTTTATTTTAAAAACAAAATATCATACCTACACTACACAAAACAATAAAGAGTAATTTTTTGATATTTTTTGTTCCAAGATTGTAGGTCTGTTCGTTTGTATTACACTAACTTGTACAACATGTACTGAGAATTCGTCATTAGTGCAGTTTAGTACAAAATAGTAGAATAGTACACTTATTTTCTAAATACAAATGAACACAAATTAGACAAGTTAGTGCAAATTATAGGTTAACTAGCAAAAATAATAATAGTTTTCATTGGAAAGGATTTTTTCATGTTCATCTCTTACAAGAAAACATTTATTTTGATTCATATTTAGATTAGATTTCGTTTTTTGGAAAAAAATATGATGCAAATTACAAGTTCACGTCAGCCTGTTTGTCAAATTACTGTGACGTTATAAACTGCACTAAGTGTACTAGCTCGGGAGGTAGTATAGTTCTGACAAGTTAGTGCAATATGCACTACTACAAACGAACACAATGCAGACAATTTAGAACACACAAACGAACATATTTTTCACAAAAATACAAGTTCGTGCAGCTAGAACCATACAAACGAACAGGCCTAATGTAACACGACAACACGAGGGAGTCTTCTAAGCTGATGGCACTCTGACTGGTGGACGCCTGGAATGATTGGCGTCCACGACAAGGAAGAACACACATATACTTACATTTTACACTTGATGAACACTACGGACATGGACATTTACTGTAATTTTTACTGATTACTAACTGATGTTTATACTAAAGTTTTTATTTACATGATTCCATTATTATTAATTAAACATAACCTAACATGTTTCATTCCGTAACCCAGCGGGCGGGCGTTTAGTACGCGCCCCAAAACTAAAACACTACATGTTCCGTCAACAACAAACGTCTGCACGACGTGACGAACTAATCTAGATTCTCTAATGTTTACTCCATGATTAACTAAAAACGACTCTTTAAAAACAAAGCGCTATATAACTAAATCCTAAAGATGCCGTTGCATCCTTAGGCCAAAAGACTCGCGTAACGCAGAACGCGAGCCAAAACTTAAACTCTTACATGTTTACTGTCTGAGTACAGACGTCTTGTGACAAACTAATATCGACTCTCTAAAACAAAGCGCTATCTTCAGAACAGGATTATCTTAGGGGTACAGGGTGCATAAGCTAAGGCATTCAAAGTCACGCACGTACACATAATAATTTCTAGACTTAATGATGGACAAATGAATGTCGTGACTATCATAATACGATAAGAATTTCTAAACTGTATTTTGACATTTATAACTTAAATAGATAAACAGAGTTAAAATATGATTATTGAAACTAAAATTTAGAAAAGTTTATAAAAAGTTATTAATCTGTTAATGCTCTTACCCTCGCTTTATCTCAATAACTAGAATGCCCAAATCGACAATTTAAGTTGGTTTGTGTATTGTTTGCATATATGAACTTGTTTTATTTTATTAATTTTAGTTTTGTCATTACCTGTCCATACTGGTATTAATCAAAACACGTTATTGTTACTGTGTATTTGAAACCATTAATAGAAATAATTACATTTTAAATATTTTGTCTCACTAAAATATTATGAACTGTTTATTGGTAGGATACGGTGTATATAAACATATCTATAACAACCGGGGCATAATGGGAGGGCATAATATTTCATTGTCCTCATTATAATCCGATCATCGTTTATGGACTTTAAATTGAAAATAATATGAAGGGTATATAATAAATTCATTTTCTTTTTAATTATAATTCATTACAATAATAATGATTGATTACAACAATTAATATAAGAAAACAGCTTTGAAAGCACAACACAGAAATCAATTTTAATTTAATTATAATAAAATTGATTATCAAAAAACCTTAAAAAGCCATTTACTTTCACCGCACATGAAAATATAAGTCCGTCGAATTGCAGACTGTAATGTCAGATGACGGATCACTAATTTTTTGGGGACGATATTTATGCACGTTTGAATTAATTTTTGATATTATTTACCCTCACATGTGACACATCCAAAATCGTACAAGCTCTCTAAAATGTAATAATATTAACAAATAAGTGCATAAGAAATAAAGAACTGAGATCTGTCAAGTGATAACAACCCTCTAAATATAATACTTACATCTTCTACAGACGAGAATGGAATAATTAGATCATTTATACGTTTGTATTCCTCAAAGTATACAGAAACATTCAAAATAAATTCTTTACACCGTTTCGACAAAATATCTTCCGAAACATCAAATTCACCCATTCCACCATCTCCAACGATTTAAAACGTTGGTGTTTTAAAAATAAATAAATGTTGACAATAAACAAAACAATTAAACAACATCCTTGGCAACGTCAAAGCTTAAGCATTATTGTAATCAAAATTATTATAAATGAAAACTTATTTCACATAATCTAGTAAGACATAAAATCTTGTATGCACCATGAGCGTTACTAGATGTTAATGCCCATCGGGCGACATCTATCCCTCGGGCTAGATCCTCGTCGCCCTCCTGGCATTATCATCATAGTAACGCCCTTGGTACATAAAATACTAATATGTCACGTCTACAGTTGTACATCTCAACCTGTATTGTGATTTTTGGGTGGATTATATAAATGACCCTTTGATTGTTTTGAGCAATGTAGAAATGGGTATACTTATTTTATTTATTTATTTATTTGTTTTTAGATTTTAAGTATCTCATTCTTTTAGGATTCAATGCTAGTGATAGAACGTTACAAATCGGGTTTTCAACCGCCTGATGACTTCCCCTTTGAAGATCTCTCCCGCCCGAACACTTTAGAAAATGGAAGTACACTCCACGTCAATAATTCGCAGATACACAGGGTCGAACCCGGCTACACGGTCAAAGGGACCATGTCAGCGAATAAGATCAAGAAACGAGTGGGAATCTTCAACATCTTCGGAAGCAATAAGGTAAATGCAGGGTAGTTAGGTTATGTGCATCAAAAGGAATGTGCAGTAGATAAAATATAATAAAAAGTGATGTAGAGGAACAATTTAGTCTAAAAAGAATGGATAGTGGTTTGAACTGGTGCTGCTATCATCAATTTTTTATTATAATAAGAAAAAGCGAAAATATTTTTCCCCATTCACGAAATCGTGGTCACTCTCCACCGATATGCGGCCATTTTTTAATCGGTTGAATCATTTATTTGTTTACGTTCCCCCAAACATCTTGCGAATTGTTTCGCTTTGAGAGTCACAAAGATTTTGATAAAATTTGATGCAGTATCTTTGCTCAACACGTTCAGTCAATAGGCTACTTGCGTGGTACTGAAAATCTGATATTTATCACTAAATACTAAAGTAAAGTTGAAAACGTATGTAAAAATATAAATGATATTTAAAAAAAATATTTGTTTTTTAATAAATTAAGAAAGAAGATTTTCTTTGACGTCATTATTTTGAACTGGAGAAAGGGATGCATATTTAAGAATGTAACCTGTAGATGGCGAGCGAGTGCGAGTTTTAATTTGATTTTGACAATCGTTCATTTTTCTGTAACTGTCTCTCTTCTTTATTATTTACAATTTGCGTGGTTTCTGTTACTTTTATTATGTATTTCGATTTGTTAAGCAGAATTTTAACTTAGCTTATACTCGTACAAGATTAAAATGACAAACGAAAATATTAACCTCCAATCTATTATTCAAACGTCAAACAGATAATCTGTCATGTTTAAATTACCCGCACATGCCGTTGCTATGGTCTTTTCAATTTAACGGCTATCTCTTTCTATCGCTGCAAATAGTTAGAAAATGGCGGGAACAACTGCCAGTTGGGCTGTCAAACGAAACGTCAAAAATATTGCAGTCATTAAAATACCTGTATTCTCTAAAAATTTGCATCGTTAGACATTTTAACTTCAATAAAAACTTTTGTAACTTATTTCGATAAGATTTTTTAAAGTTTTCTGAGATATTCTCACATTTTACGTCTAAATTTTTTTGAAACAAACGTCATTGACCTCAGTTGTTCTTACTATGCGCAGATTCACATTGCGCATATCTTCTATCTCTTTAAATTGAAAAGGTCCATTGGACGTACCGATGTTATTGCTTTACGGTCATTCATTGGTTCGGCGTAATTCTACGTCATACATGGCAGTAATTTAAATATTAAAATTTCCTTAATTTTTTTCTGGCCAATTAATGAAAATTTTGCCAAAAGAAAAAATATGGGTAGCAAGTTTTATCGTCTCTTCAAAAATATTAAATAAATCTGATGTGGGCACCACACGACTTCCTTGTACACAAGACTAATATGAAGTATAGACCCAAGTATAAAATTGCACGTATTTGACGTAATTTGACATTAGCATCTATTTTTTATTTTTTTGTCCTAATCCATAGCAAGCTTCATTACAAAAACCAAAAAGTATATAAGTTTTAAATATACATATCTCGCTTACACAAAGGGCTAATTTAATAATTTAATTCTCTAAAACTTTTATTTGAAGCATTTATTTCTAAAATCAAAATAAAACCATTTTATTGAAGAAAAACTGTTAACAACTTCAGGTAATATATCACTTCCGGTTAGCCTGTTTTAACCAAAATCTGCTATGTTATTCCAATTGATATAAAAGTCTTATATACCAAATTTGAAAAGTTTTGGATTATTATTAAAATCTATTATAGGCTTCAAATAAAGTACCATTTCTGGAAATTATGTAATGACCAAAAAGGGAGGTGCACAACTAGCTGTTATAGAAGTCCTAAATACAAAATTTCAACTTTCTACGGCTTACCGTTTTTGAGTTATGCGAGATACGTACGTACGTACAGACGTCACGACGAAATTAGTCAAAATGGATTCAGGGATGGTCAAAATGGATATTTCCGTTGATATCTCAAAACCGAAATTTTTCGCGATTACATTACTTCCTTTACTTCGTACAAGGAAGTAAAAATGGCAAGCAAGTAGCCCATTCGAGCGATTCGAAAATCCGACGAATATTTTGAACACCTCACACAGCAGCTACCAAGCAGCGAATGACGCACCCGATGGCGTAACGAAAATTTAGGAATGCGCATGAAGGTGTTTTCCGCCACTGTGCGCGGGAAAATTGAATATCGGATCTTTTTTAGACAGGCCTCGTACATTAAAAATTACAGATAATGTATATAAAATCGGTCAATATCTGTATTTATTATATGTTTAAAATAGCATCAGTTCAAATTTTATCATTCTTTTTATTCTATTTAATTGATTAATACCATAATTTTTGTATTTGTATGATGTCACTTTTTATCCTAGCCGTAATATTTGGGAAATAATTTGTATAGGATTAATTAATTTAACTAGAAGATCTACACGTAGTTTAGATTGAAGTTGGTTCTATTCATATAATTTCTTTCTTTCTTGCTTTGGTGACTGGTTCCATCGATGGTTCGGTTTACAACTTGTAATATTTAGTAAGTAAAGACTTCCGTTTTTGCCTGTGCATGCATTCATGATCGCATGTCGACTGGAAGTAATAATTTGTGATCACTCCTCTCATTCTAACGTCGTAGAGGTAGAGGTAATTCCGTGCTGGGTAGAATTAACACGTATCTCACAATAATACACAAGGACGGGACAACTTGTTTGTCATCGGAATTTTAATGTGGTTTCAGTAAATTGCAGTATAAAGATTAGTAAATAAAAATAAAATATGATGACAAAAAATAGGAACAGTAAAACCTCAAAAGAGTTTCAAATTTCGTAGATGAATCACTGTAAATACGGGATTTCCAAAGTTAATTCTTTTTATTTTATTTTTACATATGTTTCTGTTAGAAATTGGATATTTACAATCCTCAATCTGTTTTCCAGCTGTAATACACTAAATTCTTTATTTCGCTATTATATTACAGGGAATTTAATTTGAAATCCAAAGCCTGCAAGCATTGATAAATTAATTATTCGCTGGGCCGGATACGAGGTCTAAAGCCGGCCCGGGCAAATAGTAGCAGATCGGCCCGAATTAAAAATGGATTTCAATTTGAAAAAAGAATAATTTTAAATTATTGTTTTTGAAGCTGGATTTTAGAATATCTACCACCCTTGAAAAATTTTTTTTTTGTTGTATTGAAGTAACCCAAAATTAAACCGCGAAAGCAGATATTTTCTTTATTTTTTTGCAGAAATAAAGTCAGATTTTATCTCGTCTAAAGGCTCTTGGGGGCTGTCCTTAAATTACGTAACGCTTCAAGGGGGGGGGGGGTCAAGAGTAGCGTTACGAAGTGTTACGAAGGGGTGGAGGAGGGTTAATGTGTGCGTTACGTAACGATAAAATATAAAAAAATATTGCTAAACTTGCTTTAATAGTTTTGAAACATTCAAATTTCACGGTGCTAATTCGTATATGCAGGCAGTCGTTTGTTTTCAATAACAATCAACAGTTGTCGGGCACAGTTCAAATTCGGGCCAGTGGTCTTCCATTCGTGCAATGCAATTCATATTAAATCATGAATTCAAGTAGTGTTGATAAGGAAAAACTTTTCAATAGTTTGTTAAATGCATATGCTTTTAATTTCTGTGCTGTTATTTTTCATCTTTATGTACATTAATTTAAATAGTTTCTGTTTCAAATTTTAACTGAATATTAAGGAGGCCATGTACTTTTATATCCAGTAAAGAAATTGGGGTGACAAGCCGTAGGCCAAGAGTAGTACATTATTTTTCATCTTTATGTACATTAATTTAAATAGTTTCTGTTCCAAATTTAAACTGAATATTAAGGAGGCCATATACTTTTATATCCAGTAAAGAAATTGGGGTGACAAGCCATAGGGCAAGAGTAGTACATTATTTTTCATCTTTATGTACATTAATTTAAATAGTTTCTGTTTCAAATTTTAACTGAATATTAAGGAGGCCATATACTTTTATATCTAGTAAAAAAGGGGGGGGGGGTAAGTACTACGTTACGTAATATATGGGGGGGGGTCACGTTTGCGTTACGGGTGCGTTACAAGGGGGGGAGGGGGTATCAACAATTGCCTAATTTTGCGTTACGTAATTTAAGGACAGCCCCTTGTGCAAATTATGACTTCTTCGTTCGTAAATTTTTAAAAAATACTTGAACGTAAAGTCACCTGGTGCGCTGAACTCAATTTGGAAAAATTCGGGTGGTGCATGCATTTTATAGGTATTTCTCGCCGAAATGATTATTAGTCCGTATTTGTGAAAAAAGTGACTATATCGCTTGCAAATTAAAAAATACTTTAATGTAATATTAACCCAACGCACAGAACTCAATTTGACGAAACTCGGATAGTTATGCATTCATTTTATAGGAATTAAACCATTCAGAAATAAATCCAAGATGACTATAAATATTGCTTTCCGCGCTCTAATTTTTGTGGAATTCAGTGTTTTTATTGGTTTTACAAATATATTCCGGGTGTCTTCTTTTTTATGGACCACAGGAAGTTCAAAGGTAAAAATTTAAATATATTGCTCTAAATTTTTCCCTATTAATTTTAGAACTAAAGTGTAAATACAAAAATCTGATGTGGACACCATACGACTTCCTTGTACGCAAGACTAATATGAAGTAAAGACTCAATTATAAAATTGCACGTATTTGACGTAATTTGACATTAATCTATTTGTTATTTTTTGTCCTAATCCATAGCAAGCTTCATTACAAAAACCAAAAAGTATATAAGTTTTAAATTTATATATCTCGCTTATACAAAGGACTAATTTAATAATAGTTGATGTGCTAGACGCAGAATTTAATTCTCTAAAACTCTTATTTGAAGCATTTATTTCTAAAATCAAAATGAAACCATTTTATTCAAGAAAAACTGTTAACAACTTCAGGTAATATATTACTTCCGGTTAGCCTGTTTTAACCAAAATCTGCTATGTTATTCCAATTGATATAAAAGAGTTATATACTAAATTTGAAAAGTTTTGGATTATATTTTAATATAGTTTTTTATTAAAATCTATTATAGGCTTCAAATAAAGTGCCATTTCTGGAAATTATGTAATGACCAAAAAGGGAGGTGCACAAGTAGATGTTATAGAAGTCCTAAATACAAAATTTCAACTTTCTACGGATTACCGTTTTTGAGTTATGCGAGATACTTACGTACGTATATACGTACGTACGTACAGACGTCACGACGAAATTAGTCAGAATGGATTCAGGGATGGTCAAAATGGATATATCCGTTGAAATCTGAAAACCGAAATTTTTCGCGAATACAATACTTCCTTTACTTTGTACAAGGAAGTAAAAAAATGTTGAGAATTAAAAACTGTAGCAAAAGAGTCTAAATTTATTGACATAATAGATTCTTGTCATGAAACAAACATAAAATAAAATATCCGTCTTTAAGCAAGACAGGACATACAATTCAATGGTCGTATTGTTGCACTTTGACATCTGCGGTGGTAAATGTATCCATAATTACTGATAAATAAATTAATGAATTTAATATTTGCATTTCCTATGGTCCACAAAAACAGTACACACCCCGTATATAATGATTAAAATAAAATTCTTGACTGGTAGGTATTCTAGACTAGCCGTTTTGGCTCAGATTAAAAAAATATTTTTTTCTTTTGATAATTTATTTAAAAATTGCAGTAAGGTCGGCCAAATTTTAAGGTACGGCCCACAGGGCATTTGCCTGGTTGCCCAGTGCCCGTATCCGGGCCTGATTATTCGTGGTCGTTTACACAATTTGAATTTTCGCCCTTTCTGTGTGTAATCTCTTGTAATCCCCCCTAACCTACCCCACAAAATCACATGATGACACTTCGTGGTGATAGCGACTGTGGAGTGCGCATGGCTGACTGTTTTGCTTTTGTGTTTTCATGCTGAACAGAAGCTCGTTGAGATTTGTGTCGCACTCAAGGTATGTTGCTTTCGCCTAACCAAATCATACCACACTATCACCCACATGACCACAACCTCGTCTTATAATCAGTCCATGACAAGAAGGTGAAAATATCAGTCAAAAAAGTTGTACAGAAAGATCATATAGGTTATTGTAAATATGCATTGTTGGCATGGACTAAACTAAACACATATAGCATATTCCATGGTCTGTCGCATTTTCGTTATTTCGTTTCATTTCTTCCTACCAACTTTAATTTACGACATTAACAGTGTACATTGTAGTAACATACGACATCTTTCAAGTATCATTTTCTATTTATGTTCTCGTTATCATACATTTATTACAGGAGTTAGATAAACAATTTGCAGTGTTTAACAAGTTTTTATAGATATAGAAAAGTTTTTAATAGTATATTATTAACCTAGGTGGAAAGTGTTTCATTGTCGAGGTTTGTATACTATTTTATTCACAATCTGAAATAAAAAATCTCTTTCTATTGGCAACTGAAATGTACTATAGAGGCGGCGTGTTCACTTAAGATGCAAAGCTAGTAGATATACTAAAGTACCGACATGGCGGCCATCTTGGCTTTAAAAAGCAACAGTAATGATTTTTCGTGTCGCTAGAGGCGCTGCTGTTGTAGGTGTCAACAAAGCCAGTAGATATACTAAAATACCAACATGGCGGCCATCTTGGCCTTAAAAAGCAACAGTAATGATTTTTCGTGTCGCTAGAGGCGCTTTTGTCGCAGGTGTAAATTGTCATTGTCAAACGTTAGATTATTAGTAGTGTGGTATTAAGCAATTTTTATTGTGTTAGAGAAACTGAGAATTTGCAAAACAAGTATCCGCAAACTGTACGTACCTTATTCTGATATTATTATAGGAATGCATGTATTTGTGTTATTGCAGGGTTCTGTAATTTTGGTTATCTACAAAATGTTTCTGTAATAATAGAAAATGTTAATTTCAACAACACTATTCAAATTAGAATTTCTTAGTTCAGAATGCATTACATATTTCGATTAAATTTCGGATCTTCCAATTGTAAATCACTGAATCTTCAACATTTGATATGCAAAAAAAAATATATTTTTATTATGATGAAAATTAATTGCACACCAACAGGCATTAACCGTGGTAAATTCTTAGTTTATTTTATTTTCTTTAACACACCAAAATTAAAACTGGTGATTACCAATTTGACATTTGACACCTGCAATAGCAGCGCCTCTAGCGACACGAAAAATCATTACTGTTGCTTTTTAAGGCCAAGATGGCCGCCATGTCGGTACTTTAGTATATCTACTGGCTTTGGGTGTCAAATGTCACATTGGTATTCACCAGTTTTAACTTTGGTGTGTTAAAGAAAATAAAATAAACTGAGAATTTACCACAGATAATGCTTTGTTGCTGTGCAATTATTTGTCATCATAATAAAAATAGAATACATTTTTTTTGTTTATCAAATGTTGAAGAGAGGTGTCATCAGTGGTTTACAAACATTGGAAGATCCGATATTTAATCGAAATATGTAATGCATTGTGAAGTAAGAACTTTTAATTTGAATATTGTTGTTAAAATTAACATTTTCTAGTATTACAGAAACATTTTATAAATAACCAATGACATTGCCAACATTACAGAACCCTGCAATAACACAAATACATGCATTCGTATAATAATCTCAGAATAAGGTACGTACAGTTTGCAGATACTTGTTTTGCAAATTCTCAGTTTCTCTAACACAATAAAAATTGCTTAATACCATACCACGAATAATCTGACGTTTGACAATGACAATTTACACCTGCGACAAAAGCGCCTCTAGCGATACGAAAAATCATTACTGTTGCTTTTTAAGGTCAAGATGGCCGCCATGTCGGTACTTTAGTATTTAGTATATCTACTGGCTTTGTTAAGATGGCTGACTTAGTTGGTAATTTTCTGAAGTGTGATTGGCTGCCATTACCAATTCGGAGAGTTCGCAAGTTTGTCGCTTGGTGGCTACGGATTAATTTCAGTCGCGAATACGCTGCAAATAGTAAGAAAATGGCGCGAAAAACTGCCTGTTGGGCTGTCAAACGAAACGTCAAAAATATTGCAGTCATTAAAATACCTGTTTCTCGGTGAATATTTGCATCGTTAGACATTTTAACTTCAATAAAAGCTTTCGTAACTTATTTCGATAAGATTTTATAAAGTTATCTGAGATATTGTCACATTTTATGTCTAAATTTTTTAGAAACAAACGCCATAGAATCAGTTGTTCTTACTATGCGTAGATCCCCATTGCGCATATATTCTGTCTCTTTAAATTGAAAAAGTCCATTGATATTTAAATAATAATAACCTTACATAAATAAACTACTGGTCTGAGGTTGTTCATTTGTCACATGAACTCTCAGTTTGCTTGGTTTGATTGTTTGATTTCTAACCTTAAATTTTGATTTTACATTTATCTACACTTATTTATATTATTTACATATTCATTCTTTTCTTCACATATAAAAGGAAAAAAATATTTGTATTACATAATTTAAGCAGCTAAACTACCAATGATGAGGATATAAAAAAGAACCACTTTTAATAAAATAACACATGAACTGTCAGTTTGATTTCTAACCTTAAATATTGATTTCATTCCATTGATTACTTATTGTAATATTTACAATTTTATTCCATTTTTTTTATCATATAAATTGTAAAGAAGCTTTGTTTATATGTAAATACCCATCACTGATACGCATTGATCTCTCAAAGCGATGGGCAACTATTTTTCAATCTCTTGGAAAATGAAGTTAACAAGAACTAACTTCCCAACTTTTTAAAAGTCAGAAATCGTCATATTACTAACTGATTTGAATAAAATAAACTAATGAGTATTAGTGAAAAATTTTTTTTTTAAATATTAATTCGTTTGGCCAAAATTTCTTAGTTCATCTTGTTCTTCCAGAAAAAAAAATGGTATAGAACCCACATTATACAAAGCTAGTCTAAAATATTGCGTACTTGACGGGATTGGGACCCTAATTTCCTTCAAGGTAGGGCCCTTGCGCCTCCGTACATTTAGCCTACCAGTCCTTTCACTGCTGAAAACACCTTTGGAAGCCTTATATTGAAATGGTCTGCAGCCACTCCGTAGCGTTCCGCATTCCCTCTTATCTACTCTCAAAACGGGATCCTTTCAGTAGCCTCTTTAATTTCGGAAGCTGTGCTTTTGTTTCCGGGTTGTACCCATACACCCATGATTCATATTGATGCAGCATCTTTGCTCAACACGTTCTGTCATTTCGAGTGAAACAGAAATCCGACTAATAATTAAAACAACACCCAATACAGCAGGGAATGACGCACCCATGACGGTGTCTCCCTCCACTGTGGAAAGTGGCGCCGCTCTACCGTCATTATTTTGCGCGGGAAAATTAAAGATCGGATTCTTTTTAAACAGGTCTCGTACAATTTGAAATGTTTTGATACAATTTAAATATTACAAAAAATATATCTATCAAAAACTGTTGCGATCAATAACTAAATTGAATCTTCTCAAATTGTTTGTCTAACGAAATCGTGGCTGATCAACGGTAACTCTTCTCTTGGTGACTAATTTTCGTTCTTGTAGAATGTGACATCTGTCGACGGAAAGGAGGACTTCAGTGACCTGCCGCCAAATCAGAGGCGGAAACGACTAGTGGCTAAAATCGACGAATTACAGACCAAGATCGCCCAAGAACAAGCGGCCAGAGATGGCCTTATGAAAATGAAAGGAGTCTATGAGGCTAATTCTGCATTAGGAGATCCCATGAGCATAGAAGGTAAACAAAATTTATTTCATATATAAATTTTTCTTCTGAATTCAATGGTAAAAATAATAATATGGAATTATATTTAAAATAAAAATATTAGGCACTACTACTGGTTCAAAGAGGAAGTGCCACTGCTTTTAGTTGAAATAGAGAAGTCGAAAAGTCCCTAGATACCAAATTTTGTTAGAGTAAATTTGGTATAATTAATTTAGAAGTTAAATAAGTTTCCTTATAAACAGAACAACTATTCTTTAAACCTTACATAAATTAAGAAAGTTTCTATATACATATAAATTACAAAAGTTTAGCAAAGTAAAATATATACACTCGGCTTTAAAGTTTTCTTAGAATAACTTCATGAAACAAATGAAATTTAATCTAACTTGGTTATTAAATTGCACGTAATATATTTCTAATTCTTTTTATATTACTATTATAATTTTTTTGGGTTATTTTTATTAAAACTAGACCTTACAAATGTATGTTAAGGACTATCAAAGTTTAAAAAAAATATTTAGTTATTCTAATCCAAATTCCTACTACTTTCAAGACTTCTTCCATCGTATTTTTGAAATTCGAATACATTTTCAAGTAAAGCCTATGGCACACTTGTCGATGA
The DNA here is from genome assembly GCA_963082715.1 of Harpalus rubripes. Classification (NCBI taxonomy): domain Eukaryota; kingdom Metazoa; phylum Arthropoda; class Insecta; order Coleoptera; family Carabidae; genus Harpalus; species Harpalus rubripes. The sequence goes on along the minus strand of OY720455.1, from coordinate 7,684,503 downwards.
ACATCAAGGAGCATCGATGAGCTCATCGATGAAACAACAGTACGCACCCGTCATCGACGAAAAATACGGCGCCGCTATTTTCATCGAAGAGCATCGATGAAACAAGCGTATCTCATTTCAGATGTATCTTTTGAGTCCCATTTCACGTCAACGTCAAAATAGATAATAAAGTGTCAAGTGTCAAATAAAAAACAGTGTTTTGAAAACCAAAGCCGCTTTCTTTCTATCAAGATCAACTCCGAGTAGCATACATCTACCCTAAATCGTTCTTTTTAGGAGTAGTTTAGTTCAGTTCAGTACGAGGTAAGATCAATTCATTTTCCCCCTAAAAAGAAAGCGCCTTAAACAGCAACAATAAACGGGAAATATTTATTCAAAAACATAGTAACATTTCGCTGGTATTATTACGAACATAACTTTTTTACGTCATATTTGTCATCGATTAAATTGAAAACCATCGATGACGGGTGCGTACTGTTGTTTCATCGATGAGCTTATACTATTTTTTGCATGATCGACACACAAAATTTAAAAAAAAATAAGATTTGAAAATTATTTTGACATATTAAAAAAAATTATTTGTCATTTTTGAAGTAAGCTTTGATTTTTGGTTTTATTTATTTACCGTCTGCACGGTAAGTGAAGTACATCACTTACTGACGTGAGTCACATCACTTACCGTTCAGTAATTTGTAAATAAGACCTACTGTCTTGGAAACACTATCGGTAAAAATAAAAAATAACCCGATCGTGCAAAAAATATATTACGGCTTAACGAATAATGATAAAGACTTTCTAACACTACAAATCAATTTAGAGGAAGTTTCATCACTCTCCGATGCTTCAATATAGTTTCACTCATTTTTTAACCCAAAATTCTACGCTAAACTGTAATAAATAATACGATTTGAATGTCACACAAATCTGAGAACAAAAAATTGTTATCGTTCGTATTTTGTTTCATGGCTAGGTAGATTTCTTTGTAAACTGTCTTCGTATTTTATGGCACCACCACGGTGTAGTATCTATAGATGAGTGCACGACGTATTCTAATGCATTACGAAGAATGGCCAACTAACTGGGCTAGTTCATACAGTGTGCCGCTAGATGTCAGGTTTTGTTGCGACCCGGTTTTTACACAAAATATTTAAAATATCAAATTATTCATATATAATGCATAATATTCTATATTTTCAATCATTACCTTAGTGTTATGTATGTATTTTGTATAAATTCCATACAAAAATGTTTCTATACTTCCAGTAAAATTATAAAACAACATATATCAAATGCACTTGACATTGGCACCTTTCAATCAGAAATTTATTTTAGTACCTGTTTCTGTGATTATAGTGTAGCTGGCTGCCGCTAAATTGCACATTTTGGCACCTTAAAAAGACTAAATTTCTCTTTATTTGATCCATACCCTGTTGTGCATCTTGTAGCAAAACATTTTTTGTCAAATGCAGTCAAATGGTAACGGTCGCGCCATTTTGTTTCCCAGTTACTTAGCCATGTCAACGCATCTCGTGCTCTCACCTATAGATACTACACCGTGGACACCACTGATGACATCAAGTGAAACCAATTACAAAATGGACAAATTTTAGTTATTGAATTTTTACTGTTAGCGTTTTGCAGTAGCTTTAAAACTGCGGCATTTTATAGTAAAAACTGAACCTATTCTTTAAAATAAAGTTTATTTCAAGTATTCTTTCTCTTAGGACAATTAAACGAATGCGCCCACAAACTAGAAAAACTCCGAGTGGAGCTCAAACGCTATCAAGGCTACCTGGAGGACGCAACCAGAGGTCCTGCAGTTCCCGCACAAGGCAGTTCGCCTGGTGGGCCCCGCGGATTGTTAAATGGAGCCTCGCGCTCGCACAGAAATTCTGGAGGAAGCGCCGCAGACGAAGAATCGTTGTCGAGATCAGCTAGTGATTCAAGTGTTACAAATCCCACGATAAATCACAATAAACCTAGTGCGCCTGGCACGCCACACCTTAACCATGGGTCAGTAAGAAGGAAACAGATTTTTTATTATTTTTTATTTGAAACATGTATCATTTATAGCAAATTTCATTTAATTCTGGTGGTGGTTTCTATACAAATTTAGTTTTATAACACTTATAAGGGACCGTTATTTTCAATGCGACGTAGTTTTTTAATACCTTGTCTCATTTGTCTCTGGACGATGTTAAATCTACTTCCCGGATCATCAGAAATATTCTTGTTTGTAACTGTTGTTCGTTTTGGTATTCCCAACCATTATTGTATAGTATGACTAGCGAATGAAAGTTGACGTTTAGATTATTTAATAGATGTGGTTTCTTTAGAAAACATTTCCCTATATTTGATTTGAAACTAATCCGTATGTATTTCGTTACAGAAGATTATACTCTATCCGTTTTAACTATAGAGCGTTGGGTGAGATAGGGTTTAAGATTCTAGCTCTCTGATTGGTTCAAACGTGAACCGAGTTTACACAGTAAAATAATTGACGCGAAATTTAAATTTGCTTGACAACTGTATCAATTATTTTGCCGTCTGACATAAAATATATAAATGTCGACAAAGTTAATAGTACACGATTTATTACATATCAATTTCTGTTCAGTTCTGTTTGTTTGTTTATTTTTTTTTTTTTCGTTTATATAAATTTCATTGTGTTTCGCCGAAATGTAGAGAAAGTTACGGAGATTATAAGTAAATATATGCATAAAAACACAAAATTTATTTAATACATGTAAAAACGGCCGCGCTCGAAACGCCATCTAGTCTATAGTTAAAAAGGGTAGAGTATAGAATTGTACTCAATACCAGGAGGCATTTAAAAAGATCTTAGCAACAGTATTCAGGGATGTATTAAAAAAATTATTACCGTAAATTCTAGTTCGTTCATCTCAGGTGTAAGCAACCCTCGAGTCGGAATTATTGTTAGAGGAAATTAAAAATAATCCTATTTCATAGAATTGCCAAACTAAATAGTTATAATCAACATAAACGAAAAATGTTTAAAATATTTTAAACGCACCCCTGTTTTGATATTCAGTTACCCTAGTCGGTCATTTATTTTCAGCCAGACATAGTAATGTATTTCTGTACTTTCCTAGTCCAGTATTTAAATGGGTTCATGCAAAAATTTCATACCTGAATATTTCGTACAATTCTATTCTTCTCTAGGGTTTTAAAAGAAACCACATCTATAAAATAATGTAATCGTCAACTTTCATTCGCTAGTCATATCATTATACTTTTCTGCTAAAAAATGCCCAAAAGTCTTTAATCAATTGCGCCGGAGAGACATTTGAGAGAGTATATTCAGTCTCAGTTTTCTATAAAATATTGGCTCCTTAACGGTTTGCAGCATTTGGAGATTCGCTAAAGCTGGGCCGATGCCTATTTGGCTACATTATTTCTTTTTCGAAATTTTAAATGAGCACCAAAATAAATGAATTTTACTAAACCACAAAACATAATATTATGTGTCTACTTTTTCTTAAACATATTTTCAATTTGATTACCTATAATTTCTCATACCTATCTTACACTTAACTCTTGGATGAAACCACACTCATACCACTATCACTCTACTGACAGTGAAGAACTGACACTATGTTTATGCTACAATAGTAGTTCTAACAGTCCAGAAAGTGGACTGGGGACGTCGCACACGTCACTGCCCGGAATGGACTCCGACCCCGACCAGTACGACGGCCCGCACCACGAGATGCTGGCTGAAGCCGACAGCGAGTACTACGAAGCCGACATGCTGCCTGCGCTAGGTACCTGCAAGGCGCTGTATCCCTTTGAAGGTAAAACAACACAATTTTTTTATATAAAATATATTTTTCTACAGTCTATATACAAAGTAGCCATTTGCGCTCTCTTTTGTTAACGCAAAATGTCACTTTGCCGCTCATGCGCGACAAAGTAGAAAAAACGCTCGCTGTCCAAATTTCTAACTATACAATGTTGAGAAATGTCACTTGTCTACATTCTTAATAGAAAAGTTTAGTCAGGAATTAATGGCACTGGAGTTACACATTTACCACCTTCACAATCACAAGTCATTCTGACATATAACTGCTCTGTATTTACAAAAACGAAAGTTTAAAATGCTTAGATTAGATTGAAGCAATAGCTCAAGAAGAATGGAAAATAACGATAAATTAAAATTAAATATAAAATAAATTTTGTGAACAGTTGTGCTGCCACTTGCAAAAGTTTGGCGTGAACGCTCCCAATGAACATCCACTTTTCCACTGCACTAGTATAATGTACTTGAAACAAATAAATTATACAAAACTTATAATATTCATTACAAAATGGCATTAATTTTTTATAAAAACGAAAGCCAAAACAATATCTTGGAGTCATATTATTTGCATACGTTCCTATCTTCACTGCAAAACTATGTAGTAGTACTATAAGTACAAAGTGTACATTTTTTTTTTTATAGTGGAGGACTGTAGAAAAAATCTTATGTGTGTTTCAGCGCAAATGAACATTGTCGATTTCGAGAGAATGCCGCGCTCCTGCCTCGCGCGTCAACAACCTCTCAATCGACAATGTCCCATTTTGAGCTCTTAATACACAAATAGCTATTATTCACTCAAATACAGTTGAAGAAGCATAATATTTTCTTCAGTCTCAGTTTACATGATAATATGGTATTCCGGCATTTTTTTTTTTTAATTTCGTTATTTCTGCCCTGTAGGATTGGGAATATATAATTTTGAGAAAGAAAATACATACAAGTGAGATATGATTTTTTTTTAAATCATCGAAATTCAAATTTTCTATCATGGCGCGCCTTATGACAAACATCCGATATTGACAACTACAGTGAACTCCAGTGCCTAAACACGTTTTCATAGACAGCTATTTGCCTATTTACAGCTTTTGAAATGAAATTATATCTGGTGTGGCCAACTATACCTCCCGCCATTACCGCCCGAGTCAAAAAAGATTAAGCCACGATCAGGCTAATCCTTATTTTTGGATTAGCGAATTTTACTCTAATTTTGACAGTTTATTTTTTAAAATATAGTCTAATCTAATCCAAGTAACTACCTTTTTTGATAATAAAATGAAGATTAAATTTTAAATACAGGGAAAAATAGAATTCACTAATCCAAAAATAAGAATTAGCTTAAACTTTTTTGCGAATCATCAATTTTTATTAATCTAAATACATACCTAAATATACAGGGTGTTAATTAAAAAGCGGGCCATAGGCGTTTAACAAGGGAAATCAGTTTTTCCTTGCGCAAAACTTCCTATTTAATTTTAAACAAAAATGTTTCAAATAAATGTTGTAGAGAATTAAATTCTACACCAGCGTCACTAAACAGATTTTATTTTGCATGTTTAGTAACCTATAAAATTTAATTTGAAATTTTATAAATATTACTCATTTGTAGTGATAGCCATGAAATTTAAACAAAATTACAAGGAAATGCATATCGTTCGAATTGTCAGAATTTTGATTTTGCAGGTTTTAAAAATAAATAAAATCTAAGCAATAATTTAGATGTAGATTATAAAAACAAAATATTTTTAAGGACTTATGATAGAATGTAATTATCAGTAATTTTTATTTGAAAATCGAATTTCTGACAGTTCAAAAGATATGCATTTCTTTGTAATTTTGTTTAAATTCCATCACTACAAATGAGCAATATTTATAGAATTTCAATTTGGATTTTACAGGTTACTAAACATGCAAAATAAAATCTGTTTAGTGATGCTGGTGTACAATTTAATTATCTACAACTTTTATTTGAAACACTTTTGTCTAAAATTAATTGGGAACTATTGCGCAAGGAAAAACTGATTTCTCATGTTAAACGCCTATGGCCCGCTTTTTAATTAACACCCTGTATATATTTACTTATGCTGGAAACTGTGTTGATTTTCTTTCCTATTGTTCTATTTACTTTTTTCTTTTTAAAACGTTACTATTATTAATTTGAAATGATTAGTTCTTTGACAGTGACATTCATCTGTCAGTTACATACATTTGAATAACTGCGCAGCCAAGGAGTTTTGTTTGCTTAAAGCGTAGACTCCGGGATTTAAATTATAGATAATTTTATAAATTTATCCATAAAATATATAGCAAAAGTATTAATGCAAATCAATAGAAAATATAATAATCTTTAATTTTTATAATAACATTAATCTCGAAAAAATAACAGTTACAGGTATTTTTCCAAGAAAATCTATTTAGAGTTCCTAGTAAAGTTCCATTTCCGGTTATCCGATTTACACCAAAAGCTCTTTCCATTACAGAAAAAGTTCGAAATACAAGGTCTCAAAATTTTCTGATTGATAGTATTTGAGTTAGAGTGGAGGATACACACAGACATCATCGTGAAAATGTTAAAATTGGATTCTAAGGACCTTAAAACGTGGTCATTTACCAAAATCTTGATATGCGATTTTTAGCACGATCCCTATACCTCCCTTACTAAGGGTAGCGGGAGGTAAAAATGAATTGAATGATGTTATATTAATGTATTATAGTGTTTATTTCAAATATTTAAATATGCAATTTCCAATTTATTGTATATATATTTTTTTCTTTTATACTATAATAAGTTCAAGTGTTTTTGAAATGAGTCTGAAATTGCAGTTCTGAACCTCTGAAATATCATATTTTAAAACAATTTTATTCAACAAAAAATGTAAATCAAAAATAATTTAATCATACCGAACGATAAATTCGACAATGATTGTCTTGTCTTCTTTTTGCATGACGTCATTGTTTACACAATATCTCTGCAAATTAAATTATATTTTAAATGACAATTCAATCTTCTATTATTATTTTATTAGCGACGAGCGAAGGCAGTATACCGATGGCCGAGAACGAAGAACTCTACATGATCGAAGTGGACCAAGGCGACGGTTGGACCCGAGTGCGGCGGATGACAGGCGACTGCGAAGAAGGCTTCGTGCCCACGTCGTACATCGAGACCACCTTGTACACCTAGAGGTAACCTCTCACGCAACTAGCTCATGAAATCAACATAAACATAGCTCTGTATATTTTAAATTAATTTATATTATACATACATGTTACATTCTATTGCATCGCAGGATGCGAATTAAGTATTTTTTTTCTTTTTTATCGTGTAGATAAATATAGTAAATAATGTTTAAATATGTTTTATTATTGACTAACTTATTTAGTGTTGCAATTTTTTGCGATAGTGAGGTAATATATCACAAAACATACTTAGTAACTAAATATTATAAGAAAACAATGATGGCTTCGCTAATAAGAAATAAAATTCCAATATTTACTTTACTATAGATATATCTGATCAAAGTTCATTCAACTTTAAGAGATATCAATAAAAAAAATGGCTGGATTCTAAAATACTTATCACCCTTGAAATTTCAATTTTTTTGTTGTAATGTCTTCTTTTAGATAAAATATGAATAAGTAATATAAAATTTTGACTTCTTTGCTTGCAAATTTTTAAATTTTAACCGTAACGTGACTTAACGCACAAAACTCGATGGAGGGTTATGACTTTGACGACACACGCAAGAAAGAGTGCGATGATGTAGAAGTTGAGATGGAATATCAGATTACAAACAAACCATCGCCATTTTTAAAGTTCTGTCTTCTGCCACTTGTGTTTTACATTGAGTTTTATATAATTCAATGTCTTCGGATGGCTGTGGAAACTTAAAGAATTTCACATTTGTCATGTATTCTTTATAATTAGGTATTCGCGACTGAAATTAACCCGTGGCCACCAAGCGGCAAACTTGCGAACCCTCCTAATTGCTAATGACAGGAAATTACCAACTAAGTCGGCCATCTTAAATGAACGCAGCGCCTCTATAGGACATTTCAGTTGCCAATAGGGCGCGAGCAGACACGTGACTCGGGCATCCTTGACGTACTTGGAATTAGCTGATTTGTGTGCGCATATCGTTTTGACAAGAACAGTGTAACTTTGAAAAAATGCCAATCAGTACATGTAAAAAATATTGTTTCCGCGCCCCAATTTTTGTGGAATTTAGTGTTTTTAACGGTTTTGCAACTATATACAAAGAAAATGAATCCGACATCCTTCTCCACATATTAGCCCAACGATCCTTCCACTGCTTGGAAACACCTCTGGAAGCCTTCTTTTATAATTATCCGCAGCTCCGCCGTCGCGTACCGTATTATCTCTTCTCTACTCTCAAAACGGGATCCTTTCAGTGACCTTTTTAATTTTGGAAACAACCAGAAGTCATAAGGAGCCATATCTGGAGAATAGGCAGCTTGACGAACGACTTGAATTTCAATTTTCGCAAAGAAAGTCTGGTTTAGGTGCAAGCATGAGCTGGAGCATTGTCATGATGCAACTGCCAGGGTTTGGTCTCAAAAGACACAAATGTTGAACTGCATTACGGAGACGGCGGAGAATTTTTTGATAGATAGTACTCTTTCGTCACAGTTAGCATCATCTTGATTCTGTCGCGCTTTTTGAATCGGTTAAACCACTCCTTTATTTGTGCCCCCCCCCCCTCCTGGCATAGTCTCCAAACACCTGGCGATTTTTTTCGCTTGGAGAGTCGCCAAGTTTTTGACAAAACTGAATGCAGTATTTTTACTCAACACGTTCAGTAATTTCGAGCGAATCGGAAATTCGACGAATATTTGAAACAACTCAGACAGCTGCTATCAAGCAGCGAATGACGCACCCGATTGTGAAGCGAAAATTCAGTCATGCGCATCAAGGTGTCCCCCTCTACTGTGGAAAGAGGCGTCTGATGCGGGCACCACCCTTCCGTCATTATTTTGCGCGGGAAAATTGAAAGTCGGATTCTTTTTTGATGTCTCTTATAACCATCAAATAAAATTCTTGAGTGGTAGGTATTCTAAACTTTAGCCATATAAATTTAAATATATTCACTCCTATTTTGTAAGGAAATCTTCACAATATTACTATAGCAAGTAACCAATAATAATTGGGAACACTCAATAAAACTTGAAAATGACAGTCTTTATATTTGTTCTTTTGGTTAAATTTTATTATTAAATAAAATTATATTGTCTATAACTATTTGTAGAGACGGTTGGAACTTTGTAAAACTGAATATCTTTATTTAATTTTATATTACGAGAAAATAACTTCTTATTAGCGAAGCCTTAATGAAATCAAAATTGGAACCCCGGAAGTTAGCAACTAACTATCTCACGATTTGCTCTAAGAGTGCCAACATTTCTCAATGTCATCATCCACTCTAGTTCTAGTTACATTTGAGAATTAATCTAGCTCTAGCAATTATAGAAATGTGATTGTGAAAATGGTAACGTGATGTATACATATTTTTTTATTGAATTTAGGCTTAAGCGTAAATATTAGCTAGCTTGTCGTGTAATCAGCTTGTATACGTATATGAATTTGTTTTGTGATATATTACTGGAGTAATTGTTGACGTAGAACTCGGCTAAGAGAACACCAAGTCACGTTCATAGAATAAATCATCAAATCATTATCATGTCTCATACAATATTGGGAAGACAGATAAAGATGTTTCAATGCTTCAAACAGAAAATAATTTCTCAAACAAAAAATATTCAACCGGGAAATTCTATTTTACTATATGGCAATTTTTGGGTGTGACCTGAATTAAATAATAGGGCGTTAAATGATTACGTGGACTAGGTGTACACACAATTTTTTGTGCAATCGTAAAAAATATGTAATGGACCTTTTCAATATAAATAGATAAAAGTAGAGATCTGTACATAGTAAGAACTACTGAAATACATGGCGTTTGTTTAAAAAAAAATTAGACATAAAATGTGAGAAATATCTCAGATAACTATAAAAAATCTTATCGAAATAAGTTACAAAAGCTTTTATTGAAGTTAAAATGTCTAGGGATGCAAATTTTCACCGAGAATACAGGTATTTGCAATATTATTAACGTTTCATTTGACAGCTCAACTGGCAGTGGATCGCGCCATTTTCTTACTATTTGCAGCGATAGAAAGAGATAGCCGTTAAATAGACCATTTCAGAAATTTGAGCGACCACTACATTTACTTTTGAACTAAAAAGTTAGTGCCGTTAAATGGCGGCATTTCAAATACATACTCGACCCCGGTATTTTGTTTTAAATTTTAGAACTACACAGAAGTTGTTAATATGAATTTGAGTATAAGATATGATTTCAATTCTTATTTTACAAATAAAAACTTATTTTACTATGTGAATGAAGTCCATTCATCAATCAATTATAAAAATTGTATTACTATACCTAACCTAACTTTTCTAAACCAGACAAAACATTTCAAATGGCAATATTTTGTGGACCACAAGTTTAGTATCTGTCATAATTATTTGAAAAACGAAACCAACAAAACAAAAACAAGACTGTAAAATTGACAGAACTGTCATATAAACAAGGACGGGTATACGGCAATCGGCACTAACTTTTTGTCGCAGTCTCACATTTGGTGCATGCGCTTTGAATTTCTGAAATGGTCTATTGAAAAGGTCTATTGCAAATTTTATTGTAGTTAAATAGTTTCATTTATTGAAATAGGAAGGCGGCTTTGATGGGATTAACATTTGATAAACAAAATAATTTTGTAAAAAAAACCATAAACTTATTGTTATATTTTAGAAACGTCACTGTAATTGTCGTATTATTCGGCATGTCGGGCATGTCAATGGACCTTTTCAGTTTAACGGCTATCTCTTTCTATCGCTGCAAATAGTAAGAAAATGGCGCGAACAACTGCCAGTTGGGCTGTCAAACGAAACGTCAAAAATATTGTAGTCATTAAAATACCTGTATTCTCAGTGAAAATTTGCATCGTTAGACGTTTTACCTTCAATAAAAGCTTTTGTAACTTATTTCGATAAGATTTTTTAAAGTTATCCGAGATATTCTCACATTTTACGTCTAAATGTTTTAGAATCAAACGTCATAGATCTCAGTTGTTCTTACTATGCGCAGATCCCCATTGCGCATATCTTCTATCTCTTTAAATTGAAAAGGTCCATTCTCAAGTGTTTTCGTAGCCTGTATTGGGTCTGAAAAATGTTTAGTTGCACAAAAAGTAATATTTTTTCATTACTTGTCAAAAAATGTACCTTAGCAACGCACATTGTTTTAAATTTTACAAAACAAGTCTAAAAAAAATAGAATAATGACTAAAATGGGACACAAAACATACAACTGAAAACAAAAATCACAAAACTTCGTCCATTTTTATTGATTGTTTTCTCTAAACACCGTTTCCAGATAATAAATTTTCGAAACTAAATTTGTAAAATATGTGCACAAAGCCGATTGGCACATCCAGTAATGGGTAATATGCCGTGATGATATATCTATTTATTTTGATTCTAAATAATTTATTTAGTGGCGGAATTGAACTCATCAGTCATTCGTTAATTATAAAGTGGTGGGAGAAACAGTGTGAAGTGTGAGTGCAACCGGTGTTTACACCTGTCATTGTTTTGTTCAAATGTTATCGTGTTTCATTCAAAAATGTTTTTACTTTTTAATTCAGTGTAGTGTAATAATAATGAGTTGCATATTTTTTGTGAATTGAGTGTCTTATCTATGGAAATTATTTTCTGTTTCGTGCGAAACTGCAAGAATGAAATCAAAGGTGAGGTTATGTTGTATGCCGAGTCAATTTCGCTAATCGATGTGCATTACTAAATATTTGCTGCACGATTCGATGTCGTCCAATTAACGTAAAACGTAACGTGACTGTCCGTAAACGTACGCAATCTTCGTCAGTCTTACGCATTTGTTTTAGTTACTGCGATCAAATGTATTACCTAAGGATTTTGTACATATGCTCATAAATAATAACTGATATTACTAATTTAGCTATGTAGGTTAGCTTCAATTCAATGTTTTAATAATAAAAAAATCATTTTACTAAATAGTAGCGACTGTACGAAGTCATCTGACAATTTCATATTCGATAGAGCCTAGAGCAGTATTTGAGGTTACTGACTTAAAGAATAAAGATTATATTTTTGTTTGAGTTAAATAAATACTATATTTGGCTGGATAATAGAATACCTACCACCCTTGAAATTCCAATTTTTTGTTGCAATGTCTTTTGTAGCTAAAATATAACAGAAACGCGGAAGCAGGTATTTGTTTTTTGCAAAAATAAAGTCAGATTGTATCTATTCTAAAGGCTGTACTTGTGAAAATTATGACTTAATCGCTTGCAAATTTTCCAAAACTTCTTCAACGTAACGTTACCAACGCATGGGACTCAATTTCACGAAATTCGCGTGGTTGCATGTATTTTATAGGCATTTCGCGCCAAAATAATTATTAGTAAATGTTACTTTTTCGTTTACAAATTTTCAAAAACGACTTTAATGCAGCGTATGGACCCGTTTACTGTGACGTCACGAAAGTTTCCAAACAAGAAAATGGCGTCTTCGTTGCTAAGACGGTTGCTATGTTAAACCAAAATTTGACGTTTGACGCTCATAACCTATAAGTTTGTTTGGTATTGAAATTGCTCAGAAACGCGTTATAAAGTTTTGTTCTGTTGTAAATAAATAGTAAACTGACTAAGTTTATCCAAGTATACGTCAGATTTGGGTCTTTTGGAAATTTAAGAACTTAAAGTTCAGCGTTCGCTATTAATGATTGAAGTTAGCTGCGAAAAAATTATATTTTTTTTCATCTGGGCCCTTTAAGAGCGTAAAATTTGAAAAAAAATTCTCATTACTAGTTTCGCGGTCAATTTTAAATAACATAGCAACCGTTACCAAGGCGGCAGTTAGTTTCTTGCTTGGAAACTTGGTCTACGTTATCACTAAACGGGTCCATTCTAACGCACAGAGCTCAATTTGACGAAACTCGAGTGGTTACATTCCCTATCCCTCCTCACTGAATGTTATGATTTCGACTTGCCAGACAGAGAAACTAGACATAGAGATATGTCTTGTCTAGTTCGAGTATTTCTCACTAGAGGCCACGTAGAGTGTCAATGTATAGTCTAGTGTTTAGGCCACATAGTAGCATGTATATTTTGTCTTTATTTTGTAGTTGTAGTAGTTTTGTGAGTAACATGTTGATTTTTCTTTAATATTAAACCTTATACATTATTTCATATTAACCTTTAATGTTAAACACGAAATTTTAACTAAGAACACTTGCGCCTCTAGTGATCAACGTTCAAACTAGACACTGATACTCTACGTGGCCTCAGTGGTGACTGCTAGTGAGAAATACTCGGACTAGACAAGACATATCTCTATCTCTAGTTTCTCTGTCTGGCCAGCCGAAATCAAAACAAACCAAATGAAGTTTTGTCTAGTTATATTTGGTCGTTGGTTACATTAATTTTATAGGAATTTAACCCTACTTTTTTCCAGAAAAAAAAATTTTTCGCGCCATATTTTTTGTGGAATTGAGTGTTTTGAATGGTTTTGCAAACCATCAAAATAAAATTCTGGAGAGTGGTAGGTATTCTAGACTTCAGGCCGTATATTTTTGTATTTCTTGAACTCAAACGTTAAATAAAATTTATGTAAGTATACGAACAAAAAAAAAAAACAAATTTTAATGTTATAGTGCTTATACTAGCATTTATTTTCCTTAAAATATATTAAGATTTATTTTTATATTGTTTCTTTTATGTTTAGCAGTATTTTGTATAATTTTTCAATAAGGTGCATTTATTAAATTTTATTTACATCTTAACTTCATTAGGTAAATTCAAACATCTTGTGATATTATTTTTTAGATAAAAGTGCATATATTACGTTAATAGGGTGCAAAATGTGTAAATTTTAATTTTAAACTTGTAGAATATATTTTATTTTTATGAATATGAAGTTGTCAGTTAGGATAAGTAGTGGAAGAGTTGAATCTGATATTTTCAAAGCATTGTGCTTTTTGGGCAGTGCTCAATCTCAAACTTAAATTCATTGAACACAAGTTTCTTTAGTGAGATTTTCACAGTGTTAAATATTTTAAAGACTGCACATACTTCAAAATGTTTCATATAAAATAAAATGCACAATGCGAAATTATACAAAAATTAATTAAAATTAGTGGAAAAAGTTTGTTTAAATATTAATTAGTTCGCAAATTACTAACGATTGAAGTCGATTAATAATTAGTATGACGTATCATGTCCTAAGTAATTTGATTGGTTGCCTCCAAATTCTGAACTTTAAAAAAAGGATATCTCGCTAAAATTCTGAGTTCATCCAGTTCTTCAAGATTTTTTTTATTGGTATAGATCTCAATTCCAGATATTTTGTAACTTGTAGTTTTCCGATATTAATACAGCATAAACAGGAACAAGCACTCCATTATAAAGTTTGTATTGTTGGTTACACAATAATATCAAAAAAATAATAATCAGGAAACACTTCTGTTGGTGTAGTAAAATATCACTATAGATAAAAAAATATCCAAATATTATATTTGAAATTGTGCAGTCTTTTTTGCTTTTTATTTTATGGAATGGTAATAAAGGCATATCAAGATTGTGATGTGAAATAGTTTGGAGGGATTATATTGGTAGAAATGAAAGAATGGTTTGTTTATGCTTGTGTTCACTGAGTTATTTTGTAATACATAGGTATGTGAATTATTTTTATTCTTCGATTGACATGGTATAATGTATGTGTATATATATGACTGATTCTGTGTATTATAATAATAAATATATCTATACTTTGTCCATAACTGCCACTGATACAGGTTATAATTATTTATTATAATGTACCATTCCTTGAAATAATTAAAGAACTTTTAAACTATACACAGATATAAATACATTGAATTCTTATTAAAATTTTGACAACAAAATCTTATTTTTATATACACAATGGGGCCTAGAAACTTCCTTTTTTTGAGGCGAGTAAAGTAAAAAAATCTGGTGTGGCCAACACAATACCTCCTGCCATTTACAGCCCGAGACACAAAAAAGATTAAGTTTTTTGGATTAGCGAATTTTAGTCTAATTTTGACAGTTTATTTCTTAAAATATAGTCTAATCTAATCCAAGAAACTACCTTTTTTTAAACCTCTCAACAGGATTAAATCCCAATTACAGAGTGGGTTCACATTCACACACATCCATGCCTTTGTGGGATTCGCAGAGCCCTGAGGGCACTCATGACATGAGGCGTTGCTCTAACCATTGAGCCACCGGAACTATAATAAAATGAAGATTAAATTTTAAATACCGGGATAGAATAGAATTCACTAATCCAAAAATAAGGATTAGCTTAAATATTTTGTGAATCGTTAATTTTTATTAATCTAAATACATACCTACATATTTATTTATGCTGGAAGCTGTATTGAATTCCTTTTCTATTGTTCTATTTACTTTTACCTTTTTAAAACGTTACTAATATTATTTTGAAATGATTAGTTCCTTGATAGTGACATTTATCTGTCAGTTACATACATTTGAATACATGTTTGAATAACTGCGTTTTGTTTGTTTAAAGCGTAGGATCTGGGATTTAAATTATAGATCATTTTATAAATTTATCCATAAAATATATAGAAAAAGTATTAATGCAAATCTATAGAAAATTTAATAATCTTTAATTATAATAACATTAATCTCGAAAAAATAACATTTAAAGGTATTTTTCGAAGAAAAACTATTTTGAGCTTCTTGTAAAGTGCCATTTCCGGTTTAGATTTTCACCAAAATCTAATGGGCTCTTTCCAATACAGAAAAAGTTCGAAATACAAGATTTTAAAATTTTCTGAATGATAGTATTTGAGTTAGAGTGGAGGATCCACACACACATACATCATCGTGAAAATGTTAAAATTGGATTCTAGGGACCTTAAAACGTGCTCATTTATCAAAATCTCGATATGCGATTTTTAGCACGATCCCTATACTTCCCTTACCAAGGGTAGCGGGAGGTAAAAAGTATTACTGATAGGCAAAATTTATTTTTGGATAATTATAAGTTTTAAATCATGCAGTTTTAAACACAATATCTTGAAGGTGGTGGCCACGGTTCTCTATGTTTTGATACAACCGATTTTTGAAGCTCCTCTCTACTTGTTCAACATTCGGGCTATTTCCTGTCGAATAAGATTCTTCAGCTGAAGCTGGGTTGTAGAGCGGTTTATAAAAATCTGCCTTTAGATATCCTTAAAAAAAAAACACACACATTGCGTTAGATCGGGCGAATGTCACCTCGAATCAAGATGAGCCGACAACTCTAAAGCCATGTGATTTTTTTATAGGCAAAGGTTCACAAACACCGCCGTACAACCCTGCTTCATCTAAAGAATCTTATTCGGCAGAAAATGGCCCGAATGTTGGAGACGTATAGAGAGGAGCTTTCAAAATCGGTTTGCTTAAAACTGCTTGATTTAAAACTTGAAATATGTTCTTTCATTATTCAAAAATAAATTTAGTCAATCCGCAATACTTTTAATTTTATTTTCATTCAAAAAAAAGTAAGTTTCTAGGTAGGCCCCACCGTGTGTTTAATTGCAATAAAAATATATTTACTGTCATACATTTTAGATTTTTCTTAAAAATGTAAGTATAGTACAGTTGAAGATATAAACGATGATATGCAAATATATTTTTGTTGTTATTAAACTTAGCAAAATTATTTTTAAACATTTTGGTTTTCCCTTTCTTTCAGACTTTATTTATTCACACATTCCATGTGATAAACAATCTCACATCTCGTGTGAAAAACATTATGACGTGATACATTTTTTATCGCATATCCATTTTACAAGGTGAAGTACATTCGTGACTACGTCATGTGTAGAAAAAAACTACAGAAGATACCGAGTTTCGGAAGTGAGCTTCCTCTAAGGTAGGATGTGGCACATCATTTTTTAATATTGTCTATTTATGTGATGGTATGTAAGACTATATGTGTTCAATATTTTGTCACAAAACATGTGATTACAATTGCGAAATTTTGCGAAATAATGTACGAATAAATATTTAGTGCAACGATAAATTAAACATTACAAATAAGTTGTTACGCATATAAAAGTAAATAGTATAATACAAATATAATTATGTAAATAAAGCGTTAATTAGTACAGTGAACAATATACAGATTCTTGTTTTAATACTTATACCTACTGAATTGGAAAATTCAAGTTGAAATCTTGTATTTTAAAACAAATAAGGCTGTTACCGACGAAAACTTTGCGATTGAACGCGGCATGAAAGAGGAACACAGTCATGTTAGGGTTGATTTACATTAACTACCAATGGCGGCGTTGCTGTTGCAAGCGAAAATGGTGGGCGGAAGACATACCGAACGACAGCTAATGTTGTTTTGTGATTACATGTGTCAAATATGAAGAGAAAATTTATTTCAATAGGCTACTTGAGTGGTACTAAAAATCTGATATCTATCACTAAATACCTAAAGTTAAGTTGAAAACGTATGTAAAAATATAAATTTTATTTAAAAAAATTGTTTTTTTAATAAATTAAGAAAGAAGATTTTCTTTGACGTCATTATTTTGAACTGGAGAAAGGGATGAATATTTAAGAATGTAACCTGCAGATGGCGAGCAAGTGCGAGTTTTAATTTGATTTTGACATCAGTTCATTTTTCTGTCACTATCTCTCTTCTTTATTATTTACAATTTGCGTGACTTCTGTTACTTTTATTACGTATTTCGATTTGTTAAGCAGGATTTTAACTTAGCTTATACTCGTACAAGATTAAAATGACAAACGAAAATAATAACCTCCAAACTATTATTCAAATGTCAAACAGATGAACTGTCATGTATAAATTACCCGCACATGCCGTTGCTATTGGACGTACCGATGTTATTGCTTTACGGCCATTCGTTGGTTCGGCGTAATTCTACGTCATACACGGCGGTAATTTAAATATTAAAATTTCATTAATTTTTTTCTGGCCAATTAATGAAAATTTTGCCAAAAGAAAAAATATGGGTAGCAAGATTTTATCGTCTCTTCAAAAATATTAAATAAAAAAATGACGCTCAAGTAGCCCATTATAATTTTTTTGAGAAATACTCCTGAATTTTAGAAATATAAACTTGGTATGTGTCTTTGAATAGTTCTAATTTTCCCGCTAGATGCCTCATGCTTAATTTGAGTTGCCAATAGGGATTTCCAAGTTTTTTTTTCAAATTTTTAATATGTTAATCTACATAAAAATATTAGACTCGTATTTTATATTTTCGCCGAAAAGTTTCTAATACGCCAGAAAAAAATAATATTAATTTCAATAAATGAAGCCCGAGAAAATCGTCGGCGCGTGTGACGTCATCTACATCGAGAACAAACTTTTCTAGAGCTGATAAGACAAATATTACAAACGCGCTGGGTATGTCTTTTCGTGTCACGTCAAAACCAACGCGAACAAGGCGGAGGCGATACGCGCCCTTAGCTTGCGCGTTCGAACAGCTATTAACCAATAGCATTTACCAATGCCTAGCACGTCACAAACATGGCTGATACTGAATTTTATGCGCTCGATTTAAATGTATTAAGTTTCATTTTGATATTACAGTAATAAAAATCAGAAACATAACGATTTTATATTCTTATTTTTTCAAAAGTCATAGACTTGGAAACCCCGCCGATACCGCCGTTAATATTTGAATAACTATTCCATCCTCAAATCATAGATTAGTCGGCTTGGTGAGCGGGCTAGCGCACATCTCGTAACTCGCAGTGACGTCACCCGAACCATGTTCCGTGCGTTCGATTCCCGTCGACCGAGAATGTGTGATTTGTCGTAAAAAAATAAATACAGCTACTTGTATTTATCACACTCGAATGCTATAAGCTGGCCACTTATACATCTTAAATAAATGTAGCAATGGCTGAAATTCAACCGGCAGTACGGCAATGGTAAAACACTGCGGCTCGGTGAGTCCGGTTGAAGGGTAAACGGCGTCAGCTGTATACAAGCCCTAAATAGATAGAAATCATAGATTAAATTGCGGGAAATGCATTTCATTTCGGCCAGTGAAGCTTTTTAATCAAAATAATTAGGGACGCAGGAAATTATGAAAGTCTGATTTTACATTTTAAATCCGTAGGTTCGGGTGTTCGAGTCACCATCATGTATATTAGATTCCAAATTAAGAAAATTGTCCTCGTATATACATTTTATTGACTAGTCCGAAAATTGTATATTTTCTAATCGACTGCAGGCAAAAAACAATAGGGAAAGGTATAAAGAAAACGCTTTTTTGTCCATCAAGGATACATTTATGTGTTTATTTTTAAAAATGTATAATCAGCCGACATTTATTTGATTCACAATTAGCTGTACACTAGTCTCAAAGTGTAAAATGTAATGAAAATACCTTTTTCAAAAACTTTGGTATAATACAGTATTATAACTATCTAAGCCTAAGCTAAGAAGCTAACACTCTAACAGAAAACAATTGCTTAATACAAGGCCACTCAGTGTTGCGAATATGTTTAACGGTAAGACCACCTGAGTGATACGTTCCAGAGCAAACTAGTTCTGAAATACTGTATTTTGTATATATGTAAACTAATAATAGACAAATAGGCCTAAAAGCTGACAATTGAGCAAAATAGACACATTTCAGATATGTTGGATGAGAAATTATCTTAAATATTAACACAGTAAACGAGGCGAGCAGCAAGACACGTAAAAGGGCGACACTACTTCTATACCTTTTCAATTTCAGAAAAATTGAAATAGTTAATAGTTACTTGTTTTTTGGTAATTAAAGATATCGACATTTGTATTTTTCTAAAATGCTTAAAATGTATTTACGTCGAAGCCATTTTGTAACTTATACACTAGTCACTATAAAGGGGGAGTTTAGTCATGTTGAAATGTAATGATTTTTTCACATTATTGCAATACTATACATGCAATATTACTATTAATGCAATAAAAGTAATAAAATGTAGTGTATTTTTTTGTATAAACTATATTAAATTTATCGTTAGTTCATCGCCCCCAATACGATGACGTATGCGGCATCTTTGGTTCGCTGTAGTTGTCCGCTACGAGCGCTAGTTTACAATGAAAAGATGAACGTATGTCTTCTATATTTGATAATGAAACGTCAAATTCAATGTCAAATCGTAAAAATCAAATTATTTGATTTTAAATACGTAAAAGTAAAATCTAGAAAATACGATAAACGCAGAAATTAAATTGTCAAGTGTCAAATGTAAACATAAACAGGTGGTCTTGTTTTGCTTCTGTCTCTTTCTATAAAGCACGTTTTGGGCACGTATGTCGAGACCTAATTCGCACATAGTTGATGTTATGTACGCCGTAATGGCGGGAAGAAAATATTGCAAATGTTTAAAAAAAAATCTCTGGTATTTTTTAAAAAAATATAAAATATAAAAGTAAAAACGCTTTAGATTTAACGATATTTCAACATATAAAAAAATCAAAAATTTGAAAACTCCCCCAATATTGGCATAGGTATTTCATATTTAAGTGAGAGATTATACGTATATTTTTTATTGAAATGTGTCGACCTTGTATGTATGTCACTGCTTGCTGGATGGAATATCAAAATTACAGAAATATAACACGACAGCAAAATATTAATTGAATAATTATAATGGAATAGTTTACATACACAATATTTTATACTTTTATAATCGCGGGACACATATTTGGTTTATATTCACCAGACTTTAGCTGTATTCACATTCATAGCTTAGCACACATAAGTAAAATTATATTTACAGTTTCATAAATTATACAGGTTTAGGAATTAATACTAAATAATCAACAATAAAATTGTAAAAGTATAACTTTGAAATACTAGTATGGCCGAATTGGTAACTAGTAATACTTGGTTAAAATTATTTGCATCAGATTCGAATCATAATATAAATAAAAAAATTAACAACCATAACAATTATTAATATTAGTTTAAATATTTACTTAAATTTGCTAGGTTATTACTTACTGGTTTTTCTATTTTTTAATTTTTATAATTCGAATTCACAAGGTATTATATTATAAAACCCGTATTACAGTATCAATTTATGTTATGCTTGTATACCGTATATTCAACATACTTTTTGCGTATAAGAACTGTACGTATATAAATAATATCCAAAATCGTGTATAAGACATGAAAAAAGATATACTTATTTTTGTAGAATGTAATACGACACACAAATCCTATATGAAGGGCAAGAATTTTCTTTGTTTCTTGGCACATTTTTTAAAATTTTTGTTATTTAGTCGAACTACACAAACAATATACATTTTAGTAAATTTCGAATCATTCGAACAATGGCAGTAATATTTACTTAATAGAGTAGTTCAAAAAAGTTATTTTTTTTACTAGTCATGAAATTTTCTGTACATGTTTATGTAATAGTTATTTTTGTAACAAGTGCTAGAAATCGTTGCACTCGTTTCGAAAACTTGCATTCGTTTCAGAATAACGCTTTCCCAAATAAATGCGCTTTTATTATAAAAGTGCGTTCGTAATACGGGTATATGTGTTACATACAATATTTTTTTCTATTTTGTCTTTTTTAAGACTATAAATTCACTGAAAACACATTGTTAAGAAGATCTATAAACGACTTGTTTTTGGCGCATTTCGTTTTCTAGATGTGGTATGACTGTTTTAAAAACTGACAGATGAATGAAATATAACCTCAAATTGCTGTCAGTCAACAACGAATGGGGGAATTTAGTCTTGTTGAAATGTAATGATTTTACATGTAATATTACTATAAATGCAATAAAAGTAATAAAATATAACGTATTTTTTTGAACAAACGATATTAAACTTATTGTTAGTTAAATCGCCCGCAATACGATGACGTATGCAGCATCTTTGGTGCGCCGTAGTTGCCCGCTACAATGAAAACATGAACGTATGTCTTCTATATTTGATACGGACCTTTTCAATTTAATGGCTATCTCTTTCTATCGCTGCAAATAGTAAGAAAATGGCGCGAACAACTGCCAGTTGGGCTGTCAAACGAAACGTCAAAAATATTGCAGTCATTAAAATACCTGTATTCTCAGTAAAAATTTGCATCGTTAGACATTTTAACTTCAATAAAAGCTTTTGTAACTTATTTCGATAAGATTTTTTAAAGTTATCTGAGATATTCTCACATTTTACGTCTAAATTTTTTAGAAACAAACGCCATAGATCTCAGTTGTTCTTACTACGCGCAGATCCCCATTGCGCATATCTTCTATCTCTTTAAATTGAAAAGGTCCATTGAAACGTCAAATTCAATGTCAAATCACAAAACGCAAATTATTTGATTTTAAATATTTAAATGTAAAATCTAGAAAATACAATAAACACAATAATTAAATTGTCAACAAAAATGTAAACATAAACAGGTGGCCCTATTTTGCTTCTGTTTCTTTCTATGAAGCACGTTTTGGGCACGTATTTCGAGACTTAATTCGTACATAGTTTGATGTTATGTACGTCATAATGGCGGGAAGAAAATATTGCTAAGGCTTAACATGTTTTCCGGTATTTTCTAAAATTTTACTAAATACAAAAGTAAAAACGCTTTAGATTTAAAGTTCGAAAACTCCTTCATTTTCATCAGTATTAAAATTGTTAACAAGAAGCGATACGAACATAAATGAGAAAAAACACCAAATAAAAAAATTAACAATTATAAATTTACCTCAATAAAAAAAGTATAAATACATGCTTCATATGGGCTGTTTTCGCACTCGTCCGCCATAAAACGGCTCGTTTTCCAATCTGGACCCGTACATTAAGATATTACCTTATGAACCTATTTTGCATACATGCACTATTTGGGCAGTATTTTTAAGCACTCATGACAATTGCTTTCATGACAACAAAACAAAAATCTTGAAAACACTTCCTACACGATCGTAGAAAAATTATTTATAATTGAATCCGGTTAGATTCAAAATCTGATCATTCTATTCCTTAAGGAAAATCTCGAGAACTACAATAGATACGAAATCGGTTAACATAAGACAAAAGTTGCCACAGTAGGGGATCATTATTTAAGAAAAAAAAAATGCATAGCATTGTTTATAAACCCTGTGAATTCATTTAGGAATGCATATTTAGTTGATTCGAACCTGATTAGAATAAAAACACAATTATAAACAAATATTTATTAAAAATAAAAACATATACTTAATAAATAAAATATCCCTAAAATAACTACCCCCCCCCCCCTAATACTTAACTACATCACAGACCTTTTACTCTTCCGTTGTTCCCATACAACAAGAATTCCTGCTCTCCTGTGGCCTGGTGCGTCGAAGGTCCACAGTATCATCGCAAATACACGCGTCCTTCTCTGCAGACTTCTCCATGCGCAGCCAGTGTTGAACAGCCATGGTGAAGGCTTCCTGAACGTTGCTGGCGTTCCGCGCGGAGGTCTCAATGCAACACGCGATGGAGTTCTCGTTGCACCAGGTCTCCATTTCTAGTTGGGACACTTCGCGGTTGCTCACGGGCACATCAGACTAAAGAAAGAAATTGGAAATCAAATACAGTAATAACAAACTTGAATTCAATACTATTAATTTCATTATATTACAAAACGTAATAATATTAACAATTAAATATCAATTAATAAACTTTTATCTGTCAAACAATACGACTTTTTGAATTGTATGTTTTGTCTTGCATGGCACTCTGTAAATAGCTTAAAGACGAATATTATTTACGTTTATCTCAGAACAAGAACCTATTATATCAATAAATTTAGGCAGTATACTATTATTCACGAAAGATGACTATTCAAGGTTATTCTTTCGAAGAAAGAATACACATCATTTTACCGCAGTAGCTTAGCAACATTTTGTATTAGAAAGAGAAAGATTATTTGACCTATGTCTATTTAATTTATGTGGTGTGACAGATATACGTAAATAATGGCATTATTTTCTAACACTCTATAAATAATAATGACGTAAGTCGTAGAATTACAGATACCTAATTATATACTACACTACCCTCCGTGCTAATATTTACCCAGTGGCGTTGCCGTTTAAATCAAATTACTATTCCTTGGTTTGTAAGTTTAGTGGTTAAGTCTATGTTTTTGTAGTTTGCAAAAGCATAAGTGAAAAACATAAATCTTTCAGAAAGACATTATTTAGAAAGAAACACAATTTTCAAATAAATTACAATCTTATTTTTCTGTTAAAATGTGTTCATATATATTTCATGTTGCACGCCTATGCATATAAAATGCATTGAAGTTATCTGCAAGTAATATATCAGACGGCTCACAAATGACCTTGAATAGTCATCTTTCGTGAATAATAGTTTACTTGTATTCTCAGTGAAAATTTGCATCGTTAGATATTTTAACTTCAATAAAAGCTTTTGTAACTTATTTCGATAAGATTTTTTAAAGTTATTTGAGATATTCTCACATTTGACGTCTAAATTTTTTAGAAACAAACGCCATAGATCTCAGTTGTTCTTGCTATGCGCAGATCCCCATTGCGCATAAACACAAGTTTCTTTGTTCATAGCCTACTCCAAGTTAAGATTTTTTTAACACACTACCATGTACAGAGTATAAATCGAAAAGTGGAACATAGACGTTTAACATGGAAAATCAGTTTTTCTTTGCGCAAATGTTACCTAATTGTTTTATGCAAAAATACTTCAAATAAAAGTTACAGAGATTTAAATTCTGTATCTAAATCAGGTGAAACGATTATTTTGCCTACGTAAAAATTAATTATAAAGTTTCAATTTTTATGAGCTTTTAGTCTAGGCAGCCATGGATATATGACAATTGAGATCTATGACGTTCGTTTCTAAAAAAAATTTGACTAAAATGTGAGAAAAATATTTGACAACTTTAAAAAACTTCTCGGAAAAAGTTACAAAAGCTTTTATTGAAGATAAAATGTCTAACGATGCAAATTTTCACCGAGAATACAGGTATTTAAATGACTGCAATATTTTTGACGTTTCGTTTGACAGCCCAACTGGCAGTTGTTTGAGCCATTTTCTTACTATTTGCAGCGATAGAAAGAGATAACCGTTAAATTGAAAAGGTCTATTTATCGGCTATTTCTTTCTATCGGTGCAAATAGTAAGAAAATGGCGCCAACAACAGCCAGTTGAGCTGTCAAACGAAACGTCAAAAATATTGCAGTCATTAAAATACCCGAATTCTCGGTGAAAATTTGCATCATTGAATGTTTTAGCTTCAATAAAAGCTTTTGTAACTTATTTCGATAAGTTTTTTAAAAGTTGTTTGATATTTTTCTCACATTTTGCGCCTATGTTTTTAAAAACAAACGCCATGGATCTTATTTGTTCTTACTATGCGCAGATCCCCATTGCGCATATCTTCTATCTCTTTAAATTGAAAAGGTCTATTAGAAGTAAAACAATTTACTATTTAGTTCTAATGGGTAATAAGCCGTGAAATTAATAAAATTCAAATAATAATGAATATAAAACAAAGAATGGTAATTCTAAATAAATAATCAAATTTAATTTATCGTCATTCTACATTTTAAATGTTAAATCAATAGTATTTTAAATAAAATATAAGCTCTTAATTGCTTGATCAAGGTAGTAACAATAGTTAATCATAATCACAAGACGTAATTAGATAAAAAACAAATAAATTAGGTGTACGATATGCAGACAATGTTTTGAATTGATAACGATGAATTTCATTGACGAATGTAGTAACTGATTTTATTTTCGCTATGAAACTTAATTATGCAAATTGTGTTTTGAATTAATAACGACTACCTCAATGCCAAATATTATCGACTTTTATATAATCCAAATAAGTACTAGATACGAGAACAATACTAAGTAAATAATTATAAAAATACGCGTTGTGTACGACAAAAATAATAGAAATATGAGACGCATTTAAGTATTAGACAGTATGGTCTTAACTTACCTTGTTTCCAACGACTATAAAAGGAAATTTCGCGTCTTCTTTTATATCTGCGTAGTATAAAAACTCATTTTTCCACGAAGATAAATTCCGAAAACTAGTTCTGTCGTCTATGGCGTACGTTAATAAACAAATATCGCTCCCTCGGTAAAAGGGCGTTCTAAGAGTTTTAAACCTTTCTTGACCGGCTGTGTCCCAAATCTAAAACAATTAAACTATAAAATGAATAATAAAATTGTTATTGCAATTACCTGTAGTGTGTAGGTGTCTCCATCGATTTCAACGTCTTTGTTTAGAAATTCAACTCCAATAGTATGAAAAGAATATTCGTCGAAATGGTTCGAAACGAATCTGTTCATAAGACAGCTTTTCCCAACGCCCCCATCTCCAAGAATAACAACTTTCAGCAAGGTATTTTTATTTTTTGGACGTGTAGGACCTTTCCCAGACATATCTGATTCACAAATGTGCGAACATCTGTCAACAACACTGGTTTTATACAATTTAGCCGCGGGGATTTACTTAATGAATCAAAATTGAGAGGATACACTCTCACCTATTTGATCAACATTAAACTCTTAAATTAGCGAAGAAACCTCAGTCACATTGTGTTATTGCAATAATAAATTGACATCACGAGCAGATAACAAATTATTGTAACCACATTCTCTGCTAGAGCTATAAATGACAGTTCTTGATGTTCAGAAGGTAAATTTGGAATGCGGAAATCGAACTACCTACTCAGTAATGTGAATTAAATAAAGTAGATTAAATGAACGTATGTCGAGAATAGAATATCGTAAGGTGAGTCAAATCGTCGTGTTTAAAAAAGAGCGGTAAAGTCAATTGTGGTTCGCTGATCTTGTAATAGATGGCGCAAGGACAGCCGTTATTAAAAATGTCTATTGCTATTGTTTTTAGGTGCTCTTACTTATCTGACGTTTTTTGTTTTTTTGTTTGGTGAAATGTTGTATCGTGAAATTTTACGTAATGTAAGGTTATTTAAAAGTGTTTAATACTGTTGTTATAACTTAAAGTGCATTCCTAATGTTGGTTAATGTCATATAGGTGATTTAATAAATAAAAATCTGCGACTGAACCTAAACCGGAATATGTCTAGTTTTACCTGTACGGTGGTGTCAATAAACTTTAGTAGAAGGTGTGCCGTGCATAAAGTCGTGCCGTGAAAGTGAAAATTGTTATTACCTAACATTAGCGTATGGTTTCCTAATCGTTTTCTAAACATTTGCTTAAAAAGTATCAAATTAAAAACGAACTCAGTGATGTATGCTAATGGATCAAGATAAAGTCGGTATGTATTACGCTACATATTTTTCATTATAAAAATCAACATAGCGAGTAGATTCTATAGTAAAAACTCGAAAGTATTTAGTTTTCGGCCCAAGGTAAGCATAAGTGTACAGTCATAAAACTAAACCACCTCTCTATACCCCCACACATCATACATGCCTATTCTGGCGTTGTTGCCAAACTTATTTACACATTTACGCGCTGTGCACACGATACATTTTGTTTATTCGCTGTCCGTAGTAAACAACGAACGCTTGTCATTTATCATTTGTTATTATAATAATATAAAACAAACATTTGGCAAACAAAACAAACAAATTAACATCTTCGTTTGTTTTGTTTTGACCAAATGTTTATTTACAAGTTAAGTGACAATCTCGACCATAATATGAAAAACCCGAAAACTATTTAAAAAGTATTCCCCATCCACGTGGCAACACCGCTTCGAGTGACAGGTACTTGTGCGTTGAGTGTACCGTACATGACTTGAAGGTCGTTTACTGGTTGGTCACGTGACATTAGTCAACACATGTTAGCAGAAGCACGCACACCAATAACTACGGTGTCTGCTGTGAGAGTGAGTGAAACAGATTGATGTCAAAATAAGATTTGGCTTCTCTGGCAGACTGCCGACAAAGAGAATACACGTATTCTAGCCGGCCAGCCAAGTCACTGGCATCGGAGTGCAGCTAACCTGTGCAACAATCAGGTTGATGTCTGCCGAACAGGTAGTAGTGGTTACATGGGCGCACAGTTTCGCCCGTGGGAAGTCCACTAACCAAAACGGCAAAGAAATTTTTTATGGACAAATAAGGAAAGTTATTTTCTCTTCGCCATACATCTCTAAGGCGATTTTTTCAAAGATTAATTTGATAAATTGTTATCAGCCGAAAGACAAATAAAATTAGTAAACAAACGTGAACTTAATTATAGTTTTTTAAATGGGAACAATTTGAAATTTAAACAACATATTTCGAAACATTTTTATCTATATCTATACAACCGAACAGTCCTTTTTAGTTTAACAACTATTTCTTTCTAACTTTGCAGATAGTAAGTAAAATGGCGCCTGCAACTGTTAACTGGGCTGTCAAACGTAACGTCAAAAATATTGCAGTCACTAAAATATCTGTATTCTCGGTGAAAATTTGCATCGTTATACATTTTAGTTTCAATAAAAGCTTTTATAACTTCCTTTGAGAAGTATTTTAAAGGTGTAAAAGACTTTCCTCACATTTTACGTCTAATTTTTTAGAAACAAACGTCATGGATGTCATGACAAGCGCATCGCATAACCATAACTATGCGCAATCATTAATCGTTTTGGGCGGAGTTTAGAACAGGGTCCAGCTTTAAAACTGCTTTTTTTATTGGACTCTATTCTTTTATTTAAAATATCATATAGAAACATGAAATTAGAGCTCGGAAACATGTTTTAATTTGATTAGTTTTTAGGTTGTATTCATGAGAAATGTGACTTTTTCGCTTGCAATTTTATAAAAAAGTACTAACAATAACTATAACCTACCGCTTAGAACTCAATTTGACGAAACTCGGGTGGTTACATTCTTTTTATATGAATTTAACAGTATTTTTTTTTCAATAAAAATAATAAAATCACTATAAATATTGCTTTCCGCGATTAAATTTTGGTTTATTTTATTGAATAAGGCTAATATACCGATATTTAAACGTATTTTGAATTTGGATCCTATTCTATACTTTAGCCATCCTTTTTAGTTTATTTTAGAGAAAAACACTTCAAATAACAGTTATAGAAAAATTAATTGTACTTACGTAACTTTGTTTTGAAGTATTTTTCTCTAAAATAAACCATAAACGATTGACAGAGTTAAAACACTGCTAGTCATCTAATCACCATTCATGCTACCACACCCTATCTTTTTAATTTGAAAAGGTCTATTATGGAATGTTTTCTGATAAATTTGAATAATTTCATTGTCTAGTCTAGACGAAAAAATATTCAACGGAATCAATACATAAATTTGATGACCCTAAATTTTGTTTTATCATACAATTCAATCATTATTATAATTACCGTAGCAACGTAAAATAATTAAAACGTTAGAATTTCCGTATATTTTTACTGCATAATATTTTAATCTAGATGTATAGATAATTTGCAAATTGATAAAATCATTCTTTCTCCGCGAAAGTTGCGCACCCAAGTGAAAATTCCTTTCTCCGCCCATGGTTGACGTGAGAGTACGAACACGAACATGGCTCTCTGTTCGCAGCCAGCTCAGACAAAAGCCTGTCGCACGGGCTGTCAAACGTATCTCGCATTTTAACCAAACATTCGCGAAATTTAAACAAATGAACTAGTACATCTTATGTTTTCTCATCCGAAGTGTTGTTCTGTGTAGAATGTGGCGATGTTTATTGAATTTATCGTAAAATTTCTATCGATATGTGAACACCTTCTCAAACTGTCACGTGTAACCACCGGTGGTATAACAGTGTAATGCAGTGCAGTGCATAGGTGACTTGGATCCGGACGACTGCATATTTTGGAGATGTAAGTGAAGTTATAATTTTGTGGTTATGTTTTGTGCACCTGTTGGTGACCTTGAATAAGATATAAGCGCTCTTTGTATGATGCTTCCTTGTTTTGAATTTCTAAACGGTATTTTGATAAATATGATACTTTTTGAGGTTATACATATCTTTTATCACATATTGTGGTTAAACAAAAGAAGGTGACAGATAAATCTTAATTCAGATAACTTGATTTTGCAATAAGAAGTGAAAAAGCAGACAAAATTATTGTTTTTTGCAAAGGTGACTCGATTACACAGCAAAAAATTATTTCTGTAACAAAATTGTTGTTTTTTTCAAAGGTGACTTAGATTTCTAATATAATAAAAGTATCAAAATTGATCGTTCTGCTATATTAGTCACAGATTTTGCGTCAATTATTTATCCTTGTACATCTTTCAATTAATTTACATTCATAAACTTTCATATATGACCTTTTAATACCAAGTTGTAATTTAACGTTCTTGTAGAAAATTATTTAATTTACCATTTTCCGTGTTAATTATTATGTAGGAAGAAAAAAATAAGTAACAAGTAAAAGCGGAATTCTTTGCATAACACAGGTGCATGTAAGCCTTATATGTAGTGGAAAATTTAATAACTTAACTACTATTATTTATAAGATATAACAGATAAAAAGCAAAAAAGAAATAATTTATTGCGAGTAATACTAGAGTGGAAACAATTTTAATATTTTTATGAAAGTTTCATACCACAACTATTCATTTTTACTCTATATATTATGTTATCATTATTATAATATTTGTTGATACTTTTCCATTGAAAATTCATTTATTTTATTTTTAAGTACAATAATACCTATAATATTTTTCATTATCCTATCCAGATAGTAACTGTATTCACTTGTATATCATCACTAGCGAATGAAAGTTGACGTTTAGATTATTTAATAGATGTGGTTTCTTTTGAAAACATTTTCCTATATTTCATTTGAAAGGAAACTGACCCTATTGTACTCAATACCAGGAGGCATTTAAAATGACTTTTGCAACAGGATTCAGGGATGTATTTAAAAAATTTAATACCGCAAATTCTAGTTCGTTTGTCTCAGGAGTAAGCAACCAACCCTCAAGTCGGAATTACTGTTAGAGGAAATTAAAAATAATCCTATTTCATAGAATTGCCAAACTAGATAGTTTAAACATCAAAATATTTTGTTATAATCAACATAAACGAAAAATGTTTAAAATATTTTAAACGCACCCCTGTTTTGATATTTATTTACCCTAGTCGGCCATCTATTTTCAGCCAGACATAGTAATGTATTTCTGTGCTTTCTTAGTCCAGTATTTAAATGGGTTCATGCAAAAATTTCGTACCTGAATATTTTGTACAATTCTATTCTTCTCTGGGGTTTCAAAAGAAATCACATCTATAATAGTTATTTATGATATGTTTTAAAAGTGACATTTTATTTTGTGAGAAGGAAGTTTGTTACACGGCGCGAAGCGGAGTGATACAAAACTTCGAACAAAATAAAGTCACTTTTAACATGTATATCATACACTATTTTTTCTACAAACACTATTTTTTAATTTAAATTTGTATTACTAATAATTTTTTGACATTCACTTTTAACACTAGTGTCAAAAGTAACAATGATCTGTCACTTTTAACACGGGTGTCATAAAATGACATTTTTAACGCTAAAAACAAACATTAAAAAGCCCACTTTTAATAGATTTGTAGAAAAAATAATTTAAACGTTAACTTTCATTCGCTAGTCATACCATAACGTTTAATTTAATAAATGAAGTCAAATGAAGTTATTCAATATATTTTTAAACTTTTTACATAATGTAAAGGTATTCCAAAAGTTTGCACGTTATATACTAAATTTCAAAAATATTTATGAATTTAAATACGCTACAAAAAAGCGATAGAACAGTATGAAAGAAACTTAAATTACACAAAAAAATGTTTTTAATATTTTGTTCACAATAGTTCATATTACTTATTATAACAGCTTGCATTCGTTGGTCGTTGTATCATCGCATTAAGTAAATTATCGATGATAGATTTTCATGGATCCGTTATATTTTTAAATAATTGCTCAGAATTATTAATTTTTTGTTAATAATTTTCAAAAGATCCTTATTTGGATCCAAGAGTTTTTATTATATTTATATTCTGGGTTGGCCTGATTTAAATAATTTGATTTAAATCACTGTTTAAATCATAAATTAATCAACTGATTTAAAAAAAATCATTGATTTAAATCAAATTTTATAAAATAATACATTTTTTGTCGAATAACAAATTGTTTTTAAATTATTTAGATACCTACAGAGTTAACAAAAAGAAAATTCTACTATGGTAATATTATATAAAAATATATACATATATACCGGGTATCTATATTTTTTATGGACCATAATAAATACAATGGTAAAATTTTCATATATTTGTAAATTCTGCCCTATTCATTTTAGAACTAAAGTGTAAATACAAAAAATGTTCAGAATTAAATACTGCATCAAATGAGCTAAAATTTATAGATATATAAGGTTCATGTCATGAGATAAACGTAAAATAAAATATCCCTTTTAAGCTTTTTATAGAGTGCCATGCGAGACATCTTTTGACCTGTTTTATTGAGGTAGGCATGGTTTAAGTTTAAAGTTTAAACAGGCACGCGTGGACGCGTATATACTATGTATAAGCAAAAATTCAAATGCATTCCTTGGGGTTCGTTTTATTACAGATTTTGTTTATGAAATAAATTATTTATATTGCTTTTAAAACAGTTAAAAAGTGCAATAACACCAACATGTCTTTAAAAATAAAAAAAAACATGATTTATTTGATCTTTTTTTAAAAATCAATGATTTTTGATTTTTTTAAATAAATCATGATTTTTGCCAACCCTGTTTATATAGATCATATTAATCATGTGCATAAAATACAATTAAGTTGTTCTAAATATGGTAAATATTTAAATATGTACCTAGTTTCTTTCACACTTTCACAACGTTTTGAATTATAATTTATTATTTATTTTACTATTCTCGATGTGTGGAAAAATGTGACCACTGGAATTTATGATGCAACGCGTTAAATATCAAGGAAACATTATTTTATATTTTAATTATAGATATGCGATTGCACCATTCTCCATAGATCAGCAGATTCTGTATTCCAATTTAGGCGTCAATCATATACAAATTTATTTACATATTCTTGCACATTGTTTCACAATTGTGTATAATTTGAAATTTGAATTCCAAGAAATAAAATTTGCATTTTGATGGTCTATTTTATAGTAAAATTCGCGCCTTTTACGAAATTAGAATGAAATATGTAAACATTTAAATGGATGATATTTAATAATATTTATTGATTATGATTTTAATTGCATTAATATATAGCAAAACTGTCTAAAAACGGATAGCTAGTTGTTTATTATTAGGTAAAGGTCTTGTGATAAAAATCCGCTCCAAACAATAATGGGGTCATATCGCATTTGCAATTAATTTTTTTTTTCGGAAAGTACATTTAAAACTACTTACGAAAATATATATTTTATGTCACATAAGTTTCAAATTTACAGAAATAATTTTTTTAAGTTGTATAAAATATCAAATGACGTCATAATTTTGCGACCGTAGTGTCGCCTACCGAGTAAGGAACTACATTTGACATTTATGTCATCATGTAAGCAAGAGTAGTCTTCAAAACTTTTGGAGTATTTATTGCCTTATATACCATCATCACTTTACATCTTGAGCCATAGGAATATGAACAAAAATTTTATTTTTACTTCTCAATGACTTGTTCTCGCAGGGCGGCATAGAACCATATTATACAACCATTGTAATATCTAAATCAAACATAATAGTTATTTATGTAACAAGTGTGTAAAGTAGTACTTTTTTGGTTGAGTGCGATGTATTATGCATGAGGCGCAGCCGAATGCGGAAATTGTAACACGAGACGAAAAATACTATTGTACACACGTGTTGCATACAACATTTTTCCTACAACCGAAATGGTATTGATGTTTCTCATAAAACTGAGTGTACAGGCATCCAGCAGCTTCAAATACTGTTAGTACTTTTTCTCATAACACTGTACAAAATGTAACTTAAACACTTGGAAGAATCTCAGACAGACGATGATTAGTCTTTTATAATGTACAAATTGTACATTTAATATTAATATTAAAAATTAGGTTAGATTAGAATACACGTCAAAAAATGGTAATGTTCTTAAAAATTAGGTTAGTGCTCAATTTGTTAAAAAAAAAATAGATTTGTTTCATTTACAGTGTATATTCATATTTCTTAATAAATTTTATTACTTTCATTATTATTTACTACCTAATTATATACTTGACAGGTAAATTAACCGAATTTTAATGTTGCCTAGCAACGCTTATTTACTTTTCACGCACTAGTGCTTGAAAAGTGACACTTTGCACACTATAATGAACGGTTGTAGGAAAATTGTATTTATTTATAATTTTTATTTAGCATATTTCGTTATTTGTACTTATTTTTTTAAAAAAAACTTGTTGCTAGAATATTGACGTTTCTTTCAAAATGTTGGTTATATAATGTTATGTTAGAAAAGTGACAGATCTGATTCACGTTAGAAAATAGTGATGGGAAGGTAGATGCAGTTTGAAATTGTTGTTTGATTGGATAATATCGGGATATTCTCCAATCAAAAAACAAGATCAAACTGCAACTATCTTCCCATCACTATTTTCTTACATGAAACGAAGTATAGTATGTGTGTGCCTCACTAACGTGTATTTGTGTACAAAATTATGACGTCAGAAAATCAGACTCAGAATCTTTATAAAGAAAATCATGAATGAAAAGTATTAGTTATTTATTATATGAGTGTGGAATGTATCATATTAGTCACGAAAGAAAAGTTTAGCCACTCGCCCTTCGGGCTACGTCGCTAATTTTCTTTAGTGACGAATATACATTCCACACGAGTGTAATACAAAATTTTATACAACACTTTTTTAAAAATCTTAAATCATTTTTATGTTTTCATTCATCGTTTAACACTGACAAGTCAATGGACCTTTTCAATTTAACGGCTATCTCCTTTTATCGCTGCAAATAGTAAGAAAATGGCGCGAACAACTGCCAGTTGGGCTGTCAAACGAAACGTCAGAAATATTGCAGTCATTAAAATACCTGTATTCTCAGTGAAAATTTGCATCGTTAGACATTTTAACTTCAATAAAAGCTTTTGTAACTTATTTCGATAAGATTTTTTAAAGTTATCTGAGATATTCTCACATTTTACGTCTAAATTTTTTAGAAACATACGCCATAGATCTCAGTTGTTCTTACTATGCGCAGATCCCCATTACGCATATCTTCTATCTCTTTAAATTGAAAAGGTCCTTTAATATAGTATTTTAAATTACAAAGTAGCCACTGAATGGTTGTTAAGGTTTTATTGAAAAAAAAATTGCTGTAATAATTATTGTCTGTCATTGGGAATTATTTGGAAAAAAAAAAATTAAAATGGGTGAAAATGAGGATCTTCCTTTAAAATGTATTCGATTAGAAGCACAAGTAGCTTCTTTGAATTTAATTCCGAAGCAAGTAACCACTAACTCGTTTCTCGTTTTCGTTTCATTAGCCGTACATGACAGCTGTTATTGTAAAGATAAGTATCCTATTTTAGCATAAATGTTAATATTCATTTAAATAAGTTTCATAATGTTAAATTATTTCAATAATAAAATAATTTTGTAAAATTGTTTTTTATTTATATTAAAAAAAAAGACACTAAAATCAGTAATAATTCCTCCGTGACTTCTAAAATACACTCTCTCACGGAGTGACTAATGTTGTGCATTAGTTATTTCAAATAACCATAGTAACAAGTATATTATGAGTCGGATAAAATAATATTAAATATTTTTGATGCATATATGCATAATATTAGGTAAATTTTTCATTTATGAACATTTTTTTCTTTTTGATATGACCCCATTAAAATATTGAATTTCGGAAGGATACAATGGCCTTATTAGAACAAAATCACTACAAACGCTGCCGCTATTTATAATTTTATATTAATCAACAAAAATAGATGTGGTTTTGTCAGTTTTTTTTTACAGATTGACTTCAGTTTTGACCATAATGCGCCCATAATTGTCAAAAAATGTTATGAGATTTAAACTTAAAAACATTCTATGATCTAAGTCCGGTTCTTCAATAATTTCTCGAAAAATTGTTAGGAGCTTCAAGCAAAGTGCTACTTGCGGTTCAGAATTTAGGGGCCATAAAAATGTGTTTCAAATTTAAGTGGACCTCCTGAACAAGAAATAGTATAGGTAGTGCTCTTCTATTTTTTGACGCAATAACACCCTGCCTATAATTTTTATTCAGAGAGTACACATTTTCCTGTTATTAGACTGAAACCTTAAACGTTATCTGTACATTTCCTTTTGTTGTAATTGTCAGAAATGCATTGTCGTAATTTTCCAGTAGTTCTATTTTAATTTTAAATTAATTTTCTGTCGTCTTCATGTCTACAGAGATAAATAATTTGCAAACAATGTGCACTAGAAATATAAAACAGAAAAACCTATGCCTCTGCGGTTTCGGGAATCCCAAGTAATTTTCAAACAACAGTTCTTGGTTTGCCTTCTAAATATAATCATACACTTACATAACATCAAAGATGAAACCATTTTCACTTCTCTATCATTATAACAATAATACGTGTTAAACATGATATTTAAAATAATTACTTAATTGTTTTAGTTTTGTATTTACCACTTTATAAAAATCGTAACAGCAGAAGAAATATTAGAAATCCAATTAGAACCTAATTGGATTTATTTTAAAATATTTAAAAAAATATCATCACGGATCACGGCATATTACCCCATTACCAATTGCTGGGTGTACCAATCTGCTTTGTATGCAGATATCGGTAATAATGATGACATATTCGTACCGGTTGGGTGTTTATTAGGCGTCACCTCACTGGCACTCGTTGCTGGCGTGGAGAGTGTACCACTGGGGTTACTTTTGCACAATTTAAAATTCGAAGCAATTTTTGACGTCGGTCGGAATCGGACATGAGTCCCCAGATTCGTGGCCAAAGAGCAGACACTCCGGTTCGTAGCCATGAAACCCCATATATTTATAAACAATCGGGTCCTCCACCCAAGAAACAAATTTATATTAATAGACTTTAAAACTGTAAAAAAAGTTATTACACTATTATTCACGAAAGATGACTATTCAGGGTTATTTGTTCGAAGAAAGAATACACATCACTTTATAGCAGTAGCTTAGCAACATTTTGTATTAGAAAGAGAAAGATTATTTGACCTATGTCTATTTAATTTATGTGGTGTGGCACACACTATTAATAATAATAACATATGTCGTAGAATTATAGATACCTAATTATCTACTACACTGCCCTCTGTGCTAATATTTACCCAGTGGCGTAGACGTTTAAATCAAATTATTATTTCTTGGTTTATAAGTTAAGTCTATGTTTTTGTATTCTGCAAAAACATAAGTGAAGAACATAAATCTTTCAGAAAAGCAGTATTTAGAAAGAAACATAATTTTCAAATGAATTATTCTTATTTTTTCAGTTAAAATGTGTCCATAAATATTTCATGTTGTACGCCTATGCAAACGAAATACAATGAAATTATCTGCAAATAATATTATGCCAAATAAAGTAGAAACCACATGCGTTTGTATGAAAATGGAATGTATGTTGAATGATAGAGGCTGCCAGTGGTATTCAAAACTTGGACTACAACATATTTTGACGTTTCGCCAGTTTAGGTTGGGTTAGGTACGATTTTATTTGATAGCCAAGGCCAAGTATTTGTTAAATGTTAATGAAGAAGATGATTTATTAATAATATCGGGAATGTTGTTTTTACTATTGTTAATTTGTATAACGAAGAAAGAAATAAACGCAAACGTAAAAAATTTGATGTGGACACTACACGATTTCCTTGTACGCAAGACCAACATGAAATATAGACCCAATTATAAAATTTCACGTATTGGACGTAATTTGACATTAACATTCATTTTTTTATTTTTTTTGTACCTTTTTATCCTAATCCATAGCAAGCTTTATTACAAAAAACTAAAAAGTATATAATTTTTAAGTTTACATACCTCGCTTATACAAAGGGCTAATTTAATAATATTGGATGTGCTAGACGCAGAATTTAATTCTCTAAGGGCCGGTCCATCTCCGGATAAAGTTCAGGATAACTATCCGTCAGATAAATGATAAAATATCACATCGAAATAAAAGCATAAATGAAGTAAATTATATTGAATGTCATTTTTTGATGCGATATTGTTCATTATCCGACAGATAAGTTATCTAGCACTTTATCCGAAGATGGAAATACCGGCCCTAAAACTATTATTTCAAGCATTTATTTCACAAATCAAAATAAAACCATTTTATTCAAGAAAAACTTTTAACGTCTTCAGGTAATATATCACTTCCGGTTAGCCTATTTTATCCAAAATCTACTATGTTATTCCCATTGACATAAAAGTCATATACCAAATTTGAAAAGTTTTGGGTTACATTTTAAAATAGTTTTTCATTAAAATCTGTTATAGGCTTCAAGTAAAGTTCTACTTCTGGATATTATGTAATGACCAAAAAGGGAGGTGCACAACTAGATGTTATAGTAATCCTAAATACAAAATTTCAATTTTCTACGTCTTACCATTTTTGAGTTATGCGAGATAAGTACGTACCTACAGTCACGACGAAATTGTCAAAATGGATTCAGGGATGGTCAAAATGGATATTTCCGTTGAAATCTGAAAACCGAAATTTTTCGCGATTACAATACTTCCTTTACTATGTACAAGGAAGTAAAAACGTAGATAGTCTATCTGTTAGGCCTTTAAACAGATTAAAATTTGTCAAGGGACAGTATCATTGTTACTGTTTAGTGCTCATTAATAAAATATCGATTTATTTCCGGGTCTCTATTTTCAAAATTCACATTAAATACTTACAGACTCACGCCACAAACAAAACAGACAGCTGACGGATGAAGCAAAGTTATACAGTCATGTTTAATAGTGCTCTCTTGTGATTGATCGAATTTCAAATTTACATTTGGAAATATAAAATACATATAATTATATTCCAAATTTAAATTTCTAAATTTGTAAATCGTTCATAAACCACCGTATGCGTTTTAAGAATATTTATATTTTAAAATTTAAATTAAATTGTAAATTCGCAAATTAAATTCATCATAAACCAGCCCTTATTAGAGAAGAGTCTAGTCTACGCAAATGAGGAGGACCCGAAGATACATTATTATTAATGAGAATTGCGCACCCTCTTCGCAAATTTTCTGGTTACGCCACTGACTATTAGAATGAATTTTCTTTCTTCTTTTTCTTTATTGCCTCCTTTGTGCATTGTGATCCTCAAGTGGCGGAAGTCTATGTTAGTCACATTAGTAGAAATGTTTTTTTTTGTGGCGAATAAAGTACTGTTATGTCTGACTTGTCCGAAAATCGTAATATATTTATTTATAGCTCACACTTATCATTAATGTTACAAAAAATCATCCAACTGCTATGTTTTATATATAGAGGCACATGTAAGGTCGCTAAATCACAGCCTATAATCTATCAAATACTCTATTACAGAAAGGTGATCGATTTATACGATTTTTGTAACGATTAAAAAAAATCTGATGTGGCCAGCACATTACCTTCCGTCAGTTATATGAGGTATTTACGAAAATTCTACCGGTGAAATGTTACCGGTAAACAACTTTTTATCAGGTTATAGCTACCGGAATCGATATTTTAAGAACGCAAGTGGTAAACAGGGTAGATCCATAACCTATGAAAAAATTTGAAAATTTGAAACAGGTTAGAAATTTGACGTAGTTAACAAACTGAGCAGAGTCCTATTTTGAACACTTTTAACGGGCGTGCTTCGCTTTGCATCACTACCTTTTTTGAGATTAGATCCTTGAACAATTTTCGAACACGGTAACCTTTTATCACTCGTGTTTTCGAACACAGTCGGTAGATGCGGTATCTACCGGTAGAATTTTCGTAAATGCGTATGTATTTTCTATAAAATCCATACAGAAAGTTCCTTGCAAAAGATTCTAAATTTCTTGTATGTACATTACCTTTCGACAGTTGTATGTATTTTATACAAATTCCATACAGAAAGTTTCGAGCAAAAAGATCCTATATTTCGAGTAAAATTATAACATAAATATACTACGAATATGTCAATTGCACTTGACACTGACATCTCTCAATCAGAATTTTCTTAATATAGTAGCTGTTTCTAGCATAGCTGGCTAATTTATGAAATTTAATTTCTTTATAATTTTATAACTCTTATATCCATTTAATATGAAGTATAAAATGCAGTCAAATCGTATAGAGAATACAATGTTCTTTAATATTTATAATAACATTAAATGTGAAAGAATGATATTTAACATCGATTTTTCAAGAAAAACTGTTAAAATCTTCAAATGAGGGTACTTCCGGTTGACCAATTATAACCAAAATCTAATCAGCTCTTCATATGGATGCAACGAAGAGGAATACGAAAGAATTATAATTTTTGGAATTGTAGTATTAGAGTTATCGCTGACGAAAATTTTTGTTACATACACACACACACACACACACACACACACACACACACACACACACACACACACACACACACACACACACACACACACACACACACACACGGACACACACACACGGACACACACACACGGACACAAACACACGGACACACATACAGACATCATCGTAAAAATAGTAAAATCGTATTCCAGGGACCGTAAAACGTGCTTATTCATTAAAAACTCACAACCGATTTTTTTGACCAAAGACAATACCTTCCTTACCAGGCGGCTGACACCTCAATGGTATTCTAATTGCAAAGCAATAGTTCAGCCCTGCAAAACCAGTCTGCAGAATAGCGCTAGTTTCTGTGCTAGTACCGTAACCAGGGAACCGGGCGGTTCGTTTGTTTGTGTGTTTGATTTGAAAGTTGTCAGAATTTGCTGATTTAAGTCAATTCTTTTCAAATCATTTTGTGTTATTTAATTGTGCAATTAATAACATTAAATTGTGTATTATGACGAGATCTGTAAGTATAAACAATTAAAATTTGAATATGAGTTTATAAGTGTTAAATAAAATAATATTATTTTTTTCCAGAAACTATGTATTACAAATAGTCTCCCTGTCGATGAACAAGGGCACATGTTTTGTTTCCAAAGAGTGGAAAACTTACGGCGCGAATTTTCATATCAGCAAATTTTAGATCGAGGATTCCGTGTTTGTCAACTCCACTTTACAGTCGCTGATCGAGAAACACCGAAGACAAGCGTATCAATTATTGAACTTCCTGCCGATAATAATGAAAATATTACAAAGAAGAGACAAAAACGTTTTGTTGCTGATATGTTTCTTTTGTGAATTAAAATAAATAATTTTATTTTAAGATCAAATTCTAAAACATCGGTTTTTTCCAGGTCATATTGATCTACATCAACTCGGCGTAAACAGAATGGCGCAATTATCGCCGAAGAAACAGAAGTTATACAAACGTCTGCAGACGGCAGAAAGACTTTTAAAGCTAAGCCATAAGCCAAAATATGTATCATAATGATAATCTGTATCATAATGAGTGTCATTTAAGAACGGATGACATATTTAATAAGTATATTAAAGCATAGAAGTAGAAAAATAATGTTTTCTTTTATTTATTATTTTCAGATTTTCTATATAAAAGTATTAATATATTCTGTAACACAGTAGTTTAATTTTTATGTATCGATAATTTTTTGTACTTTAAAAATACCTGACAAAACTATTTAAAAATGTCACTTGTCAAAATTGTTATCGATATATAAAAATTAAACATTGTGTTACAGAATATGATAGAATTTCAAATTTGAATTATTTGAAACGCATTCAATTTTCCCGCTTTTTAGTTTAGTTTAGCCCTGCAAAACCAGAGGCGCTGCAAACTGCGTTTTTATATTTACTATAGAGTTGGCAAGTCTGATAG
The DNA here is from genome assembly GCA_963082715.1 of Harpalus rubripes. NCBI lineage: Eukaryota > Metazoa > Arthropoda > Insecta > Coleoptera > Carabidae > Harpalus > Harpalus rubripes. The sequence continues at coordinate 7,642,634 of OY720455.1, read as the reverse complement.
TGTAGATGGTCTGTGTTCCTTACCTAAAGGTGAGGGAAGGTAAAAAAGTATTTACCATTTATTTGTTATTAATATTTTTATTTTTGTATTATACGACTACGCATTTACTATGATCATGTGCAGTGCAACTCTTACTTGATTTTGTAGGTTAGGTAATAAGTGTTACCTAATAAATAAATGGTCGCCATATCAAAAGGATAATAGTTATTTATTATGAGTGTGGAATGTATCATATATTAGTGACGAAAGAAAAAGTTTAGCCACGTAGCCCGCAGGGCGAGTGGCTAATTTTCTTTAGTGACTATAATATACATTCTACACGAATGTAATACGTTTTATCCAACACTTTTTTAATAACTTATTAAATCATTTTTAAGTTTTCATTCATCGTTTGACACTGACAATTCAATTGATGTAGTATTTTAAATTACAAAGTAGCCATTGAATGATTGTTATGGTTTTGTTATATTGTTATTGAAAAAAATTTGGTATAATAATTATTGTCTGTCATTGGGAATTATTTGAAAGAAAAATACATTAAAATGGGTGAAAATGAGGACCTTCCTTTAAAACGTATTCACTTAGAAGCACAAGCACCATCTTTGAATTTAATTCCGAAGCAAGTAACCACTAACTCGTTCCTCGTTTTCGTTTCGTCAGCCGTACATGACAGCTGTCATTGTGTAAAGAAAAGTAACCTATTTTAGCATAAATGTTAATATTAATTTAAATAAATTATTTCAATAATAAAATAATTTTGTAAAATTGCTTTTTATTAATATTAAAAAAAAAACACAAAAATCAGTAATAATTCCTCCGTGACTTCTGAAATATTCTCTCACGGAGTGACTAACGTACATTAGTTATTTCAAATAACCATAGTAACAAGTATATTATGACTCAGTGTGGGATAAATAATATTTTTTTTAATTGTGTCAGCTCCTATGTGGTGAAACATCTTAAAATCTTGTAATTCAATACTTAAAATAAATAATATTGTCTTCAAAGAACACCCTTGTCTCTTAATTCAATCAGGCGATGCGAATGGCTAACAGTTCTCTATTTGTATAGACCATAAGACCATATTATTAACTATAGCGCCTCTGCCGGCAGATTTATGAAATGAAAAAAGCGTGCCAGGGTGACAAACTATTTTTTAATTTTTCCAATTAATTCGGGAATGCTAACTTATTTTCTCTATACTTTTCTTAGGAAAAAATAGGAAAAGATATTCCTTTTTAATTAATGGATTCAAATCACAATCCGGAAAGCAACAATAGTAAACAGGCATAATTAAAAAAAAATATTTCGCACCTTACAAAAGAATCACAACAACAAAACATTAGTTTCGGGTTATCTGTCAGTGACAGAAGAGTAAACAGGCGCTCAAATTTTTTAAATTTTAATGTTTATTTTATTGATTATTTATATATTTTAAGAGCAGAATCCAGTAGTTAAACATGAAATGAAACTTGCAAGAAAAAAATTATCGTTAATTTACGTCTACATAAAATAATATTTTGCTTTAAAAATACAATTTTTCCCATAAGATAACATTGGTTTCATTTCCGCAGTACTTCCAAGCATATGAGTGGTGCATTCTGAGCATGCGCACTGAGATAGTAATATGGTCTATTGCCGTAACCTTAGCAACCATTACTTCTAAGCAGTGCCGCTAGATGCGCTATGTGCAAATTGTATTTGTGTGTCTATTAGATACTAGATATATAATAAACACTTGTGTAATGCACTTTGTGATATAACCTTTAGCTCGTTCAACAATTTTGCCTTTATTTTTTTTTTCTCAAAACGTAGTTCTTTTGTGATTCTCATGACAACAAAACAAAAATCTTATGTTTTAATTATTTCCCGCACTAGTGGGAGAATTGACTATTTCCCGCACTCATTTTGAGTTTGTGAGCCCCTATTCCTGAATAATTGTAAAAAACATTTTCCATTCCTGTGATACTGTCTTCACGTTAACTCGGAGATCCCGTGAGGCGTCGCTTGGTACGCGCCCTCATCGGTGCAGTGATTTCATTACCAAAATCTGCTGATAAAAGCAGATTGGCACACGTTATTTTTTTATATAGCCAACATATCAAAATATTCATGACCTTTTCTATTTTCATTCGTATATTCGTATACCAATCGAATTTATTTGGTTATCATTATCACCCAAGCTAATCCATTCCGCTTTGGGTTCTTGTACGGCCGAAGTAGAATCGTTGTGAACTCCGGGTGATGCGTTGTGGGTGACCTTGAGCGAGGACATGTGACTGGGGGCCTTGACCTTCCGTCGTACGGTGCTTGTGCCCGGCTCGATGTTCCATGTTCGGATCGTAGGCCTGGGACACTGCATGTGCCGTGTGCCATGCCATGCCTGTGCGTGCTGGTCATGGCCTCAGATGCGACATCGACCCGAGAATGTGTGTGTAGATACACAATGTAAGCCGGAGAGTCTACGTACGATGTACGGTAAACGAGGGAGTAGCAGGGACTCGGGAAGACGATTAGGAAGGTATATGTGCAAAGAGCGGTCTAGATAAAATATAGCCGCAAATCACAGACATATAAAAATGTTTAAATTATTTTATTCAATGCAAATATTGAGTATGAGATAGTGTCAAAAGTACCCATAATTACCTAGATGCAAGCAGTGGTCTCTGGATTTTGTTTTTCTTGGGTTGGCAGCCATACTATTAGGAAAAGTGTCGAGCCGTCCGGCACCCCTTTTAGTTACTGTCTGCAAAAGCTGCATGTTGTTTCTTACAATGCGGTTCTTTTCGTTCGTCAGATTTGAAAATGTCGTCTTTAAAGCAGCTTGAAAACACCAAATTCTGCAATTTGCTGGAGAAATCACTATCTGAGACCCTTCAGTATATACCTATTACAGTAAAATGTATATTATAACACATATACCGTGCGTTTTATTTAACTTGAAACATGGGATTTATCATATCCATAGTAACCAAATGACAGCAATATATAAGAGCGTTCCATTTAAAATAGAACATAGCAAATAAAATATGTATTTTGATTTAATCATTTTAGAAATGAAAATGCTTGCAGGAAATATAAACATTTAAAAAATGTTCACTGTCATCAACAACCAATTCTTGATGAGTTTGAAAGTGGTGCGATTTAAAATGTTCTTTCCTTAGTAAACGATGTAGACTGGTTTTGCTTACACCCGCAGCTTGCCCTATCGTTTTCGTAGATAATATATTATTTCGTACCAGCGTAATAATTTCGGCCATTTTCACCTCCGTTAAAACGTTATATCGTCTTGTTTTCTTTACATGTTTACGTTTAACGCAACCATCTCTTTTAAAATTGTTAACAATTCGTGATATAGTTGAAGCTCTTGGTGTTGGTCGATCAGGAAATGATTAATGAAATAAATCAGATACCTGTCTGAGACTAACGTCTGCATTATACCATTGAATTATTTGCATTTTTTCTTGAACAGTATATATTATTTTTAACTTAGAAGTTACAATACAACCCTAATTGACAGATAATATTCATTTGACAATGACAGCCTATGTTCTATTTTAAATGGAACGCTCTTATACATTGCTGTCATTTAGTTACTATGGAAATTGCAAATCCTATGTTTTACGTTAAAAAATACTCACGGTATATTGCGGATCCTTTGTTTTTCTTGAAGCCAACACTGTGAAATGGAAATATCATTGCTGCATAAGTCTGTCTCACACAAACACCCAACCTGGAATTATGCGCATGCTCGTAAACCTTGACTACTATTGACTAACGCTGACATCATGATCACTTTTATCATTTAGATTGCGAATCATAACCCGAAGAAACACGGCTGATATGAGTCCTGATTATTGACGACTATTTATTTTGTGTGAAAATTCTTGAATATAAATATTAGTAATAATAAATAACAATGAAATATTCTAGTGTTAAATTTGAATTAAATAATTTACTTTGTTGTATTGTAAATATAATAGGAATGTAATCTAATTTATTTAGGTGACAGTAAGGTAAAGAAGAATAAAAGAAATAATTTATAAAATATTTATTGATTTCTAAATAGCACAATTTGATTATACTTATTTCTAATCATCTTTTTCTTACAGTATAATTTCTTTTCGTGATAAAATCTAAATTTTAGAAATGTGTCAATAATCATTTTCAAAGCAATGTTTTCGAAATACAAGCACAAAGTACAAACAGAAATGAAATCAAACGTCAAACCATGTGCTCGCTGCATCAGCCGGCTATAGCTGTCAGCGTTAGCCAATAGTAGTCAAGATTTACGAGCATGCGCATAATTCCAGGTTGGGCGTTTGTGTGAGATAGACTTAAGCAGAAATGATATTTCCATTTCACAGTGTTTCCTGCACCTACGCTTATGGGAAAGATACGAGCATTAGCAATTTAGTGTAATATGTATATGCCCTTCAGAGACGATAAAAAAGTCGACTGTGTACGAGCGGCACAATCAAAAATTTTGCTAGGACAAAAGCAAGGGAAAAGTGATTATAGGGGGTGTTTTTTTTGATTACCAGGACGTAAATCACCACGAATTCATTCTTCACGGCCAAATGTAAACAAGCAACTTTAGTGAAGATCCTTTAACGCCTACGAGACGCAATCTGACGAAAACTTCCTGAAAATTGGACAGAAAACAATTGTTATGACAACATTCCGGTATATCGCTCCCTGATGGTGAAAAAATAACTTGCTAAGAACAATGTCACTACTCTGGAACACCATTTCTATTCTCCCTACCTTGTAACAGCTAATTTTTACCTGTACCTTCGCCATGCCTTTTCTCGAACCTTGATTTAACATACTGCCATGACCATATCATGAATCAAATTAATGTTTTCTTCACTACGAGGATCATCTTCAACGATTTCGTGTTTGTGTATGATGGATGAAGATGTTCCCAAAATATTTGCTATTTCGTCAAAAATTTGCTTTGATGTTAAGCCCTTTTTGTGCAGGTATTTGGTCACTGAACGGTGTTCTATTTTATCCGTTTTGAAATGTTAATTTAAAAATCTGATGTGGCCAACACGTGACCTCCCGTCAATTCCATGTTTGAAATAGCACTGAACGTTAAGTAAAGTATCACTTCCGGTTGATCGTTCGTAAACAAAATCTAATTTGTTGTTCCAATAAATAGAAAAGTCTGTAATACCAAATTTTGGATTATATTTTATTACATTTTTCCTCGAAAATCTGTTAAAAGTCCAAATTAAGTACCACTTCCAGTTTATCATATAGGTATAGTCAAAATCTAATGTTTCAAATTATACACGTGTTTTAAATACCAAATTTGAGCAGTTTTGGATCATGTTTTAATATATATTTTTTCAAGAAATTCTGTTTATAGCTTCCTGTAAAGTAGTACTTTTAGAAAACATCTAATATGTCGTTCTTATTAATATAAATGTCTTAAATACCAAATTTGAAAAGTTTTGGATTGTATCAATTTATTTTTCACGAAAATCTGTTCAGAGCTTCAAATAAAGTATCACTCCCGGTTTATCAATTGTATCCAAAATCTAATATGTTGCTCCCCTTTATATAAAAGTCGTCAATACTAAATTTGACAAGTTTTGGAGTATATCATAATATATTTTTCGCGAGAATCTGTTCAGAGCTTCAAGTAAAGTATCACTTCTGGTTGATTAATTTTAGCCAAAATCGAATATGTTGTTTCCCATGATATAAAAGTCGTAAATACTAAAATTGAAAAGTTTTGGATTATATTTTAATATAGTTTTTCATTATAAACTGTTATGGGCTTCAAGTAAAGTATCATTTCCATTTATCCAATTTTACCCAAAATCTAATCAATTCGTTATATGAATGCAGGAAGCTTAAATACGGAAAATAGATATATTTGGAAGTTTGTTATGAGTTATCGTGGACGAAAAAAATCGTCACACACACATACACACAGACATCATCGTAAAAATAGTAAAAATGTGTTGTGGGGACCCTAATTCGTGCTTATTTACTGAAAACTCACCATCGAATTTTTGGCACGATTACATTACCTCCCTTACGTACGGTATGACGGGAGGTAAAAAACTCCAATTAAATCACAAGTTAGTGGATTAATCGCGGATATTAATGGCAGTTCACATAACCTCACAATAAATTATTAAGCGTTTAGTACTGTCCTCTTTTTGTTAGACCGCAAACATTTCAATCCACCTTCGTAGCACTTCAGTAATTGTTTTGTTACGAGATAAAATAGTTTTCAAATTACTTATGCCATTATAAAAATACGATAAACAAGTTTAATTTCCTTATTGTCTTATCCCATAAACATTTCATTGCAATTTCGCAACGATTGTTTTATTTAAGTTGCGTTGTAAAGAGATCCAACAGCGCTCTTAGCTATTGGTCCATTGATAAAATAGTTGGTAGTAGATTGTTTGTTATCGTGTTTTGTTCGCCAACGCAAACACGTAAGCTATTATGTTTGGCAGCGCACCAACAACTGCTCAACTGTTTGTTTACTTGGTAACCCGACAGTTGATGGTGCACCCAGCCGACTACAATGTTATTTGTAGATATTTGTTGTGGAAAATTATGTTGTTTTTCTTATCTTTGCCAGTGGAGAGTTGTTAATGTAGGTGATTTAATATTTGACAATAAGCGAGCAAGGAACAATACTTTTATAGAGTTGCCAGATAGAAAATAATAAGCAATGCGAGGTTTTATCAAAAAAACAATGAGGAGTTTGAATTAATAATTTGTTTATCAGTATTAATATTTCCCCTTCAAAGTATTCCCCGTTAGATATCTATAATTCATTTTCAGATATCTACAATTCAATTTGAGATAACTAAAAAAAAATAATGAGATATATCTCAAATTTAATAAAAGATATAAATTTAATGAAGAATATCACTAAACGAATTATGGATATTACTAAGTGAATTAGAGACATCACTGAACGATTTTTGGATAAGTTACTCTAAAAATAAAAATACATATCCATAATTCATTTATTGATATTCTTAAATCATTTAGTGATATACATAATTCATTTAGTGATATTGTTAATTCATTTAATGATATCTAATTCATTTGGTGATATCTCTAATTTGTTTACTGATATCCTTAATTCAATAGGGATATAACATAGTTTCTTATGGGACATAGTTTTATTTAAATTTAAATTCAATTGTAGATATCTTTAAATGAATTTTGGATATCAAAAATTAAATTTAAGATATCTGAAAAGGAATCTTAAAGATATCTCAAATTGATTTTCAGATATCTCTAATTCAATGAATTCGAGATATCTTTAAATTATTTGCAGATATCTAAAATTGTATTAGAGATATCTTAAATATAATTCGCGATATCTTAAATTTTATTATGGATATTATTACCGATATCTGTACACAGCAGATTGGCACACCCAGCAATGGGTAATAAGCCGTGATGATATATTTATTTATTTTTATTTATATATGTGAATTTGTCTTAAGAATAAAACTCAAATTCTCGTTTCCCTAAAGTTTTTTACCAACAACGTAATCGATTTTCGAACCAGAATTACTTGGCGAGGCGGTAGATGTGGAACAAGTAATTCAAAGAATTAAATCTAGTGCAGTTGGATTGGATGGAATTTCAATTACAATGTTAACCCTTATTTTACCCTGCATTATAAATCATATTACACACATTATAAATTATTGTTTCTTAAACGGAGTAATTCCTAATATATGGAAATCTGCCATTATTAAACCTATTTGCAAAAATTCTAATCCGAGTTCTTTTGACCATCTTAGACCGATTAGTATACTGCCAGTCTTAAGCAAAGTTCTAGAAAAAATATGCTTTGAACAGATAATGATTTTTATAAACAAATATAATATTCTGCCGTCTTCACAGTCCGGATTTAGAAAAAGTTATAGCACACAGACATGCTTATTAAATATGGTGGATGATTTAATAAAGAGTTTTGACAATTCACACATAAGTTTAGTTGCTCAAATTGATTTTACAAAAGCATTTGATCTAGTGGATCACAATTTATTGTTAGCCAAACTGAAATTTTATAACTTCTCACAAAATGCTCTTATTTTTTTCAAAAATTATTTACAAAATCGACACTTCACAGTACACATGACATCTGACGAAGGTACTTCTGTCTCATCTCTCTTTTTATTATCACGTGGTGTACCGCAGGGTTCCATATTAGGACCGTTACTTTTTATTCTTTTTGTCGCAGATATGCCAACAGTTTTTAAATTGTGTTCTGTTTATTCATATGCTGATGACACAAACGTTGTCAAAAGTTTTAATTACAATGAAAGAGAAAGAGCTGTGGAAGAATTTAATCAGGAACTTCATAACCTAGTTCTGTGGGTAAAAATCAATGGACTATTAATTAATAATGAAAAGTCAAAACTACTTATTATCCCTACAGGGAATCAACCTTTCCAACCTTCCATATATCTTGAAGATACACTAATAAACTGTAGTGCCACAGTTAAGACTTTGGGTTTAAATATAGATAAAGATTTAAAATTTAATGAACACATAAAAATTAAATTAACGTCTGCTAGACTCAAACTTAGATATCTTTATCAATATCGTCATATTTTATCATCCGAAATAAAATTGAAGTTGGTGAATTCACTTATTATGCCTTTATTTGAGTATTGTGCGTGTGTATATGTCCCTAATCTTACAATGCAAGACCTTAATAGAATTACTCTGTTGCAAAATTCTTGTTTACGTTTTGTTTATAATGTACGTAAATATGATCACATATCAACATATAGGCAGGAAGCTAATATGAGTTTTATAGAGGAGAGAACAAATTTTCTTTATTTGTGTCTAATTCATAAAATTTACACGACAAACATTCCATCCTACCTATACTGTAAACTAAATGTCAGAGAATATAACTATAACTTTCGTGATACTGATTTATTTGTAGTTCCTTCTTTTAAGAAAACTAAATTTAAAGGATCATTTTCATATCAAGCTCCCAAATTATATAACAATATTCCTAATTTCTTAAAATCTCTATCGGTAAGTAATTTTAAACGTCAATTAAAAAGTCTACCATTAGCATAAAATAAATTATTGAAATTCTGCTATCATGTATATTATTGTATTTTTGTATATTACATTACTGTGATTGTTCATTTGTATTTAACTTTTTTTTTTTGTATGTATTACATACATTATGTATCGAGGGTTAGGTGGAAGAACAGCTTTTAGCTGAACCTCGCCTTTGAGTTGGATCTCAATAAAGTTTAATTATTATTATAATTAATTATTATTATTTGGAACCGAGTATAAAACGCGCGCTGGACGGCGGCTACAGACCCGGTTTCGCGAATATAGCCTTCCACGGCAAAAGCTCGTTGCTCGATCGTCCACAATTACTGAGTTTATATGAAGTTTTAAAACCGTTTTCAAAACGTTTTTAGTTTTGAAAACGCCATGTATACAGAGTCAAAACGGTTTTGAGTTATCTCAAACCAACTAAAATTCATGGGTTTGACTTGAAAACTATAGTTTCAAAACTACTCATGTAAACACTTAAAATTCAGTTTCAATACTGAGCATGCGTACAGAGCATAATGTTTCTGCCACTTTGTGTTACTAACCTACAAATAAACTGACAATTGTGTAGTTTTAGTGCATAGTGGTACGGAGTATAAAAAATAATTGGAATAATGACAAAATGAAGTATTTGGAGTGAAGATGATCTGTCACGTACAGCAGCTAAATGCGCATGCGCGGAAACTACTTTCAAATCAATTTTTAAACTTGTTTTGAAAATTGCATATAAACAGTTTCGCATAATTTTTACTGAAAACTGAAACGATTTTCAAAACTACATGTAAACGTAGTAATGGACCTTTTCAATTTAACACCTATCTCTTTCTATCGCTGCAAATAGAAAATGGCGCGAACAACTGCCAGTTGAGCTGTCAAACGAAACGTCAAAAATATTGCAGTCATTAAAATACCTGTATTTTCAGTGAAAATTTGCATTGTTAGACATTTTAACTTCAATAAAAGCTTTTGTAACTTATTTCGATAGGATTTTTTAAAGTATCTGAGATATTCTCACATTTTACGTCTAAATTTTTAAGAAACAAACCTCAACTACAGATAAGACAGTGAATGTATTTTTCGAAATACAAAATAGTGACATCTACAGGTTGCTTCCATGAACTAACGCACACTGTGATGGCTTGGTCGGCTTTGTAGTTTGTGACATAGGAGACATGTCATGAATAGATAAATTGAAATTTTGATTTTTTAAAATAAAAGACACTAAGAAAATTGAATATACATAAGTAATACATGTATTTTAAATAATCACAATACAATAACTATACATGCATTTCTAAATAAATTTAAAATTACTTGTCAGATAGGCATACACTTCTATTTTTGTATTTGTTTATATGTAAGATAAAATGATATTGCAAGTGATACGACATTTTATCATTAAATATAAAAGTAAACGTCTATTTGCTTCTTTGCACTGCACTTTATATCAAACTGCACAACGAATGTTCATCAGCTTATTGAATTTCAATTCCATCCAAAATAAACACAGTTAATACACTTTAAAATTAGAGAAATCACGAAATAAATCACTACTGGCATTATAACTAAAACTATAAACTATTACAAATTGAATTACCAAATAATTTATGATATTAAAGTGTATGTTCAATGACATGTGTGATGACTTATGTGACTTTACAAATCAAAATATTGCAAAATGTTTTGAACTCAAAGGTGACTTAATCCATTTTCTTAAAATGTAAGCACTGTCGCGCCTCTACAGTTTGCTTCCGGGAACTATGATAGTGTTTGGCACATTCATTTAGCTGTCCAGTGCCTGAAACTAACGCCATAGATCTGAGTTGTTCTTACTATGCGCAGATCGCCATTGCGCATATCTTCTATCTCTTTAAATTGAAAAGGTCCATTGTTATGTTTACGATTGATTTTTTTGTAACAGAAACTTCCCCTCCACCCTCCACCCTCCACCTACTTTCATAGACACCACTCCCACCCTTTTACGGCCTTTACTCGCCTCACAATGCCATATTAAAACTAAGTAAGTTGGTCTGCCACACCCTGTTGATAGATTACATTATATCTTTTCGCATTTATCTAATAAAAATAAAAATGCATCACACCAAACAATCTCCATTCATCCTCCATTGAAATTCCAAAACCGTTTCTCTCTATCCAAACCCCAAATGAGAATTCAAATTATCGTCTGCTCCGTGGAGTGCTGACCGCTGGAGGCCGCCGGGGACGTTCAGTGTCTTTTCTTTCTTTCTTTTTTTCCTTCCCATGGAGGCGGTGTGGCGGCGGAGGCGTAATTAGCATGTTTGGCATGACGTAGATGGCGGACGACCTTCCTAGGACGAGTCGTGGGAGAGGAGCGCGCGGGGAGAGGAGAGGGACGATCTGTGTGGTGTGTCATGGAATAAACATTTCCTACATACCAGTTGGATTCACACTAGGCAAGTTTTATAAAGAGGATTTGGAAATGTAGCGAGTAGCGACGGTAGATTCTGAAGGACTGTGGATAGTGGGACTGCCCTTAAATTACGTAACGCAAAATTAGGAAATTTTTGATACCCCCTCCCCCCTTTGTAACGCACCCGTAACGCAAACATGAACCCCCCCCATATATTACGTGGCGCAGTACTTCACCCCCCCCATTTTTTTACTGGATATAAAAGTATATGGCCTCCTTAATATTCAGTTAAAATTTGAAACAGAAACTATTTAAATTAATGTACATAAAGATGAAAAATAACAGAACAGAACAGAAACTATTAAAATTAATGTGCATAAAGATTAAAAATAATGCACTACTCTTGCCCTACGGCTTGTCACCCCAATTTCTTTACTGGATATAAAAGTATATGGCCTCCTTAATATTCAGTTAAAATTTGAAACAGAAACTATTTGAATTAATGTATATAAAGATGAAAAATAACAGAATAGAACAGAAACTAATTAAATTAATGTACATAAAGATGAAAAAATAACAGCACAGAAATTAAAAGCATATGCATTTCCATATGCTTTTAACAAACTATTGAAAAGTTTTTCCTTATCAACACTACTTGAATTTTGTTTTAATATGAATTAAATTGCACGAATGAACGACCACTGGCCCGAATTTGAACTGTGCCCGACATGTTATGTTGACTGTTATTGAAAACAAACGACTGCCTGCATATACGAATTAGCACCGCGAAATTTGAATGTTTCAAAACTATTAAAGCAAGTTTAGCAATATTTTTTATATTTTATCGTTACGTAACGCACACATTAACCCTCCCCCACCCCCTCGTAACGCTGCGTAACGCTACCCCCCCCCCCTGAAGCGTTACGTAACTTATGGACAGCCCCAGTGGGTAGTATATGGCAAGGATTTTACTTGCATTTTATGGTGCTTATTGTCATGTATAGCATCTTTAAAACAAAGACTGCCAAAAACATGTTTTTTTCATAAAAAAACGTAACATTTGTTGTGAGGGCCTCGCTAGAATTATTAATAATTAAAAAAGAAAATCAAATAAGAAATAAGTCATTGTGAAAAAAAAGTTATAACGTAATTATGGAATTAATAAAGTTTCGTACTAGCAGTCAATATTACAATTTTATTCTCGCCGACGTTTCGACTAGAGATTAGTCCTTATATTTGTGTAAAAAACATCTTTACGGTTACCATTTTAAAAATTTTTTGTATTCAGCATAGTTTATTTTAGTCATCAATGAGAAGTTTTTTATTAATTGACGATTTTCGTGCTGTGATCTGTGATTTTTAACTATTTATTTATTTATATTTTAAATGTCCGTCTTTTATGTACCACGCTTATCCACATGTGTACATTTTCCTTCAACTGGACCATTCTAGCCCTGAGGAAGACTATTGTATAGTCGAAACGTCGGGAAGAATAAAATTGTAATATTGACTGCTAGTCCGAAACTTTATTAATTCCATCCCTAACACAGTCGAACATCGTTTTTTGGATAACGTAATTATGTTCCATAAGTTTTGGCACAAATTAAACATTTTTTTTTGCAAAAAATTGCATTTGCTTAAATAAATAAATATATCATCACGGCGTATTACCCATTGCTGGGTGTGCCAATCTGCTTTGTACATAGTTGTCGGTAACTCGGTCGGTAATGCTGATGACATATTTGTACCGTGCGGTCGTTTATCAGGCGTCCCTTCACGGCACTCAATTTTGTGCCATTTAAAATATTTGGCGTCGGTCGGGATCGAACCCGGTTCCCCTGATTCGCAACCAGGCACGCGGCCACGAGACCCCATTACTTACAGTTTTGTAATACATAATAATTAGCTGTTACATAAGCAACAAAATTATTAACTTATATGAAAATATCTGATGTGGCCAGCACATTACCTTCCGTCAGTTGTGCGTCAGTTCTATGTATTTTTTATAAATGTCATACAGAAAGTTCCTTGCAAAAGATTCGATTTCTTGTACATTTCCTTAAGGCAGTTGTATGTATTTTATACAAATTCCATACAGAAAGCAAAAGATCCTATATTTCCAGTAAAATTATAACATATATACTGTCAGCTATACTTGACACTGACACCTTTCAATCAGAATTTTCTTAATATAGCAGATGTTTCCAGAGTTATAGCATAGCTGTCTAATATATGTGATATTTAATTTCTTTATAATTTTCTAATTCTATATCCATTTAATATGAAATATAATGCATTCAAATCGTATAGAGAATAAAATATTCTTTAATATTTATAATAACATTAAATGTGAAAAAATTATAATTAACATTGTTTTTTCAAGAAAAATTCTATAAATTTGAAACATGTGACCTTGAATATATTGCAAGATCGTAGAAAAAATGATAAAATACATTATCAGTTTTTATAAATCCTGCAATTTACTCCTTCAAGGAAAAAAGTATAAATATACAAATGCTTTAATTGACATGTAAATGTCAGTGTCGAAAAATATAGTGTTGTTTACCAGAGTACATTCTTCAAATATTCTACTGGAAATATCATTTTGCATGAGGTTCTTTCGACAAAATACATAATAATAGAACTGGAAGAAGATAATGTATATTGACTAAACCAGAATTATCTTTTCCTATATTTTCAACTCTTGGACACAGCAGAACTTTTTACCTCCCGCTACCCTTGATAACGGAGGTATAGGGATCGTGCTAAAAATAGCATATCGAGATTTTGGTAAATGACCACGTTTTAAGATCCCTAGAATCGAATTATTAGATTTTCACGATGATATCTGTGTGTATGTGTGTGTGCTTCCTCCACTATAACTCAAATACTATCATTCAGAAAATTTTGAAACCTTGTATTTCGAACTTTTTCTATAATGGAAAGAGCCCATTAGATTTTGGTGAAAATCGGATAACCGGAAATGGCACTTTACTAGAAGCTCAAAATAGTTTTTCTTCGAAAAATACCTTTAAATGTCATTTTTTCGAGATTAATGTTATTATAAAAATTAAAGGTTATTCAATTTTCTATGGATTTGCATTCATACTTTTTCTATATATTTTATGGATAAATTTATAAAACCTAATTTAAATCCCAGACCCTACACTTTAAACAAATAAAACGCAGTTATTCAAATGTATATAACTGACAGATAAATGTCACTATCAAAGAACTAATTTCAAAATAATATTAGTAACGTTTCAAAAAGAAAAAAGTAAATAGAACAATAGAAAAGGAATTCATTACAGTTTCCAGCATTAGTTAATATGTAGGTATGTATTTAGATTAATAAAAATTAACGATTCACAAGAATGTTTAAGCTAATCCTCATTTTTGGATTAGTGAATTCTATTCTATCCCGGTATTTCAAATTTAATCTTCATTTTGTTATAACTTCGGTGGCTCAATGTTTAGAGCAACGCCTCATGTCATAAGTGCCCTCGGAGCTCTGGGTTCGAATCCCACTAAGACATCGATGTGTGTGAATGTGAACCCACTCTGTAATTAGGATGTAATCCTGTTGAGAAGTGTAAAAAAAAGGTAGTTACTTGGATTAGATTAGACTATATTTTAAGAAATAAACCAGATTTTTTAATGTTTGTTATGTTCAACTATTTAGATATTATATCTTGTTTTTCTGTGTTTTGATTTATATTCAACTAATTGGTTTACGCTAAACTATTTATTAATGATTTAATATTTCTTCCGTATAACTTTTTATTTGAATCAAGGTAAAATAGCCACAATTACGAGACAGAATTAAAATTACAGTTGCTAATTACAAAACAATGACAAGTATTGAAACTAGAACAGCATAAAAATTATATATGTTTGCGTACAAGAAATTGACAAGGTATCTATAAAGCTTAATTGACAGATTGACACATTTTGTGAGTTACGTGTGAAAAATAGCAATTATTAAACTTTTTTGACATGATTGTGAATAAAATTTACATATAGATACTTTCTATTTTAGCAAATTAAATTTTTGATCCTATAAATATTTTTTGCTGTATTCGAAAACGAATAAAACGCGTAATAAAATAATTCTCGTTACTTTTTGATCAAACGTCGTATTTCATTGTATCGTTTTGTTTTCATTTATGTATACATTAAATAAATATATTGTACGCAATAAAAGGTACATTAGCACGATATATATCGCAGTTAGTAGAACATACATACTTAATTGAATCATATTATCGGACATTCCAATGGAGAACTATTTCTCTTTATTCTTTACTGATATAGATCTACAAATACACTATAACCTTTGTTTCTGTTCAAACACAATTTATTATATGTAGTTCATTATTTATCGGTTAATAATTTAGTTTCAATTTTTGTGACTCACTATATACATTTTTATATGAAACATATGATAAGAATTTTATATACAAGGCCCTTACTTACATACAATAAGAACATTTCGAGGAACAAATATTTTTTTACCTCCCGTCATACCGTAGGTAGGTAAGGGAGGTAATGTTATCGGTCCAAAAATTCTATGGTGAGTTTTCATTAAATAAGCACGAATTAGGGTCCCAAAACACGATGATGTCTGTGTGTGACGATTTTTTCCTTCACAATAACTCTTATAACAAACTTCCGAAAAATTTTAATCTCTGTATTTAAGCTTTCTACATTCATATAAAGTGTTGATTAGATTTTGGGTAAAATTGGACAACCGGAAGTGATACTTTACTTGAAGCCCATAACAGTTTTTAAATTATTAAAATCCAAAACTTAGTTATCGGATCCGAAAAACTCGTCACACACACGCACACACGCACGCACACACACACGCGCTCTCTCACATACACACGCGCGCGCGCTCACACACACACACACACACACACACACACACACACACACACACACACATGCATACAGACATCATCATAAAAATAGTAAAATCTTATTCCATGGACTCTACGTGCTTATTCATCAAAAACTCACCACCGAATTTTTTGACCAAACAATACCTTCCTTACCTAAAGGTGACGGCAGGTAAAAAGATGTTAGTTATAAATGTTCACAAACATATCATTTAAGTTTTCTTCACTTTCTCGAATACATCCTCTACTAATGTTTACAGGTGAATAAGAATTATAATCATGAAATTTTGCTATTTAAATTATTCTTTTTGAAAATATCATCTGAAAAAGAAGTGGATATAATATTTAATAGGGTCCTGTACCATTTAAAAAAAAAATTCTGTGAGAACAGGGTGAAATTATAATTTTAGTGCAAACGCGACTTAAAAATGTTACGTAATAAGTGAGATATGAATTTTTAAAGTTAAGAATTTCTTGCGTGACGTAGCTGGTACTTCCAGTGGTCGACAAACTGTTAGTTCTAGGGAGAACAGATTTTTTCATGTTTGCATAGCTGAAATATTTTTATATCAAAACTTATATACGTTATATTCACGAAGAAATTATTATTTAGCATAAATAACATAAATAATGAGCATTTTTTCTTAATAAATTATAGAACATTAAAACAGTTTGACAATATTATGACACAATGTATGACGGCGAATGGCGCTAGTGTTTGTTTGTTTTGATTAGTTAATATTATTAATTTAATTAATATATATTACAAATTGATTTAATTTTAAATACATTATTATTGTTAATATTACTAGATATTATTAGAATTAAACAAATTTATGAAACATAAAACTGTATTTTTTTTTTGTTAGGTACAATACAATACTATGAGAAATACACAATTCTGAAAATTATATGTTTTTCCCATTTGACAGTAGGTAACTTCATACTCGTTCAACCTGTAGTTCATAACTTGCCACCACAGCGCTGCGATCTTAAAAATAAATGCCAATAGATTTCAACTACAGTGTGTTCAAAAAAATTCGTAACTCGGAGTAGGTTTTGAACAAAGAAACATGTTAATTTAAAAATATTTAATTAAATGTCAATTTGACATGAGATATTGTCAAAAATGTTATCTAAAGAAAGCAAAGCTTTTCTTCTTGAATCATATTTTAGAAATGGAAACAAATTAGAAAAGGGCGAATGTCAATATAATGTATCCTTTTTTATTGTCTTTTCTCAAAATTACATTTTAAGATCAATTTTGACAACTTGACTTGAATTAAATAATGATCAGACATACGTTTCACTGTTCATACCCTACTCCGAGTTAGGATTTTTTTTGAACACACTGTATCTTAAATTTGTCAAGTTCTATTTTCAGTGGTTGCCGTGGTTCAATTTCGAAATACACTATATGTATAGTAACCGCGGTTAAACAGTAACCATTTTCAGTAGTTACCGTGGTTCAATTTCGGAATACACTATAAATGACTACGTTTATCTCGACGTTTCAAGCCGCTTGAATGTAGTAAATCCCTTTTCAATCTTGGAAATAAACGATGAGATTAATATGTCAAGCCGCTTGAAAATGTCAAGTCAAGCCTATAAAATAACAGGCTTGGACTTATGAAGCGGCTTGACTTCTGTCGAAATAAACGGTGAAGCTCCAAATAATGTAACTATGCATGCGCACATCCGCAACATGTTGGAGTGTTACTATATTCATATCATTTGTTGGTTATTTGCATTTTACCGTAATACCATATTTTATAAAAGTTGCGACATAAAACTTAGTAAATATGTCCAAATATTTGGAGTGATGAAGAAATTAATATTTTTTAATGTTTTTAAAAGAGAAGACAAATAACAACATGACAATTTTTAGATTTTGGGGTTATATAACCAGCATGAAATTAGATCATATTCCTCTCCCTGTCTGTCTGCATAACCTAGTATTTAACTATCTTTTTTTAATCGATATAAATTTAAAGAAGATTGAAAATAACTCAATCCTATTTTCAATTCTCTGAGATTAACCAATAGGATTTTTCAAGTCATAATATACTTGAAGCCGCTTGAATTGTCGAGATAAGCGTAGTCAATGACAGATGTTGAGGTCTAAGCAAGTTAAGTCAAATTTTGACAATTTTGAAAAACTATAAATTAGATAAATACGAGTTTCCTTTTTCACTTGTTACTAAACCATATTCAATGTAAAATTCCCCCATTTCGTTCCATTTTAATTTCTCCTAAAAAAATCCTTATCTCCGCCACTGTTCTCGATTTCTTACTCGGAGTGTACTCCTGCTACTCCGGTCACTATATGCTTCAATCCACGCGGTACGTCCTGAGTAACTCTTGCTGTACTCTTGCGGTATGGACAATGCAAGCGGTAACCGTAGACGAGTAGACGAGCTCAACCTACCTCTACCTCAGGGAGGTGAGGAGGGCAGAGACCACCGAACAGAGGTTGACTCACACTAGAGAATGTGGAGATGAGGAAGAGAATATATATCAAGGAGAAGAGATGTGTGAATGCGAATGATTTATACTCGTAAAGAACGTGAAAGAGGCTTTGTAAGCATTTTCAAGGAAGATTTTAGGGATGATGTACGAGAGCTAGAGAGAGGGTAGTACAGTGTGTTCAATAAAATTCCTAACTCGGAGTAGGCTATGAACAAAGAAACGTATGTCAATTTAAAAATATATAATTAAATAGTATATGTCAATTTGACATGAGACTTTGTCAAAAATGTTATCTAAAAAATCAAAGCTTTTCTTCTTGAATATTATTTTAGAAATGGAAACAAATTAGAAAACGGTGAATGTCAATATGCTGTGTCTTTTTTTATTGTCTTTTCTCCTTAAAATTACATTTCAAGATCAATTTTGACAACTTTTGGTATGAATTATAATCAGACATACGTTTCTCTGTTCATAGTCTACTCCTAGTTAGGAATTTTTTTGAACACACTCTACTAGACGCACAATTATTTTTTGTGACATTGTTAACTATTATTAATGTCGGAGAAGTTTCACATTAAAATAAATAAATAAATATATCATCACGGCATATTACTCATTGCTGGGTGTGCCAGTCTGCTTTGTACACAGATTACATTTATTTACAGAACAAACAAAACTCAGTTAATATCTTACAAATACCCTTTTTTTCTCGTGAAATAGATAATGTGGATGTTTCTTGCAAATAGCAAAATTACGGTAATCCAACCCTTACCATTCAGGTAACAAAGTTACCAGCTGAGAAAACGGTACACCGCAATTAGTAAGTCAGGTCAATAACGGTATATCTTGGCAAGATCTATACCATTGTATATGAAGGGCAAGATTCAAAGTATTTGCTATGTTGATATGAATTTGCGTCGGGGTTAATCTCTTTTTTTGCAGATATTTGATCATTGCACAGTTTTTTTCTTCGTTGTTAAAAAATTAATGCCCGCGTTACTTTAAAAAAATACAATTAAATTTCATCTTTTTCAATTCTCTCAAAATTCGTCTTTCTACTCTAATCCTTCATTCCTGACTCTCTTTCCATCCAATTTTTTCCAACAACTGTCGCCACAACCACATATCAAAACTTTCCAAGTACTTTTTCTCCTTCCTTAAGGTCCATGTTTTGGAGCCATACATTTCATTACTACATAAGACATTTTGCAAATCTTTTATCGCAGTTTTACGAGTACTTTAATGCGCGTTGCTTTTAATAAATCTTTTATTTTACTATTATGCTGCTGTTCCCTTCACAATTCTGATAGGAGATTACAGCTCAATCGAATTAAGATAAATTAGTAAAAAATAATTAAAGTAGATGCTTAATAATGAATATTAATAAAGAAATAAAATGATATAATTGAAATACTTCGGTAATAAAGGGGTTTTTGTTTTAGCAACTCGTCACTCATATGGAATCCATATATATTATTTTGATTGGCGACTCAAAGACCACCTATAAATATATAACGAATACCGAATTAGGGGGTGGAGTCTACTACCAATGGAAGTAGACAAATTCAAATAGCGGACACGTGGCTACCAGTCCAGTACTGCAATTCTCAAACAGTTTTTATTTGAATATAAATTTCTTGCATTAAATTTAATCATTTTGATACACTTGCAATTATAAAGCATGTAGACTTATACAGTGTTACAATATTAATTTGTTATTTATAAATATAATTTGCAAATAGCATACATTATTTCTAGAACATTTTAGATCCACGAAGAAAACAGTTTTATATAAAAACTTATATTCGTGATGTCACATCTATATTTTCAAACTTCGGGGGACCATAACTCGCTTATTAATAGGATTTTTTTTCACCGGATTTTCACCAATAGTCTTAGTTTTACTTATACTTTCTGATGATATTATTTTAAAAAATGGTGGAATCCTCTATTTCTTATTACAATACACTAAATTATAAAATCCTTGCAAAAGAGGTAGCGTGGCAATTTGTTTGTTAAAAAAAATCTTGTTAAGAATTGAAGGTAGACAAAAATATTGCAGGTTTTTTCACATTCTCACATTGGTTAACAAAACCGTGAAAATCTTTACTTTCATTTAAATTAAATTATTATCGAATTAATTAAATCTAACCTTTTAGTTTTTTCTTGTTACAGAATTCAATAATTAAACTGCAAATCGTGAGAACATTTCCAACCTGTAAAAGTTGTCCAAAACTTACATAACCTCACATTCCGTGCTTCATAAGTGTAACAATTCGTTACGTAAGACACCTAAACCACACCGTTGCCAAAATATATTATTAATAAATTCTATTATGTGTTGTGAAATTCGTGGAATTAGCAAAAGTGCAAAGTAGCCATTAAGACGAAATCTAATACCGCTATTAAAGTTGGTGAAGGTGGTTCTATCATGACAGACTTAAACTAAAGTTTAGGCTTATTAAAAAAATTAAACTGTTGTAAATATCTTATAAATATCTGGTGTGGCCAACACAATACCTCCCGCCATTAACCGCCCGAGTCACAAAAAAGATTAAGCTAATCCTTATTTTTGAATTAGCGAATTTTACTCTAATTTTGGCAGTTTATTTCTTAAAATATAGTCTAATCTAATCCAAGTAACTACCTTTTTTGATTATAAAATGTAGATTAAATTTTAAATATCGGGATAGAATAGAATTCACTAATCCAATAATGAGAATTAGCTTAAACTTTTTGACGAATCGTTAATTTTTATTAATGTAAATACATACCTACATATTGACTTATGCTGGAAACTGTTTTGATTTCCTTTCCTATTGTTCTATTTACTTTTTTCTTTTTAAAACGTTACTATTATTAATTTGAAATGATTAGTTCTTTGACAGTGACATTTATCTGTCAGTTACATACATTTGAATAACTGCGTAAGGTGTTTTGTTTGTTTAAAGCGTAGCTCTGGGATATAAATTATAGATAATTTTATAACTTTATCGATAATATATGTTGAAAAAGCATTAATGCAAATCTGTAGAAAATTTAATAATCTTTAATTAATTGCTTGTACAAAGTAATTGAAGTATTGTAATCGCGAAAAATTTCGGTTTTCAGATTTCAACGGAAATATTGACCATCCCTGAATCTATTTTGACTAATTTCGTCGTGACGTCTGTACGTACGTACGTGCGTACGTATCTCGCATAACTCAAAAACGGTAAGCCGTAAAAAGTTGAAATTTTGTATTTAGGACTGCTATAACATCAAGTTGTGCACCTCCCTTTTTGGTCATTATATAATTTCCAGAAATGGTACTTTATTTGAAGCCTATAATAGATTTTAATGAAAAACTATTATAAAATATAATTCAAAACTTTTCAAATTTGGTATATAAGACTTTTATGTCAATTGGAATAACATAGTAGATTTTGGTTAAAACAGGCTAACCGGAAGTGATATATTACCTGAAGTTGTTAACAGTTTTTATTGAATAAAATGGTTTCATTTTGATTTTAGTAATAAATGCTTCAAATAATAGTTTTAGAGAAATAAATTCTGCGTCTAACACATCAAGTATTATTAAATTAGCCCTTTGTATAAGCGAGATATGTAAATTTATATATTTTTTGGTTTTTGTAATGAAGCTTGCTATGGATTAGGACAAAAAATAACAAAAAAATAAAAAAATTGAGTCTATACTTCATATTAGTCTTGCGTACAAGGAATTCGTGTGGTGTCCATATCAGATTTTTTTATAATAATGTTAATCTCGAAAAAATAACATTTGAAGGTATTTTTCGAAGAAAAACTATTTTGAGCTTCAAGTAAAGTGCCATTTCCTGTTATCCGATTTACACCAAAATCTAATGGGCTCTTTCCATAATAGAGAAAGTTCGAAATACAAGGTTTTAAAATTTTCTGAATAATAGTATTTGAGTTAGAGTGGAGGATCCACACATACACACAGACATCATCGTGAAAATGTTAAAATTGGATTCTAGGGACCTTAAAACGTGCTTATTTACCAAAATCTCGATATGCGATTTTTAGCGTGATCCTTCTACCTCCCTTACTAAGGGTAGCGGGAGGTAAAAATAAAGAACAATAAGTATATTTAAGAAAAATATATAACGGTTAAAAAAATGCAAAAGTTCCATCGAATAGCACTTATTTTCCGTCTTTCGAAGATAATAAGTATAAAAGTAGCTGGTAACTGGACGTTTATTTTTACACTCATTCGTATAAACTGTCACTTGACCTGTCGTTAGGTGTTTTTTGGTATAAATCTGTCGTTTATTTATGTGATTTACTACAAAAAAACTTTCCTTGTGAGACATCCTAAATTGCCAATGTATTTTCGCTCTATTTTAGTTTCAAATATCTCAGCTAACGGCTGGTACACCTTTTTTAAAAATTTGCACATATATGTAAAAGTAAAACCTAATGAAAATTAACATACTTAAATTTCATTAAAAACTGTCGTAAATGCTTATAATGATAGACCACCTTAAACAGCCGACGATCTAGCTATCTAGCATGTAAAGTTGTAAACAGCTGAAGGTGCGCCCAGCCAATTTCGATGGAGAATATCATTTCTTTATTACTTTCCAATTTGTGGTAGGATAGGATATATTCATCGACAAGTTGTTAAACTCTGTTTCGCAATATGTTTTTATTTTTATTTCATATGACTGCAGATTTGAAATTTATTTTTACTTTCTATCTATAACGTTTTTGTTTTTATTATTTAAATTATGCTGTATATTTATTAATAGGTATAAAAAGTTATTGCGTATTTATAATGAATTTTCTAATAACTGCCCACAAAGATTCTGGGTGGTCCAATTTCAATTTTATGAGTGTCTGGTCGCGAATCTGGAGACCGGGTTCCATCCCGACTGTCGCCAAAATTATATCGAATTTTAAATGGCACAAAAGTTACTCCTGTGGTGTTTTCTCCACGTCAGCAATGAGTGCCCGTGTGGTGACGCCCGTTAGACGCACACACTGTACGAATATGTCATCATCATTACCGATATCTGCGTACAAAGCAGATTGGCGCACACCCAGCAATGGGTAATATGCCGTGATGATTTATCTATTTTATTTTTATTTTCTTAGCAAATACTTCAATTGGTATTTTTGTATTTATATACCACATGCGAGCCCAAACATTTTCAACAATTTATAAAATCTACACAAATGGTTAGAAATTTTTACAAAATTCATTCGGCTAGTATAGACTTAAAATTTTTAAAAAGACTGTGGGCCAAATGACTGGTTATTATTGTTCGACCGGTATTTTAAGGGTCATCTAGTCCAGCTTCTAGCGAGACCCTTTACTTTTGGCACGATGAAAAACAACTTCCCATGGGGTCTCGTGGCCGCGTGCCTGACTGTCTGGTCGCGAATCTGGGTAACCGGGTTCGATATCGACCGACGCTAAATATTTTGAATTCTAAATGGCACAAAATTGACCTCTATGGTGCATTCTCCACGCCAGCAATGAGTGCCCGTGAGGTGACGCCTGGTAAACGCCCGCACGGTAGAAATATGTCATCATCATTACCGATATCTGCGTACAAAGCAGATTGCCACACCCAGCAATGGGTAATACGCCGTCATGATATATATATATATATATATATATATATATATATATATATATATATATATATATATATATATATATATATATATACCGGGTGTTTTAGGCCGACCGACACATAGGCGATTAACGTGTGAAATCAGTTGTAAATTGTAAATAGTATCTCCCCAGTGCAAGATATTAAGTTGAAAATTTGTGTACTTATTGGGGGATACTAATTCTATGGATTATGGAATATATAAATGTATAATATCAGAAAAAAAATAAGGAAATTTGTAGAATTTTCAGGATTGTTATTCATATCCCGAAAAAAAATGGGTACCAAGTAACAGCTTAAATAGCATAGTGGTAGCGTGTGCGCCTGGTAATAAATAAATCTCTGAGAGACTGGGTTCGGAACCAGTCAGCAGCAAAATTTAATTTTTACTTCTCAAAATATTTTTTTAAATTTTTTGTTGAAATTTAATTAAATGGATACGTTATTTTTTATTATAAATATTTATTGTAATTATTTAACTGTATGTTGTGATCAATGTGATTTAGATTTTACAAAATACGTATAATTTATGCTTTAAATAATGTTTATATTTTATTAAAAGTCAATAAAAGATTAAAAACATATTAATAAAAAAATATTTTGAAAAGTAAAAATTAAAAATTAAATTTTGTTGCTGGCTAGTTCCGAATCCAGTCTCTGAGTTTTGTTTATTACCAAGCGCAAACGCTACCACTAAGCTATTTTTACTGTTACTTAATAACCATTTCGTCCGGTATACGAACAATAATCCTGCAAATTCTACAAATTTTCTTCATTTTTTTTAATATTACACATTTAAATTTACTAGTTTGGACTGTAATTCGTAGAATTAATATCCTCTAATAAGTAGGTATTCAAAATTTCAACTTAATAACTTACACGGGGGAGATACAATTCACAGTTAACTGATTTCACATGTTAATCTTCCATGTGTCGGTTGGCCTAAGACACCCGGTATATATATATATATATATATATATATATATATATATATATATATATATATATATATATATATATATATATATATATATAAACAACTTCGTAAATACTCAGTGCGTACAGTAAAACCCACTTTGCAAGATATTTCTTTATTTATTAACCACTCTACTCTACAGGATATATAATCCCAATTACAGAGGGTATATAAACAATACACATAAAATAATAATATGAAACAGAGTAGACATACAAAAACTATATCAAGTAATTGACAGTATACATATTAGAATAAAAATTGAAAATGTACATAGTGAGTATTTAGCTAAATTACAGAAATTCTATTTAATCATAAAACTGGGAACCAATTTACATTTAAATACATTTAATCTATCAAAAAACAAATCAAATTCTATATTTAAGTCGTTTATTGTTTTGCACATGCGGACAGTTGGTGAGTTGAGTTCATAATTTCTTTGCAAAACGTTGGATGAAGAATACTGAATTACATCTAGAAGATATTCTTTTTGTACAGAAATTTAGACGTGCTAATATATTACTGTCATCTACCATGTTATTCAGTAGTTTATAAATAAAAAGTACGCATAAAATATTTCTACGATTTTCAAGAGATGTCAAATTCAAAGTTGATAATGCTGTATTATAATTCAGATTTCGTATATATTCCCTGTTTATTTTGAACCAACAATATCTAGTGAATTTTTTTGCACTTTCTCAATTATTTATTATTTATGGGGATATATGGGACAATATTGTGCAGAGCTTAAGGATACAATGCATGTATTGTGAATATTCCTTAAAATATAGATTACAACATATATTGTTGCAAAATACAACCTTGTTCGTCTCCAATACTGTCATTTCGTCCGCTGGTCAGCGTTCACTAGATACTAGACTACATCGCCTATATTGCTCACCGCAAAATTTACATTTTTTCCTCAATTATCACCTATATGACTCATTCCATCGTGAGTTCCTGATGATTTGTGTGATCAGTATAGGAATCTCGGTTGGTGATCACTGATTATGAATCACTTGGGGCTGGTACTAATATATTTGAGTGTAGTCCGGCCCTGGTGAATCAGCGGTGAGGTGTCGCAAGGCCCAGTCGCACACGCCTTTACATCCAATTACGCCAACGCAAACACCAAGCTATTGTTCAACAAATCGACAAGAACGGAGAGAAATGCGACAAGAAAGAAATGTTCACACTACACGCTAAGAACTATACTTAATTCATATAGTAAATTCCGAAAACAGGAATAAATATATATAGTTGAAATAAATATAAATAAATATATCATCACGGCATATTACCCATTGCTGGGTGTGCCAATCTGCTTTGTACGCAGATATCGGTAATGATGATGACATATTTGTACCAGGGATCCGAAACGTAACGAAACCGTAACCGAAAACCGCACCGATATTTGACTTTTTATGAAACCGTAACCGAAAACCGAAACCTATATTTTATTTCTTCAAAAATGGAAACCGAAAACAACCGAACCGAAATAATGTCGGTACTAAAACCGTAAATTTAAAAATAGGTATTTTTTATTAACCCACATCTGTTTCGTAGAAATACTGTGCATGCCTTCAAATTCATAAAAAAAGTAGTTTCTCATTCAAAAAAAAAAAATTAAGGCATTTTACTCCATTTTTCAATTATTTTTTGCAATTATAATAAAAAATTACTCATTTGTTGACATTTTTCAATCACTCATTTTGTTTACGTTATTGTCATAGAATTAATATTAAAACTTGAAATTAAAATATTAATAATTTACGAAACGTATTTAATGTTTGTTGCAAAAATAAACTTAAGAACTTTAATGTGAAAACTTTAACTCATAGTTACTTTTTGAACCGTGTTTTTTTTTTCAAACACACTTTAAAATAGAGGCACTAGCTGCGCGACAGCGGAAGAGAGTCTCTCTTAAAATATAGTCTAATCTAATCCAAGTAACTACCCTTTTTAAAACCCCTCACACGCATCCATGCCTTAGTGGGATTCGAACCCTGAACCCCGAGTGCACTCACGACATGAGGCGTTGCTCTAACCATTGTGCCACCGGAGCTATAATAAAATGAAGATTAAATTTTAAATACCGGGATAGAACAAAATTCACTGATCCAAAAATGAGGATTAGCTTAAACATTTTTGTGAATCGTTAATTTTTATTAATCTAAATACATAACTACATATTTACTTATTCTGGAAACTGTATTGAATTCCTTTTCTATTGTTCTATTTACTTTTTACTTTTTAAAACGTTACTAATATTATTTTGAAATGATTAGTTCATTGACAGTGACATTTATCTGTCAGTTACATATATTTGAATAACTGCGTTTTGTTTGTTTGAAGCGGAGGGCCTGGGATTTAAATTATAGATAATTTTATAAATTTATCCATAAAATATATAGAAAAAATATTAATGCGAATCTATAGAAAATTTAATAATCTTTAATTTTTATAATAACATTAATCTCGAAAAAATAACATTTAAAGGTATTTTTCGAAGAAAAACTATTTTGAGTTTCTAGTAAAGTGCCATTTCCAGTTATCCGATTTACACCAAAATCTAATGGGCTCTTTCCATTAATCAAAAAGTTCGAAATATAAGATTTCAATATTTTTTGAATGATAGTATTTGAGTTAGAGTGGAGGATCCACACACACATACATCATCGTGAAAATGTTAAAATTGGATTCTAGGGACCTTAAAACGTGGTTATTTACCAAAACCTCGATATGCGATTTTTAGCACGATCTCTATACCTCCCTTACCAAGGGTAGCGCAAGGTAAAAAGCAAGGAAATACTTTGGACATTCGTTTCAAGGAGAGTGGCACAACCAGAATATCTTAAATCGTGATAGAATCTAACAGTAATCAACAATTGATTCATTACAGCAATTTGTGAATAATAGTGGTATATTATTATATGGACAGATGCCATAAAAAGAAAAATTTCACACCTACAAAAGCATCAAAAATTTGCAGTGATCATTTTCTTTAAACTAATTATTTGAAAAGGCCTGTAACATATATAATTAAGATTAAAACCAGACTCAGCACCTTCTGTATTTCCAAATTTTCCATATGCAAAAGGCATCTTTTTAATAAGCAAATATTATTTTTAAATTCATAGTCCTATTTTATTGTGAATTTGCTATTTATGTAATAAATGTATATTATATTATTAAAATAATAACTATACTTTTTAAAATATATGCACTAAATATAAAAAAAAATCTGTTAATTCATTCCATTTATAATTTGTTTCTATTATGTAATTTTAAATTTGGCGCGTATTTTGCCTTTTCTGCAAATGGCTGCCTTTCAGTTGCTTGCCGTACAGGTGACTACGTGCACAACATACAAGTTAGCAATCCAGTGTATATATTAATATCCTTGTATCATCCTACTGTCGAATTCTTAAAAAAAAGTATGTTAATATGTTTAATTTGCACGTTGTGTAGAACAGATGCCGTTAAGTTATATTTTTAGCCAGGTCACGGTCAGATACGAGTGTTTACATTTGTGTAATGAGATGTGCAAATAAAAGTAAATAAATAAACTGTATGTAGTGCTATTTGCTTTTAAAAACAACTGTTTTTAATTCACAACTCGGAACAAATTTAAATTTTCATTGTCATGTGATCACTCACGTTGATGCACACATAAAATGAAGATTATATTACGTGGTGTGTACAGTGTTTTTAGCTGGAAAATTGCTTTTTGGGTGGAGGTACATCCTAGCCAAAATTTAGACACTGCATTCAAGTTTTATCTGAATTTTCAGATTTTCTATGTATGTTTTATTATTTATTTATTTACTAATTAGAAAGGGTGACAGTTTATATTCTCTGCAAGCGACTTGTAGTTAGTAAATTAACTTTTAAATTCAAAGAGATCTAAGTGCCATAATGTTTCAATTCATGTTGATCTGAAAAACGGGCAACTCAAAATAACATTTATGTCTCACTAAGGGCCAGTTGCATAAAACGTTGTTAGCTGATCATGTGTTTAACTACACATTGTAACCATGGATACGTATCAAAAATACATTGGAAAAGAAGCCTTGTCAAAGTTAACAACGTGATTAAAGTTAACAATGTTTTATGCAATTGGGCCTAAAGTATTATGTACTGTTTATTGCTAGGATACGGTGTATATAAACATATCTATAACAACCGGGACATTATATGAGGGCATAATGTTTCATTATGCCCTCATTATAATCCAATCATCGTTTATGGACTTTAAATTACAAATAATATTACCCGTATATAATGAAAATTATTTTCTTTTTAATTATAATTCATTACAATAATAATACGGATTGATTACAACAATGAATACATTAATTGATTACAACAATTAATATAATAAGAAAACAGCTTTGATATCATTTTTAATTTAATTATAATACTTAAAATTGATTATGAAAAGGTCCTTAAAAAACAATTCACTTTCACCACACATAAGTTAAGTACGTCGAATTGCAGACTGCAATATTTCGCATTGATTTTTGACGGATGACGAATCACTAATTTTTTTGGGGACGATATTTATCCACGTTTGAATTCATTTTTGATATTATTTACCGTCACATGTGTCACATCCAAAGCAGTACAAACTCTCTAAAATGTAATAATATTCAGAAATAAGTGCATAAGAAATAAGGAACTGAGATCTGTCATGTGAAAACGAACCTCAAATCAAATCAAATTCATCTATTCCATCATCTCCAACGATGTATAACGTTGATGTTTTAAAAATAAATAAATGTTGATAATAAACAAAACAATTAAACAACATCCTTAGCAACGCCAATGCTTAAGCATTATTGTAATCAAAATTATTATATACCTTGTTTCATTTAAGCCATTCGGTATTGCGGAGCATAGAAAATAGTTTTGACCTCTCTGATTGGCTGAAATTAGAGACAAGAGACAAGTTTACCCAATGTAATTTCGGCTTAAATGGAACAGAGCATAAATGAAAACTTATTTTACATATTATAGTTAGACATAAAATCTTATATGCACCACGAGCGTTACTAGATGATAATGCCCATCGGACATCTGTCCCTCGGGCCAGAGGTCCTCGGGCTAGATCCTAGTCGCCCTCCTGGCATTATTATCATCGTAACGCCCTCTAATTTTCTTTATATACTTGTAAACTAGGCTTAAGGGCTTATAAATTTGGCATGATGCTAGCGCTTCCGGTTTAACCGAAAGTGACACTTCCTTATTTCATGGGACAAAATATAGAATGTTACAAAAATAACTTGCTATTTAACAATGAACTTAAATATTACTCACACTGTTTTCACAGCCTACCTGATATATATTACCAGGTTAATTATTAATAATTTTCTTGTACGCCTTGAAATTTATTTCTTGAATAAAAATTCACTTCAAGTATATCATTGAATTCGTAATTTTACTTAGATTCCAAATATAAAAATCTGGTGTGACCAACACAATACCTCCCGCCATTAACCGCCCGAGTCACAAAAAAGATTAAGCTAATCGTTATTTTTGGATTAGCGAATTTTACTCTAATTTTGAGTTTATTTCTTCAAATTAAAAATATAGTCTAGTCTAATCCAAGTAACTATCTTTTTTAAAACCCCTCAACAGGGTTAAATCCCAATTACAGAGTGGGTTCACATTTACACACATCCATGCCTTAGTGGGATTCGAACCGAGCCCCGAGGGCACTCATGACATGAGGCGTTGCTCTAACCATAGAGCCACCGGAGCTATAATAAAATGAAGATTAAATTTTAAATACCGGGATAGAATAGAATTCACTAATCCAAAAATGAGGATTAGCTTAAACATTTTTGTGAATCGTTAATTTTTATTAATCTAAATACATACCTACATATTTACTTATGCTGGAAACTGTATTGTATTCCATTTCTATTGTTCTATTTACTTTTTTCTTTTTAACACGTTACTAATACTATTTTGAAATGATTAGTTCTTTGATAGTGACATTTATCTGTCAGTTACATACATTTGAAAAACTGCGTTTTGTTTGTTTAAAGCGTAGCTTTGGGTTTAAATTATGGATAATTTTATAAATTTATCCATAAAATATATAGAAAAAGCATTACTGCAAATCTATAGAAAATTTAATAATCTTTAATTTTTATAATAACATTAATCTCGAAAAAATAACATTTAAAGGTATTTTTCGAAGTAAAACTATTTCGAGCTTCTAGTAAAGTGCCATTTCCAGTTATCCGATTTGCACCAAAATTTAATGGGCTCTTACCAGTACAAAGTTCAAATTGGATTGTAGGGACCTTAAAACGTGGTCATTTACCAAAATCTCGATACGCGATTCTTAGCACGATCCCTATACCTCCCTTACCAAGGGAAGCGGGAGGTAAAAAGCTGCAATTTCGGACTATTTTGAATCCAAATTCTAATTAGACAACAGCCATATTTTATCGGGATTCGAACCCAGGACCCCTAGCGTGCTTATGACAGAGCCGTTGTTCAGTTGTTCTAACCATTGACGAATGATGAAGCCTATTGAAAAAGCAGAATAATAATTTAATTTAGAGTTCTTTCCTGCGAATCTTTCGACCTTCTCTCGTGTAGTAAAATTAGATGTAAATAGATATGATATGATTACAAGTTGACAAAATCTGTTTTCTGTGTCCCCTACGCGTTAACATAACATTAATATCACATTTTTGCTTATCGCCTTCCCATACGATTACAATACAAGTGAGTTTTGAAATGCAAATTTACTTGTAGTAGGTAGATAAGACAATCTGTAGGTAATGTACGACAGATAAAAATATCTAATACGCGCTTAGTTAATCTCATTCAACTTAGTACTAAGGTGTGTGTAGCCAGGCCATATAGCGTGGACACACACTATAATTCTAAGAAAATTTCTAAACAAACATTTCAACCATGTGATATATTAATATTTCAACTAGATTTAATGAACGCTGAAATAAACGTTTCAATTTCTACAGCAGGGACGGGCCAGCACAATGGAAAGACTTCATTGTAATGTTGTTATGAGATTGTGTAATCGACAAAAAACGCTATATTTTTAAAAACACTGTTACAGTATGACCTCTTTAATCCGAACCTCCAGTAATCCGAACAGCGACAACTCGGAGCCATAATCCGAACAACGCCTCGTTAATCCGAACGAAGTGATACCTGCTACCTAATGAGGAAATCACTTGGTTTAATGTTCTCTGTTACCTATATGAGAGAATCCCGTAGATTCATGTATTCTGCTGCCTAAATGAAGGAATCCCTTGATATCATATTCTCTTAATATGCTACCTAAGAACTGCTCCAAAAATCCTGGACTAAACTCAGTAGCGTAACTAAGAGTTCGGGGCCGCCCGCAAAAAGTTTTTGGGTCTCGTTTTAATTGTAGCGTTTATCATGAGGAACTATATATACCACAAGAACTTGTGGAAATTGTGACTAGGCTCACTTTCATCTCAGTTGACATGTTAAAAAGCAAAATAACCAATATGAGAGGCCTGAAAATCCAAGATTAGACACCTGTACACCCTAGCAAAGTCTACGTATGTTGTGGCACTTACTATGAAAATGTGATTGGCCCGTTATTATTATTTTTATTTTTTTTTAAATGAAATTGGTGGCACAGTACGCTAGTGACAGTTACAGGGAATTGATTAATACATTTTTGGTATCCCAAATGAAAGAACAACAAAATATGGTATTAGCAAGATGAATCAGTATCATACAGTTTAAATAGTAGCAATTTTGCGAAAATCATTCTCGTATCGTTATTTAATCCCGCGTTTTGGTAATACACATTGGCCGCCATTGGCCCGACTCGGGCGGTACATGGCGGGAGGTGTTGTGTTGGCCACACCAGATTTTTACCTCTCGCCAAGAGAGGTATTGTATTCATGCTAAAAATCGCATATCCAGATTTTAGTGAATAAGCACGTTTTAAGGTCCTTAGAATCCGATTATAACATTTTTACGATGATGTGTGTGTGTGTGTGTGTGTGTGTGTGTGTGTGTGTGTGCGTGTGCGTGCGTGCGTGCGTGCGTGCGTGCGTGTGTGTGTGTGTGTATGTGGATATTGGATTCATCATAACTCAAAGACTTAAGACATTTTTGACTACGGATTCCTCAATCTAACAATAATGGGAAGAGTCGAGTCAGTTTTGGTAACAATTGGACAACCGGAAGTAGTAGTTACAAGAAAAAATCATCTAAATATTATTTATTGAAAATTTATGTAAATACTTATATTAAAGAACGTTAAATTCTTTATTCGATAAATATAAATTCATTATTATATCTTCTATAGATTTAGAGATAAAGAAATGCATATAAAGTTATTTGATGTAAAAATTCTTAGATCAAACTACTTCAAGGCAAGAAATTCAAATGTGTGTAATTCACACATAAATGTCACTGTCAAAAATATTTGTATGCCACTGTCAAAAATATTCGTACATCATTATGAAGATAATGAAAATAAATAAAAAGTCAACAACGCAAAAGAATATACCTACAAAAGAATATAAAAGGAATTTGCGAAAAAATGACGAATAAAAGAAAAAGAAAGTAGAAAAAAAAATTCAGGATATTGAATATAAAGAAAATGTATGTATTGTACATAATTTATATTAAAATAATTATTTTGTAGTGAGACATGAATATATGTATTTGCATTTAAAAATATTTTTCGTTTTATGCGTACAACCAGGTAAAAGATATGGCGAGAGGTTATGTGCTGGCCACATCACATTTTTTATTGTGAGAATGTGGAAATTCTTAGAGAATTAGGAAAATGGATATTTTCTGTAATTTGTTCAATAATCAACTTGTGCAATTATTAGTTCGGATTAAAGAGGTTCAACTGTATTTGCAATCCACAATATAACATTTATAGCAGTATGAACTAATTCACATATCTCACATGTACTTTTCCATAATGTTCATTATTTTTTATTTCACAATTTCCTCCTCAATTTCCTCTTAAAATGATCACCCAAATGACTCCTTATTTATTTATAGACTATCCCAACTACCAAAAAAACCTTTTCCTCTGATTCATGCTAAAAATTCTCGCGTTCTATATGTAAACAACAAGAATGCGGTAGAGTCGAAAGGCGAAGCATTTCCGAGGCCGAAACTTGGCCACAATCAGTCCGCCAATCTCTGGGTGTTTGTTATCTCACCAACTCTACTTACTATGAGTTTATGGATACTTAACAGTCGAGGGCACACGTCAAGTTCAACTGCACGATTTTTCATTTTAATTAGCAACAGTAATTAACATTTTATGCAATGGTAAGACCAGTGAATTTGTCACTCTCATGTATAGATTGCATCATAGGTATTAATCAATTACCTTAAGAAATTTTTTGATTATTAATTATGGTAAGATAGATGTGACATATACTAAGTAATATAGACATATGATTGATATTTATATAAGATATTGAAGTGTATAAGGCAATGTGTTACAACTTTCCTTGTATAGGAAGTAAAATTTTATTTTATATATTTTTTTTACTCCGGGTTATTTATCATAAACTCGAATAGGAATTTATCATGGAAATTAGAAGTTTGGACACCCATACTTAATATTAAATTTTGGCAAAGCAGAAATTCTAGATTGAATGAATGTATGGAAAAGAAATTTAAATACAGTGTCTCCCATTTAGAGCTGCCACCATTGGGATTTCGAGAACCATAGGAGATACAATGTCGTATACATGGAACTTTTTGTGCACCTATAGGGGGCCATCGGCAATCTCAGATGTGCTTTTGTTTTTCCAAAAATTCTCATAGGGTACTAGATAATGACGAAAAACTGAATTTGATCGATTTTTACCTTCCGTCACCTTTAGGTAAGGAAGGTATTGTCTTTGGTCAAAAAATTCGATGATGAGTTTTTAATCAATAAGCACGTTTTAGGGTCCCTACAATACGAATTTACTATTTTTACGATGATGCCTGTATGTGTGTGTGTGTGTGTGTGTGTGTGTGTGTGTGTGTGTGTGTGTGTGTGTGTGTGTGTGTGTGTGTGTGTATGTGTGTGTGTGTGTGTGTGTGTGTGTGTGTGTGTGTGTGTGTGTGTGTGTGTGTGTGTGTGTGTGTGTGTGCGTGTGCGTGTGCGTGTGCGTGTGCGTGTGCGTGTGCGTGTGCGTGTGCGTGTGCGTGTGCGTGTGCGTGTGCGTGTGCGTGTGCGTGCGTGTGCGTGTGCGTGTGCGTGTGCGTGTGCGTGTGTGTGTGTGTGTGTGTGTGTGTGTGTGTGGGTGTGGGTGTGGGCGTGCGTGTTTGTGTGTGTGTGTGTGTGGATGTGTGTGTGTGTGTGTGTGTGTGTGTATGTGTAACAAAATTTTCGTCTGCGATAACTCTAATACTACAGTTACAAAAATTATAATTTTTTCGTATACTTCTTCGTTACATCCATATGAAGAGCTGATTAGATTTTGGTTACAATTGGTCAACCGGAAGTACCATCATTTGAAGATTTTAACAGTTTTTCTTGAAAAAACTATGTTAAATATAATTTTTTCACATTTGATGTTATTATAAATATTAAAGAATATTTTATTCTCTATACGATTTGACTGCATTTTATACTTAATATTAAATGGATATAGAGTTAAAAAATTATAAAGAAATTAAATTTCATAAAGTAGCCATAGCTATGGAAACAGCTACTATATTAAGAAAATTCTGATTGAAAGATGTCAGTGTCAAGTGAAATTGACATAGTGTGTTTATCTTATAATTTTACTGGAAATATAGGATCTTTTGGTTTCTGTATGGAATTTGTATAAAATACATACAACTGCTTTAAGGTAATGTACAAGAAATAATAATAATAATAAATCTTTTATTTCTGCAGATACATTACACTGTATATAGAAAACGTCACAAAATAATAATTTTCTGTATGAAATTTGCATAAAATACATACAACTGCCGGAAGGTAATGTACAAGAAATAGAATATTTAATTTAGCAAGGAACTTTCCGTATGAAATTTGTACAAAATACATAGAACTGACGGAAGGTAATGTGCTGGCCACATCAGATTTTTTAATTTTGAAATTACTTCTAAACTATCAGTAATCGAGAAAAGTTAGATATTTCCATTTTCTATTCAGTGGCGTGCGAAAATAATTTTATTATCGGTAAATTTCCGAGATATAACACAAACTTACATTTTTTTTAAATGGAATCCATATTTGAAGGGTAAAACAAATTTAAAATACAATAACCACTATACCAATCGAATGAGAAAAAAAATTTTTAAAGTAAAAATCAAATATGGGTTCTATTTAAAAAAATATATACCTTTGTGTTATATCTCGGAAATTTACCCATAAAAAAAATATTTTCGTACACCATTGGATAGACAAAGAAAATAACTAACTTTTTTATTTGAATCATTAATCTCGATTACTAATAGTTTAAAAGTAATTTCGAAATGAAAAAATCGACCAAATTCAGTTTTTCGTCATTATCTAGTGCCCTCTGAGAATATTTGGAAAAACAAACATTGTATCTCATAGTTCTCGAGATCCCAATGGTGGCAGCTCTAAATGGGACACACTGTATATCGGAAAGCTCTAATCTGATAAATAAATAGAATTTATAGTTTCATTGATTTTACTAATATTTGTCCCTGCAGACTGGTGTTCCAAGTCAAAATTGTCGTAAGTCCAGTTACGTTACAAGTTGTAATTAATCATGAATTTATTAATTGCTGCCCGTCAGTTATTTTTCTTGATGAAGGATTCGACTAAACAAACTCAAACATTGTGTTGATTTGAACTTTTAACAATATTTTAGGTCAGATATCGTTCATTCAATATATAAACAAATCTGACATGTCGTACTGGCCGCCATGATAGGATAGGGTACCTTTATAACCAGGCTATGGCCATGGCGTGGCTCACGTTTCGTCCGCCATTACCGGCCCGTCTGTTATATGTGTTGTTCTTGCGCAAACTATTATGTATTTTCTTTGCTATTTGTTTTATTTTAATGAAAAACACATTTAATTATCATTTTAATATGTATTTAAAGTGTAAGTAATTTATTTTATTTACTTGTGTAGTTTGTTAAGATACCCACCACGTTTACTGACATATTGAAAACAACTATAAATTACCAATATTAAGCACAATCATTTAAATTTTTAAAAGGTAAGTTTAGAATATACAATTATTATGTAAATAAGAACTACAGATATTAAATTAGATGTGATAATAACAACCCGTCATATATTCTACATAACCTCTAAATGTATGTCTTAATAATTATGTATCTCTAAAATTAATTAATTTTTATTACCATTATAAATTCACAGTGTGATAATTTAATATTCTTTTATAATATAATATATTTATTACAAATAAATAGGAAAATGAATTACCGATGATGGCGGTGATCTTGGCCCATGGCCATACCCTGGATATAAAGGTACCCTATCATAGGTGCGTTTGCAGCGCCGCCAACGGATTCTGCGGGTCCCAATCGAATGATAACTACATAGATTAAACCTTATTTTGTAATAAAATTTAGATCCTAAAAATTTAACACGGGTGTAATTTTTTAATATATACGACACTATATCCTATTCTGGCGATGTATTATTCTTTTTGAACAATAATTTTCAGTCCTGTTTACCGCTGCCTGCAGCAATAAATTGTTTGTTCTTTGGCACTAGTTTTCAACAACAGCCTTGACGAATGCAATCAGCCAGTCAAGCACACACAAATATATGATCGTATCTCCACATACTTCGTATGTCTTACAACAATTATTCTTTCTGCTAATCAAAGATAATATCGTTGACTAATTGCGAATTAGCATATTTACCTTGCATTGGCCGTAAACAATACGAGTATTAGAATTTCTAAAATTGATTTTATAAGATCTACAAGGTTTAATAAAAAAATACAAGAATTTTCATTTGTTTCAAAAAGTAATATTCTATTCATAAATATTAACATTATTGCCTCCTTCAGAGTAAGTATTTTCTATTAGATGATATAATGCACTTATGATAACGTTGTTTCTATTTCCAATCTGTAAAACACTTCTGGAATGCATTTTGTGATATTTTTTGTATTTTCTAGAATTTTTGTTTTAGGTTTCGTTATGAATTTGTGATTACTTATAAAAGTTATATGTTATGTTCTTTATTTTTTTGTGCTGTGATTTTATCTCATTCAAATGAATATTCTTTAATTCATAACACAATCTTTATTATGTCATCCGAGCGAGAAAATAGTATATTATGTTATTAGGAGTAGAAAGCGGTCTTTTTGTGTTGAACCTAGCTATTGCGGCCGAGGTCTGGCAAGCTGGGTAAAACACAAAAAGGGCGTTCTACTCCGAATGACATATACTATTTTTTCTTCAAGCGTTCCAATAACTTTTTGACATTTTTTTGGAATTTTTTTATTTGTAAAATTTGCAATTTTAGTCAAAACTGACTGTGTACACTACAAAACACGAACGATTCAACTGTCAAATAACAATTTTCAATATGATCTGTGTTGCTGTGGCTACTGTCGCCGCCATCGGTGAACTAAGAAACTAACATTTTTTTACTAGTACAACAATAACAACATTTTTGTACTAGTAAGACAATGAATATCTTCTACAGCGGGTGTACAATAGCATAATATGCATATTATAATACGCTTAAAGAAAAATGTATTTTTTTAAACATAATAACTACGACTAAAAATTTATTTTTTCGTTTTTCAAGCAATAGGGGATTACAGCTCAATCGAATTAAGAGAAATTAGTAAAAAATAGTGAACGTAAATGCTTAATAATGAATATTAATAAAGAAATAAAATGATATAATTGAAATACTTCGGAAATAAGGGGGGATTTTGGTTTAGCAGCTCGTCACTCATATGAAATCCATATATATTATTTTGATTGACGACTCAAAGACCACCTATAAATATATAACGAATACCGAGTTAGGGGGTGGAGTCTACTACCAATGGAAGTAGACAAATTCAAATAGCGGACACGTGGCTACCAGTCCAGTACTGCAATTCTCAAACAGTTTTTATTTGAATATAAATTTCTTGCATTCAATTTAATCATTTTGATACACTTGCAATTATAAATCATGTCGACTTGTACAGTATAATAATATTCATTTATTTTATTTTTTTATATAATTTAGAAATAGCATATATTTAAAAAACATTTAGGTCCATGAAGAAAATAGTTCGATATAAAAACTTATATACGTGACGTCACATCTATATTTTCAAATTTCGGAGGACTGTAACTCGATTATTAATAGGAATTTTTTCACCGGATTTTCACCGACAGTCTTAGTTTTACTTATGATGAAATTATATAAAAAAATCTGATGTGGCCATCACATATCCTCTCGCCAGATATTTTACCTGGTTGTACGCATAAAACGAAAAATATTTTTAAATACAAATACGTATATTCATGTCTCACTACAAAATAATTATTTTAATATAAATTATGTACAATACATACATTTTCTTTATATTCAATATCCTGAATTTTTTCCACTTTCTTTTTCTTTTATTCGTCATTTTTCGCAAATTCCTTTTATATCCTTTTTACGTATATTCTTTTGCGTTGTTGACTTTTTATTTATTTTCATAATCTTCATAATGATGTACAAATATTTTTGACAGTGGCATACAAATATTTTTGACAGTGACATGTATGTGTGAATTACAAACATTTGAATTTCTTGCCATGAAGTAGTTTGATCTGAGAATTTTTACATCAAATTATTTTATATGCATTTCTTTATCTCTAAATCTATAGAAGATATAATAATGAATTTATATTTATCGAATAAAGAATTTAACATTCTTTTATTTAAGTATTTACATAAATTTTCTATAAATAATATTTAGATGATTTTTTTCTTGTAACTACTACTTCCGGTTGTCCAGTTGTTACCAAAACTTAATCAACTCTTCGCATTATTGTTAGATTGAGGAATCCGTAGTTAAAAATGTCTTAAGTCTTATAGTATTTGAGAAATCGTGGATCCAACATCCACACACACATACGGACATCATCGTATAAATGTTATAATCGGATTCTAAGGACCTTAAAACGTGCTTATTCACTAAAATCTGGATATGCGATTTTTGGCATGAATCCAATACCTCTCTTAGCGAGAGGTAAAAAATAGAGGCGATTTTATACTTAATCCGGCCCTGATATTATCTCCAACCTTGTCTAGCGTTTGGACACGGGTTTACAAGCGCATGTGCGCACAGTCGGTGGGCGTGTGCCAGCCAATGATGAATCAAACGCAATTGGCGCATGCGCACAAGGGGCTGTATCCACGTTTAAAGAGTGCAAATGTTTCGGACATTTCTTGTGTGCCTTTTAGCGGTATATAGTTTAATAGGTACATTGTATGTAGTGTTTCTGACGAGACGATCGAGCCGAGAAACTACATTGTCTCGTCTCGTCTCGTCTAAAAGACAAAAAATTAACTCTCGTCTCGATTTTTTCTCGTCTCGAACAATGGAGTCTCGTCTCGGCCGAGAATCTCGACGAGATTTCTCGATTTTTTAATGGATGCAATATGTAACTTGTTATTATATATTTACATTAAAAAAATTGAGACAACTATTTTCTTCAGTATCAATTTTATACCTATACAACAAATTACAAAGCTAGACAGAGTAATTTGATACAGCACTACTATAATAATAAAATAATGTTCTTATTCATGAACAGTTACAAATAAACAACAAGTTAACAAAACTTATTTAGAAAAATAAAATGTATAATATAAAAATAATGTGAATTATTAGTATAAACATTAATTAAGTAAGGGTGATTAGCGAGGATTTGATTAGCATTGTTTTATCTCTGTGAAACGTTTATGAATTAGTTTAGAGAAAAATACTTCAAATAATAGTCGTGGAAAAATTTAATTATATGCATCTTTTATTTGAAGTATTTTTCTTTAAAATAATTAATAAGCGATTGAGAGTTGAGAGATAGAACAATGCTAATCAACTGCTCGCTGTAGTGTACTACCAGCCAGGCAATTTGCATCACCAAAAGGCAAATTTTATACTTTGCTTAAATAAAATAATGAAAAGCGAAGTTAGAAAATAATGGATATTACTGTCAAAAATTCGAACTGCTTTTATTTATTTAAATCAAGTTTAAAATTTAACGTCTGGAGGTGTAAATTGTTAATTATTTATCCAGTTAAAAAGTTTGCTGTTAACCATGATTTTAAACACTAAATTCTCTTTGCAGAATCTT
Organism: Harpalus rubripes; assembly: GCA_963082715.1. Lineage (NCBI taxonomy): Eukaryota > Metazoa > Arthropoda > Insecta > Coleoptera > Carabidae > Harpalus > Harpalus rubripes. The sequence goes on along the minus strand of OY720455.1, from coordinate 7,600,851 downwards.
CATTACGCCGATTTCTATGTTTTCGTAACACTAGACCAGCTTGCGAAAATAATCTTTCCGATGGTACGGAGTAGCTGGTGCACTTAAAAAATCTCGCGCCATTTTGGTTAAATTAGGATAAATATCTTGATGCTTATTCTAAAATTTTAAAATGTCCTCTGCTTTATCTGATCGTTTTGTAGCTAAATATAGATAGTTTTATTTAAGAAATTTTAGCCCGATCCTGTATTAGATTTATAATTTAAAAAATATGATAATTTATTAATACAAATTTACAAAATGCTCAAATGAAAATATAAAAAACTGTACTTTTAAAAATACAAAAAATTATCGAGAAATCTCGGAATAATTGTCGAGAATCGAGAATCTCGACATGTAAATATCGTCTCGTCTCGTGAGTTCAAAAAGCTTTCTCGTCTCGGCGAGACGAGAAATTTCGAGACGAGACGAGATGAGATTCGAGAATGTCTCGTCTCGTCAGAAACACTAATTGTATGAAGGTATCCCCCTCCACTGTGGAAAGCGGCACTGCCTTACCGTCTTTATTTTGCGCGGGAAAATTACACAGACCGTGGTACCAACCTGATAAAAAAAATTAGCTCAATCGGAAACAAACGCGCATAGTTATTTATTTTGTTTTATAAAATCGCGACCGATAAAAGAACATAAAAAGAGATGAAGTATTTAAAAGATAAAAAATGTTATTAAATTTATAATCCTGTTAATAATTAGGTATGTTTTATAGTGTAATTTATATCCTGATATAAATTCTGTAATATCATTCTTTTTTGTAATTAGCGTAAAAGTATGAACTTTGTATATTTTATCAAATTACTACAAAAATTCATATTCCATACAATGAACCGTAGTACGTACATATTTATTTTTAAACACCGGATTAAACTTCTTCGATAAAAATAATCTATTTTATTGTACAAATATTAACACTTTTTTCAATAAACTGAACGTTATCTTTGGAAGTTCAAGGTTATCGCGGAAAATTTGTCTGCGGTACTTATCACAAAATATTGCAATAAAAAATTACTCATGTAGTTACATATTTCAACTTTTTATTGGATTTTTTAATTGTAAATGTTTAATTGTTTACTAAGTGTATGAGTCATTTGCAAATTAAACGCAATATTTATGCGTAGTTTGAATCATACATTTTGAGGTCACGTGATTTGTTTTTGCTACTGATATGAGAGCAAAAAGTTTGCAAAAAAGGAAATACTGAAATGATCCAGCATATATTACGTTTTTTTTTTAAATACCTACACGTTTAATTTAACATTAGATAATATGATATGAACTAATACTTTTACGAAATATTACAGACAACTCTCTATACAGGATGTCCCAGGATGAGCTTACGCATGCCCGTTTCAACTAAAATATTCTCAAAGCAGTAGCACTTCCGGTTTAACCGGAAGTAGACCCTAACTTTCTTATTTTAAATAGAATGCTATATTTTTTTATTTTACCATTGAATTCAGCGAAAAATTTTGCATACGAAACAATAAAAATATTTTACTCATGATCAACTATTTTCGGCGTAATTTAACTTTTTTTAATTTTTTCTGTAAGAGCGGCCACACACTAAAATTCAAAAGTTTCAACATGGGACATGTTACACAAACTACCCCTATTTTTAAACGAAGAATTCTTTTAAATAATAAAAAATGGGGTGTTCCACTTAAAAAACCTGAGTTTTTTGTACTTTTTAAACTTCATCTTCATGTTCAAGTAGAAATTACATTTTTCAAAAATTGTTGATTATTAATTTATTTTAGTGTAAACAAAAGCTTTCTTTATAAAACTGCTTTTACAGATTATAGAAATTCGATTCCATTCTCGAGATATCAAAAAAAGTTAAATTACGCCGAAACTGGTTGATCAAAAGTAAAATATTTTTATTGTTTCGTATGCTGAATTCAATGGTAAAATATAATATATAGTATTCCATTTAAAATAAGTTAAACTGGAAGTGCTACCGCTTTGAGAATATTTTAATTTAAACGGGCATGTGGAAAAACCCCTAGATACCAAATTTCGTAAAATAATATTGAATAGTTTTTAAAATAACAACAGAGTAAGCTCGTCCTGTGAAACCTGTATAAATCGAATTCGCAAGAGGTATTTGAATTTGATCGAATTAGAGAGAATTTGAACTAGAGAGAGTAAAAGAAAATTAAATGAACATTTGTATAAATTACAATATGCAATAGAAAAAAATGTTTATTCAGTTATATAACGAAAAAAAAAAAAACAACAATTTGTTGGAAAAATGAGATGTACATTATGGTGAGTGAAATTATGAATAATATATAAACTATAAAATGGGAATTGCATATTCAAACATTTGAAACAAACACTATAATATATTAATATAACATCATTCAATTCATTTTTATAAATATAATTTTCATTTGTCCTGAAGTTATCCACGCAACACATAAGCTGTAATGATTTGATATTAGATGCAACAAGTTTGTTTAACTAAACAAACGCATGCGAGATATTGAATATCTTGCAGAATATTATTTTATTTTATTCCTTATTTTGGTAAGTTAATAACATTTCACCGACATGTTTACTTTCTTAAATTTCAGGTTATCTTTAAATATCACTTTGACGTTTAGAACCTAGTGTAGAAATCAAAATGACCGTTGGTGAACCTACAGCTACTAGATAATACATAGCTGACTCGTCCGCCATATTGGTAAAAACAGTAAATTATGGAACAAAAGTACATTTCTTACAAGTTTATGTCAACGACCAAATATAACTAGACAAAACTTCGTTTCGTTTGTTTTGATTTCGGCTGGCCAGACAGAGAAACTAGAGATAGAGATATGTCTTGTCTGGTCCGAGTATTTTTCACTAGAGGTCACCACTGAGGCCACGTAGAGTATTATTGTTTAGTTTGAACGTTGTTCACTAGAGGCGCAAGTGTTCTTAGTTAAAATTTCATGGTTAATATTTAAGATTAACATTAAATCATTTAGAAGGTTTAATATTAAAGAAAAAACAACACGTCACTCACAAAACCAGTACAACTAAAAAACAAATACAAAATACACATGCTTCTACGTGGCCTCTAGTGAGCAACGTTCAAACTAAACACTAGACTAGACACTGACACTCTACGTGGTCTCTAGTCAGAAATACTTGAACTATACAAGACATATCTCTATCTCTAGTTTCTCTCTCTGGCCAGCCGAAATCAAAACATTCAGTGAGGGAGGAGGGAAAGGGAATGGTTTGTCTAGTTATATTTGGTCGTTGGTTTATGTAGTAACTATTTTTCATAATTAAATATAACTTCCATATTTGCCATATTATATTTATTTAAAATAATAATACAAGATAAAATACAGTTCGTTAAGATTTTTGAGGTTAGAGAAAAATGTATGTATAGCATAAGTATCTGTAAAAATTAAAAATATTTCTCAAATGATTTGCACAATTTGGAGTAGAACAACCCGTCATTATAGATCATTTCTATGATTAATAATACTGTAACGTTGATCTAGAATTATTTAAGTGGCTCCAAAATGGTGGACGAGTCAGCTGTAATTTATCTAGTAGCTATAGGTGAACCGCTTACGTCACTTGACGAAGGACGAAGCGGGGAAAATCAGCTGCTTCTTGAACAATGTCATTTTTAATTGCATTTTTTTCATTATCAAGGATCGATTTGAGGGAAAATAAAAAATACGGGTCTATTATTTTTCATTACTCTATCGATTAAAGTTAAAAATGAAAAATCGTGCATCATTGTAGTAAAATTCAATTTTTTTATTAACTATGTATTTATGTAATGTATTTCGCTATATACGAGTATGTTTTATAACTCTAGTCTAGTCTTTATTTAGAAGTTAGATCACTATCGGCATTTTATGCTATTAAATTACTAGGCCAACGTATGAGCGCAAATATGTGTTTTTCTATCTTAAGGACGTTTACTTTTTGTCCTTGCTAGGTGCAATCTAACTCGCGCGGAGGTGATTATGTGCTATTTATTAAATTGAATGTAATGTTTTCTTCTTTAAACACTGTCCGACAGTGTGTTCGTGGGAGAAGTGCAAGACTTATAGTTCTACGTGATAAGAATTCCTTAGTGCCCTAGGTGCATAGCTCCCTTGATTTATACTACGTCCTAGATGATGTATACCTAGAATTTGCATAGATCTCAACTCTCAGATATAGACGGGAAAATAGAAAAGAGGATATATTCTATGAGTTATTTCTAACCACAAATCACAAAAATGTACAGATGGAAATTTAGATAAGTTTATACATCTTCTGAAATATAAAGATTTAAATAGGTGTCTAAATGTTTTTCTTCTAACTGTAAACATAATAAAATTACAAGCATTAGCGACTTAATGCTTACTGCATTCTCTTATGAATGAAATATAAGAAATAATATTAACATAAACGTTACATTATGCCCTTGGTACATAAATAGCTATTACCTATATTTTAAATATGAAAAGTTGCCACACCCAGACGATTTACACATCGTGTGAATATCAAAATACCTAAGAGGTTTCGAAATAATTTATTAATCTAAACCTTGTCTCCTTCAAAGTTTTCTCTAATTTTTACTATGCTCTCTCTCTCTCTCTCTCTCTCTCTCTCTCTCTATATATATATATATATATATATATATATATATATATATATATATATATATATATATATATATATATACAGGGTGATTCATCGGTCTGTCCTCTCTTTATAACTCTTTTATTTTAAGTCAGGTAGAAAAACTGTTCAAATATAATTTATATGATATAGTATTATCTATCTACGTACCATATCCATTTGTATACAGGGTGCTCTATTTAAGCGCAACAATATGTAACTTTATATTTCTTAATGGAACAGCCTGTATTTATTTATTTATTTTGATAGTAAATTAGATTCCCTTTAAAAAAGTATTAAGTAATAAGGGGTCTAATATTATAAATTAAGAAGTTATTTACCTTTATTCGTTGAATGATATGTTTCTATAATGTTATTATTAACAAAGTAAGCTATGGATAATTTGATCAATTGTTTCGAATTTAAACAAACAAATTGTCCAAATACTCTTAGTTTATCATTGTTGATGTTGATGTGAAAATGAATAATACAAATTTTAGTAAAGATGAGATGGTTAATATAATATTTATAATAGAAAAATGTATGGAAGTTGAAGGACAAGTTTTCGAGCATTTATTATAATTTTGCATTATTTAGTCTGTCACTAAATTTTAATAGCTTTTTGGAATGAGTTAATGTTTAAAATAAGTATTAATAAAAAAGGATCAAAATTTTGTATTATATTATGGTTTTTTCCACTCTGAATTACTATTTTTTATGAACGTAAATAACTTCTTAATTTATAATTTTAGTCCCCTTATTACTTAATACTTTTTTAAAGGGAATCTACTTTACTATCAAAATAAATAAATAAATATAGGCTGTTCCATTAAGAAATATAAAGTTGCATATTGTTGCGCTTAAACGGAGCACCCTGTATACAAATGCATATGGTACGTAGATAGACAATAATATATCATATAAGTTATATTTGAAAAGTTTTTCTGTCTGACTTAAAATAAAGGAGTTATAAAGAGAGGACAAACCGATGAATCACCCTATATATATATATATATATATATATATATATATATATATATATATATATATATATATATATATATATATGTGTGTGTGTGTGTGTGTGTGTGTGTGTGTGTGTGTTCGCGTGCGTGTGTGTGACGTTTTTTTCGTCCACGATAACTCTTATAAGATTTCCAAACATTTCTATTTTCCGTATTTAAACTTTCTGCATTCATATAAAGAGTTGATTGGATAACCGGAAGTAATACTTTCAGCCCATAACAGTTTTTAATGAAAAACTATATTAAAATATCCAAAACTTTTCAATTTTAGTATTTAAGACTTTCATAACAAGGAGAACAACATATTAGATCTTGGCTAAAATTAATAAATCAGAAGTGATACTTTACTTGAAGCTCTCAACAGATTTTCGTGAAAAATATATTATGAAATATTCCAAAACTTTTGAAATTTGGTATTTAATATTTTTATAGTAATAAGAACGACATGTTAGATTTTTTCTAAAATTGATAATACGGAGGTGATACTTTACTTTAAGCTGTGAACAGATTTTCGTGTAAAATATAATAGGATATATTCCAAACTTGTCAAATTTAGTATTTAAGACTTTTATGTAAAGGGAAGCAACATATTATATTTTGGCTAAAATTGATAAACCAGAAGTGATACTTTATTTGAAGCTCTGAACAGATTTTCGTGAAAAATAAATTGATACAATCCAAAACTTTTCAAATTTGGTATTTAAGACTTTTATATTAATAAGAACGACATACTAGATGTTTTGTAAAATTGATAAACCGGAAGTACTATTTTACAGGAAGCTATAAACAGATTTTCTTGAAAAAATATATTAAAACATGATTAAAAATTTCTCAAATTTGGTATTTAAAACTCGTGTATAATCTGAAACATATTTTGACTATACCTATATGATAAACCGGAAGTGGTACTTAATTTGGAACTCTTAACAGATTTCCGAGGAAAAACATAATAAAATATAATCTAAAATTTGGTATTACAGACTTTTCTATTTATTGGAACAACAAATTTTGTTTATAAACGATCAACTGGAAGTGATACTTTACTTAAAGTTCATTGCTATTTCAAACATGGAATTGACGGGAGGTCATGTGTTGGCCACATCAGATTTTTTCAGTGTAATCTATATCTGCAATATAAATTGTATCTTCTATTATTGTCTGACGTAAGTTTTTCTGTCTGTTTCAGTCCGGGGTTGGACGATGCCGGGCGGGTTTGTGAGCTGACCGCAGTCCAGGATGTCGGAGATGCGGTCGCCGAACGTGTCGGTGACGGCGCTGAACGTGGAGGCGTTCCCGGGGCCAGCCGCCGACCTGGGGCAGCGCGCCGAGAACCAGGACAGCGGCGAGGACGCAGAGGTCGCGCAGATCGACTTCCGACGCGTCACCATGCGCCCCGATAAGAAAGACGCGCCCAGGCCTATGTCGTGGGAGGGGGAACTCTCCGATGGTAAGATTATATTCTCTTTCTATGATGATTCATTTTAGACGTATCGGTAACTTTGAGTTGTGCTCATTAATTATTAAGCATAGTCTGTATGCATCAGTAAACGTTTTATAAAAAAAATCTCCAATAACTACAACCCTATTTTTTGTTCATGTACTCTATAGTACCGCATGATTCTTCATAATCATAATTAATCTTCTAGGCATGCTTTCTGGAACATCCTAAATCATAATTCTTTATAATTTTAATAAAGTATTTAATAATAATAATCTTTATTGTATTTTAAAGTATACAACTTTATTACAATTGATATGGGGGTGAGTCACATTTCCTTACAATTTTTGTAATCTTGCTCATTTTTTGTTGCGTTTGATGGAGATGAGATGATAAAGACGCCACAAACATCCAAGCCCCTGGTGGGAATCGAAGCCACGAACCTCAGGGCCGAGCGGTGACGGTCGCTTCGAGCGCTGTTCGCTGCCTCAAGCCGCACGACCACCGAGGCGGCTATAATTTTAATAAAGTATTTAACAAATATTAATTTTTATATGCTATTATTTATTTAAAAAAAAAAATTATAAACGCGTATTTTTTATTTGTTTATGCAATGACTCATTTCGCTGAATTTTTTAAAATATAATGATTATGAACTATAACTAGCGCCTCATAATGACGTAGGCATACGTATCATAAATGGTAATTCCGGTAGATGGCAATCTAGTAGTATCCATATAAAAAATACATGCTTCTCACGTTAAAATTTCTACACATTTCTAGCTTTTTTGTTTGGAGGTTATATGACAGTAACTCTAGGATTACTCGTATTGAAGAACACAAAATTTCCACATTAAACAATAGAGTTTCCCAGGGCAACGGCTTTTGAAGAAATAATTGCATATAAATTTTAGTTTAAATTATATTAATATATAATAAAAATAATGATAAATTATATACGTATAGTATTTATTAATGAATTTTTAAATTGAAAAATATATATGTTCAAAACGGTCGCCAAATGACGCCACAACCCTAACGAGGTCCTATAACGAAGTTATTTCATTTGATAGTGTTTGTGCGCATGCCTGGCTTTTAACGCGAATTATTTTTGTTGTCGTTGAGAAGGCTAAATACACGTGTGTAACAAGAAAACTGTGGTTAAAATTACGGGTTTCATTAAAAATACATACAAATAAAAAGTACACTTGTGCTGAATCAGTAACCGCCCAGTTGACGTGGATCACACGTGGATGCAAGTCAATGCAGGTTATGTGTGGGTTACGTTTAATTTTCCCGCGCTACAGTTTTGTAGCTAAATTCACTCGACGCAACTGTTTCTATTTCATAGTTTACGCTTAATCTCTTGGTGGGGCAGGCCAAGGTCTTGCTGGGGTTGTGACGTCATGACAAATTGTAAAATTCTTTATATTTTTCTCCCAGACTATAAATTTTTATGCAAAATAAAAAAATATGGGTCTAATATTTTTATCTCTACATTAATATAAATATAAAAAATCAAAAAATCGTGGAAAACCCTATTATTCAATTTGCTCAATCAAATGAGCGCCTACATACTACTCGTACAAAAAAATGTTTTGTACTAATTATTCGGGTTCATGTATAGAGTTTCGCCATCTACCGGCGTTTCATCGTAGTGATGTCAAATGGTGACGTCATTCTCCAGATCCATTACACAATAGTATATGAAAGAACGTGTTTTATAAGACATGTTTTTTTCGCACGCGTCAAAATTTAGAAAACGAGCGTTAGCGAGTTTTCTAATTGACAAGTGCGAAAGAAAGTCTTATAAAATGAGTTCTTTATACTATTTTTTATATTTTGCGCCTTCTACAATAACATTTACTTACTCAATTTGTGATTATATTTGTAACCATTTGGACATTTTCATGTAAATAATCTTCCCTAAATAAAAAATAATAATAATAATTTCGACATTATATTATTAAAATGAATTGTCAATTAACTAAAAATAAATTAGGTAAAAATGGGTTAAAGAAACGTCATCTAGTATCAACCGTCTAAAACAAAAAATTGCGTATCGAAATGAAGGTCATTACGATACGCAATTGCGTATCGTAATGACTTCATTATGAACGCAAAATATAAAAACTATTTTAAAACGATGCAAGTTTTAATTGTATATAATTTAAAATTAATCACAAATAATTTTCATTAAAGAATTTATTTTATTATAACTAAATTGATTTATACGCAATATCCTCGGCAATATCCTATTTTATTAGTTACCATCCAAATTTTAATCTGATTAAACTAATTTGTATTACACAAACTAAAATGATTATTATACGTGATCTAAATTGAACGCCTTATACGATACATTAATAAGTAATATTAATAGGATATTGGTATATCAAATAATATATAATAAGCCGTTATGATACATCTATTTTTTTATTTTAAACTTATTTTATGCAATCAAGAGCCATTTCCATTTCACATTTCATGTATTAAACATATAATTTATATTTAAATGAGGCACTGTTCAATTTCTAAACGTTCAATCTATATTCAAATTCTTTTCAATATCTTCCCATTATTTGCTTCCAAAATTTCTGTATAATTTACTCTTTTATTATTTGCTTAAGATTGCTATAGCTACGACTTCCAAACAAAGATCTGTCACCTCTAAACTCCAGCCATCGTTTTAGTTGTATTATCGAATTATCTTCAATATTATTAAACAAAAAAGTTGCCTCAGGTACCTCTTCTCGCTTTATACTCATTTTTAAGAAAACAATGAACAAAACAAATCAGAATAGAGAATTAGGTTGTAAAACGCATGACAGATGCAAACAGAATGGCAGGTTAGTACCAGGGAGAGGGACGTAAGACAACGAGAGGGGGTTTGTTTGGAAGCATTATCTTCTATTTCTCTCTTGCGTGTGAGGTAAATTATGTAAGTGTCTAAAACATCCATGCCTTAGTGGGATTCGAACCCATAGTTACTCTAACCATTAAGCCATCGGAGTCGATAATATTTTAAAGGATAGATGATAATATGTATATGATCTTCATATTTATTTGTTTATTTATTTTCATTTACTTAATATAAATACATATGTTTATAGTCCAAAACAACTTGTTTATAAAACTAATTATATTCATTAAATTATAATTTAATTATTAAACAAATAAATTTGATAAAATTAATCTACAAATGTACAAAATAACCGACTGTTTAATTTAATTAAATATGTAAACAAACTCAAAAATCTGTAAGTATTTTTATTTTTATACAAACGTAGGACATAAAACATTACATTTTTGTACAATGCACATAAAAGTGTAATTTCATAATACGATCATGATTAGTAATAAAATTTATTGCAACTTTATTACTTTTTTATTGCAAAATTTACATATATTGATTAAGAACAATGAACAGTAATGTACAATTATAGAATGTTTCTATTTTTTTAATTTTTTTAGATTTTGATTACAAACGAGGTCATGTGCTGGCCATATAAGATTTTTTTAAAATAATAGTGGGCCCCATTTATGTAAAGTTTAGTAAACACTTAAATGCCAGTCCACTGTATCTTGGGACAAATATTTTATTATTAACTATTTCATCTTGTAGGTGGCGCAGACGCAGACATGTGCGTGGACGACGACTCAATCCCCGAAAACTTATCCCTAACTCTAACCTCCAAACCGCCTGTCCACTCCCCAATCCTCCGCCTCAAACAACCTCCCCCAACGAGTAGCTACTCCTTGCATTCAACCCCTGGCAGTTCCCCACTGCTGGGCCAGAGACATTCTCTCCCCGTTCTGCACAAAGCGTTGAACGTTCCCGCCACGCCGAGCCCCGACAGCGCGGTGCACTCCGCCTACAGCGTGTTCAGCAGCCCTAGCCAGTCGCCGTTGACACAGAGACATGTGACGCTGACGCCGTCTTTGAGTAGGAATAATTCGGATGCATCGCATTCGAGCTGTTGCTCCTACAGCTCTGTGTCGGTGTCGGTTAGCCCGACGCAGCAATTTTCGCCCACCCATTCGCCTGTACAGGGAAGGTAAACATCTTTTTACACACATCTTTATAGAGTACTACAAGACTCCGACTACTATTGGACCCTAATGTAACAAGTCCAATGGGAGAATTTTCGATTTTTGATTTTTTTTTATATACAGAGTGTAAATGAAATAAGTACATTAAATTTAACCAGTAATATAACTCGTCGAGAGCAACAATATTTCTTAATAACTTTTTTCTCGAAATTGCATATTTTTTTAGCATTTTTCAACCCCGTAAATGGACCTTTTCAATTTAAAGAGATAGAAGATATGCGCAATGGGGATCTGCGCATAGGAAGAACAACTGAGATCTATGGCGTTTTTTTCTAACATATTTAGACGTAAAATGTGAGATTATCTCAGATAACTTTAAAAAATTTATCGAAATAAGTTACAAAAGCTTTTATTGAAGTTAAAATGTCTAACGATGCAAATTTTCACTGAGAATACAGGTGTTTTAATGACTGCCATATTTTTGACGTTCGCTTGATAGCCCAACTGGCAGTTGTTCGTGCCATTTTCTTACTATTTGCAGCGATAGAAAGAGATAGCCGTTAAATTGAAAAGGTCCCTTGACGAGTCGTTCCAAATATTTTTGTATAATTGAATGCAGTAGCAATAGCTATGAAAAATTTTGTTTTAGCATTTGACAGTCCTGTCAGTTGTTGCAATTAAACTTTAACATTATTAATAAACTTGTTTATAAGGTAAAATTCTGGCAAAATGCTAATGTTTATAAATAGCGGATACACAGACATTGTAATTACCTATAATGAAGTTCTCAAGGTCAACGAAGTTACATGAAAATCATCCTCTTCGTAATATTCGTAAATTTATGTTGTACCACATACAATATCTTCGAGATTATCACAGTTTGATGTGTCACATATGACAATTTGTAATATTTTAAAAGAGCAACAGTTACTTCCATACCATGTGCAAAAATTTCATTGTTTCCAGCACTTCAATTTTGAGGGCTGGATATATTAGAGAAAGTGTCTTTAATAATACACAATACACTTATCTGGTCTCCAAAATCCTCATACTGTAAGAAGGAAACACAATTTTCAACAAAAAATATCATTAATTGTTTGGGCGGGAATAAATTGACGAGTCATTGGTCCTCATATAATCCCACCTCGTTTATATAGATAAAAGTATGTACTTATATTTTTTGAATAACGTATTTAAACTATTATGATTTACCGTGTTGGCACACGAAAATTCATCTCATAACCTCATAACTATTATGCTCTTCCCACGCTCTTACTCTATTCGTGCTCTATTCACATAAGTTCAGAAACCTGTTTTATTACACAATTTTATAATTTTGTTATCCAAATTTTAAATTTATTTATTTTAAAAGTTGTACTATTACGAATTTATTAATAATAAATATGTTTTCCGTTGATCGTTTATTAATACTGTGTCTGCAAGTATGCAACCACCATCCGACAATTTTTGTGCTGTGTACATCGAACTTTGATTCAGACAGCAGAGGGCAGCAGAGATCTTGCCATTGGCGGGTAATGAAATTTTAACAAATCTTTAAAGAATTTTAACTCAAAAAAATATATTTAAAAAAAAATTATTAAGAAAAATTGTTGCTGTCGACGAGTTGCATTACTGGTTACATTTAATGCACTTATTTCATTTACACACTGTATGTTAAAATATTTTTAAGTATAGAGCGTTTTACTTTTATGTTTTGTAATTTTTTTTTAAAATACCGAAGAAGAAACATGTTAAACTTTTTCAAGATTTTCTTCCCGCCATTACGGCATACATAACACCAACTATGTGCGAATTAGGTCTCGAGATACGTGCCCAAAACGTGCTTCATAGAAAGAGACAAGCAAAATACGGCCACCTGTTTATGTTTACATTTGACACTTGACAATTTAATTTCTGTGTTTACCGTATTTTCTGTTTTACACATACATTATTTAAAATAAAATAATTTGTTTTTTGCGATTTGACAATGGATTCGACGTTTCAATATCAAATATAGAAGATATACGTTCATGTTTTCATTGTAAAACAGCGCTCGTAGCGGACAACTACGGCGAATCAAAGATGTCGCATACGTCATCGTATTGTGGGCGGTTAAACTAAAGATAAATTTAATATCGTTTGCACAAAAAATACGCTGTATTTTATTACTTTTATTGCATTTATACAGTGTGTTCAAAAAAATTACTAACTCGAAGTAGGCTATGAACAGTGAAACGTATGTCTGATCATTATTTAATTCAAAAGTCTGTCAAAATTGATCTTAAAATATAATTTTAAGGAAAAAATACAATACATTCGCTGTTTTCTAATTTGTTTCCATTTCTAAAATAAGATTCAAGAAGAAAAGCTTTGATTTCTATAGATACCATTTTTGACAATATCCCATGTCAAATTGACATTTAATTAAATATTTTTAAAATGAAATACGTTTCTTTGTTCAAAGCTTACTCCGAGTTAGGAATTTTGTTTGAACACTAGTAATATTGCATGTGTACTATTAGAGTAATGTGGAAAAATCATTATCATGACTAAACGCTCCCATTCTGCTGTGAGGATTAATATTGTCCCTAAATATTTATTTTAGAATTTAGATAATAATTAAAAAATTAATAAATAATAAAATATCAATACTTTTTAAATCGATTTTATATATTTTTAAAAATTTGGGGAAGGGATATGTGACGTCACCATGGTAGTATCGTGGAAGAAGGCTGGGAGGGAAGGAGATAATTATAGCGTACTGTCGCCATGCCATAATCTACCGCAACATAATCGTGATACTGATTTATAATTACTATCTTTTTGCCTTACAGTCTTTCTGCCTTCTTCCACGATCATACCATGATGACGTCACATATCGCAAAACATTAAATTACTAAACAATATTATTACAAACTAATGTTTAGTTTTTATTATTATAATGATAATTTATAGTGGTTACTTTTTATATCTTATGACATATATTGATATTCAATTATAGTCATATACCCCATCATAAACAACGTGTCCCACTTTTTACTATCCTTGCTGTACTTAGAAACTTTTTTCCGTGTGTTCAGACGTGAAAATAAACTCGCATTAAATAAACAAAATAATTAATGTTCAAATTGTTGAATAATACTTTTTCTGTATAATTTAATTACAACTAATTATTTTTTTTTTTTTTGTTAATTAAAGCATTGTGTTTTGTTATAAGCCGGCGCTGCCCGATCAAACTTGTCATTCAAGACAGAGTGTTCAAGTCGTTCGGTTCAAACAGCCGTTCAGAGTTTATGGTATTATTTTTGTATTCATATGTGATTCAGTAAACTGATTTTGATTAATTTTTTTACCAATTTCGATAAGGAGAAAATTTTTCGAGTTCGACTGAGGTTCGATTAATAATTAGGATTCTAAAGCTGCGTCCACACAGATCCTCTTTTGCCGATTGCCAAGGCCGCACGGGAATGAATTAGTACAAATGTATTGGTATTGTTCTTTAGGACTTTAGTAATAAAAATGACAAAGGTGGGCTTAAGATGCACGAATAGTTTAACAGAAATTGCGTTTTTTTTTTTGTAATCTAAAGATAAAATTAAATGCGATATTGTTCGGCAAAGCCGATGTAGTGTGGACGCAGCTTTCGTATAATAAAGTAGTTTCTAATATTCCAATCTTCAAATTCTGTAATTACAACATACAAACTTAAAATAAGTACATGTTTAGGGACGAAAATGACAATTAAGTGAAGATCTTAATAATTAATTTTTGTATTGTTTCTAACAATATGCTTTTTATAATCATCCATGTGTCATTCTTTCAAAATGGCTGAACTCCACTCCATTCTATAGACCATTTCAGAAATTTGAGCGACTTCTACATTTACTTTTTGAAGTAAAAAGTTAGTGCCATTAAATGGCGGCATTTCTAATTTATACGTAACCCTGGCATATAGTTTTAAATTTTAAAACTACCCAGGAGTTGTTAATATAAATTTGAGTATAAGGTATGGTTTAAATTCTTATTTTACAAATAAAAACTTATTTTAGTATGTGAAAAAGTGAAGTATATTCATCAATCAATTATAAAATATTGTATTAACCTAATTAACCCCACTTTTTATTTTCCAAACCAGACAAATCATTTCAAATGGCAATATTTTGGGGGACAAAAGTTTAGTACTCTTCATAATTATTTGAAAAACGAACCCAACAAAACAAAAAAAGACTGAAATAGACAGAACTGTCATGTAAACAAGGATGGATATACGGCGAACGGCACTAACTTTTTGTCGCAGTCTAACACTTGGTGCATGCGCTTTGAATTTCTGAAATGGTCTATTGATGGTTTATAAAATGTGGTGAAATATTATAAATTGCTTCATTTGATGTATATAGGGCACGGAAGATCACGTAACCTAACATATGTTTTGTCCCTTTCTCACTTCAGACTCGATCTTCAGCTCTGTCCCATGCTAACTTCAGACTGTACTTTCGACGCAGTGCGCATGCGTCAGTTTGAATAGCTGTCATATTTTTCTAGCGGTAAATTTTAAGAATGAGTTTGCGCAAGCGTGGAATTTGTTGTCATTTTGTTATTTGGCGGTTCTTGTGCATATAGCGATTGATTGTGTTATTGTTTTTCATTGTAGTGTTTTATTATTTATTTCTTTTTGTTATCTTGTTTGTTGTTATTTATTTTATTGTTATTTTCTGTTGTTTGTGAATGTCATTCTTTTTCAAACTATGCCACTACGTTGTTGGGTGCAAGTTTGTCGTCGGACTATAATATAAAACTGTTTACTATCTCAAGTACCGATTATCGAGGTAATATTTGAAACCTAATAATATTTGAAAATAAGGAACAAGTGACAATTTGTGTAGGTAGGGTAGGTAGGTTACATGTGAAAAACAAGAGAGACGTCGTCTGTGGCTCGTGGCCGTTTATATTTATGAGAAATATCACTTGCTTGCTGACATATTATCGATTACTCTGATTTGATAGTAGGTCGTTGATGAAGCCCTAAATTTATAAATTGTCAATTACTGTTGGTAATATTTGCTTTTTAAGCAAGAATGAAAACGAAGAGCATCCTGATCGTAATACTTATGAATATACATATGATCACATTGTTATCTGCCATTATATTATATTATTGAAGAATTCAATAAAAACCTATTTGTTTCTTATTGTCTTCATTTTATTCTCATTTGATATCTTGCTAGAAATGTGACAGCTATTCAAACTAGCGCATGCGTACTGCGTCGAAAGTAGAGTCTGAAGTTAGCATGGTGCAGAGCTGAAGATCGAGTCAAGAAAGGGACAAAACATATGATAGGTCACGTGATCTTCCGTGCCCTATAAATTTAGATTTTGCTACATGGTAATATAAATTCAACTTCGGTTGCATTTCAAAAACAAAATCCTAACCTATCTTTTTTCAGACACGTCCACCAAGTGCACGGCAGCCCGCTCCATCACAACGTATTGTACCGGAACATCGAGGCAGCCGAGCACAGTGCCATATATGTGCGGCAGCAACTCCCTACTCAGCCAGTGCTGTCCTCCAACCACGAAGAAGTCCCTGGAGCACCTGGTGAACATGACGTCGGGCAAGAAAGGCCCGAGGAACAGGAGGATAAGACAGGGATACAGCATGCGCTGCCTGCTGGGCCGGGAATCTCCAGGCAGCAGCTTATCAACAGGTAAGAGTTATCTTATTTAATATATTATTTAATAAATGGTAGGTGGTGCTGGTTGAATTATTTATAAATTAATTACGACTGCAGTTATGGGAAACGGCGTTTTGTGAGTTAATAGGTTATATTATTAGAGAAATAGCGAAGTACAAATTTATTTTACAATTTAGTGCAAATAAAAATGACGATTCGAGAATACCTGCCACCACCCTGCCACTCTTGAAATTCTATTTTTTTGTTGCAATGTCTCCTTTTAACTAAAATATAACAAAGAAACACAAAACTAGAGCGCGGAAGCAGGTATTCATGTTTTTTGCAAAAATAAAATAATTTTTTACTTATTCTAATGGTGGGTTGCATGAAACTATTTATCGGTTCGTTAGCAACTAACAGTTCTCTAAGTTTCGAAAAATCGTTGCATGAACGTCATATAATTTTAAAGATTCGCCAAACAGTCCTATAACTTATAGGACTGATTTCCGGCCTATAAATATTTAACGGTTCAATAAATTGAATTTGACGTTAAATGTCGACATTGCATGAACAAATAATTGATGAAAATTTTAAGTTTAAATTCAATAAATACTAATTAAAAGGTAAGTAAATAACAGTATATACTATATACTCATATATATTTATTATACCACAATATATTTTAAATTCATTTTGGTAGAACTATGTAATCGTCATCTTCTTCCGATGAAGAAATGATTTTGAAAATATTAGAACTTCTGGTACATCAAATCCCCTAGAAAGTTTCGACAACATTGATTTCAAATTACGATTTAGATTTAGCAAAAATACGTTCATGTGTATTTTGCATATAGTGGGGCCAGATTTTGAAAAAAGAACGAAGTTTTTTAACTGTTCAACAGTTCTTATACCGGATTCTTGTTGAGAATTAAAACTTTTGCAAATATTTGCCCAAGCTTCCAATTTACTTTTATTTGTCGTACCGTCAGTTTTCTTGTTCTCTATTACACTTAAAAAAAATTGAATAATATTCAACAAAACATATTTTTCCCTTTCGGTGAAATTTCGGCTCCTATTTCTCTTATCCATTTTCAACAATAATTTCTTATCGAAAGACACGTTTATGACAATGACAGTTATTGTACTGATACTGTTGCTAGGTAAACAATTCATTAGCTAATGATTCCAATATTTTTTTCATGCAACTGTTCGAATTTTAGTGGTTCGTTAACTTTGTAGGACCGGTAACTATAGAATCAATAAACTATTTATTGAACAGTTTTCTTGCAACCCAGCATAAAGGCTGTACTTGTGAAAATTATGACTTCTTCGCTTGCAAATTTTCAAAAAATACTTTTAATGTAACGCACAGAACTCTTTTGACGAAATTCAGATGGTTATATTTATTTTATAGGAATAGGATATTCTCTGAGGACTACCAATATTAAAAATTTATTATCAATATTAGTTTTGATAGGTAAACAACAGGGAAAAAACAAAAAATCGTATTATAAATTAATTGTTACAAAAGATATAAAGCATTTAAATTTTGCTGATGTACCAGATGACCTTCCAATGGGAGACCAGTTGAAATCCCTACTCCATGTTCGAATGTGATAAGACGCCGCATGAACCACTGATAGTACACCGCTGGTACTGTACAACTAGTACGTCACTATCACGTGACAAAATAAAATCAAATTTTAAAAATAAATATCCCGTTTATTAAAACGAATTCTTAATTCGGGTTTTCACAGGTGCTCTTAGATATAACTATTCTTTAAGAAAAATAAATTTAAAAAAAATGAGAGAATACCCTATTTAAACCAGGACTTCGAATCCGAAACTGAACCGAACCAAATCATAACATTTTATCGAACCCAGAACCGAACCTCATATATTTTTTTTGTGCAACCGGACGCGAAATAAGCATTTCGTAGCCGCAATACAGGCCGTGAAATTAAATTTCGTGACTGTTATGGTAACGGCCGCGAAATGAATTTCGCGGCCGTTGTCATGGTAGCGGCCGCGAAATTAGGTAAACAACCACTTTGACACTTGAGAATTGCATGGTTTTGTTTATCAAATGTTAATTCCATAGCCACCTTGAAAGCTAACTTTCTATTTATAATGAAACTGTTTAAAATTAATAAAATTTGTAATTACATATTTTTACGGTTGCACAAAAAATATTGTGTACCCCTTGCCCGCGAAATCCTTTAGCGCCCTCGAGATTGTCTTGCCTCGGCCGCAAGCGGCCTCGACGACAATTTTTCTCTCAGTACGATAAAGAGTGATTTCGCGGCCTTGATATACAAATAACTATTATAGGGTCCTCCACCATAACAGAAAATTAAATAAAATGTTAGTTATATTGAAAGTAGATAAGATAAAATCATGATTGAGACGAAAAAAGTTTTTAAAAAATTGTTAGTTTTTGAAATATTTGAGATTTTAAGCATTTATACATCTACGTCACAGAAACTGGTGCGAGAAAAACAGCTATAGTTTTCGTTAAAAATCAAATGCAGTTAAACTACAAACCATTATGATTTTTGAATACTACAAAAAGCTTCAAAATTAAACGAACTTTCTTTTAAAATAATAAACAACTTGGAGTGGAGGACCCTATTGAATCCGAGTCGAAACCGAACCGGGTATTAAAATTCGGGTTCAGGGTTTAACTTAGGTTCAGTTCCAATATCATTTCGAAACGTAAGCGTAATCGGCGTCTAAGTTACTGCCTGTGTTTACTTTTCATGAAAATTGTGTTCGTTTCTTGTCTTGCGTAAAATCCGATTCGCATTTTATTTAGGTCAAATCGAACCTGAACCCCGGAACAAAACTGCAAATTTTATTAATTTTTAAATCAGAATCGCACCCGAACCCATTTCTCAAAAAGCAAATTAACATGAACCTAAATCAAACCCAGTTTTGCCCTGATTTAAACCCTATTCTTTTTTAAGAAAAAACGCCAAAAATACTATAAATATTGGTTTCCGTACCTTAACTTTTGTTGTATTTAGTGTTTTTAATGGTTTTGCAACTATCTAATGATTTTCAAATTTCATTGTGAAGCCAGTGTGTACTATGACGTTTATGTATGTAAAAATATTAAAATTAATTGACCAATATATTCTGAGAAATATATAGAATAAAAAATCTGATGTGGCCAGCACATAACCTCTCGCCAAATATTCTGGTTGTACGCATAAAACTAAAAATATTTATAAATACAAATACATATATTCATGTCTCACTACAAAAAATTCTCACATATATTTGCAAACTCTATGGGATATTTTAATATAAATTATGTACAATACATACATTTTCTTTATATTCAATATCCTCAAATTTTCTTTTTCTACTTTCCTTTTCTATTTCTTTATATTCGTCATTTTTTCGCAAATTCCTTTTATATTCTTTTTTACGTATATTCTTTTGCGTTGATGACTTTTTTATTTTCATAATCATAATAATGTACAAATATTTTTGACAATGGCATACAAATATTTTTGATAGTGACAATTATGTGTCAATTACAAACATTTGAATTTCTTGTCTTGTAGTAGTTTGAACTGAGATTTTTTACATCAAATTATTTTATATGCATTTCTTTATCTCTAAATCTATAGAAGATATAATAATGAATTTATATTTATCGAATAAAGAATTTAATATAAGTATTTACATAAATTTTCGATAAATAATATTTAGATGATTTTTTTCTTGTAACTACTACTTCCGGTTGTCCAATTGTTACCAAAACTTAATCAACTCTTCCCATTATTGTTAGATTGAGGAATCCGTAGTTAAAAATGTCTTAAGTCTTATAGTATTTGAGAAATCGTGGATCCAACATCCACACACACATACGGACTTCATCGTAAAAATGTTATAATCGGATTCTAGGGACCTTAAAACGTGCTTATTCACTAAAATCTGGATATGCGATTTTTAGCATAATACCTCTCTTAGCGAGAGGTAAAAATAGGAAATGGAATAGTATATTAAGTATTAAGAACGGTAAGGTCAGTTTACCGATCGAAGACAATGTTTTTGTCTGAGATCGTTAATTCCTTAACGTTCGTGATGCTTATACTATTTTTTGCACGATCGACGCACAAAATTTAAAAGAAAAATAAGATTTGAAAATTATTTTGACATATTAAAAAAAATTATTTGTCATTTTTTAAGTAAGCTTTGATTTTTGTTTTTATTTATTTACCGTCTTGCCTCCTGAACGGTAAGTGAAGTACATCACTTACCGACGTGAGTCACATCACTTACTGTTCAGTAATTTGTAAATAAGACCTACTGTCTTGGAAACACTTTCGGTAAACATAAAAAATAACCCGATCGTGCAAAAATAAAATATAATTAATTGTATTTTTCATTTGTTTCATTGCTACTACCACTACTATTTTCTTTTCATTGGTGTAATTTTCTAATGTCGTCCATATACCTACATACTTTTACAAATTTATGTGTTTGTGTTCTAGTCCGTGCCCGATTTGCGGAGATAAAATCTCCGGCTTCCATTACGGCATTTTCAGCTGCGAATCGTGTAAGGGCTTCTTCAAGCGAACGGTTCAAAATCGAAAGAATTATGTATGTCTCCGTGGTGCCATTTGCCCTGTCACGGTCGCCACGAGAAAGAAATGCCCGGCTTGTCGATTTGACAAGTGCCTTCAATGCGGCATGAAACTCGAAGGTAAGAGGAGAAATATTCTCTAAATTTAATAGAAACATAAACATGATTGTTTTTTCGTTAGCTATTCGAGAAGACCGTACGAGAGGTGGACGTTCGACTTATCAATGTTCGTATACTCTGCCAGCGTCGTTAATGGCGCACCCAGAACTGCGGGCAAGTAATACGGATTTACGGCAAGGTTTGATGGGAGACCAGCACACCGTGGTGAAACTAGAACCCGCGGATTCTGGTATGATGACCGGTAAAAGAACGGGGAATGCTACGCCGCCGAGACATAGCGTGCCGCCTCTTCTACAGGTAAGAAAGACATCTCAAATTTGTAATTTAATGGTATTTAATTAAATATTGCAATTTTCTTGTTTATCTATTTGATAAACCTACACAAATAACGGAAAGAATGTTATCAAACTAAACTATTATAGTAAGGGCCACTTTTACAATCATTAGATAAACCTCGTATAACGCTATACCAGGTATAAAATCGAAAATTGTATTTTACAAACCTCGGATAAACACCAGTATTTCTTATCCCATGGAAATCGGTCGTATAAACCTCGGATAACTTTATCCCTTGTTCTTATGGATATCACGTAAACACAAACAATGTGTTGTTATTTATACGTTTGACAGATATCAATCAAGTATTTCATCATCACTATCAGAATTGAAAATATCAAGTATATCATCTAACCGTGAAATATGCAAATTAGAAGGTAAAACCAATAACAATATTGAAGAAAAATAGTCTAACAAGAAGATGATTTTATTGGATTAGTAGGTACCAAGCTAAAGTGATTTTATCTACGACAGTGCGCTAATACGTAATTGGTACACTAACTTTAATGTCATTATGAGTTTCATAATGGCACTGAGTGTCATTATGAAACTCATAATGACATTCAAGTAAATTGTAACCATAACAATGAATAAAATGAACCGTGGCCTACCGTAAATACGTATTAATAACGTAGGCTACGAATGAACATTTCAATAGGCCTGTTCGTTTGTATGGTTCTAGCTGCACGAACTTGTAATTTTGTGAAAAATATGTTCGTTTGTGTGTTCTAAATTGTCTGCAATGTGTTCGTTTGTAGTCGTGCGTATTGCACTAACTTGTCAGAACTGTACTACATACCTCCCGAGCTAGTACACTTAGTGCAGTTTATAACAGGCTGATGTGAACTTGTAATTGGCATTATATTTTTTTCCAAAAAACGAAATCTTATCTAAATATGAATCAAAATAAATGTTTTCTTGTAAGAGATGAACATGAAAAAATCTTTTCCAATGAAAACTATTATTATTTTTGTTAGTTAACCTATAATTTGCACTAACTTGTCTAATTTGTGTTCATTTGTATTTAGAAAATAAGTGTACTATTTTGTACTAAACTGCACTAATGACGAATTCTCAGTACATGTTGTACAAGTTAGTGTAATACAAACGAACAGACCTAATGTTTCTCATTATGTCAAAATTTAAATGAAAAATGTATTTTAAGATCAATTTAAACTGTCGTAGATAAAATATTGAAGAATACACGTTTGATATAGCCTAATAATGAAACTTGCGTGATTAAAACACTCGGCTCACCGCCTCGTGATTTAACATCACACGCGTTTCATTATGAACGCTATATCAAACTTGTATCCTTAATATCTATAACGTAATTCTTGATATAACTATTGAGAGATAAAAATGCATTGTAAAAGACAGTCCTATTTATCGAAGGCATAATTACTAGGATAAAGTTATACCTCCTATAGCTATACCATAGTTTATCCATCAATTGTAAAAGTGGGCCTAAGTGAATAAAATAAAAATGTAACTACGAGGGTGGCACCGAAAGTTTCTGCAAACTATTGATAGAAAACAAAATGTTCCAGAAAATATTTTTCTTACCTCCGTCCATTTTGACTAGTATTACAGAACTCAAAATCGTCCAGAAATGCGTTGTTGCTGACCTAGGCCGGCAAAAGGAGTTGGCATTACTGTTCTGGTGATATGTCAATTTAAGATTATTTTCAACACAAGAATTAGCAAAATGTTTACAAATTTTAGGACTAAATCTTTAATTGTTGTAACTTAAAGAACAAAATTTTGTCTTAAAACCTTGTATTTCGAACTTTTTCTGTAATGGAAAGAGCTGATTAGATTTAAGTGAAAATCGGATAACCGGAAATGGCACTTTACTAGAAGCTCAAAATAGTTTTTCTTCGAAAAATACCTTTAAATGTTATTTTTTCGATATTAATGTTATTATAAAGATTAAAGATTATTAAATTTTCTACATATTTTAATACTTTTTCTATATATTTTATGGATAATTTTATAAAATTATCTATAATTTAAATCCCGGATCCTACGCTATAAACAAACAAAACTTCTTAGTTGCGCAGTTATTCAAATGTATGTAAATAACAGATAAAGGTCAGTATCAAAGAACTAATCATTTCAAATTAATAATAGTAACGTTTTAAAAAGAAAAAAGTAAATAGAATAATAGCAAAGGAAATAAATACAGGTTCCAGCATATGTAAATATTTAGGTGTGTACTTGGATGAATAAAAAATAATGATTTGCAAAAAAGTTTAAGCTAATTCTTATTTTTGGATTAGTGAATTCTATTTTATCCCGGTATTTAAAATTTAATCTTCATTTTATTATCAAAAAAGGTAGTTACTTGGAGTAGATTAGACTATATTTTAAGAAATAAACTGCCAAAATTAAAGTTATATTCGCTAATCCAAAAATTACGATTAGCTTAATCTTTTTTGTGACTCGAACGGTATATGGCGGGAGATTTTTTTTATAGGAACTGCCCAAAAATATATATTGCTTAATTATTATTTTTGCTATATTTTCTCCCTAGGAAATAATGGACGTAGAGCACCTTTGGCACTACACCGATGGAGAGCTAACTAAACTCCATCAAACATCTTCTAGTGGGGCGAAAACTCCAGGAAGTAACTCTTCGGCGGGAATTAGTTTGTCCACGCATCCGCTGTTAGCTAATACAGGGTTGGCGAGTTCAGCGGACACAAATCCGGATTTCGTTGCCAATTTATGCAACATCGCCGACCACAGATTGTATAAGATTGTCAAGTGGTGTAAGAGTTTGCCACTTTTCAAGAATATCTCAGTGAGTAAAAGAACTTGTTTTATAGCTTGATTTGTGTAATGTGAATAATACTGGTTTAGACCCGCCCCGAAAAAAACTAATTTTTACTAGAGGTAGTAATTATTAAATCCCAATGAATTTGTTAAATCTCAATCTTTGGCTTTAAATTTTTAAGTCAGGTCGCGATTCTGGGGTACCGGGTTCGATCCCAACCGACGCTAAATATTTCAAAATTTAAATGGCACAGAATTTACCCCTAAGGTGCACTCTCCACGCCAGCAATGAGAAAATATTTCATCATTACCGATATTTGTGTACAAAGCAGATTGGCATACCCAGTAATGGGTAATAAGCCGTGATGATATATTTATATGAATTTTTCTAAAGTTACATTTATTATCTAAATTTAAATTAGTGTGGATTGAATATTATATAATTTTGAACGCTCATTATTGTTGAGTATAAATATAAATTCTTTTAAAATAATTAATTTAAAAATAATTAACTTCAACTAATGCCAATTATAATTCCATTTTATAATATATAATGTAATTCCTTTCAGATTGACGATCAAATTTGCCTTCTAATCAACTCGTGGTGCGAGTTATTATTATTTTCGTGTTGTTTTCGATCTATGTCTACGCCAGGTGAAATCAGGGTAAGTTCTATTTTTAAAATAATTAAATGTGTGATCCCATTTTGAATTTATATCTTTTCCGGAACAAATAACAATATTTTTTATTGAGAGCAGTTTAAATTGTATTTTATATTAAAATAAAAAATTGTGAAGCATTTTTTTGTATTAAAATTTAAAAAAATATTTGTGCAAGTTTAACATTTAACCGAGGGGTGAATCACTCCTACAATCATTGTAAAAATTGCTTATAATTAAAAAATTATTGATTTCGAAACAGTCACTGTTCATATAAACTTAAATATTTACACAGGGTGTCCAGGATAACTTGACCAATATGGGGATCTCGGGAAATATAATAGATACGAAGTTGATTAAATTAAACAAAAATTTTGCCCTGTTAAGATGACATTTTAATGGTAGATATTTTGTAATTTGAGCAAAAATGTGCAGATCACTATCATTAGATATAAGCGATTTGTAAATTTTACAATTTTTACGAATATTTTTGAAATCTGTAATATTTGATTTTGATTTGCACATCTTCAGGGGAAGAAAACAATGTTTGTTATATAGAACAATTGAAAAACACCATTAAAAATGATAATTTAATTAATTTCAGTGATAATTTGTTTATTCAGTTCTCAAAATCTTATAAAATCTTGTGGTTCAAATAATGTTAATATTTTTATATGGACGTCATAATAGCCAATGACATATTTATAACGAAATTTAAGAAATGTTCAAAGTAATGTATGTTAAAAATAATGTTTATAAATTAAATAATTGTTATATAATGAACGCCAAAATAAAAAATAGTAAAATTTATATTTTCGCCTATATCTAGTGACCTATGGATTATTTCTCAAATAACGAAACACCATTAAAATGGCTTCCTAATATGGCAGCTAATTTTTTATCTTAAAGAAGATATGGTTTAATTTAGATTATCAAGAAATATAAAGAATTTGAGTGAATTCTGTAGTCAAATACTATATTAAAAATTGTAAAATTAAGTAATACTGATTAATAAAATAAATATTACAACATTCCGATCTTTGCAAATATTGTACATTCTTGCATACAGTCATTACAATCGTCTTACAATCCTTTGATTGTACAATCTTTTGTACAAAAATGAAGGAGTGGTTCACCCCTCGCATTCAACCTATAAATACAGATTACCTATACTACCGTAACGGTAGTATAGGTAATCTGTGCTATAAATATAAATTTTTTCGACTGGTATATTAGGTATATTATTATGATTTCACAAATAACGCCCAAGGGCTTTATGAGATTTTGATTTTACCTATTATTTGAGCACTTATGAGAGTAGAACGAACAGTTCTTTAATAATTGTGGATTTTTACTACCAATAAAACAAACTTTGGAACTTTTTTGACGAAAATGAGTGAAACTAACGAATCCAATAACAATATTAATAGTTTTGATGGTATATTTATTAAATTAACTGCAATAAGTGCATCCTAACCAAAAAATGATTCTCCTCCAGGTATCATTAGGAAAAAGCATCACTTTGGCCCAAGCCCGCGAAATGGGCCTACAAGCGTGCATCGAGCGCATGCTAAACTTCACAGACCACCTTCGGCGGTTACGGGTAGACCGCTATGAATATGTAGCCATGAAGGTGATCGTGCTCCTCACGTCCGACACCAGCGAGCTGCGGGAAGCGGAGAAGGTGCGCGCCTCGCAGGAGAAGGCGTTGCAAGCCCTCCAGGGGTACACGTTGACGCACTATCCTGATATTCCTGCCAAGTTCGGAGAGCTGTTGTTGAGGATACCTGATCTGCAGCGGACGTGTCAGGTGAGAAGATATATATTTTTAACCTATAAACTACTAGTATAAAATATAAAATTCCATAGTTTTGGAAACTTATTTCTATTTCTCATCAATACAAAGAAAATTTAATTATATCACTTTTACGCACGTGACTGGTTTAAATCCGATAAAAATTATTTCCGGATTTCAAATAACACAAAATTGGCCTCTCTGGTACTTTTTTCAATAACACAAAATTGGCCTCTCAGGTACTTTTTTCATGATAGCTTTGAGAGCGCGTGAGAACGGTAAAGGTAATGTCATTACGGAAATCTACGAATAATAGTAAATTGGCATATCCAAAAATACATAAAGTCGTGATGATAATATATTTATTTATTTCTTATAGTTAAAATAAATCAAAAATATAAAATGTTTTTGTAATTTTTGAACACATACGAACTTTTTATTTGTGGCAGGGAAGAAAGTCACTATTTAACAGATTTACAAAATTCTAAATTAATTTTAGAAGTATTTGGTTTATCTAGATAAGGAATTTCATAGGTACGTTCGGTTATTCAATTCGGTGTACAGGGGTCTCATTTTCGATGTTTTTTTAAGGTGTCTCGGGTAATATTAATGATAGAGCAAAACTGTTTGCACATTCCAGGGTCAACTTTTTTGAGAAAAGTTTAATAGTCACCACAGGAATTTTCCATCTTCTTCTATTTCTGAGTTACAGGCAAAAACTCGTTTTTCGCTCATTTTGAAAATATCTCATATCTTATTTATTACGATAGAGAAAAATTGTTTTTACAAAAATTTTACCGTTTTTTAGATAGAATCGAATGGCGTAACTAGATTTTTTGAAAACTTAATAATTCTCGAGATATAACACAAACTTATGTTTTTTTAAATGGGAACCAATGAAAATAGTTTCATATTTTTGCTTATTTTATGAGCTTTTCAATGATATATAACAAGTCTACATTCATTTGTTGTAAACATTAATAAAAGACGAATTATTAATTTATTGAGGTGAAAATATTGGAAATTATTAAGAAACAAATGCAAGAAATTATTACAGATCATCATTTGTTTATTTTGATTCCATATCTATTAATTATGTTCTCGAAATCATTCAACCAATTATTTTCGGGTTAGTTAACTTACTATTTATCGACGTTAGAGTTGGCTTTGACACAATCCGAAAAAAAATGATTTAATATGCTTTTGGAGTAAAATTGAAAAAATGAGTAAAACTGAAACAAATTTTATTAAAAATATACAAATGATGATCTGTAATAGATTTTTTTCATTTGTTTCTCAATAATTTTAAATTCTTTCACTGCAGTAAATTAATAATTCATCTTTTATTCATGTTTAAAACAAAAGAATGTAGACTTGTTATATATCATTGAAAAGCTTATGAAATAAGCAAAAATACGAGATTATTTTCAACATTGGTTCCCATTTAAAAAATCATAAGTTTGTGTTATATCTCGAGAATTATTAAGTTTTCAAAAAATCTAATTACGCCATTTTATTCTATCTGCTCAGAATGCACCAATCATATGCTTGGGAGTACAGCGGGAATAAAACCAATGTTATCTTATGGGAAAAATTGTATTTTTAAAGCAAAATATTATGTAATGTAAACGTAAATGAACGATAATTTTTTTCTTGCAAGTTTTATTTCAAGTTTATCTACTGGATTCTACCCTTATAATATATAAATAATCAATAAAATAAACATTAAAACTTAAAAAAATTTAAGCGCTTATTTACTCTTTTGTCACCATAGAGTTAAGAAATATATATAGTTCGTACGCAATGACCTTGATGCGTAGTGACGGAAGGGGAATGAAGCGTCAGCCATATTGCACTGGTCCATCTCTGCAATAAAAATGTAAAAGGTCCATTATTTCGCAGGCCTGACATTTCGAAATTTGAAATGTGGGATAAAATTGTTTTCTTCCTTCTCTTTTTCGGTGTTGTAATGGGATCGTTTAAAATTCTCTGGTCTTCTCTGTTTTTCGTTAATTTCAAAATTTGTAGGTAATTTTCCGTAGGCGTGAAATTTTTAGTTGATACTTTTCCTACATGTTGCCCGCAAGATTTTTCTTAATACCGTTGGGAACAAGAGTAAAAATGTCACTGTTAATATGTGCAAATATAAAACTATTTGTTATGAAATATTAAATAAGACTTTTGCAAGCGGAATTAAGAAAAATAACAAGTATTGTTGTAGTTTTCATACTGATAAAAGTAAATTCATTTAATTTGGACTGTTTCGATATTACTTACTTATTTACTTAAACCTACTACTGTCGTATATTCGAAAAAATTATAGCTTGTATTCTGAATTATAGAGTAGCGAAATACGTCCATTTTAAATGAATTTACCGATGTTACTAGATAGTAGTTGTGGTTATGTCTTTCTAAATGTGTTGTCATTGTGGGCTAGGTGGGCAAAGAGATGCTGACGATAAAATCAAAGGAGGGCGAAGGCCCATCGTTCAACTTGCTGATGGAGCTACTCCGAGGGGACCACTAACATCAACAACAGCAACATTAATTAAAGTTCGCCTTTCGTACCGTTCGCGTATCGTATCGTTCGTGTCCGTGTCGTGTACATATCTTCATTTCATTCTCATCTGCGTCTGCGTCGGTCCCGTCAGTGCCTTGTATACAACTTCACTTACATTAGGGGCCCTACATACATTGCATTGCAACATGGTTTAGCTTATATGTGGTGGAGGGAACATATTCATTGTTTGTTTTGTTTACTTTCCCTTGGTTCTCATACGTCCTAACCGAGGCCACATGAGAATACAGGCCGGAATGCTGGTTTCGTGACGTCGCAGCGAGAGGCCAACGACTACATTGTAAGCATAGGAGATATACGGAATTTTTAATAAAATGGGAAAAGTTTTTTTTCATTTCTCTGTAGTGGGGAGCCAGTCGAAACAAATAAGCGGTGTCGGACGTTAGTAGTTTTTAAACTCTCGTTGTGGTGAAGGTGCGACTTTGCCGACTTATTGTAAAGGGCATGAGCGCTGCCACGATTCATCGCGAAATCGTTTCAGTTTATGTGGAGGACATTATGTCAAGACAACATTTAACAAAATGGGTACAAAATTTCAATTCTGGAACTTCTGAAAGTCGCACCTTCATCAAAACGAGAGTTAAGAAGCGACTTACGTTCGGCATCGCTCGTTTGCTTCGACTGGCTCCCCACTACACTGCAGTGGACTAACTTTGAAGAGAACTACGCGCCTTGTATTTCCTAAACTTAAAATGCAGTCGTTCGCCTCTCGCTGTGACGTCACTACATCATCATTCTTGCCTGTATTCCCGTGTGGCCTCGCCTAACCCAACCACGAGTATTCAGAGTGAGAGTGTCACGTCAATTCGATGGCAGTATTGGCTTTTTCTTTTAATCGCGTAGCTTTAAGTTTTTAACGTACTTAGATCATGTGCTGGACACTAGGAGGAAAGATCAAATATTTATTTTGATCAAAATATGTACAGTTATTATTTTTATATTTTTATTTTATATATTTTACTTTTTAAGGCGTGTGATTTCATGCCGACAATTTATATTAAGATATATAATGCTCAGTATGATTTCCGTATTTAATACGGACGTGCTAAGTGGGCAAAGCCAAATAAGTGCGCACATTACATCTACACTTCATTCATTATGCGGTGGCCACATACAATCATATTTAGCTTTAGTTTATAACCTTTTCTTGTTATATACAATTCTTCAATATTATAAAATAAGAATATTAACGTTTAACGTTAAGCAAACAAATCAAATTCGTGACGACATAAATTTAAACAAGATATTTAAAAATCATTAAATTTAAATAACAATATTAACTTATTGTTTTTATTATGAGAATGCCATAATTTTTAAATATTTACCAAATCATTTTAATGATTTTTAAGTTTGCAGTTATGTAAATATATAGAGGTAGCGTCAAAATGTTCCCGGAATTGATCAAAAATATTTTTTCTTCAAGCGTATATAATATTCATATTATGCTACTGTACACACACTATAGAAGTTGTTCATTGTCTTACTAGTACAAAAATGTTGTTATTGTCTAGTAAAAAAATTTTAGTGACTTGTTTCACCGCTGGCGGCGGTAGTTGTCACAGCAACGCAGATTATTAGTATATTCCGTAACTTAACCAAGGTTCTGGTTATGCGTTCCGTAATGTAACCAAAACATAATTTCAGGATCGCGGTTCAATTTCGGAATGTGGTTCCTGAAAGTTTTGGTTACTTTTTCGTGACCACGACAACCACAAATTTTTTGTGGTTGTGGTGGTCATATTCTTATTTCTTATAATATAATAAATAATATTGTATAAACATATAATTACAATGTACTTATATGTATAATATTTACGTTAGTATAAAGACAGACAAAAGTTATGTTATCACTTATTTCTAATGATGCGGTGGTTCCCTGCTTTACCGACATAAATTAACCAAGATGTTCCGAATCACAACCACTTTTCAGTGACCATAACCTGACCACTTGAACCATGGTTAAGTTACGGAATATACTATAAATTGAACTGTTATTTGACAGTTGTATCGTTTTTGTTTTGTAGTGTACACAGCCAGCTTTGGCTGAAATTGCAAACACTACAATTAAAAATTCCAAAAAAAATGTCAAAAAATTATTTTTTTCAAACGTCGTAGAAATGGCACTTTTTGTTACTTGATTCACAAGGTAGAAGTTTCATTTCTACGCCGCTGAAAATTTCTACGTCGGCGGAGTAAAAATAAGGCAATTTCTACGCCGCCGGAGTAGAAATAGCTAATTTCTACGCCGGCGGCGTAGAAATAAAATAAACAAATATCCATAGAAACGACATAGAATTAGCGAATAAAAAGAAAAGTAGTGCGTTTGAAAAAAAAAAATTAATGTGTCATTCGGAATAAAAGTGTCTGTGTGCCTCGCATGCAATTGTCCGACTCTCTTCGCTCGTCGTGCAAACTTCCATGCTCGCCTCACAAAGTATCACTTTTACTCCTAATAACACAATATACTATTGAAACACTTGAAGAAAAAATATTATGTCATTTGGAGTAGAACGCCCTTTTTGTGTTTTACCCAGCTTGCTTAGCCTCGGCTAGCGCCTCGGCCGCAATAGCTGGGTTCAACACAAAAAGACCGCTTTCTACTCCTAATAACATAATATACCATTATTGAAAACAGGTACAACATTTTTCCATTAATTCCTTTTAAGTACACCCCTCTTGCAGTTATGCATTTATTCCACTTTTTGTACATCTGTTTAAAACACTCCTGAAAACCATTTTCTGAAAGTGTCTTCAGCTGCATCATCGCATTTTCCATCACCTCTACTGGCTTAACAAAACGTTATCTCTTCAATTTCATTTTTGGTTGGGAGAAGAGGAGAGGTTTTCAGAGTTTTCACATTCTTCTTGCCAGAGCTGGGCAAAGTACCGGAAAGTAGGACTTGAAGTACCAAGTATCTTGATGTTTCTAAATGTATTTGAAGTACAAGTACTTTTTAATAAAATACTTGAAAGTACCAAGTACTTGAAAAATTACTTATAAATTTGTGTGCAAGTACTTTTTGAGATAATTGATATTTTTCTGATTATATGGACCTTAAATGGTGATTATTGATAAAAATTTCAATATGGTTATTTAAAGCAAGAGTTCCTCGCTGGGATTGCCGTATCACCTAACAGTCTCATGACGTACAATTGACGTCATATGATCGTTAA
The DNA here is from genome assembly GCA_963082715.1 of Harpalus rubripes. Classification (NCBI taxonomy): domain Eukaryota; kingdom Metazoa; phylum Arthropoda; class Insecta; order Coleoptera; family Carabidae; genus Harpalus; species Harpalus rubripes. The sequence goes on along the minus strand of OY720455.1, from coordinate 7,567,970 downwards.
GCAATACGAGAAGCTGTACTGAGATGGTTCCTCGCTGGAACTGCCGTATCACCTAACGATCTCATGACGTAAAATTGACGTCACATGATCGTCAAGCGATACGAGAAGCTGTACCGAGATGTTAGAATGACGTCATTTTTATGTCATGCGATCGTCAGGCGATACGGCAAAGTCCAAGCACTGCAGTTAGGTAATACAAACATTGTATGGTACCTATATTCAGTATGCAGATTAGAATTAATTTATTTATGCCAAATAATTTGCAAATATATCTTTACTTTCATATTATCGAAGAAAATATATTTATTCATGAAATTCACATGATTATGTACTACAGGCATAACACCACACCACTGCAAAAGAAACACTGACAGACAAATAATTCTCATAACATTGTTAATTTTTAAATGATTTATCGAACTTCAAGTACATTTAAAGTAATTCAAGTACATTTAAAATACTTCAAGTACTTTTCATTGTACTTCAAGTATTTTTTTAAGTATTAAGTACCAAGTATATGTGAATAGACTTACTTTGTCAAGTACAAAGTGCTATAAATAAAAAGTACTTCAAGTACAGTACTTAAATACTGAAAATACTTGCTAGCCTAATAAAGTACGTACCTTGCAAGTATTGCCCAGCTCTGGTTCCTGCCCAATTTTCAGGTCTTTTCATCTGATTGTGTCTCGTAGGCGTTGCGAATGATCTCCACTAAAGTTCCTTGTTTAGTTTGGCCTTGAGGAATTAATTCGTGATGTATCACGCCTTGATAATCAAAGAAAACTCATACATATTTTCTCCTTGCTTTTGTCCAAGCGAAATGTTTGCTTGTGCCGCTCGTTCCCAGTTTTTTCATCCCCTCATTTCCGTATGCTTTCTTTAGCATCTGAAGGGTCTCAGATTTCTCCAGAAGAACGCAGAATTTGATGTTTGCACGGTACTCTGAAGACATTTCAAAATCCATTGTAAGAAACAACCAGCAGTTTTCGCAGGGGTGCCTGGAGGCTCGAGGCTTTCCCTAGTAGTGGCTGCAAACCCAAGAAAAATAAATTTCCTTCCAACGATCTTTGCTTGGCTCTAGGCAACGATACTTTTAAAACGTGACACTGACGTCACGACAGGTCCGCGAAGTTAATGACTTGTACATAACGTAGGGTCTCAATTTTAAATTATAGGTATGTCCAGTGGCGTATCACTTAATTCTACGTCACTTGACGTACCTATAAATTTAAATTGAAACCCTTCGTCATGTACAAATCATGAATTTCGCGGGGCTGTCGTGACGTCAGTATCACATTCTTAAAGTAATTTTACGCTACCTCGTATATTACGTATTAAATCCATTTTACTTGGGTCGTAAAGTCAAACAATCAAACATAACAACAGAGCATGCGCGCAGGCTCCATGAATATTAAGTTCGCAGAATTGGGGCCGTGACGTCACAACATTATTAAATAATTAGATGTTAACAAATACTCGAAATCTCAATCATACAGCATTTATTCTTAGTTTAAACCTAGTATTTTCTATATTTACAAAATTGTGGCATTCTTATTGTGGACAATATATCAAGTAAATTATTAATTTATGAACCTTGACTTTAAAGATGCGTTCACAGATGAAAATTAGGTTTAGATTTATGGTTTATACTTTAGTGATTTAAAGATTTTGGCCGCATATTATGTAATGACTCCATTCACACTTCAGAATTTAAGGTCTCTAAATCCAAATCATAAAGCTAAACATTGCAAGGTCCAAACTTTAGGTTTATGATTTAGTTTGACGTCACAAACTTTACCAATGAGAAAGAGTCTGAAATGATATAGATATATACACCCATCTTTATTTAGTATCCACTTGGTGGATTCGGCTTTTTAAACAAATGTGAGAAGAACATGGAGACTGTCATAACTTAATTGCTGAAATATAACCAATAATGCCAAGCGAATGACAGTTTCACGGCGCACAGGTGTCTTGTTCTGCTCTACCGATATTTTAATCTTGTTTTTGAAGATTTACACAGATGTCTGTACATATCAAAACTAATTTTCAGACAATTTAAACTTACATTTATGAATGACTTACTTAAACCTAAACAAAAACCATAAACCTAATTTTCATTTGTGAATGCACCTTAAATATTTAAAATTGTGGGAACAAAGAAAAATACGTAAAATGTAATTCAACATTTTATAAAGGCATTAAGGGTATTACGAATTAGCGTCGAGCTAAATTTCTACTTAAGAGTCAACTACTTTTATACTACCTTTTGGAAAAAAACTTTTCTATTTTATATAAATCTATACACGTATCTCATATTTTTGAGATAATATACATTCAAGTATACTCAATTTTGAAATGACAGCTATATGGCCATGTAATATATACAAATAGGCAACTTTTACACTAAAAATTACTAAAAAATATTCTTTTAAATTCGTGGCCATCATATTTTGAACGAAGTATACACATTTACATAACATTGCAAACACTGTATTGAGAGTACAAAAGATACTCCAAATTAAGTACAACACAGTTCTTATTATCATCAAAATCATAAATTGCTCAAGATAGACAACGATAGAAGACTGACTTATGATATCTGTCCAAATTCCAATCTTTTCATCCGCATTTTAATGAGAAATGTGTTGTGGTTAATAATTAGACAAAGATGTCCGCAGAGTTTACTTCAAACTTTAAAAATTTGTTAGAAACGGACAGAATATAGATTTGTATGCGATCTATACAATATGAAATTTACGATTTCAGTTACATTCGACTTTGAGAGGCCATATTTGATATGTTTTGTTCTCCCAAAAATTGTCATAGGTTGCTAGATTACAACAAAAAACGGATTTTACTTGATTTTCTTTATTGCCTATTCAGTGTTGTACGAAAATAACGAAATGAGAATGTAATTTTGAAAACAAGTATTATTCAAAAACCGGTTTACTCTTTACCTAACTGGTTATTCAAATAATATTTTGATTTTGAACTGCTAAAAAGTTATTACTTCTAATTTCATGTTATTGCCTGAAAATTGAAAGTTAATGACTTAAAATAAGTCAAAATATTGTTCTCAAAATGACAAGCGCACAGAAATCAGCTGATTTCAAGCACTTTAAGGTCGCTCGAGTCACGTGTCTGCTTGCGTCCTACAGGTCGCCCAATCTAGGAACTCATATGGATTGCGAAAAGCTTAGATCATATAGCTTACGAACTGGATATGAGAAAGCCTTACAATGGAATTCCAAGAAACACTTAGGATAAAGTGAGATAGATTTATACAAGTACGTAAGAGAGAAAAGGATACAACGACTTTCGGAAGGCTATGTGAAATGTGCAGACGCTGGTAGCAGCAAGTATAATTTATTTTTGAGTAAACACAAAAACCACAAAAAGCAATTAATGATTATTCGCCAACATGGAACAGAATAACTGCGAACTATGAAAAAAAAATTTTTCGTCGCTGTCACTGGCGCGTTTTACTGAGTTTGCGCAGTATGCTTACCCTTCCGAATTTTCTGTCTCTCTCAATCCTAAGCGTTCCCTACTTCTTCCATCCAGTGGGTAAGCTACACAGGGTGTTCAATTTAAGTGTTTCACTATTGCTATCTCGAGAACCGTAAGAGATACGAAGTCGGTTAAATTAGCAAACAATTTCTGTACTATAAGACTATTAAAATGAGCATTACAAAAATTTCTTTCAACCAGTGTTTCTCAAAATGCAGAATTCAACTTTTTAATTTTAAATGAGAACCTACTTTTTTTATTCGACTATTCGATTCAGCATTTTTTTTCTGAATACAACGATATAAAATATTTGTACCCTTACATAACGAAAAAAACGAGAAAAATACAAAAGAAAAATTATTATTTTCATATTTATTTCTACATGTAATCAGAGTGCCATGACAAAAACAATTGAATATTTTGTTTTCATCAATGTTTGGGCGATTTAGATGCGTAAAATTCATTTTAACACAAAAGAAAACAAGAAAATTCATAAACGAACTACTTGACATGTGATACAAAACAAAATATTCAATCGTTTTTGTCATGGCACTCTGATTACATGTAGCAATAAATATGAGAATAATAATTTTTCTTTTGCATTTTTCTTGTTATGTAAAGGTATAAACATTTTATATCGTTGTATTCAGAAAAAAATGCTAAATCGAATAGGCGAATAAAAAAAGTAGGTTCTCATTTAAAATTAAAAAGTTGAATTCTGTATTTTGAGAACCACTGGTTGAAATAAATTTTTGTAATACTCATTTTAACAGTCTTATAATATAGAAATTGTTTGCTAATTTAACCAACTTCGTATCTCTTATGGTTCTCGAGATAACAATACTGAAACACTTAAATTGAACAGCCTGTATAAGCGCAAAAGATAACATGCGATAGAACGATGTAAAGAGAGGTAATCATAGAATTCTAGGTAAATGATCATTTGTACAGTCCGTGCAACAAGTCGAATGAGGGTATACGACTGCTCGGCAACCTCCGCTCCTCTTCGTTCGGATTCGTAGGTAGTATGCTTTATGCTTGGGATTGTACAATAAATATTCATTTTGCCACTGCGCATGCAACCTTGAAATGAGTTGCCCGGTTGGGCGAACTGTACGATAGTTTGTCATTATGTAGCAGACTATGAGAATGTTTGAGAAAATAAAACACATCTGCAATGGCCTCTTAAAGACACCGAAAATATGACCAATAAAGAAATAAACAGTCATTTCTATAATTTTAAAGTTTGTTACAAACTTTGTGGATAAGAATTTATTCATACCAAGCCTTATTACACCAATCAAATCGTTCCATTCTATGGCATTGGTACTTGATGCATTTTTGTTTTCATGCTGTTAAGTTTGTGCGATTGAACATTCCATAATGTTTATAAGTATTGAATGACTGCCATCTATAAGGTATCTGTTATCAAAGCAGTTGTTATGTCCTTTGTTGCTATATTTTAGGACAATAATTCGAAATGATTGTATATTTAGAATAACGATGATTATTTAATATACATATACACTCAAGTAAATCAATGTTAGTTGCATTTAAAATGTGCAGGATTGCATTTAACTTGAATTAAATGTTCTGTTGATCTTTGCACGTTAACTGAAAATAGTCTGAAATTTTGTGATGCGCAGATAAAATTGCCAATAGAAAAGCTTTTTAAAATTTTGTTTCTATTATATAAATTTTATTCTGTAATAGCTAATTAAATATAAATAGTGAAATTGTCTGTTACATCTATTGGTAATTTTATTTCCGTATCACTAAAAATACAGTGTTTGTCTAAAATTATATGCACAAACATAATAGTCTCATTTACCAGTGAATAATCGTATTAGATCAGTGTCAATTATAAACAAAATGGCGTCTGTTTTCGGACAGTCTTATAAGCAACTGTAACGTATAAAATACATATACATGTTCGCCCACATTACATTTATACGAAACATAAACCGTGAATAATCAATCTATAAGACTTAGGGAGGCCTTCCAAGCTGCATTCAATGCAGCACTAGCCCTAAATGTTTTATATTACGTCATTTTAAAACACTTTTATACAACAAAATTTTGTACTCCAGACGATAAATAAATTTAATAAGTTTCAAGAGGATTATCTTATTATTATACAAGATTTTATTTCATGACAACTAAATAAACAGATTTTTATTTACAATTTCAGTTTACGTATTTAAACCTATTTATTTTATATAATATGAAAATAAATATATTCTTTTTTATCCTTTCCTTGAATAAATATATTTTTCAAAATTCCTACTGTTAATGTTTCTCTTTATCTATTGAAATCTTGTTACTACATCAACACTTTAATGATAAGGATGGAGAAATAGTATATTATATACCAAGGGGGAGAAGTATATTATGATTTTTTCCCGTAAGGCAAAAATAACTTTCCATCCGTAGGGAAAAAAAACGTGTCAGTCATGATTTTGGTAACATGAAACTGACTTTCTTAAATTAAATTATCAATCAAAATTACAATGGATTAAAAATTTGGACTGGATTTTAAAATAACAACTGCTCTTGAAATTCCAGTTTTTTTATTGCAATGTTCTTCTAGCTAAAATATAACGGAGAAATAAAATTAGAGCGCGGAAACAGGGGCTTATACATTTTTTTTTTGCAAAAATAAAGTCCGATTTTACTTATTCTGAACGCTGTACTTGTAAAAATTATGACCTTTTCGCTTACAAATTTTCAAAAAATACGTGACAATGTAACCTAACGCAAAGAACTAAAATTTGACGAAATTAGGATGGTTTTATGCATTTTACAGGCATTTCGCACCAAAAAGTTTTTTAGGCTGTACTTGTGAAAAATAATTTTTCACTTACAAATTTTCAAAAAATACTTTAATGTTGACGAAATTCTGGTGTTACATTCATTTTATAGAAATTTAACTCATTTTTTTCAGAAAAAATGCCAAAGATCTGTATAAATATTGCTTTCCGTGCCCTAATTTTTGTGGAATTTAGTGTTTTTTTTTTTTGCAAAAATTCTAAAGTGGTCTGGTAGATATTTTAGACTCGCCAAAACTTTTAAAAAGAAATTTTAAATTAATTTCAAAAAATTAAATGGCGGGAGCGGGAAGTACGAATGTGTGGACCACATGGGATTTTTCGTTAAATTTTGAGGTTAGTTCCTTCCAAAGTTGACATATAAAAGTAGGGTTACGTACATTTGTAAATGTGACAGTACAGTACAATTATTTATTAAATATGAGCTTATTAGTAAAGTATTCTCAATTAAATCGTGCTAAAAACTTAAAAAATATACTGAACAATGTTACAAAGCTATCAACACAAGCGCAAACTCAAGATTTGCCTATAGAATCAACACAAGAACTAAATGTTTCAACAAGGGTTATAAAGAAAAAGCCGAACAAACCACCGTTTATGAAAAATGTGTTCTTAGGAAACTTTGATGTAGATGCATTAGCATTTCCAGAAGTTTTAGACAAAGAAGAGCTTAAATATGTCACAGAAAAATCAGCTCAACTTTCACAACTTGTAAGTAATGTTCAAAGCCTCAAGGAATTAAAAAATAGGAATTTGAATGTAAATATATTCGGATTACAATGTTCCAAAAGCATAGATGGCTTGGAATTGAGCGAAACAGAAAACTGTCGCCTTTTAGAAACAATTTCACAAAATAGATCTTTAGGAATTAGTGTTATTAATCACCAATATCTTGGTGTGAAAGCGATATCTTCTAAAGGGAGTGAAAAAGTCATGCAGAAATACTTACATAAGTTGAGTAGAGGTGAAAATATTGCCGCATTTTGTTTATTGGAAGAAGATACGCAAGATCTTAACCTAATGAAAACAAATGCTGTTTTATCAAACGATGGAAGAACTTGGGTAGGTTGATAAATATAATGTATCATAAAAGAATAAATGCGGAATGAACGATTATATAAAAGAGTAAATGAAAGGAAAATCTACGAAGGTGACTTATAATGTTATCAGCCTAGCATGAAGAAAAACAACTGAATGTAAAGTAATATAGCCATTCATTCTTTCTTGAATTATTTTTAGTCCATAGCCCTCTTTTGTCAAGAACTTTACGAATTCGAAGGTTACGCTAGAATTATTGAAAATAAGACATTTCATGTTTTTTATAGTATATTAATGCCCAGTTTTATAAAAGATGAATAAGTAAATTACTAGCAAAGTAAAATTTACTCATAAAGTAAAATAGTTTATTCCAGAGATTTTCGTTTTCTAAAGCAAGAATAAAAATACTACCTAAGTAAATCTACAGAATAAATTACTCCACCGATTTTCGAGGAAGTAAATTTTATTCTGTAGAATAAATTTGACATATCAACATTAATTAAATAAAATTCATTATAAATTTCATTTCTTGTGTTATTTTTTACATTTATTTATATCCATTATATTTGGTTTGTCTATTTCTGTGTATTTTTCCCCGTTCTCTCTTTTTTTTCATGTTAGTTGACACCTGGCACTTTATGACACACTTTATTTTCTGTTTTGACTTTTGGATTTATTTCGTGTCAGGAACATACAGAATATATTATTAATACATTCTGCGGCACATTGCTTGGAAAAGATCCTCTTCAGTTGGAGATTAACATTATCGTCAGTAGTGGTAAATAGTAAGAAAATGGCGCGAAACTGCCAGTTGGGCTGTCAAACGAAACGTCAAAAATATTTTAGTTCTTGAAATACCTGTATTCTCAGTAAAAATTTGCATCGTTAGACATTTTACCTTCAATAAAAGCTTTTGTAACTTATTTCGATAAGATTTTTTAAAGTTTTAGATATTCTCACAATTTACGTCAAATTTTTTTAGAAACAAACGCCATAGATCTCAGTAGTTGTTCTTACTATGCGCAGATTCCCATTGCACATATCTTCTATCTTTTTAAATTGAACAGGTCCATTATAACACAATTGGGATTTTCAAATAAGAAAACGCTAACTAGCGGCGAATATTAAAACTACACACAGTGGTACAAATTTGACATTTACATGAAACTACAACTATATGACTACAAAAACTGTATTATATATACTTGAATTATAAATAAAAAATAGTAATAAATGAGAAAACAAAACGAAAACTAAAGAAACACAATTGACAACAATGCGACACTTATAAATGTCAACAAAAAGTGTACCATTGTTTAATGCGATCAGCGCCATCTCTTGATACTAGAAAATCCCAATACCTTGTTATAAATTGCGCCCAACGTGGGGTAATGTAAATTTTGTTTTCCACAGCTTACTTGATTTTTTATGTTCAATAATTCGAGAGTGACACTCAAGCAGTCAAATGTCAATCATTTGGATCGTGTTTTGTTTCATAGCTAGGTAGATAACATTCTAAATACTCACGTATATGGTTCTAAATATTTTAAACACTACATACCATTTTTTCTTTGAATAAATACGAACTTTAGGTATCAATTGCTATCTAATTTTATTTGTATTCATAGATTTTGAATGGAACAAAATCATATGTTGTAAACGGTAGTGAAGGAGATATTTATATAGTTGTTGCAAATACACACGAGGAAAGAGATATATCAACAGGCCAAGACAAAATGAGTGTATTTGTCGTTGAAAAGAACTTTGAAGGAATTTTAACAACTACTTGTAATTCTGCTGGATTTAAAAACGCAGATATTTGTAATGTTTCTTTTAATAACACTCCTGTACCTGCCGGTAATAAAATATAAACATCAGATTCAGTCCCGAAATCATTTTAATATTTTTGCAGAAAATATGTTGGGCGAAGGTGCCGATAGTACAAAAATCTTAACATCTCTTTTATCAGGACTTCGGTTAAGTACCGGTCCAGGGTGTATATCACTCTTACAAGAATTAATTCGTCAATTTTCTCAATATGTTTTAAACACAAAACATGGGGACAGTTATATTTGTGACACAGATAATATAAGAGATAAACTGGCAAAGGTAAAATATGAAATAACGTATGTAACAAAAGTTTTCAGAAAATAGAAACTAATTTTGTATTGAAATATTGACATAAAGGGTTTTTCTCTAAACTTTTGTTATTTACGTTATGAAATATTCTTAAAGGAAACTATAATAAATATATTATTTAGTAGATTAATATAAACTTATATGCAATTGAAAGCATAACGTATATGACAACAGGATTATTAGACAAATACGAAAAGCAAGATTGCGACTTAGAATCGGCGTTAGTCAAAGTATTTTGCTCAGAAAAATGTTTAGAATCTGTCCAGGAATGTGTAAAACTCCTCGGTCCATCTGCTTTTATGGAAAATCACTGGATAAATTCTCTCCATAATGATGCATTGGGACATGTTGTTTTAAACGAAACCAATGATGCTCTTCGCATTGTTATATCTTTGTTTGGACTGCAATTTGCTGGAGTAAGTGAATAATTTTGTAATGAAAATAAGTATTAATGTAATATTTAATAGGTCGGATTGCAAGATAATGTTAAAAAAATAAGGAATCCATTTTATTTTCCTGGTTTTGTTGTAAAGAAAATGTTTGAACAAAGGAGGCAAGCTGCAGATGACCCAAAATTGGATATGTATTTGGAAAATTATTTACATCCGTCTTTAACTTTAAGCGCACGGTGGTTAGAGTAAGTAATTAACACAAAATAAAACATTCCTCCCCTGATAACAATAGAATAGTTATTTGTATACCAAAGATTATTAAATTGAGTATTTTAAATTCCATTTGACAGTTTCTGAAATGAAATTAATTATTCTGAATTACAATAGGGCGCGCGCAGACACGTGACTCGAGAGACCTTGACGTGCTTGGAATAAGCTGATTTGTGTGCGCATGTCATTTTGACAAGAACAATGTCACGTTGACAAGACCAATGTTTTGACTTATTTTTATTTTGAACTGCTTTAATGTTATTATTTTTAAATTCATATGTTTTACTGCCTAATAATTGTAAAATATTAACATTAAAGCAGTTCAAAATCAAAATAAGTCAAAACATTGGCATTGTCAACGTGACATTGTTCTTGTCAAAATGACATGCGCACACAAATCAGCTGGTTCCAAGCACGTCAAGGTCGCTCGAGTCACGTGTCTGCTCGCGCCCTATTGATAATTTCTAAAATTAAATTGACTGCCATACTTTTGACCCTTTTTGAACTAAAATTGATTATTCTGGTTTACAATTTTGATGATTTGAGCCGTTCACAAGCCAAACGATTAACTTCAAGCTATCTAAATACACACAGTGTGGCCATAAAGATTTAGGACTGAACTATTTTTGATTTCATCAACTTCCCCTAACTAAAACTATTATAATTACCCCTTAATCTTAAAATTAATTTTAATAAATACTAAATACGTATTTCGAGAACCAGGTTCTCATCATCAGTAGTACAACAAGGGAAAGTTAAACAGAGTAGTCAAGATTACTCAATATGCTAACCATGCCAGAGGTCCTAACAACTCTGAAAAACAAGGGAGAGAACTGGGATTATATAGGGATGGGAGTTAATACCAATAACTGCGATTTGAAAATGTTTCTAGACAGTTTAAATTCAGTTTTCCCATCAATTCCATTTACGATCGAAAAAGAAATCAATGAACAGTTATCATTTTTGGACGTACTGGTTATTAGAAACAAGAACAAACTAGAGTTTGATATCTATAGAAAATCTACGAACACTAGCAGATTTATAACTGCTGACTCAAATAATTTTTGGCAACATAAATTAGCTTCGTTTAATTTCTTAATAAACAGAGTTAACACCATCTAATAATACAAATAATAAATACATAACACTAACGTACGACAAAGCTTCCAAAAGTTTAAACAAAATTTAAAAAATCTAAATTTAACCGTAACTTACAAATCAAATAATACCATTAAAACGTTTTTAGGTATCCCTAAAGATAAAATAGATACTAACAAAAAATCTGGTATTTATAAAATTAGTTGTAATGATTGTTATAACGTTTACATCGGTCAACCTAAAAGACAAATTGACACTCGGTTTAAAGAACATTTTTATCATCTAAAAAGCGGTAATCCAGAAAAATCTAGCGTAGCTCAACATATGTTCATTAATAATCACAAAATTTACAATTCTAATATTAAACTTTTAAAACATATTAATAATGATAGGTATTTAGATGCATACGAGAGTTTAATAATAAATAAATATAAAAATAATTTGATAAACGCAGATCTCGGTCCCATACCAAACTCAAAACTTTTCGATTTATTACAAAGTTAAATTTTATTGGACGATTTAAAATTTAATGACTAATTATTATTGGATCAAATTTATCTTAGTTTATAGGTAATCATTCACCTGTGACTCCCGTCCCTATATAATCCCAGTTCTCTCCCGTGTTTTTCAGAGTTGTTAGGACCTCTGGCATGGTTGACATGTTGAGTAATCTTGACTACTCTGTTTAACTTTCCCTTGTTGTACTACTGATGATCAGAACTTAGTTCTCGAAATACGTATTTAGTTTTTATTAAAATTAATTTTGAGGTTAAGGGGTAATTATAATAGTTTTAGTTATATTTAACCTTAGACTCCATCTATTATTAATTTTTAACATCCCCTAAGTTTTATTAATATTGGTTCACTACTGTTATCGTTTATCATATGGGCGCGGTTTGTTGACCTAGATCTGCCTTGTGCCTTCGTCAAATATCGGTACGCAATCAAATTTTGTGTTTGTTTGCAACCTAATCGTTTGCTTTGGCCTAAAAAGCATTTAAGGATGCTTCATTGACTCGTTGCAACGTTTTTGGCTGGCAAGAGCGATTTTGCGATGGGCGAGATAAAAATGAAGATGACCCAAAGACCAAAGAGAAACGCCGATAATATCGAAGCAGTTCCACGACTGTTGGTTTTCGATAGACGTTTTAGGATTAAGATGGTTGCAGAGTAGTTGAAAATCGACAAAGAAACAGCTGGATTGACTATCGTCGAAGATTTTAAGGAACACAAGTTGTGCGCGTGCGCATGAGAAATCTTCAACAGCAACAGTCGTGCGTTAATTTTTGTCCTCCATAAATGTTACTGTGTTACATCATCCTCCGTATGCTTCTGATTTGGCCCCTGCTGACTCTTCTCCTTCCCCAAACTAAAATTGAAGTAAAAGGAACCGTTACGACAATGTTATACACATTTAAACATCGTGGCGAAGATTTTGAACAGCAACCCAGTTTTAGTTTCCTAGAACGCCGTAAATGGATTGAAGGACCGCTCCAAGCGCCGTATGGATTTAGAAGGTCTATTTACCGAACTATACGGCAATGTGAAGAAGGTGTAGTAATATGTATATATAAAGCAACAGTCGTGCGTTAATTTCTTTCTTCCAAAAATGTTACTGTTTTGCATCATCCTCCGTATGCTTCTGATTTGGTCCCGGCTGGCTATTCTTCTTCTTCTTCTGCAAACTAAAATTGAAGTTGAAAAAGAACTGTTACGACGATGTTATACACATTTAACCATCGTGGCGAAGATTTTGAACAGCAATCCAGTTTGTTTCCTAGAACGCCGTGAATGGATTGAAGGACCGCTCCAAGCTCCGTGTGGATTTAGAAGGACTATTTACCGAACTATACGGGAATGCGAAGAAGGTGTAGTATGTATATAAAAAGCAACAGTCGTGCGTTCATTTCTATTCTCCAAAAATGTTACTGTGTTACATCATCCTCCGTATGCTTTTGATTTGGCCCATGCTGACTATTCTCCTTTCTTAATCTAAAATTGAAGTTGAAAAGGAACCGTTACGACGATGTTATACACATTTAAACATCGTGGCGAAGATATTGAACAGCAACCTAGTTTGTTTTCCAGAATGCCGTGAATGGACTGGAGGACCGCTCCAAGCGCCGTGTGGTTTTAGAAGGACTATTTACCGAACTATACGGGAATGTGAAGACGGTGTAGTATCTATTATTTACCAAAAAATGGGTGACCCGAACTTTTGCCCCCAAATCGAATCAGCAGCCTCATTTATAAAATTAGAACGTCATCGCGAAAATTAACTCGACAATTTAGAATTTTAAAAATGATTGTTTGGCAGAACTTTGGCCGGAAATAATGTAAAATTTTGATAATAGCTATTTGTGTATTAAGAGCGCAAAATGGGACATTGTCGATTGAGAGATTGTTGCCGCGCGACGCAGGAGCGAGGCATTCTCTCGAAATCGACAATGTCCATTTGCGCTCGAAACACACACAAGATTTTTTCTACAGTCGCCACAATGGGGTCCTCCACCATAACAAAAATTTATTTTTTATTTATTTTTACTTATCGGTATTTTCCATTCTTCTTGAGCTATTGCTTCAATCTAATCTATGCATTTTATCCTTCCGTTTTTGTAAATGAATGCCCTATTTTATTTTCACAGCAGTGCGGCATTTTGTTTGGTTATGTAAGTGGGTAATGTGTAACTACAGTGTCATTAATTCCTGACTAAACGTTTCCATTAAGAATGTAGCCAAGTAACATTTCTCAACATTGTATAGTTAGAAATTTGAGGAGCGAGCGTTTTCTCTACTTTGTCGCTCTAGAGCGGCAAAGTGACATTTTGCGTTGACAAAAGAGAGCGCAAATGGCTACTTTGTATATAGACTGTAGAAAAATAAATAATGAAGCAAATAAACTGCGGCCAAGCTTGATCGATATTGAAGAATAAATCGGGAATTTGGTGATATAACGGCTTTTGTCTTATTTATAAAAGGGAAGTCCTAAAACTTTATAGCCACACTGTGTATGTAATTTTTCTCATACTTCAGTCTCACTTCATTTACGACCACATAAAAATCAGATCACGAAATCGTTTCTCTCAAATACTAACACATTACATTATTTTGTCGTTAGATATTGCGTATATCGCCTTCAATATGCAACTGAAACATTATTAATTCGACATGGGCCACAAATAGTAGAACAACATATGGAACTCAAAAAATTAGCCAACGTTGCTTTAGATGTGTACGCAATGGTTTCAGTTTTAAGTGAGTAAAAAAAAAAAATACCTACTAAATATTCCTATTTGTAATTCAACCGTTTGTAGGTAGATCATCAAGATCTTATTGTATCGGCTTGCAAAACGCCGATTACGAACTTTTATTAGCAAACTCATTTTGTCTGGACGCAAGAGAAAGAGTAAAACAAACTGTTCAAGAAATTGTAAGAGGTCCATACGGTACAAATGATGTAAATTATCAGAAAATCGCTAAGAGGGCGTTAAAGTTTAATGGATATTTTGCGGAGCATGTATTAACAAAGAATTTTTAGTGTATAAAAACTTGTAAATAAAAAGGAAAGTATTTCTTAAAATAGTTTTATTATTAAAAAGTAAAAATATATAAATAAATCACTATACACATACAAAATAATACAATAATTTTAAGATAAGCTGGATTCTATGGAAGTAGAGCTTTCTTTTAAATCGAGTTGAGGTATTTTCTCGACGAAATTTGTTTGCCATACCTAAAAAAGAAAAAATTACATTTTTGTTTGCAACCAATTGGAAAATATTTTCCGTATATTTCAATAAGAAAATAGCACTGTTCGAGACTAAAGTATTATTCACGAAAGATGACTATTCAAGGTCATTTATGACCCGTCTGATGTAATATTACTTGCATATAACTTCACTGCATTTCGCGCCCATAGGCGCGCAACGCGAAATATTTATGGGTACATTTTAACTGAAAAATAAATGTATTTTATTTGAAAATTTATTTTCTTCTTAAATAACGCTTTTCTCAAAGTTGTCTCTTCTTCATCTACGTTTTTGCATAAAACAAAAATATGGACTTTACGTAAACCATAAAATAATAATTTGATTTGAATGTTAACGCCACTGGATAAAAATCACTGCAGAGGGCAGTATAGTAGATAATTACATGTCTGTAACTCTACGACATGCGCACTGCTATTTTTAGTGTGTTAGAAAGAAATGACACTATTTACATACATCTGTCACACCACACAAATTTAATAGACATACGTTAAATCATATTTCTTTTTCTAATACAAAATGTTGCTAAGCTACTGCTAAAAAATGTTGTTTATTCTTTCTTCGAACAAATGACCTTGAATAGTCATCTTTCGTGAATAATAGTTTAGCTAAAAATATTGGAGGAGCAAGGGGCAACAATAGACCTTTTCAATTTAAAGAGATAGAAGATCTGCGTATAGTAAGAACAAATGAGGTCTATGGTGTTTGTTTCTAAAAAAATTAGACGTAAAATGTGAGAAAAGTCTGAGACAATTTTAAAAAAACTTATCGAAAGAAGTTACAAAAGCTTTTATTTAACCTAAAATGTCTAACGATGCAAATTTTCACCGAGAATATAGGTATTTTAATGACTGCAACATTTTTGACGTTTCATTTGACAACCCAACTGACAGTTGTTGGCGCCATTTTACTTACTATTTGTAGGGATAGAGATAGCCGTTAAATTTAAAAGGTCCATTTCGCCTTTTTCAATGACGATTTTACTACTTTTTTAAAATATTGATAAACCAAATTAAGGCATCGAACCCGCCAAAAACTGGGTTTGGTTCAGGTTATTCTATTTTTTGAAAGAGAGAGCATTAATAAAATTTGCGGTTTTGTTCCGGGTTCAGGTTTGGTTCGACCTAATGAAAATTGAAATTATGTTTTTTGAATAACAATCTTTATAGAGAAATAATTTAAAATGCGAGCCGGAATTTATAATGCAACGCAAGACAAAAACAAACACAATAGACATTTACATAATTGCAATTTTTACGAGCGATTTTAGCGCAAAGCACAGAACTAATGGTTGCTATGGCTACGACTTCCAAACAAAGAGCTGTCTCCTCTACACTCCAGCGATCGTTTTAGGCTCGGGCCACACTATGCGTTTTGGCGGGAGCGGTTTAACGGGACCGGTTGACCGGGAAGACAACAATTTATTGTTTTAAATGTATGCGTCCACACTGATGCGGTTGCGGTCCGGTTGCCGGATAACTACCGCAGGATGTTGCGGTTTGACCTGACGGTCAATTTGGAATTGGAAATAATGCGAGCGTTCCCAAAGGTCTGGTTTTATTTTTTAATAGACAACGTATACTATTTGGGCTCTGTACTGATCAGACATTAGTCAAACTGTGTTCAAATCGGGTTGTCAATGCTGCCATCCTGTTTAGCGGGATATATGTGGACGCTGTATGATCCATCCCGTTTAACCGGATGCGGTTTTACCGCTCCCGCTAAAGCGCATAGTGTGGCCCGGGCCTTAATTGTATTATCGAATGATCGTCAATATTATTAAACAAAAGTTTTAAACTCATTTTTAAGAAAACTACGAACAAAACAAAACCAAATCAGAGTAGAGAATTAGGTTAAACACGAATGACAGATGCAAACAGAATGGCAGGTATAGTACCATGGACAGGGACGTAAGACAACGAGCGGGGATTTATTTGGACGTAAGATATTTCTCTTGTCTCGCATCTGACGTCAATTCTGTCTATTTTTACGAACAGGCAGCAACGCAGACGCCGAAGGCGTCGATAATAGATTGTAAGTATTACGATTACATTTACGTTTCGAACTGATAATGAACATGAACCGAAGCTGAAGCCTGAACGCGAATTTTAATAGGCGGTTCGGTTCTGGGTTCACTAAAATGTTAGGTTTGGTTCCGGTTTGGTTCGGTTCGATACCTTGAACCAAATATACATTGCTAATCCCACTTCTGATACCATGTTATGATGAACGAGTCCAAATTCATAATAGTTTTCAACAAAACAAATTATAAAACCTACGCAAATGGTGAGAAATGCGAATAAGTTTCTTTTCGACTAATTTAAAATCTAGTAAAATCGGGGGGGCCTTTTTTTTAACTGCGAAAGCAGGCTGACGAACCTGAAGAACTTTTTTAGTAATACTACTCTTTTGTATATTCCAGGTTATAAGGCGGTTTCCCCGTGGATCAAAATTTGTCTTTCGGCAACTTCTAAAACGCTTAACAGAAGCACACGCTCCTATACTTGGACCAGCCACTTCTAGATCTTCTTACAGAGTTATAGAAGCATGACTTCGTTCTGGAAGCGAATTAGTAGGTAAAACACTTGGATTCAATACATTTCCTACTTGAACACTAGGAACAACAGTTCATTGATGATGATTGTATGAAACTAATGATAAAACATTTATTTCCTCTTTTCTCCGTTCATCCATTCCTTGTATTTTTTCCAATAGCTATGCACATATTTTGTTGCGCAAAATTTATCTCCGAAGGGTTGTGCCTGACCTCGTAAACTTAATTAAAAAACAGCGTCTGCTCTGTTTCAATTTCATGATAGAAAGCCCATGCTCGATACAACTTTGCACAAAATACACAAATTCCGTAAGAATAAAGTAATTGAAATAACTTTAAAGAATTTTGTTGTAAGTCAATATATTTAATCTAGAGTTTGCATAACTTTGCATGCTTATATTGTTCGTAGTTTTCAAATTTAGATAAACAGTCTTCCAGTAGAGGTATGAATTTTCTTCGTGGCCAAGTTTCTGATAACTTTGTTCAACCCAGCATATGAAATTATAGCAGTTGTTAGTTAAGTGGATCGTCTCCTTCATATGAACGAATACTTTTTTCAAATGCTCTGTTTTGTTGAATAAGCTCCTGTTGTAATTCCAACGAACATAAAACTAAGAGAAATGGGAATAGTTACACCCAACTCTGTGCTAACCGTGCCCGATGTACAGTGAAATATAATGCTGCGATTATTTCTTTTTTAACAAATATAAACCGGCTGAATTATTATAAATTTGGGCTCGTATATTGCTAATCGTGGCCACTAAATTTTTCCCTTACCATCACATGTTTATCCTGTCCGGCAGACGCGAAAAACTGTCCCGTTTTTGAGAATTTAACTGCATTGACGGCTCTTTGATGTGTCTTCAAAGTGTACAACGGATGTCCCTCCAATACATCGACAATTCTCAGCTCACAATCTGTACCACTCGACAATAAAAAGTTACCGTTTGGATGCCAATCCAAACAAGTAGTATTTTCGTGAAGTATGTAATTCTGTCGAAGTTTATTAGCTTTAAGATCATAGATTCGAATCCCGCCGTTGCTCATTGCGACTGCAACTGCAGAACCGGAGGGATGGAAAGCCAAGAAGTTGCAGTTGCCTAGATAAAAATAAAGAAAAATGAGTTTTGTACCGACATTACTTTGAAAATGTCAATTTAGAATGTGAATTTATAAAAGGCACGATCTTATAAATAAAATAAATATATCATCACGGCATATTACCCATTGCTGGGTGTGCCAATCTGCTTTGTACGCAAAACAAGCTTATGATATAAAGATATGTTTTTAAATTTTACGTTCATAATGAAGTTATTATCAAACCCAATTGCGTATCAAAAGATCCTTCATTTCGATACGCAATTTTTATTTTAGAAGGTTGATTCTAGATGACATTTACTTATGTTCATAAATCAAAATTGACAACTACAATATTACATACACAAATTTCTCTAAATCAACTTTCTTTATATAGCAGTTTTTAAAAATATTTTAGAATATAAAAAACGAAAAATATAAAAAATTGTATAAAGGACTTATTTTATAAGACTTTTTTCGCACTTGTCATTTAGAACGTAATTAAAGAATTAGAAAAAAAACACCCGCCACATTTCACAATTTCAGCATCTTAATCAACCTCTCTGAAGTCATCTACCTTTAGTGTATTCCGAAATTAAACCACGGTAATCACTGGTTACGGTTTAAACGCGGTTACTTACTTTACAGCAGTATCTTAGCAACATTTTGTATTAGAAAGAGAAAGTTTATTTAACCTATGCCTATTTAATTTATGTGGTGTGACAGATATACGTAAATAGTGGCATTACTTTCTAACACACTATAAATTATAATGACATATGTCGTAGAATTATTATCTACTACACTACCCTCTGTGCTAATATTTACCCAGTGACGTTGACGTTTAAATCAAATTATTATTCCTTGGTTTATAAGTTGTCTATGTTTTTGTATTTTGCAAAAACATAATTTTCAAATGAATTACTTATTTTTTCTGTTAAAATGTGTCCATAAATATTTCATGTTGCACGCCTATGCATACGAAATGCAATGAAGTTATCTGCAAGTAATATAGCAGACGGCTCACAAATGACCCTGAATAGTCATCTTTCGTGAATAATAGTTTAAGTCTAGAAAACGTACCAGCTAAGAGCTAATCTCATTTTCACATATTTAAAATAGTTCATTTGTCATGCGCTAAAAACGTAACCGCACCACAACCGCCGATCTAGCTTGGTTACAGAAAAGTTACCAGCTTTCAGTAACCGCGTTCCGAAAACACAACCGATTACTGAAAAAGTAACCGCGGTTAGCTTGGTTCAATTTCGGAATACACTACTTGTATGAGATAGTATATATCATTCTGAGCCCAGTTAGTCATTGTTTGTGCAAAGATGCGACAGTTACACCAAACAAACACCACACTGATGAGCTCCAATAAGTGAGAAACGCATAGTTAACAACTGGAGTTGGCCAGCATTTTTACTTTTTCAAGGATTCTATTCAAGTGGTTTACAGGTAACTATAACGATTTTTATAATGCCTGCAAGAACTATATAACACAGTATAGGGCACGAGCAGACACGTGACTCGAGCGACCTTGACTTGCTTGGGATCAGCTGATTTGTGTGCGCATGTCATTTTGACAAGAACATTGTCAATTTGACAAGGCCAATGTTTTGACTTATTCTGATTTTAAATTGCTAAAATGTTAATATTTTACAATTTTTGGGTACTAAAACCCATGTAATTAAAAATAATAACATTTTAGCAGTTAAAAATCAAAATAAGTCAAAACATTGGTCTTGTCAACATGACATTGTTCTTGTCAAAATGACATGCGCACACAAATCAGCTGATTCTAAGCACGTCAAGATCCCTCGGGTCACGTGTCTGCCGCGCCCTATTGGGATTTTCAAGGATTAAGAGATGGCGCTGCTCAAATTAAACAATGGTACACTTTTTGTAGACATTTGTAAGCGTAGCATTGCTGTCAGTTGTGTTTCTTTAGTTTTCGTATTATTTTCTCATATATTAGTAATTTTTAATTATAATTTAAGTATGTATAACAGAGTTTTTGTAGTCATATAAGTTGTAGTTCCATGTAAATGTCAAATGTGTACCACTGTTTGTAGTTCTAATATTCGCTGCTAGTTAGTTTTTTTATTTGAAAATCCCAATCATTTGTACGATGGATAAGAGGGTCACGCTAGAATTATTGACAATAAGAAAATCAGGTAGGCTTTGGAAAAATTTGCACTATCATTTTAAACAATTATTTGTCATTTAAAGTTAAGTTGCGAAAGTTAGAACATAGTTAATCATTTTTTAAAGTTTGTGAGTGAAAATAAGGAAATAACCAAAGAGCATTTTACGTTGTAGAACGTTTTCATCTGAAGAGACTGATGCTGCAGTTTGCGGTTCATGATTATTTTGAAAGCATTCCAAAAGATTGGTGGAGACTTAAAAAGTAAAAGAATGCAGAAGTGTTAGTCTATTCTTGTTGATAGGAATTACTCTGAATATCCGGCTCGAATGACCATTAAATACTAAAAATATGAACTATGGGTCTTAATCTCAATAACTCTATATAAAACTTGTAATTTCGCTTTTCCGTGGTTGTAAATAATACAAATTTGAAGCCAGCAAATTCCAAACCAGTTGTAATTGTACTGTTACCTTTTAAATGTGGAAAGGCATGGATACACTGCCCAGTCCTAATATCCCACAATCTCATTGTACGATCATCAGCACACGACGCAATTGTTAAAGAAGTAGGAGAAAATCTAGCACATCTTATCCAGTTTGTATGTTGGGCAAAAGAAGTTATAAACCTTCTGTTAACCTCCCATAGCTTTAAAACTTTATCATGTGATCCTGTAATAATCTAAACACATGTTATAGCTTGTATATTTCACAGTTCTTATAATTACCTTTGTTCCATCTGGAGAGAATGACAATGTGCTTACAGCTGCAGAATGAGCTTTGAATTCAATGCATTTCCCTCGAATTGTAGGTGTCCATAGCCTCACTGTTCGGTCTCGAGACCCCGAGGCAATTAACTGACCATTTGGTGAAAATTCTACCGCGTTTACGCGATCCGAATGGCCAGTGAAGTTATAAGAACGAGATGTATTCAATTGTAGATTCCATATTATTAAGGAATGGTCGTTACTGCAACTAACTAGTTGTTTATTATCTGGATTAAATGATAATCCCGTCACATGGTCTTTATGTCCTCGAAAATTATGCTCCAAACTAGGATCATCACTTGAAATACTTGTCACTGACATGATTATTACAAAATAATAAAGATTCACCGTACTTTTGAAACAATAACATTCGTTATATTTCAAATTGTATTTTAACGGTTGGGCAGTGGGGGAAAACTACTAGCGCCACTATTTTATATTTGATTTTTTTAATTTAAATCAAATATTAATTTTAAATAGATGATGTATAAATCATAGTTCTCAGATGAGCAAAATTATATAACTGCTAAAACGTTAAAACTGATAGCTGTATAATAAATTATATGAATTTTATTATGATTTATCTAGTGATATTTCATTTTTGAATTTTGACACAAATAAATGTCAAACCGTCAATGTTATTTTTCAACTATTGGCAATATTGCTCAAAATGCGAAACACGTTAGACCGTCTAAAATTTATTCATCTAAAGTCTAAACGCGTATTATTTTACTTTTTCTTTGGTTGTTTACTAAAAGTCTCCAATATTCTAAATTAAACTTACTAAACTAAATGATATGATGAAAATATTACTTTTCTACAATCGTGCGAGAAATAAATGATTTCATATTTAAAATGATTGCGGGAAACAGCTGATTCCCGCACTAGTTCATTAAATAATTGTTGTCATAGAAATAATTGTTATAACCGCTTTTAAACGCATTAATAATTTCTGTTCATTAAATAAGTTATTCATTTTACGAATTTAATAAATGGTATTGGTAGTTATTGTATCACCACTTCATATAAAACCTTAAATGTTTAATTAAAAATAAATATACAAAACATAAATTGCCGAAATGATTAATAATAAAAAAGACTAATATTATTTATTCTGAATTAGGGTTCATTTAAGGTTTAACAATACCATTGTATTTTTAAATGGTTAGATAGGGTGACTAGAATTTTGAATAAACACTACCAATATTTATATAATTTTTCAGAAAAGATGTATATTTTGAGTTAAAAATTTGTCAATTTAATTCAACCAATAATTATTATTTATGATTTATTTTGTATTTTACGAAAACTATTATATTATTTTAAAGTTATTTTAATAATTTTCTTTTTATTTCAGCAATGGACCTTTCCAATTTAAAGAGATAGAAGATATGCGCAATGGGGATCTGCGCATAGTAAGAACAACTGACATCTATGATGTTTGATTCTAAAACATTTAGACGTAAAATGTGAGAATATCTCGGATAACTTTAAAAAATCTTATCGAAATAAGTTACAAAAGCTTTTATTGAAAGTAAAATGTCTAACGATGCAAATTTTCACTGAGAATACAGGTATTTTTATGACTGCAATATTTTTGAGGTTTCGTTTGACAGCCCAACTGGCAGTTGGCAGTTGTTCGCGCCATTTTCTTACTATTTGCAGCGATAGAAAGAGATAGCCGTTAAATTGGAAAGGTCCATTTTGAACATCAGGTTGGCGGTTTGTAGAAGGTGGAGCAGTATGCGCGCGCATCAATGTGAAACTTCCGGCATCTTCGTTGAAAAAAGAAAATGGCTAAACACGTTTCTGATGCTACAAATAAATCTGCGGGAAAAGTTAGGAAGAGCAGAGACAAATTACCAAGGAGGATCCAAATTATGTAGAAAAGCGAGATGAACTGTTCATTCAACGTTTGACGTTATAATTTTTGTGGGAATCGATTGGTTTGTGCAAGAAAACAACCAAATTATTGCGTCGTCCGTGTGATATGTAAGTGGAATTTTACCAATTTTTTTTACATCTACTTGAAAGTATTTGGAACATTGATTTTGATAACTTTTCTTTATTTTAGTATATTTTTTTCAAATTTTTAAGTTGTAAAAATCTGTTTGTTATTCAACAAGTGATTGTGATAGCCATTTTGTGTTGTGGTCGATGTCACGTTTTTATTGTTTTAATAGTGAAATATTGTTAAGTATTGCTGCAAATTAATAACAATCGTAAGTTCAAACAATATTTCAACTATGTTAATAGTTTATTTTGTTGAGAATATGTTTTTTCTTATAAAAATTACGTGGTAAATTTTTTACAAGGTCAAACGTGGACTTTATAAATTATTGTTATCTATCAATATTCTTTCTCATACATACAAATATCATTCGAAATGATAATTTTATTGTGTATTACAATGAATTATTTTATTTTCAGTGTGCAAATAAAAGCGTTAATATTAAGTAATGTGAAGAAAAATGAAAAAGACATTCAGAAAGCTACATGTGCATCGAACAGAATTACAGCGTGCTGAGAACATGAACAACACTTTCTGGTAAGTCAAATTTGTAATCTACAGCAGACATAAATTATTTAAATATCATCACCGATTTGGTGGTCTACAAATTGTATCATATTCATTTACGAACCTTTGAGGGTTGTGGTTATACTACCCAATTGTGTTATTGTCTAAATATTTAACTCTTATTATTATCTTGTTAAAGTCGTGGTATAAATTGTAAATTTAAACAATAAAAATGTGGTTAAATAATATTTATTAAAAATCGAATCAAATACATGCAGTAGCAATAATTTAATTTATGTTAAAAATTTTGGTCAAATTTTTCCATATTTCTGAAATTTACATCTTTTACAGGTAACATACAGAATGATCTGTAATGTAGTTTATCATTAGAAGCAGCAACGGACTTTCCGCGTACCTGGTTAGTTTAGTACATTCATTGTACGAGCTGCAGTTGAGTTGAGACGCTAAGAAACTTGAAGAAGATGGGAGCAGTTTTCCATCGTTCGAGTTCAATTCTGGAGATAGTCTACAGGCAGCCAACACCAAAGGATTCATCCGTGAGTTATTTTATATTTTTCAAACTTTTGTTACGTCTTTTTTGTATTTCTTACATCTGTAACCTTAACAGATTATTTCAGAGTAGTCATTTTAGTTACAAATGTGCTCATAATTTTATCTACCACTCGTACACGTTTAAAGATTCTATAACAGGAGTTCAAAACTTAAATTCTGCACTTTGACGGAGGTGGTTTCTCACTTCTATTTGTCAAACCTCAGCACTGTTATTGTTGTAGCTCTGAAACACACTGGCATTTATCTGAGATATGGCCACCGACATAAAGGCCATTCATCTGATGATTGCAGCCGTTTACAGGCTAGTTGTCTAGGCGTTTTATAAGACGACAAACAGCTTTCTTAGCTTGTATATTTCCCTAAAAATAACCAACAGTAACTAACTAACGCATAAAACTTGACCCAAGTAAGCAATTTGTCGTCGTATAAAACGCTTAGAACAGCATTTATTTTTACAACACTGACGTTTCGGCGCACACTTGCACCTTCTTCAGGGTCTATAATATTCAATAGAACAAAATACAGGTGGGGCCTAGAAACTTTCATTTTTTGAAAGTGAATAGAATAAAGAAGTATTGCTGATAGACAAAATTTATTTTTGGATAATGAAAGAACATAATTTTATTAAATCATCCAGTTTTAAACAAACTCTCGAACAAAATACCTTGAAAGTGATGGCCACCTATTGTCTATAGAATTGAATAATACTACCGGTATTAGCCACATTTTGTGTAATCACTCGACGAACAGAGTGGTGCAAAATACGCGATGTATGTTCGTTTCACTACTATGCGTCTACGGTTTACTGTCGTGTCAATACAAAGTATGTGGAAACATAAACCGTAAACGGAAAGCAACGAAATGAACAGACCTATTATCATTAGAAAAAGCATTACTTTTCTTAAATGTCTTGTGTAATGAATACACGTTTGCAAACAAAATTTTATCCAACATTTTCTTAAATGGTTCAAAGAATACCACAAACTAATAATTATTATTTAATAGACGGAGCTTTCGTTGATCTGAGAAGTCAAGAAATTTGGAGAACTTCGATGCAGCGTTCAAGCATTGGATTTCAACACTGCAGATCTTCTAAAGCAGCTCTTGGAAAGGATTGCTGAGCACCAGATAAATCTTTTACGGCATAGACGACCATCGATAGATGAACTGGTAAGAATTTTTTTTTAAATAAAATATCTGATCTCATGTTCAATCATGAGAACTTATAGTTTATAATACTATACTATAATTTATGTATAAATATCTTTTACTCAAATTCGATTTTGAGTACTACATTGAAAGAAATTTAACTTTCATGGATGTCTGTATAATATTAAAATAATTTAAAATTGAAATATCGAGTATTTATCAATAAAATCAATATCTGGGAACATTTGATTAGCTTATATCTTTCAGGAGTTGGACATCAAGAAGACTAGATTAGTATAGTAGATTTTAAGTTAGTTTTAAGTTCTTTTAAATGTATTTTCAGGTCTTAAATAAACTTTGGCTCATCGCGCCGTTGAGCAAACACGCGTTTTCTTTAAAAATGAAAATAAATTGATTAATTTGAAGTGCATTCCTTGGCGATTCATCATAAAATCGTGCGTCTACGTTTGCCACCGTGGTACGCGTACTGCGCGGGTTGTCCAGTCGACACCTAGGGAGAGTGTATGTGAAAAGAAAAACATATGTATCGGGGCATGAATGATGCGAATGGGTGAGAGAATCAGTGAGAGGGTCAGGAAGGTGGGAGAGATTCGAAACTTGATGTGGGTTCGGGTTTCCTTATTTAACATCACGGTTAGTGGGATGGGTAGGCAGGGTTCGTGCGCGATTTTCCATAATTGAGTGGACTGATATGGTTAGCCATGCCATGTGAAACCAGTTGTTTATTCTGGGGGATCGCTTCGCACTTGTGCGAATGTTTCTAGGGACAGTTTAATTCTTTTGTAGTAAAGTTGCTGGCCATCGTATTGGCCTACGCTCTAGATTGCTAGACTCGAATGAGAAAAGATTAAACGAACCTGAATGCTATCACAGGAAACTTTCTTATGGCGTCTATGTGCTCTCCTCATCCGGAGGCAACGTATGTAATCATCATTTAATGTTAATGGCAACGAATAATTAAAGACAAAGTAAAGTTTTTGTTTGGTTTAACTTTGTTTGAGCACACGGGTTAACCGCGTTCGGGGTAGGTATCGCGTATGAGATCGGGCGATGTCTCCGGGAGTAACTCGCTCAGGCATCCAAGCCGAGTAGATTACATGTAACTGTCTATCTTGTCCTTAGGGAGTTCGCGTTGTAGGCCGTACATGCAGTGCATCGTGTGGGGTCGGCTTAACCCCCTCGTAAACTACATGTGAGAACCACCCCGGCGTTCTCATTTTTTGTCTTAGCTCGTATATCTCTCTCTTTCTCTCTTACTTCGCCTTTAGCTTAGCATAGTCTAGATATAAGATAGCTTGCGTAGACTTAAGATAGCTTAGATATAAGATAGGCAAGGGTAGTTTTTGCCTTTTGAGAGAGAGAGAAAAAAATTAACGTAACTTCACACTTTTAGATTTGCTATTCTTTGAACTAAATATTAACGTAAGATAGGCTTAGATTTGCTATTCTTTGAACGAGATATTAACGTAAGATAGGCTATTTTGCGCACTTCACCAACTTAATTTGGGGGGTTCTACAATAGCTTAAATTTGATAATAAAATATTGTACACGAAATTGTATTTATTTAATAAATGGTATACAGGGTGATTCATCGGTCTGTCCTCTCTTTATAACTCTTTTATTTTAAGTCAGATAAAAAAACTTTTCAAATATAATTTATATGGTATAGTATTATCTATCTACGTACCATATCCATTTGTATACAAGGTGCTCCATTTAAGCGCAACAATATGTAACTTTATATTTCTTAATGGAACATCCTATATTAATTTATTTATTTTGATAGTAAATTCGATTCCTTTTAAAAAAGTATTAAGTAATAAGGGGTCTAAAATTGTAAATTAAGAAGTTATTTACCTTTATTCGTTGAATGATATGTTTCTATCATGTTATTATTAACAAAGTAAGCTATGGATAATTTGATCGTTTCAAATTTAAAGTAACAAGTTGTCCAAATACTCTTAGTTTATCATTGTTGATGTTGATGTGAAAACGAATAATACAAATTTTAGTAAAGATGAGATGGTTAATATAATATTTATAATAGAAAAATCTATTGAAGTTGAAGAACAAGTTTTCGAGCATTTATTATAATTTTGCATTATTTAGTCTGTCACTAAATTTTAATAGCTTCTTTGGAATTAGTGTAATGTTTAAAATAAGTATTAATAAAGAAAGGATCAAAATTTTGTATTATATTATGGTCTTTCCACTCTGAACTACTATTTTTTATGAACGTAAATAACTTCTTAATTTATAATTTTAGACCCCTTATTACTTAATACTTTTTTAAAGGGAATCTAATTTACTATCAAAATAAGTAAATAAATATAGGGTGTTCCATTAAGAAATATAAAGTTACATATTGTTGCGCTTAAATGGAGCACCTTGTATACAAATGGATATGGTACGTAGATAGATAATACTATATCATATAAATTATATTTGAAAAGTTTTTCTATCTGACTTAAAATAAAAGAGTTATAAAGAGAGGACAGACCGATGAATCACCCTGTATATGGGGAGCGTGGGTTTGGCATTTGAGGGCGGTTGCTCCCTATATATACAATTTATTAAATAAAGAGTATAGTTTTAAGGTAGTTCTAAGTTGGAAGAACTCCCTGTCACTGTCGTCGAGATTGCAGTGCCGATTGGTGACGCAGACCATGGCTTCCTCGTCATAAAGACTGTGTTTAAAATGTATGTACATAATAAAACAATCTTTTAATTTATGTTCTGTTTAATTTAAACCCATCACATTAGTCGTACAGTAGGTAGTTTTAGTAAAAATTGTATTTATTTTTAAGAATTTAGACGCGGTCAGGATAAAGATAGATTTTAAGTATTTATTGTAAACGAAGCTTTGTATTCATAAATATTATATATTTTCGTAAATGGGCGGTTGGGTAATAACACGAAAAAAATATATAATTTATGTAAAGGTTCGCAATCGGTCTTAAACTGAATAAGAAATCTTGTGACTAACAATGGGAACAAGAAATCTTATTTAGGGACCCCAAGATTTAATTTGTTATATATTGTAAACGGAACTCTATTTAATATATTATATATTCGGTAGTAGATACCCTAAAAATATATAACTAGAGTTTTGGATCAGTTATAAAACTAAAATGTTTGTTACCAATTGAAATTATTACGGTTGTATTATTTGTTATTAAATATTTTGCATCTCTATTTTGTAAATAAAGGTTTTATCTTCAGATAAACTATTTACAGGATAAAAATGCAAAATAATTGATACCAAATTAATATAACCATGATAATGGTAATTTTATTCGGTAACAAACGTTTTAATTTTGTAATTAAACCATGTTTGACATTATCATAAATTGTTATTAGATTTGTTAACAAATTTAGTAACATTTATGAACAGAATTATAACACAAATAAAACGTAAAATATATTTGTGTTTAAAAATTGTGTTCATAATTATTTCTTATCAAATTTGATATCAATTTTTTAACGTGCCAAACAGGCTTTAGTTATAAAACTAAAATGTTTGTTACCAAATAAAATTACCATTATTTGACTTGTATTTTTTATTAATCATTTTGCATCTTTATTTTGTAATAAAATAAACTTTAATTACAAAATAATGCAAAATTTTTGATAAAATTTACAACCAAAATAATAGTAATTTTATTTGGTAACAAACATTTTAGTTTTATAACTAAAGCCTGTTTGGCACGTTAAAAAATTGTTTTCAAATTTGATAACAAACTTAGTAAGAAATAATTATGAATAGAATTTTTAAACACAGATGTTTTTTACATTTCATTTGTGTTATAATTCCGTTCCTAAGTGTTATTAAATTTATTAACAAAGCTAATAAAGATCTGTGACAGTGTTAAACATTGTTTAGTTATTTTTATTATTTGTATTATAAACTTACTTTTGTCCTGAAGATATACAAATAGGGATGTTTAAATAAATGTCAGCATAAATTTTGGTGGTATTTATTGTTTCTTTGAAACACATTGTATGTTCAATATTTTATACAATAAAATAAGTTTTAAAATGTAAGTTGTCTATTTCTTTTTATAATAAAATGTTAATGTATATATTTTAATTATATTTGTAATTTTATATTGCTAATAAACTTTAAAATTGATTTAAAAATGACAATTTTTATAATATACCCCTCAAACATAAGTATATAGTTTCTGTCATGAACGCATTACGTACAAA
Organism: Harpalus rubripes; assembly: GCA_963082715.1. Classification (NCBI taxonomy): domain Eukaryota; kingdom Metazoa; phylum Arthropoda; class Insecta; order Coleoptera; family Carabidae; genus Harpalus; species Harpalus rubripes. The sequence continues at coordinate 7,537,911 of OY720455.1, read as the reverse complement.
GTTCTTAAAACAGCCGCCATGGGGCAGCACCTGTCGAAAAGCATTGCGCCTAGAATATAGGCAACCACATGTATTGAAAGGAAGCATCTATGCACGCGAATAAAATTTTTTTGGTGCATAGATGCTACTTTAAGGTAGCATCTATGCACGCGAATAAAATTTTTTTGGTGCATAGATGCTACTTTCAGGTAGCATCTAGGCACGCGAATAATTTTTTTTCTGGTGCATGGATGCTTCTATTTAATACTTGTGGTTGCCTATATTTTAGGCGCAATGCTATTCGACAGGTGCTGCCCCATTTCGGCTGTTTTAGGAACTATATATGTAATGCGTACATGAATCTTGGAAACTAAACCCTTTAGATTTCTTGCAACTTTATTTATTCGGTTTTTACACAGCATTGAAGCTACATTTGTGCACGATTTGCAAAATAGGGTGCCCATCATTTTTAGATTAACAGGTGCTACATCCTTGTAGCTATTTTAAAAACTACATACGTGTAATAAATAAGAAATACACCAATTAATTTTTTTAAATTTATTTTATTGTATAAAATATTGAACATTAACAATAAATACAAGTAAAATTTATAAACAAATATTTAAACATCCCTATTTCAATTTTTTCAGGACAAAAGTTTATAATACAAATAATAAATATAACTAAACAATATTTAACACTGCCACAAATGGTTATTAGCTTTGTTAACAAATTTAGTAACACTTATAAACAGAATTATAATACAAATGAAACGTAAAAAACATCTGTGTTTAAAAATTCTATTCATAATTATTTCTTACTAAGTTTGTTATCAAATTTGAAAACAATTTTTTAACGTGCCAAACAGGCTTTAGTTATAAAACTAAAATGTTTGTTACCAAATAAAATTACTATTATTTTGGTTGTAAATTTTATCAAAAATTCTGCATTATTTTGTAATTAAAGTTTATTTTATTACAAAATAAAGATGCAAAATGATTAATAAAAAATACAAGTCAAATAATGGTAATTTTATTTGGTAACAAACATTTTAGTTTTATAACTAAAGCCTGTTTGGCACGTTAAAAAATTGATATCAAATTTGATAAGAAATAATTATGAACACAATTTTTAAACACAAATATATTTTACGTTTTATTTGTGTTATAATTCTGTTCATAAATGTTACTAAATTTGTTAACAAATCTAATAACAATTTATGATAATGTCAAACATGGTTTAATTACAAAATTAAAACGTTTGTTACCGAATAAAATTACCATTATCATGGTTATATTAATTTGGTATCAATTATTTTGCATTTTTATCCTGTAAATAGTTTATCTGAAGATAAAACCTTTATTTACAAAATAGAGATGCAAAATATTTAATAACAAATAATACAACCGTAATAATTTCAATTGGTAACAAACATTTTAGTTTTATAACTGATCCAAAACTCTAGTTATATATTTTTAGGGTATCTACTACCGAATATATAATATATTAAATAGAGTTCCGTTTACAATATATAACAAATTAAATCTTGGGGTCCCTAAATAAGATTTCTTGTTCCCATTGTTAGTCACAAGATTTCTTATTCAGTTTAAGACCGATTGCGAACCTTTACATAAATTATATATTTTTTTCGTGTTATTACCCAACCGCCCATTTACGAAAATATATAATATTTATGAATACAAAGCTTCGTTTACAATAAATACTTAAAATCTATCTTTATCCTGACCGCGTCTAAATTCTTAAAAATAAATACAATTTTTACTAAAACTACCTACTGTACGACTAATGTGATGGGTTTAAATTAAACAGAACATAAATTAAAAGATTGTTTTATTATGTACATACATTTTAAACACAGTCTTTATGACGAGGAAGCCATGGTCTGCGTCACCAATCGGCACTGCAATCTCGACGACAGTGACAGGGAGTTCTTCCAACTTAGAACTACCTTAAAACTATACTCTTTATTTAATAAATTGTATATATAGGGAGCAACCGCCCTCAAATGCCAAACCCACGCTCCCCATATACAGGGTGATTCATCGGTCTGTCCTCTCTTTATAACTCTTTTATTTTAAGTCAGATAGAAAAACTTTTCAAATATAATTTATATGATATAGTATTATCTATCTACGTACCATATCCATTTGTATACAAGGTGCTCCATTTAAGCGCAACAATATGTAACTTTATATTTCTTAATGGAACACCCTATATTTATTTACTTATTTTGATAGTAAATTAGATTCCCTTTAAAAAAGTATTAAGTAATAAGGGGTCTAAAATTATAAATTAAGAAGTTATTTACGTTCATAAAAAATAGTAGTTCAGAGTGGAAAGACCATAATATAATACAAAATTTTGATCCTTTCTTTATTAATACTTATTTTAAACATTACACTAATTCCAAAGAAGCTATTAAAATTTAGTGACAGACTAAATAATGCAAAATTATAATAAATGCTCGAAAACTTGTTCTTCAACTTCAATAGATTTTTCTATTATAAATATTATATTAACCATCTCATCTTTACTAAAATTTGTATTATTCGTTTTCACATCAACATCAACAATGATAAACTAAGAGTATTTGGACAACTTGTTACTTTAAATTTGAAACGATCAAATTATCCATAGCTTACTTTGTTAATAATAACATGATAGAAACATATCATTCAACGAATAAAGGTAAATAACTTCTTAATTTACAATTTTAGACCCCTTATTACTTAATACTTTTTTAAAAGGAATCGAATTTACTATCAAAATAAATAAATTAATATAGGATGTTCCATTAAGAAATATAAAGTTACATATTGTTGCGCTTAAATGGAGCACCTTGTATACAAATGGATATGGTACGTAGATAGATAATACTATACCATATAAATTATATTTGAAAAGTTTTTTTATCTGACTTAAAATAAAAGAGTTATAAAGAGAGGACAGACCGATGAATCACCCTGTATACCATTTATTAAATAAATACAATTTCGTGTACAATATTTTATTATCAAATTTAAGCTATTGTAGAACCCCCCAAATTAAGTTGGTGAAGTGCGCAAAATAGCCTATCTTACGTTAATATCTCGTTCAAAGAATAGCAAATCTAAGCCTATCTTACGTTAATATTTAGTTCAAAGAATAGCAAATCTAAAAGTGTGAAGTTACGTTAATTTTTTTCTCTCTCTCTCAAAAGGCAAAAACTACCCTTGCCTATCTTATATCTAAGCTATCTTAAGTCTACGCAAGCTATCTTATATCTAGACTATGCTAAGCTAAAGGCGAAGTAAGAGAGAAAGAGAGAGATATACGAGCTAAGACAAAAAATGAGAACGCCGGGGTGGTTCTCACATGTAGTTTACGAGGGGGTTAAGCCGACCCCACACGATGCACTGCATGTACGGCCTACAACGCGAACTCCCTAAGGACAAGATAGACAGTTACATGTAATCTACTCGGCTTGGATGCCTGAGCGAGTTACTCCCGGAGACATCGCCCGATCTCATACGCGATACCTACCCCGAACGCGGTTAACCCGTGTGCTCAAACAAAGTTAAACCAAACAAAAACTTTACTTTGTCTTTAATTATTCGTTGCCATTAACATTAAATGATGATTACATACGTTGCCTCCGGATGAGGAGAGCACATAGACGCCATAAGAAAGTTTCCTGTGATAGCATTCAGGTTCGTTTAATCTTTTCTCATTCGAGTCTAGCAATCTAGAGCGTAGGCCAATACGATGGCCAGCAACTTTACTACAAAAGAATTAAACTGTCCCTAGAAACATTCGCACAAGTGCGAAGCGATCCCCCAGAATAAACAACTGGTTTCACATGGCATGGCTAACCATATCAGTCCACTCAATTATGGAAAATCGCGCACGAACCCTGCCTACCCATCCCACTAACCGTGATGTTAAATAAGGAAACCCGAACCCACATCAAGTTTCGAATCTCTCCCACCTTCCTGACCCTCTCACTGATTCTCTCACCCATTCGCATCATTCATGCCCCGATACATATGTTTTTCTTTTCACATACACTCTCCCTAGGTGTCGACTGGACAACCCGCGCAGTACGCGTACCACGGTGGCAAACGTAGACGCACGATTTTATGATGAATCGCCAAGGAATGCACTTCAAATTAATCAATTTATTTTCATTTTTAAAGAAAACGCGTGTTTGCTCAACGGCGCGATGAGCCAAAGTTTATTTAAGACCTGAAAATACATTTAAAAGAACTTAAAACTAACTTAAAATCTACTATACTAATCTAGTCTTCTTGATGTCCAACTCCTGAAAGATATAAGCTAATCAAATGTTCCCAGATATTGATTTTATTGATAAATACTCGATATTTCAATTTTAAATTATTTTAATATTATACAGACATCCATGAAAGTTAAATTTCTTTCAATGTAGTACTCAAAATCGAATTTGAGTAAAAGATATTTATACATATATTATAGTCAAATTCCTTTGACTATAAGTTCTCATGATTGAACATGAGATCAGATATTTTATTAAAAAAAATTTCTTACCAGTTCATCTATCGATGGTCGTTTATGCCGTAAAAGATTTATCTGGTGCTCAGCAATCCTTTCCAAGAGCTGCTTTAGAAGGTCTGCAGTGTTGAAATCCAATGCTTGAACGCTGCATCGAAGTTCTCCAAATTTCTTGACTTCTCAGATCAACCAAAGGTCCGCCTAATAAATAATAATTATTAGTTTGTTTAATAGCTTGCCAGTTTTTTTTTTTTTTTCACGGAAAATGAAGATAATCAGACAAAATATGGTTATAACACCATGCGCTTTTCAGATCATGTCACCCGTACATTAAACCGTATAAGGGGAAGGGGTTAATATTGAATTCTTTTCATTTTGTTTTGTGTACTAAATTATAAATTATGATGTATTGTTTCTAACACGAATAAATAAATTGAAAAATGCGCGTTTCACCTGACGTCCTCAAGTACCTTCAATAGTATACAGGTTTGACATTATAAAAATTGTACGACACATGAAATGACAGAATTTTATTGTATATTTTCCGTTAATCGTATATTAATGTTATATGTGTGACATATCTCAACTGTCGTGTGGATAAGGTGTTAAACCAAAATCTAAGTCAAACAGCAATTATTCATACAACATTGACTTTTCGGGCCATTGGCATAACTTTACAAAATAATATGGACATCTTGTGATTAATGTCAATGTTATTTTGTATGTACTATATACAGGATGGGACCTAGCAACTTCCTTTTTTGTTAAGGCGAATGAAATAAAAAGTATTGCTGACAAAATTTATTTTAGGGTAATGAAAGATCATAATACACCAGACAAGTGAGGTTAGAATTTGCCTTTGGCGCAAGTTCATAGTTTGAATTTCCTAGTTTAATATTACAGAAAAAAAAAGATGTTTTGAAAAAGAAATTAAGCAGCTCTTGCAAAGAATTCGATGTTTGTTTATTGAGTAATAGTAATAGATTGCAACAGTTTTAACCTCTAGAAAAGGTAAAGTAAGAAAATTATAAGAAATTAAAATGCCGGGATACCGTATGTCGTTGCCCCGCCAGTAAATAGGTCATAGGTAATCGTATTCTAGGGACCCTAAAACGTGCTTATTCATCAATAACTCACCACCGAATTTTGTGACCAAAGACAATACCTTTCTTACCTAAAGGTGACGGAAGGTAAAAATTATATCAAATGTTACTAACCTAAAAAATTTGTCATGGAATAAAATTTAGATTTTCCAATGGGGACTAAAGGTGCATTCACAAATGAAAATAAGGTTTAGATTTATGGTTTATACTTTAGATTTAAAGACTTTGGCTGCATATTATGTAATGACTCCATTCACACTTCAGAATTTAGGGTCTCTAAATCCAAATCATAAAGCGAAACATTGTAAAGTCCAAACTTTAGGTTTATGATTTAGTTTGACGTCACAAACTTCATCAATAAGAACGAATCTGAAATGATATAGATATACAGGGTGTTTCACGAAAACCGACCACCGTCATTATTTTTTTTTTATTATAGTTACAAAAAAATACTATAGAACAAAGTTGTAGGAGACTAAGGGGGACATCCCATGAGAGATGAAAATATTTTTTTAAACCAGTGGTTCTCAAGTTATAACACAAAGTTTTATTTTTCAAATGGGATCCTACATATTTTTTATTCCTATTCGATAGCGTATTTTTTTCTGAATTCAACCATGTATTAGTTTTATATCCTTACATAATAAAAATATTGAAAAAAATCTGATGTGGCCAGCACATTACCTTCCGTCAGTTCTATATATTTTGTACAAATTTCATACGGAAAGTTCCTTGCTAAATTAAATATTCTATTTCTTGTACGTTACCTTCCGGCACTTGCATGTATTTTATGCAAATTTCATACAGAAAATTATTATTTTGTGACGTTTTCGATATACAGTGTAATGTATCTGCAGAAATAAAAGATTTATTATTATTATGATTTCTTGTACATTACCTTAAAGCAGTTGTATGTATTTTATACAAATTTCATACAGAAAGCAAAAGATCCTATATTTTCAATAAAATTATAAGACAAACACACTATGTCAATATCACTTGACACTGACATCTTTCAATCAGAATTTTCTTAATATAGTAGCTGTTTCCATAGCTATGGCTACTTTATGAAATTTAATTTCTTTATAATTTTTTAACTCTATATCCATTTAATATTAAGTATAAAATGCAATCAAATCGTATAGATAATAAAATATTCTTTAATAGTTATAATAACATCAAATGTGAAAAAATTATATTTAACATAGTTTTTTCAAGAAAAACTGTTAAAATATTCAAATGATGGTACTTCCGGTTGACCAATTGTAACCAATATCTAATCAGCTCTTCATATGGATGTAACGAAGAAGTATACGAAAAAATTATAATTTTTGTAACTGTAGTATTAAAGTTATCGCAGACGAAAATTTTGTTACACACACACACACATCCACACACACACACACATCCACACACACGCACACACACACACACATACAGACATCATCGTAAAAATAGTAAATTCGTATTCTAGAGACCCTAAAACGTGCTTATTGATTAAAAACTCATCATCGAATTTTTTGACCAAAGACAATACCTTCCTTACCTAAAGGTGACGGAAGGTAAAAATGAGATTGAAATTTAACAAAAAATTGATTTTTAATATTTATGTACAGTAGGCTATGGATGAAAAACAATAATAAAAGAACAAAATGGAAATCAAATTACTTATGAAAAGTAATTAACAATTATTAATTTTTTAATTTAATTTTTTTCACTCTTGTTTTTCATCCATAGCCTATTGTACATAAATATTAAAAATAATTTTTTTGTTAAATTTCAATCTTATTTTTTTCAATATTTTTATTATGTAAGGATATAAAACTAATACATGGTTGAATTCAGAAAAAAATACGCTATCGAATAGGAATAATAAATATGTAGGATCCCATTTGAAAAAATATAACTTTGTGTTATAACTTGAGAACTACTGGTTTAAAAAAAATTTTCATCTCTCATGGGATGTCCCCCTTGGTCTCTTACAACTTTGTTCTATAGTATTTTTTGTACTATAATAATAAAGAAAATAATGACGGTGGTCGGTTTTCTTGAAACAGCCTGTATACACCTATCTTTATTTAGTATCCACTTGGTGGATTCGGCTTTTTAATAAACAAATGCGAGAACATGGAGACTGTCATAACTTAATTGCTGAAATATAACCAATAATGCCAAGCGAATGACAGCTTCACGGCACACAGGTCTTGTTGAGTACTGCTCTACCGATATTTTAATCTTATTTTTGAAGCATTCACACAGATGTCTGTACATATCAAAACTAATTTTCAGGTAATTTAAACTTACATTTATGAATGGCTTACTTAAACCTAAACAAAAACCATAAACCTAATTTTCATTTGTGAATGCACCTTTACAATTCAAATTTTTCGGATGCCATCTAGTGAATAAAAAAGTATTTAATAATTCGTTATGTATTGAGCTATTATAGATTTAGCTTTACAGTTTGACATTTATCACGCGATAAAACAACTGTTCTTGCTGATAGGATCAGCAGAAAAAAGTGCTGAACGGGAGAACAATTTGCTATTTTCTTCTAAATTGTGTGGAGGGTCCGCCGCCGATCCGTTACGGATGACGTCAAAATTATAAGTCCCCATTAATTTGATACGGCTAATGGAAAAATATTGTAACAGGTATGTTAACCATGCTCGAGTGACAGATGAAAATATGTTATTCGGTGCACTATACACATAGCGCTGTTCCAGACATTTCTTTAATTTTAAAAGTATTGGCTAGTAACTAGATTTGAACTAGTTAATATTTATTCCAAGATTCGACTCTTGGATTAGAAAATATTGTTGATTTATCCACAATATTAACGGTTTGAGGTCAAACCAAATAAATAAACACATTTTATAATGATAAAACAAAAAGTACACAAGTTCAATGGAACACACTATTATTCACGAAAGATGACTATTCAAGGACATTTGTTCGAAGAAAGAATACACATCACTTTATAGCAGTAGCTTAGCAACATTTCGTATTAGAAAGAGAAAGATTATTTGACCTATGTCTATTTAATTTATGTGGTGTGACAGATATACGTAAATAGTGGCATTACTTTCTAACATACTATAAATAATAATGACGTATGTCGTAGAATTATAGATACCTAATTATCTACTACACTGCCCTCTTTGCTAATATTTACCCAGTGGCGTTAACGTGTAAATCAAATTATTATTCCTTGGTTTACAAGTTAAGTCAATGTTTTTGTATTTTGCAAACACATAAGTGAAGAACATAAATTCACGAAATATTCAAGGTCATTCTTTCGAAAAAAGAATACACATCACTTTACAGCAGTAGCTTAGCAACATTTTGTATTAGAAATTTGACCTATGCCTATTTAATTTATGTGGTGTGACAGATATACGTAAATAGTGGCATTACTTTCTAATACACTATAAATAATAATGACATGTCGTAGAATTACAGATACCTAATTATCTACTACACTGCCCTCAATGCTAATATTCACCCAATAGCGTTGACGTTTAAATCAAATTATTATGCCTTTGTTTATAAGTTAAGTCTATGTTTTCGTATTTTGCAAAAACATAAGTGAAAAACATAAATCCTTCAGGACATTATTTAGAAAGAAACAATTTTCAAATGAATTACTCTTATTTTTTCTGTTAAAATGTGTCCATAAATATTTCATGTTACACGCCCATGCCTACGAAATGCAATGAAATCTGCAAGTAATATTATATCAGACGGCTCACAAATGACCTTGAATAGTCAACTTTCGTGAATAATAGTTTATTTCTCCTGCAACTATTTAGTAAATAATAATACGGATATGTTATGGTTTTACTACAGTTATTACGTGCTATAAGAGTAGATAAATTAACCAACCCCACACTAGTATGTCATAGAATATGAAATAATAGATAAAGATAAATATCAAAACTTACTTTTGAAGATTTCTTGCTGTCCGATCTGATGAATTTCTCGTATTGGCTGTTTTCAATTTCAAGCTCATCTCTGGATATCATTTGAAATTATCTGGACATTGTAGATTCACTAATTTCTGCTGTCGAAATCGGAGGAAATGTGTTCTCTGCTATTTTTTTTGAGGTCATAGCTCCATTTTGGAGATTATACTTAATAGTAGCACTTCTGGAAAGCAAATAATTGATTGTAATACACATTAAATTATTATTCTGAATGATATTTGTCTCTATGAAACAAAATATTATTAAATAAACATAATATTCGTTGTAAGTGGCTATATGAAAATGCCTCTGCTTAGTTTACAATTTTAAATCAGCATTAACTTATGGCGGGGTATAAATTTGTGAATGTACCTTAGACAATCTTATGGTACACTGGTCGATGAGCATCGATGAAAAATAGAGGCGCCTCCATTTTCATCGAATCGTGATATTGAATCATTTTTAACCAGGGTTGGAAAAAATAACTATATATTTTAAAAAATCAAAAATCATTCAATGGACCTTTCCAATTTAAAGAGATAGAAGATATGCGCAATGGGGATCTGCGCATAGTAAGAACAACTGAGATCTATGACGTTTGATTCTAAAACATTTAGACGTAAAATGTAAGAATATCTCGGATAACTTTAAAAAATCTTATCGAAATAAGTTACAAAAGCTTTTATTGAAGGTAAAATGTCTAACTATGCAAATTTTCACTGAGAATACAGGTATTTTAATGACTGCAATATTTTTGACGTTTCGTTTGACAACCCAACTGGCAGTTGTTCGCGCCATTTTCTTACTATTTGCAGCGATAGAAAGAGATAGCCGGTAAATTGAAAAGGTCCATTTAAAAAAATCAAATTATGATTTTTTTTATTTTTAAAGATATGTTGGTGTTATTGCACTTTTTCATAAACAAAAACGAAATCTGCAACGGACCTATTAAATTTTTATGACTCTGTGACGTCATTTTAGATTCGCCATCTAGCAGAATTTTTCTGAATCAATGGGTGGGTGACACCATGTTGCCAAATAACGAGAATGAAATGAAATAAATATATGACTGTTAAAAACGATGGAGAATACGGCAAAAAAATAAATAATATTTTCTGTATTACAAACAGAAATGTATCTAATAATAAAATTATGTAAAATTTGTTTTATCAGATATTGTAATATGGGGTCTTAAGCAAATCATTTGACAACTATGCTATTAACTGTCACTTTTCGATTGTTTTGGTATTATAAATTTTCAAGTTAGAAGTACAAATATGCAGGAACATATAAAAACAAGAAAATAATTTTGTAAATATTGTTTAGTATGTAGTAATAGGTACATCATCGCAATTACTATCACATATAACCTACTTTATAAAACTTATAGGCTAATTCTGAACAAATCTGTAAGTCTTACGTCTTATAGATCTGTAAAAAAAACTGATAAAAACGCATCTATTTTTATTGGTTAATATAAAATCGAGTATAAAATTATACATTAGTAGCAGCTTCGTTGCGATTTTGTTCATTATTTACAGATCTGTAAGACGCATAGTGCCATTATATCCTTTTTTCTGATTTCTGTCTGTTCTTCCTTTCTTTTTAAAGAATTCATCGCATATATTATACCAAAATTTACTCGAATTTCTTATTTTGTTGTACATGTATTTGTTGCCATATTTTAAATTTAAATGTTCTCTACCATATCACCCACCTGCGCTAAAAGTCAACTGCGCACTATGCACAACTCACTTTTATTAATATCTCTCTCTTTTAATTTAATAGGTCCATAAAACCCCAAAGTATGCATTTAAATTTTTGCTTATACGTAGTATGCGTCCACGCGCGCCTCTAAACTTTAAACTTAAACTATGCCTACCTAAATAAAATAAATCAAAATAAGTCTAGCATGGCACTCTGTAAAAAGCTTAAAACGAATATTTTATTTTACGTTTATCTCATTACAAGAACCTATTATATCAATAAGTTTAGGCTCATTTGATGCAGTACTTAATTCTGAACATTTTTTTTTTTTGTATTTACGCTTTAGTTCTAAAATTTACAATTATTTAAAATTGTACCATTGTATTTCCTATGATGCATAAAAAAGGAGACACCCGGTATACATTTTAATAAAATCAGTGTTGCCAATAAACTGATTAAAACGAAAATGTACTGATAGCCATATTCCATAATTTGACTGCAATATTTCAAATTGTTTATTGGCAACACTGATTTTGTTAACAACCCTGAAGTATGTGCCAAGTCGTTGCCTTGGTTTTAGCTAACACCGGTGTTAGAACCACGCTCGTGCTACCAGCCTTGTCTATTTTATGCTACCGTAAATATTTTACATATTAGTATAATTTAATAATAATTACATGTTTATATAATTTTATTTATTATAAGAAATAAAAAATGACCACAACAACCACAAAAAAAATTGGTCGTTGTGGTAACCAAAACTTTCAGTAACCACATTCCGAAATGGAACCTCGATCCTGAAATTATGATTTGGTTACATTCCGGAACGCTTAACCAAAACCTTGGACACCGCGGTTAAGTTACGGAATATATTAAAAATAACTTGAAATTTATTTTCTGACTAACTCACCGATGAATCCTTTCGTGTTGGCTGCCTGTAGACTATCTCCAGAAAACTGCACCCATCTTCCTCAAGTTTCTTAGCGTCTCAACTCAACTGCAGCTCGTACAATGAATGTACTAAACTAAAACCAGGTACGCGGGAGGTCCCGTGCTGCTTCTTAACATGTTTTATAATAATAAACCACACTGCAAATCATTTTGTATGTTACCTGTAACAAATGTAAATTTGATAAATGTGGAAATTTTTGTAGAAAAATATTAACACAAATTAAATTATTGCTATTGCATGTATTTGATTCGATTTTTAATAAATAAATTACTTAACAACATTTTTATTGTTTAAATTTACAATTTACATTACGATTTTAACAAGATAATAAGAGTTAAATATTTAGACAAAACCACATGTAGTGAGTATAACCACAACCCTCAAAGGTTCGATGAATATGATACAGTTTATAGACTACCAAATGGGTGAACTGATATTTAAATAATTTATGTCTGCTGTAGATTACAAATTTGTCTTACCAGAAAGTGTTGTTCATGTTCTCAGCTCGCTGTAATTTTGTTCGATGCACATGTGTAGCTTTCTGAATGTCCATTTCATTTTTCTTCACATTACTTAATATTAACGCCTTTATTTGCACACTGAAAATAAAATAATTCATTGTAATACATAATAAAATTATCATTTCGAATGATATTTATATGTATGAGAAAGAATATTGATATTAGATAACAATAATTTATAAAGTTGTAGTCAACGATTGACCTTGTAAAAATTTTACCACAATTTTTATAAGAAAAAACATATGCCCAACAAAACTAAATATTAATATAGCTGAAATATTGTTTGAACTTACGATTATTATTAATCTGCAACAGTATTTCACTATTAAAACAATAAAAACGTGATATCGCCCACAACTCAAAATGGCTATCACAATCACTTGTTGAATAACACCATTAGTTAATGATACAAGAACGAACAAATTATGCATAATTCTTACAACTTTATGAAAAATGTATTCTAAGATGTGATAAAAAGCTTTCAAGTAGATAAAGATGTAAAAAATAAGTAAAATTGCACTTACATTTCAGGCAGACGCCACAAAAATTTGGTTATTTTCTTGCACTAAACACTCCATTCCCACAAGAAAAATTATCTCAAACGTTGAATGAACACTTCATCTCGCTGTTCTGCGTAAATTTTCTCCGCTTTTCCTAGTTTCTCCAGCAGAGAATTATTTATTTGTAGCATCAAAACATGTTCAACCATTTTCTCTTCGAGCACGTGGCACGGAGAAGGAGGACACGAAAATGCCGGTAGTCGAATGATGCGCGCGCATATAGCTCTACCGTCTGCCTTCTGCATTCAAACCGCCAAATTAGGCGTTCAAAATTCTTAAAATAAAAAAGAAATATTGTTAAAATGGCTTTAAAATGTTATAAGTTTTTGAAAAATTCAAAATAGATCATAAATAATAATTGTATGAATTTAATTTACAAATTTTTAACACAAAATAGTCTTGTGAAATGAAAAATGATTATAAATAACTATTATTAAATCGAATGTACCTACGTATATATTTAAAATTTTAGATAATTAACTTGCTAAATGATTACCATTTAAAAATAAAATGGTATGGTTAATAAATAACAGAATTTGTCATTTTAGATACACTTGAATTTGAATGCACTCTTATTAAGAATAAATATTGCCAGTCTTTTATTATTATTTCTTGCCACATTTTAACAATTTATGGTTTCGATATACATTTATCTTTTATTTCACTATTATTTTTGCCCTTGATTTTTGCAAAGGCGTACAATTAAATACGGTCTCCCTTTCATACTTTCAATTCTTGCCGGCTCTTTCGGCTTTAAAGAAAGTAAAAAGATTGATTATAAATTCTATGAATTCATATTATTACTTGATTGTATATTAGTCGAAAAACTGGAATACAGATGAAAAAACCTAGAGGAAATTAACATTGACAATTAACATTGAGCAAAATGAATCCATAGGCATTGGGAAGAAAATACTGAATAATGAACAAAGAATCAAACGATTGTTATTTTGGAATCGCTTGACATAAAAAATTAGTACAAAGTGATGAGTTCTTTTAGTTACAACAGTTTTAGATCCCATTAGTTTAGACGGAACAGATTTTAGACAGTATACATTTAGACATTCCAACATGATATATCAGCGAGATGTCAAATGTAATACGTTTTAAGATAATGCAACATCGTAGTATTTACAAATATAATTTGCATAATATAAAGGTGAAATATTTTACATATTAAATCTCACACGTATTTATTTATTTAAAATTGCAAACTCATTGACATTATTTGCAGGTTATTTCTTGTATGTCAAAATGTCAAAAATAGTGACAATCAACGAACTTCCACCAAACAAACTTCCAGAATTTTGGGAAGACAATGAAAGAATTAACGCCCTGTATGCACCATTTCGAGATCGTTCTGTAAATGCAAGAGATTGGGACTCAAAATTACAATTTTGGAAATCTATCATAGATACATGGGCAAATTATAACAACACTTGTTGTTTTTCTGAAGCAGAACTGAAGAAATGGTTCATCAAAAATGGTCGAGTACCCGCTTGCTTGAGCATCGTTTTGTCAGAGATGATAAAAAATCGAGAATTACAAGTTTTAAACGACTTTATGGTGTGTCCACAGAAAACTTGGAGTGGATGGGCTGTTGATATTATGGTTAAAAAACCAGTTATGTGGTCGTTTAATAAATTTAAAAACGCTTTTCTATCACCTATTAACATAGACACAAAATTTGTTCATCTACCTACAGTAAGAAATTTAAGCGACAAACTTTTCAATTCTATACCTGAGGACTGTAGAGACAAACTACTAACAATAAGTGAAACAATTGAAGTTTCCAGTTTTAAAGATGTCGATAAAGACACTATTAATTTACTTCTACATTATTTGCAATGCCAGGATAAAATAGAAACATTTACTTCTCATATCAATTCAGAATATTCGGAGCAAAATATTTTACTCATAAAATTTGCTGCGAATAATAGTCAAAAAGTGCAACCTATTAATGAAGTAGATGTAGCTAAACATAGGTTAGAAACAAATGAAAAACTGCTCTTAAAGAAAATTGAAGATCTGGAAGCTGCCAAGGCACAAGCGACGAAAAATGCGCGGGAATTCGTTTCTAAAGGAATGCGGCAAATGGTGAGTTGAGTTTTTCTTTAAATAATTTGACCTCTCGCTAATTCCATGTTTAAAATAGTAATGAGCTTTAAGTAAATTATCACCTCCGGTTGATAGTTTGTAAACAAAATCTAATTTGCTGTTCCAATAAATAGAAAATTTTGGATATTTTGTTTTTCTCGAAAATCTGTTAAGAGCTCCGTGTATAGTACCACATCCATCCGGATTATTATATAATTAAAATCTAATATGTTGTTTCCAATCATATACGAGTTTTAATTTTTTAATATACAAGAAAATCTGTTTATAGTTTTCTGTTTATCAATTTTAGAAAAAAATCTATGTCGTTCTCATTAATATAAAAGTTTTAAATACCAAATTTGACAAGTTTTGAAATATATCATTATATATTTCACGAAAATCTGTTCAGAGCTTCAAGTAAAGTACCACTTCCGGTTTATCAATTTTAGCCAAAATCTAAAATGTTCCCATTGATATCAAAGTCTTAAATAGTAAAACTGAAAAGCTTTGGATTATACTTTAATGTAGTTTTTCATTAAAAACTGTTGTGGGGTTTAAGTAAAGCAGAAATCTTAAATTCGAAAACTAGAAATTTTTGGAAGTTTGATATGGTATCGTGGAAAAAAAGGCGTCTCACACAGTAAAAACGTGTTGTAAGGACCCTAATTCGTGCTTATTTACTGAAAACTCTATCGAATTTTGGACCGAAAACATTACCTCCCTTACCTAAAAAATAATGCGTAACGAGAATAAAGTGATAGTTTATCAACTCAAGTGATGGTATCAAAATTTCCGCTTGTTGATAAAATGTATCTTTATTCACACGTGTCATAAATAATAGTTATTTCTATATCAAGGCCGCGAAATCACTCTTTAGCGTACCGAGAGAAAAATTGTCGCCGAGGCTGCTTGCGGCCGAGGCAAGACAATCTCGAGGGCGCTAAAGGATTTCGCGGACAAGGTGCACACAATATTTTTTGTGCAACCGTAAAAAATATGTAAACTATTATTCACGAAAGATGACTATTCAAGGTCATTTGTGAGTCGTCTGATACAATATTACTTGCAGATAACTTCACTGCATTTCGTGTGCATAAGCGTTCAACACGAAATATTTATGGACATATTTTAACTGAAAAAATAAGAATAATTCATTTGAAAATTGTTTCTTTGTAAATAATGCATTTCTGAAAGATTTACTTATGTTTATGTTTTTGTAAAATACAGAAACATAGACTTAATTTATAAACCAAGGAATAATAATTTGATTTAAACGTCAACGCCACTGGGTAAATATTAGTACAGAGGGCAGTGTAGTAGATAATTAGGTATCTGTAATTCTACGACATACGTCATTATTATTTATAGTGTGTTAGAAAGTAATGCCACTATTTACGTATATCTGCCACACCACATAAATTAAATAGACATAGGTCAAATAATTTTTCTCTTTCTAGTACAAAATGTTGCTAAGCTACTGCTATAAAATGCTGTGTATTCTTTCTTCGAACAAATGACCTTGAATAGTCATCTTTCGTGAAAAATAGTGTAATTATAAATTTTATTAATTTTAAACAGTTTCATTGAAATGGAAAGTTAGCTTTCAAGGTGGCTATGGGATTGATATTTGATAAACAAAACCATGCAATTCTCAAGTGTCAAAGTGATTGTTTTCCTAATTTCGCGGTCGCTACCATGACAATGGCCGCGAAATGAATTTCGCGGCCGTTACCATTACAACGGTCGCGAAATCCAATTTCGCGGCCTGTATTGCGACTGCGAAATGCTTATTTCGCGTCCGGTTGCACAAAAAATAATTTATTTTGTTCTAGGCTAAAACCTGTCTGCGGAAACAACACGAATTTGATAAACGCATAGAAATGCAAATAAATGTTTTAGATAATGTTCAAACTTTACTAGGAAGAATAGGCACAGCTGAATCTGACAGTAAAGTATTAGACTCGTATAAGAGTGGATTAGCGGCCTTAAAAAGAGTTTTCAAGGAAAATAGTATGGATGAAGATGCTGTATCCGACACCATGGTCGAAATGTCAGACGTAAGTATGACTATAATTCGCTTTTATCTAGTGACCGGAAAAACAAAAACATCACTAAAATGGCCTCCTAGTGGAATAACTTTTATTTAACTGGCTTCGTATCAGTTTCTGAAACTCTTGTATAGTTGAGGCATTAAATTCAAAAAGATCTAAGTGCCATTAAAATATACATTAAAAATAAAAACTTGGAAGCCCCTAAATATTTTTTTTTTCATTAACCGACTTTCTGTATCGGTCGCATATATATTTTTTCTGTTATATTAGATCCCTTAGATTAATTTCCGAGTTCAGTTCGTAAATATTTTGATATATTTCATTTTACTTACTGTACTTTATTTTTTCAGACTCTGGAAGCGCACGACGACATCCAATCAACTCTATCTCAATCTGTGTCTTCAGTCCTCGACTCAGAATTGGAGGAAGAACTTGCAGAACTGCTGAACGAATCTTCCCAACCCAATACACCTACAGGAGGTCAAAGCCTCCCGCAAACCGACAAGGCAGTTGATAGAGGCCTCCCGCAAACCGAAAAGTCAATTGAAGATGACTTAGAGCGAAGATTACACAATTTGAAATTTCCACCAGTGCCTTTAGTATCTCCAGAAACTTCGCCTGTTAAAGATATTTCATCGCCTTCGTAATTTCTGATGGTTGTTATGAATTATTTACTTTGGAATGTTATTGTGAACTGTGATTGAAATGTATATTTGTCTTTTATGTACTCTTAATATGATAATAATAAACAATTTTAATGTTACGTTTTAGTCTTTGTTTTTAACAATTAAACTCGTTTGAATTCTGGCATATAGTTAAATTAAAATTAAATCTATGTCTGGTTTTGCCTCTTAATATGCTAGTATACTATTATTCACGAAAGATGACTGTTCAAGGTCATTTGTTCGAAGAACAAATGTGGAACGAATACACAGCACTTTATTGGCGAAGAAAGTGAACTCGTAACCGTCTGGTGGCAAAATTATGAACTTGCCAGAGAAGTAAACAAACTGTTGTGTTTACGGTTGTCATTTTTCCCTTTAAACAATACCGCACTCCAAATCAATTTACATTTAAAAATATATGAACTTTATTTACTCATTTCCCTGTCAAATACTGTACAAGTTTTGACAATTACTCTTCTCGCCGGCCATTTTGTAAAATTGGTGCTGCCTCTATAGGTCATTTTCGTTGCCAGTAGGCAGCGAGCAGACACGTGACTCGGACGTCCTTGACGTGCTTGGAATCAGCTGATTTGTGTGCGCATGTCATTTTGACAAGAACAATATCAGACGGTTCATAAATGACATTGAATAGTCATCTTTCGAGAATAGTACCATAGGCCGCGAGCAGACATATGACTCGACCGACCTTGAAGTGCTTTGAATCAGCTGATTTGTGTGCGCGTGTAGCTTTGACAAGAACAATATCACTTTGACAAGATCAATGATTTGTCATATTTTAATTTTGAATTGTTAAATTAAAAATAACTTCGTAAAGGCTCATTCACAGCTACGAAAATAAAAATAAAATTATACATTAAAATAAGAATAACGATATAAACACTAGGTTCTTATGAAAATGTTCACAGCTATCGAAAATAAAAATAAACATAAGACATAAGCACAAGGATTTGCAAATGTTAAATATTTTACACAAGCATAAACACAAGCACACAAGCATAACAACTGTCATTTGAGCTGTCAATTTATATTCTGGAACAAGAATTTAAAATTAATTGTAAATAAAAAAAAACCGTATTAAGAAAAAGGGTTACATATATGATTATGTAGTGTGTGTTAAAAGGTATAAAGTTAATATTATTGCTTGTGAATTATGTATTTACTAAATGACAGCTGACATTAATTTACGTTTTATTTTCAAAGCTGTGAACAACAACCATAATGTCTTATTCATAATTTTATTTATATTTCTTAATTTCGTAGCTGTGAATGAGCCTTTACAATGCAAAATTAAAATGTCAAAACATTGGTCTGTCAAAGTGACATTGAGTTGTTAGGACCCAGGACCTCTGGCATTGTTGAGTAATCTTGACTACTCTGTTTAACTTTCCCTTGTTGTACTGCTGATGATGAGAACTTAGTTCTCGAAATACGTATTTAATTTTTACTAAAACTAATTTTAAGGTTAAGGGGTAATTATAATAGTTTTAGCATTGACGTATTATAGAAATGGACGCAACGTAGGTACTGCTTTACTGTATAAGCATTGACGCACACCTTAGAAAAGGATAGAGCTAAGTTAGGGGCAAAGTCAAAAGATTAAAAATAACACAGAGTGCTTAGGAATATTCATCTCATTCATCATAAATGACAATGTAAAATATAGTTCATATTCGATTTAACATAAAATATTTCATTCGTATATTAAATTATTTGTAAAAATAACAAAACTTTTGCTTTAATATTATTTATTTAAAACTATTTTTATATACATTTTTGGTATAGTCCGTCGATTGAAAATGATTTCTGCATCACAGAATGTTTGGATGGCTTAAAATTGTCTTCTAACTGCAATAAGTCAGTCTGTTCACAGTTCATCTTTGTGAAATTTTATGTCTTTTTGATAACGAACTGTGCGTCCATTTGCACTGCATGACATTACCATTTTAAAAGAAATCTGAAATATAAATGAAATCACACTTATATGCATAGCATGAATGACATTGACATATTACATAATACATTTATATAATACGTCAATGATGAATGACATAACCTGAATTACCAGCAAACTACATTCAAATTATTTGTATTTCACATTAAATCAAAATTACTCACTTTGTATTGTAACTAACTCTTAGTTAGAGATATGAATATTATTTTTACTAATATTCTGAGGAAATATATTGCACTTTTACTAGTTGTCACTACTGTCAGACCAGCAAACAAAACAACAGACCGCAACAATGTTCTTGTTTGACGTTGCCCCGCTTTTCTATCTTTCCTTTTCTAAGGTGAGCGTCAATTCCTCTCTCTCTACGTTGGGTCCATTTATGTAATATGTCAATGAGTTTTAGTTATATTTAACCTTAGACTCCATCTATTATTAATTAATTTGACATTGTTCTTGTCAAAGTGACACGCGCACACAAATCAGCTGATTCCAAGGACGCTCGAGTCACGTGTCTGCTCGTGCCCTATATCTTTTTGCGTATAACAAATAAAATTATAACCAAATCAGTGTTAAAAATACGATCACGATACAATTTCGTTTCAATAAAGTTGAAACTCATATACGATACCAAGATATAAAACAGTTTTCTCTATTGGGTAGTTTGATAATAGTGTCTATTATATGACGTTATAACACTTAAATTTTTTAAGTATTCCTTAAATTGACATTAAGCCTATTCTGTGACAGACCCGTTTCTACCACATCTAGATAAAGTGACAGTTAAGCGATAATAACCAACGGTTATGTTGCAAAATTGTTCCTACCATCCTGTGCTACCAACTGTCACTTTAACTAGAGGTGGTAGGAGGGCCTTACTGGTTTATTTTTCTCAAACAAGTCATTAAAGATTTTAAACCAGTCAAGTATAGATTTTTTTAGGTTTAATCGATATCTACTGAATAACAATTTGAATCAGTTGCTAAAAATGAACCACTTTGATACAAAATAGGCCCAAATATCGTATATGTAACTCAAATGGGCATTAAACATACATTTTTTTACTTACTTTAATTCAAAATTGCTACAGGCAACTCAGCTGTACTGTATTGCCCATTTTATGAAGATCAATTTCTTAAGAAATGAAGCACAATATAAGTACATATTTTCCGTCAATTGATTGTGAAGCTCATAAATTGTCTAGACTATTTTACACAGCCTTCTAGTTAACCTTAACGTGGATGTATGTACATTGCATGCACTAATCGGTCTATTTTATATAAAATATTTTAAAAATTAAGTTTATGTGAGAAAATAAAACAATATGATATTCATTAATAATAACTAGTTTTACAATTTCATTTATTAATTTTACGCTTAAATTGATTTGGCAACACAGACAAGTTACACAAGCTGTGTACTTGGCAACCTTGTGGGGCCCTACAAGCACTTGTCAAAGTCACGTGTCTGCCCGAGTCTCATTGCACAACTAAAAGTTAAGTTGGCCAATTTTCTTGTTTAGTATTTGTAGAATGTATGAAGTATTCCATATATTTATTATTTATCGTTTTTGAATTTAGCCTAGATTCTCAGGCAATAATCTACCTTTTTGTCATATTGAACACACTTTTTTCGCCCATTGTTTAAAATGATTATTAGTTTTTATAATAAAATCATACTTTTAATGAATGTCAATCAGCGAAAAAGAATGTTACGCTACAACTCTTGTGTAATTTCTATAAATCATTCGGACGAATTTCACATCTTTATCCTCTTGAGTTACAACCATCATTAGACGTTTGTTGGATAATAAACTATTGCAATCACAATAGTAATCTATAATTGAAAATAGAACAATGATATTTATTGAAATTTTCAGTTTATGGAATCACACCGTTTGATTCTGGTCGCGTAACATTGTGAAAACCAAGCAAGACAAATAGAGTGTAAACTTGTAATTTATTCGGTTTTAGAAAATAAAACAACTCTGTTGTAATAAGAAATTAATAAATATTCACTGTTTACTTTATCTAATGAGATTTTAAAACGAAAATTGACTTGTATTCAACAAAATATAAATGGATGTAAACACAAATCTTCACTCACCCTCGCTATTACACTTTTCAGAAGAAACGCGTTATTGTATCGTGATCGTATCGTTAATCCAGTGTACGTCGTTGTACCGAAAACTTAGATATAAATTCGTAAAAACTTGGAACAAATCATGAAAATGTATCGTTATCGTATCGCTATTATAAATAAAGTCAACTGAAAGTGTGTATTTTCAGGGGAATAAAGGCCGTCGTGCAATTGAGCGACGCGGAGAATTTTTTTCATTCAATACATTCTTATGTGTATAGTCGCTTCGTTGCTCTGCTCTTCGCTAGACGCGCTTCACTTCGGTCGCTCAAGTGCGTAACGGCCTTAAATGTTTAGTTTGAAGTTAGCCAAGTGTAAATAAATATTTGATATTGTATTATTTTACCAATTAAATATAGATTGCTTATTAAAATAATGTATTTACTAAAGTGAAATACGTTTATTAAAATTTATTATACAATTTCTTTTATGAATATCAAATAATATTGTCCTATATGCCAGATATATACCTATGAAATATATAAAACAACAAATTAATTAATTAAATAAAAATGAGAAATAATTAACTAATATAGTAACAGCACAGAATGATTGATTGTTTTAGGGAACTGGCACGGTAATACAAACATAAATAAAAATTTAAAAATATTATATCCGTATAAATGCTACACTGGATTGTAAAATTGATATAATTTATATACAAAGACAGTGCGGCAAATTGACATTACATACACATACGATACGAACCAATGAATTGAACAAGACACACAACATTAAATAAAGTTCGATTGATCTAATGTAAGATTAAAGCTAACAACAAACAATGAAATCGTTGTGAAAGATCAAAGGAACAAAATTACCCACGACGTGTCATAAATTTATTCAGACCAAAGGCTCCGTTTTACAATATATACAACAACAGAGAAATAAACTTGTAGTGAATTGAATTGACTACATAAATGTACGAGAGATACTTGCTCAGTCCCAAAACTGCGTGGTTTGTTCAGTTTTCGGAAAGCCCTGGTACTTAATTGTATTTATCTATGAATATTAATGCACTTGAATAGGGACTGAACAAATAAGAATTATATATTCGGGGTTCAGTTAAAGAAAAGCTGGTTTCATAACATTTCCTCCAGAATTTTTAATAACCTTTGCCAATTTTTACAAAAAGTATAAATTTTTAAATACAACAATTGATGACCGGCATAGCCAAAAATTATAGTCTTGGGACCCGCAGAATAGCATGAGACATCAGCGGAATTTTAGGGAACCAAATTAATGGCGGCCCGTAGGACATCTCAAATCAGAAATGGAACAGTACAAGATGGCGGACTATTCCCCGCACACCTTCAAGATTTGTGCTCCTTCTAATATTTATTCTTAACGCTATGTCAAGAACCGTAGTTTCATTTAACAAAATATAAGTTCTCACGCTTTGATGTTTTAATTTCTTTTGAAAATGTTTGAACGAATTTGTGAATTGTATTAATTTAAACTGTTATTTAAACTGTAAACAAATGTGACATGTCCTACTGGCCGCCATGACAGATGCGATTAGAGCGCCGCCAGTGGATTCTACGGGTCCCAATTGTATTGTAGCCGTTTTGAACCGAGAACATTTTAAGATATCATCAAGATGACACAGAACTCACTATGTATGTCTTGTTTTTTATGTCTTCAACTGGATTACAATTCTACTTTAGCATCATCCGAAAGCTGGCCGTCTCGTGTATTCATAATATTCATTCGCACTTTATTCCACTTGCTTAAAATATAAACTGTTTCATATATATACAAATTGTAAATAAAAATAATACAAGTATATTCTGAATCAAGATGTAAATAGTTTCCTTCTTAGATTTAAAACAATAAATAATTATTATACTTATAAATGAAGTGGACACATTACATAGCAATAATAATCATCATCATCATCGATACCGATACGTTTACGTCATTGTGAACATTTTGATATAAATTCTAGAGTCGAGTGATAAGGCCAGCGTTAGGAACAAAAGCTACGCAATACGAGGGTCTCTTGCTTCTAACCAAACCAATCCTTTCCTTTTTGCACGCACTGATAATCATGTCAAATTGTTTTGTTTTAATTTGCTTTATGTAGTGAACTCGATAAACAATTGTAGAAAATTAATTCATTTCCTAATAGTCATCCAAGTCAAAATCATTGTTAAGGTCCATGTCATCCAACTGCATACTCTGGAAATCTACCTTGTAGCGCAAGATACCTGCAACACCCCAACAATCAACAACTAACCCTACGGGACGTTTCACACTTAACTAAAGGCCACAAACTTTTATTTTTTGTCTTTTCATAAACTATTCATTTTATTTTATTATTCTTAAGACTATTTTATTGTAAAACTCCCGAGAAAGTCAAGTTTTTCAAATTTTCCCGGTTGCTTATACCAGAAAATAGAGATTTCCGGTTGTTAATGGTCACTTCCGAGGTTAAAAATAAAAAAATTAGTCAAGCATTTAATTACCAAAACAACCATTTGTTTAATATTGGTTCGACCCTTTTCATGTAATAATATATTTTTGGCAATTACGAGTCAAGGCTCATAATACAGTGTTCAAAAAAAATCCTAACTCGGAGTAGGCTATGAACAGAGAAACGTATGTCTGATCATTATTCAAATGAAAAGTCAAATTGTCAAAATTGATGACAAGATAATAAAGAAGGATACAGAATACTGCTATTCGCCGTTTTCTAATTTATTTACATTTCCAAAATAAGATTCAAGAAGAAAAGCTGTGATTTCTTTAGATAACATTTTTACGATATCTCGTGTCATATTGACATTTAATTAAATACATTTAAATTGACATACGTGTCTTTATTCATGACCTACTCCGAGTTAGGAATTATTTTGAACACACTGTAGTTCATCCAGTTTACATTTTCATTTATAACAAACATATTAGCTGTATTGGGATTTTCAAGTATCAAGAGATGGCGCTGATCGCATTAAACAATGGTACACTTTTTGTTGACACATGTCAGCGTGGCATTGCTGTCAATTTCGTTTCTTTAGTTTCCGTATTTTCTCATTTATTAGTATTTTTTATTTATAATTCAAGTATGTATAATAGAGATTTTGTAGTGATATAATTGCAGTTTCATATAAATGTCAAATGTGTACCATTGTTTGTAGTTTTAATATTCGCCGCTAGTTAGAGTTTTCTTATTTGAAAGTCCCAATTCTTTTTGAGCCAATGAAACTCAGCTCAGTACATAACTGAGTTGAGCTGAAGTGAGTTGTGATGTATGCAAAAAGAACAAGTGTATTTAAATTTTATCATTTCCTTCTTTAACGATAGTATTTGCTGTAGCAGCTGTCAAATTTATTGACTTATTTTCTGATCTATGATACTGTTTAATAAATGAAAAATGGATAATGTTGAAAATATATTACTTATAAGTAGATCTGTATATGTGAATATAAAATTTGTTGTACTATATAACTTTAAAATGCAAACTGAGTGGGGGGAAGTGAGTTTACTTAAAACAACTCAGACCAGTTGTGTCAAAAAGAACAACGATTTCCTGAGTTTATTTGAAGTGATCTGAATTGCATATATACACCTAATTATAGATGCAAAATTATTATTACATATTTTTTTAATCGTTAAAACATTTAAAATAAGATTTTAAAATTTTTGTTTCCAATTTCCCGCTAAAACGCTCTTGTCGCTCATGACGTCACGATCTAGTAGTTTTGTAAATATTTTGTAAAAATAAGAAGTTCTTCAGTGTTTGTCAGCATTTTCTTATAAGTATTAGAATTCATTTTTTGAAGGAATATTCGATGTTGGCATCTGTAGCGAACTTCAGTGCCTAAACACACGTGTTCATAGGCAGCTATTTGCCTATTTACAACTTTTGAAGAAGAAAATGTAGGTAAAAAAACAAATATCAGAGGGACACGTAATAATTTACACAATTAAAGTGAATAAAATATCAAATACAAAAAAAAAACACACTCGTAGTAACTACTAGCGGCATCTGTGTTTCTAACGACATATATTCAATCTGAAATGAGCAAAAACCACGCAAAAGCATATCGAATTGACGTCACAATTTTCAAGGACGTTTCTAGATATGTAAAGAATTTCAATTTTCTTACATCAAATTATGAATGAAAACTTTGCCCTAAATATGTTTTATTACATTTTTTTACTATATGAAGTAGAAAAGTTACTATTTTGCATAAATTCCATAACATCGGAATACCGCATTATTATCAGCAATTATATATTTGTCATTTATTTGACAGTTCATTTAGTTTCACTTTTGTTTATGTAATTAGCACTTCAAATTTTAACCGGAGATTGTAAGATTGATATTAATGTTGACATTTTGAAATTATTACGGTTTCTTTTTACAATTAATCTTTCATTATAATGGTTTTTTTTTTGTTTGTGGCCCTTAGTTCTTAAGTTTATAAACACCAAAACAACAACGAACATTTAAAACATCAAACGTGGCCACATCACGCATCTAATCACATATCAGTAAAACATAAAAACCAATAATGTTACATATTATTAAAAACATATTAGTAGTAGTTAGTTATAAATAGCATGCAAACAAAATAAAATGCAATAAGTAAACAAGCATTATGTACAGAATACATTACAAATAATAATATTGAAATAATACGTCGAGATCGAAAAATTCCATCAGGACTTTAAACAAATACTAAAACTTTTCAGTTGACAAATATAATGTATATCCACTAATTTCGTTTTCATTTCAACCCATATTTAAAATTTGTTTTTGGATAATGAAAGAACATAATTTCAAATTTTAAATCTAAACAAAACATCTTAAAAGTGATGCAATCGATTTCCGAAACTCCTCCCTACACGTTAAAATATTCGGGCTATTACCTACCGAATAAGATTCTTCAGTTGAAGCAGGGTTGTAGGGCGATGTTTGTAAACCTTTGCCTTGAGATATCTCAACAAAAAATTACATGGCGTTACATCGGGTGAACGTGTAGCCCGCGGGATGTCACTTCGAATCGACATGAGCTGTCAGGGGAATATTGTCCTCACAACTCTAATAGCTGGTTTATGATGGAGTTAATTTACAAATTTAGATTTACGAATTTACATTTATACATATCAATTGTATATATCTGCTTTTACTGGTTCATGATGAATTTAAGAAATTTATGATTTAGAATTTACATTTAAAATATCACCATATTTTATATTTTAAATGTAAATTTGTAAATGCGTCCAATCATTTCACAGTATTTTAAACAATGATTATGATGGGGGACAAGTGACAGTTGAAACATTTAAATTTTTATTTGACAAATGGATTCTAAAACTATGAATATATTATTAATATTATCTATAGAACAATACAGATTGATTATGATAAAAGTGATAAATATCATATAACTGTCATCGCATCTGTGTCAAACCACGTGACCTAATATAAGTTGATTGGGCATATTTCATATCTTTAAATTCACTATAAACCAGCAAGGTAAATCGTAAATTTCAAATCTAAATTTGTAAATCTAAATTTATAAATTAAATCCATCATAAATCAGCCATAACGCCAAATGATTTTTTTATAGAGATATCTTAAATTAGAGGTTTACAAACACCGCCCTACAACCCTGCTTCAGCGGAACAATCTTATTCGGCAGGAAATAGTCGAAATGTTGGATTGTGTACAGAGGAACTTCAGAAATCGGTGGCCATCACCTTCAACATTTTTTGTTTCAAACTGCATGATTTCAAACTTGAAATAATCCATTATCCAAAATAAATTTTGTCTATCAGCAATACTTTTTATTTTATTCGCCTTCAAAAAAATATATATTTTGTAAATATTCAATATTTGAATCCCACTAAAAGTAATTTCCATCTCGATGGAATTTTTCATTGCCGTGGTACTTCTGCTGAAAAATAAATAAAAGGAAGAAGAAAAGTAACAAGAAGTAAGCGTTGAGTGGGTTCCTGTGATACCTGTGTTAGAATAGATTTAATAGTCATCGAGATCCACATCATCGAGTGGCTCATCCGCTTGCAAAGACTGAAAGTCGACCTTGTAGCGCAGAATGCCTGGCATCCAGTAAGCACAACATACCAGAGAATAGCATCAGCTATCAGCTAACACACGCACGCACACAAATAGAGACGAATTGTAATGCATAATAATAAGATAAACACCCCAAATTACAAAAAAATTATTGGCAATTCAAATTAAATTTTTCCCGCCTTGTTGTGGCGTCACAACACTGATGTACGAGCTGTCAATCTGTCATGGTACTATATTTCATGCTTTTAGAGATATTAAACCACGGTCGCTCCAGTTCTAAATAAATAAATTAGGTAGCTATGACGATGTTCGTATGTACGCTGCCGTGGGAATTATTATTCGCGACTGAAATTAATCCGTAGCCACCAAGTGGCAAACTTGCGAACCTTCCGAATTGGTAATGGCAGCCAATCACACGTTAGAAAATTACCAACTAAGTCGGCCATCTTAAATGAAAGCAGCGTCTCTAGGACATTTCAGTCATCAATATGCGAAAAAATGCTACATAGCGTTCAAGCTTCCATGATAAATCGTGCGAATGTTTGTCTTCAAGTAGACACAATCTATTTGAACATATTTTGTTACAACAGATATGGACAATATTGTAGATACTAATGCCCGGTTCCATAATCATATTGAAGTCTCATTTAAAGCGAAAAGAAGCCTTTTTATGACAAAACCTGTTCCATAATCGTTTTTGAAAGAGCACTTTACAAAAAAGTGTCCTTTATTGTAAAGTCCCGAATTTTGTCCTTAATGCGTGGAAAAGTTGTGATGCATAAAATTTGATGCGTTAACATAAAATTGATGCACTTAATTTTTCTTCATTTGTCACTTTATTTTTAGTTTTATTTCAATTATATCTTTCTTTTCTATCAGTTGTATCAATCGTAATTGATCTTCAGCACTTAGAGATCCGCATTTTCGCTTTTTGCGTGAATTTCCATTGTGAATGTCAACTTCAAAATTTGTCACTTTGAATTTTTGATACAAAAGGCTCTGTTTCAGTTTTGCCAACCGAATAATTGATTAAAGGTCACTTTATCTAGTAGATCCTTTACAAACTATTATGGAACAGAAACAAATAACGTCGACTTTGAAAGTCGACTTTTTAAAAAAGTAAGCTTTAAAGAAAGGAGACTTTCATGTGATGTTATGGAACCGGGTGTAATATATATTTAATAAAGTTTAGAAGTTAATATTTGATTTTTAGCGATAACTTGATAATTTTCGTTTTGTTTTAACCCTTTGAGTGTCTGGTCGCGAATCTGGGGAACCGGGTTCGATCCCGATCGACGCCAAATATTTCAAATTTTAAATGGCACAAAAATTGACCCCTGTGGTGCACTCGCTACGCCAGCAATGAGTGCCCGTGAGGAGACGCCTGGTAAACGCCCGCACGGTATAAATATGTCATCATCATTACCGTTATCTGCATACAAAGCGGACTGGCACACCCAGCAATGGGTAATATGCCGTAATGATATATTTTATTTATTTTTATCTGTATATATTTTTTTTTTATAAGAGTATACCAGATACTTTTTTATGAACCATAGGAAATACAATGGCACAATTTTTTTATCTATAATCTCTGCCCTATTTTAGAACAAAAATGTAAATTAAGAATTAAAAACTGCATCTTATAAGTCCATTATTATTGCGTTTCGTTTGAGAGAGAGAAGCAAAATGAAAGTTATTATTTTACACGATCGTTTTTTTTAAATATATTTTTAAATTTTAAGTGTTCCTTAAATTGATAATATCTTATCGAAATGAAACGTCAAATGAGTAATTAAATATTGCTGTCAAAAATTCGATTTGTATTTTTTTGTTTAAGCTTAACTTAGATTTAAGTGTCAGCGAAGCAACTTGGCATAAGTGATATGTATTGTTTACCGATCAGAAGGCGGAGGCGGTTAATTAAAAAACAACGATCATAATATGACAACAAAAAAAATTTAATGTCAAAATAAATTTTAAATCTTAATTATTTAATTTTGTGCTTCGATCGTGCAAAAAACGAAATAAGTGTTGCGGTCAGTAATTGCCCTTCTACTGGTATCGGATATATTGGAGATCAACACCGCAGGGCAAGAGCCAGAGTGCGGAAAGGGGAAAAAGATGAGCATCAGTTCATACTCATTTGCTACCAGAAAAACAAAAATGTTAAATAGTTGGTTGTACTGTTTGAGTCTGACAGATATCAGTAATCATGGAAACATTTACAATCTCAGACAAAACAATTAAATATTAATTAATAAACTTTTATTTGTCAATCTCAAATTGTTTGAATTGTATATTTTGTTTTCCATGGCTATCTACAAACAGCTTAAAAATGGAAATTTTACGTCTCTCTCGTAAAGGAATTTATTATATCAATAAATTGATACAATTTTCAATTTTGAACATTTTTGTACTTTGTTCTAAAATTAATAGGACAGAAATTACAGACATTTTACCATTGTATTTCTTATGATTCATATTTTTTTTATTAATTTCAGATTAAAGTTAAGTATCATTAAATTAATTTTATAGCTTTTAAAATGACTATTAAATGATTATACGAATAGAAATAAATGGATTTTGATTATAAAAGAATAATAACCGGTCGATTGTATTTCCAAACAAATTGGCACATGCAACAATGGATAATAAGCCGTGATATTATATTTATTTTATTTCTTTCCTTTTGTAGGTTTCGTGAAAATATGACACTCATATCCGGTGACCTTGACTGAGTCACGCAATAATAAAAATTAACATTAAAATCCAACAGATCACAGTCCAAATTAATAATTATCTACGTTTTTTCCCCATAGAATTACTCTCAAAAACAACAATTATCGTCAATAATATCTTTTCTCTATTTGTGCGTCACGCGTTCTCAATCACAAATCTAAGTTAAGTCTTGTATCCGGATACGGTTAAGATACCCGGTTGTAAGTAATGATTAGTGAACTGGTTGCGGTTAAGCGAATGGAAGCTGGTGATGATAGAAATGAGGAAAAGCTAAAAGAAGGAGTTACTGACCTCCGATTCCACCGAACCCTCTGACGAACTGTGAACCCTCCTGAGATTTGTCCGTGATGATTTCTAATGTGGCACCGAAGTTCTTGTAGTTGTTCGCTAACCATTCGAGCAGCGGTTGGCATTCTACCAGTTCTAGTTCCACGCCATTCTACAAGATAATAGAAAACTTGTTAAATTGCTAATAAAAAATTACTAATAGTGTTTTCCATTAATATATTTTTGCGCTTAGTGGAGCGCAGGGTAGGGCTGTACGATCAGGGGATTTTGTGATCGATCCTTTTTTTGATCGATCTTATCGATAGATCGATCTTGATCGATCAGAAAAGATAGTTCACGGTGATCAGATCGATCCCAGTTGAGTAGATTGATCTTGATTGATCAAATCGATCTTGATCGATGGCGTTTATTCAGATCGATCTTGACTGTTCAAACTATTTTAGGTCCATAAAAAATATTTTTATTCGAAAATAAAAAAAAACTATTTTCAAAATTACCATATTTATTAAACAAATGTACCTGAAAACCTAAATATACATTTATGATACACTATTATTCACTAAAGATGACTATTCAAGGTCATTTGTTCGAAGAAAGTATACACATCACTTTATAGCAGTAGCTTAGCAACATTTTGTATTAGAAAGAGAAAGATGATTTGACCTATGTCTATTTAATTTATGTGGTGTGACAGATATACGTAAAAAGTGGCATTACTTTCTAACACACTATAAATGATAATGACATATGTCGTAGAATTACAGATACCTAATTATCTACTACACTGCCCTCTGTGCTAATATTTACCTAGTGGCGTTGATGTTTAAATTAAATTATTATTCCTTGGTTTATAAGTTAAGCCTATGTTTTTGTATTTTGCAAAAACATAAGTGAAGAACATAAATCTTTCAGAAAGGCATTATTTAGAAAGAAACATAATTTTCAAATGAATTATTCTTATTTTTTCAGTTAAAATGTGTCCATACATATTTCATGTTGCACGCCTATGCAAACGAAATGCAATGAAGTTATCTGCATGTAATATTATATCAGACGGCTCACAAATGACCTTGAATAGTCATCTTTCGTGAATAATAGTTTAAACTGCGCCATTCCCATTGCGATCAATCGGGATCGATCTGATCAATTAACCGATCGGATCGATCCAGCGATCAGATCAATCAATCGATAGGATCGAACAAACGATCTGATCGATTGTTTATTTATTGTGATCATTTCGATTGATCGATCGATCTTTTGATAATATAGATCTGATCGAACATTTTTCGCAGCCCTAGCGCAGGGGTCTGATTTTGTAACTTTGAAATCTTCTGTAGATTGAAATCAATCAGATTTCGATTAATAAACAACCAAAAAAATACATTGAACTTAGCGATCGACGTTCGAAATATATCTCTGTATATTATATGGCTATACAGTGGAGGAAAAATCTGATAGATTTCAATCCACAGTAGATTTAAAACTTAGAAAATCAGACCCCAGTACAAGTTTGTTAGCTTTCACTGTCAAATGTAGAGGTTATGTACAACCAAAACTATGCCAAAACTGTTTCTTTGTATATATTTACAAACGTACCTTTCCAATAATTCTTCTATTATTAACAACTTAATTTTTTTACATTCATTGTAAAACAAACACAAAAACAAAAAAACACTTTTTACAACTGAAAATATATGAATTTGGCAGAATGCATTGATAAGAATTGACGATCCTAATAAGTGCAAGAAAGTGCACGTGCCACGTGCGCGCGCACTCAATAAAGTTTTCAGTTCACTTGAAAAGTGTAAAAAAAAGAAACACGCGAAAATCAAATAGTTCGCACTAAATATATAATTGGAAAACGCTATAATAAAACAATTGAATTATAGTCCGTTGCAACAACGTAACTTAAATTTTAAGTGTTCCTTAAATTGACAATATTGTATCGAAATAAAATGTCAAAGGAATTAATATGCATTACTGTTAAAATTTCGTTTGAATTATAATAGTTTAGTGAATCTACAGATTTAAAAAAACACCAAATAAACAATTACAACAAATTTAAATTATTGAATTGACTGAGTTATTAGTTTTTAAAATATCGGAGTTTTTAATACCCTCAATAGACTCCGAAAGCGTGACGTCAAAATTGACTGGAAATTACAAAACCTGAAATATTCTTGAGCCGCCTGATATTAATTACTTACAGATAACTTCATTGCATTTCGTATGCATATGCGTGCAACATGAAATATTTATGGACACATTTTAACTGAAATAATAAGAATAATTTATTTGAAAATTATGTTTCTTTCTAAATAATTCCTTTCTGAAAGATTTATGTTCTTCACTTAAGTTTTTGCAAAATACAAAAACATTGACTTAACTTGTAAATCAAGGAATAATAATTTGATTTAAACGTCAACGCCACTGGGTAAATTTTAGCACAGAGGGCAGTGTACTAGATAATTAGGTATCTGTAATTCTGCGACATACGTCATTATTATTTATAGTGTGTTTCAAAGTAATACTACTATTTACGTATATATCACACCACATAAATTAAATAGACATAGGTCAAATAATCTTTCTCTTTCTAATACAAAATGTTAGTGATCAAATGATCCTGAATAGTCATCTTTCGTGAATAATAGTATACTTATTTGTACACATAATCAAACTTAAGTACGCACCCCAATGACAAATATTTAAATTGCGCGGTAATCTAGTTTGTTCACCACGGCCACACTTACAAACCGGATACATATTTCAAGTATTGTAATTCGGGCTCGAATTGAAGTCTCCCGCATCTACTCTATTCCAAATTCTTACTAATTTCAATCCTTCTGCTATCGCCTTTTTTAAAATCTGGAATACATTTTCAAGTTGTTGATACCAGGAAAAACAGATACTAACGGTAACATGATCACTACTAAATAGAGACTAAACGGCGCTGCGGTAACACGTCTGGTTTTTGAATAGTCCTTACATCACTATCATACTTTAATTAATTAAGAAACTATTAATTACTATTTGATCATAATAATTTAATCATCATAGAATGTTGTATAATCATTTCGGATGTTCTTAACTTCATTCTCTAAACACAAGTAAATGAATGTAGAAAATAACGTAACAACGAAAGTAAACCAAATAATTCATAATAATTGCATTTATGATACCCGTCCAGGCACTAACCACGTATGTTTATACGGAAATGAAAGATGAGTTGAATGACATGGGCTGCCAGTGGCAATCAAAAGTTGGATCATAATGAATTATTTTATTAAATTATTGCCTATATCCATACATATATCCAATTATTGACCCCGAAATTTATTTTAATAGTTATTTATGTATTAAGGGCATAATTAAAAAACTGTAGCACGGGGGAATGTCTAAAGCTCGACGCGTAGCCGAGACCTTTAATTTTCCCGAGTGCTATGCCCGTGGTACATACGTTTTATTTTATTTTGGTTCTTGAAATTCAAGGATTCAGTAGGTATATATTCGGTATCGGTGTGCTGGTGTTGTAAATTTTAAGTATGCTGTTGTTTCTAGCTATATTGTTTGTTTATAACCAATTTTAATTTGAGACTGCATAGGGCAAGTTGGTTCCACAGGAGACAAAAGACGTATACGAGAAAGCATACAAATAGTTTTACGAACAGCCGTGTTCAAAAAATGTGATTTATCGAATTTATTGTATTGTATTGTGCGAATAAACAAGTTTATGATTCCAAAATAAAATAAACATGTATATATTTTTATAATTGTTAAAATAGATCAATTTGTGTGACTCCAATTATTACCGAACACCAATGTTTGAAAATAAAATAAGCTTAACATCTACGTCAAACTATTATGGCTTAATGAATAACAATAATTAAGACTTTATAGAAATACTAGTTGCTTTCAATTGGTTTCATAAAAAAATTAAAAACAGCATTGTATTATTAGTTTAATAGCTATTTGTGTATTAAGAGCGCAAAATGGGACATTGTCGATTGAGAGGCATTCTCTCGAAATCGACAATGTCCATTTGCGCTCGAAACACACACAAGATTTTTTCTACAGTCCTCCACCACAACAAAAAAAATAATAAAATGTACACTTTGTACTTACAGTACTACTCAATAGTTTTGCAGTGAAGACAGGAACGTATTCAAATATGACTTCAATATATTGTTTTCGCTTTCGTTTTTACAAAAAAATAATGTCCATTTTGTAATGAATATTATAAGTTTTTCTATAATTTATTTGTTTCAAGTACATTAAACGCCAAACTTTTGCAGGTAGCAGCACAACTGTTCACACAATTTATTTTACATTTAATTTATCGTTATTTTCCATTCTTCTTGAGCTATTGCTTCAATTTCAATCTAATCTAAACATTTTATACTTTCGTTTTTGTAAATAAATGCCCTATTTTATTTTCATAGCAGTGCGACATTTTGTTTGGTTATGTAAAATACCGACAGAGCAGTTATATGTCAGATTGACTTGTGAAGGTGGTAAATGTGAAGCTACAGTGCCATTAGTTCCTGACTAATTGTTTCTATTAAAAATGTAGAGAAGTGACATTTCTCAACATTGTATAGTTAGAAATTTGGACAGCGAGCGATTTTTCTTTGTCGCGCATGAGCGGCAGTGACATTTTGCGTTGACAAAAGAGAGCGCAAATGGCTACTTTGTATATAGACTGTAAAAAAAATATGTTTCTGAACAAATATAATTAATGCTAATAAAGACAATTTGCATTATACAAATTTTTTTTTCAATTTAAATTATTAGTATTTGCGAAAATAATATATTAAATTTAAAAGGTGAACGAACAACTCTAATGAGCTAAGATATGCGGTTCTTGTGACTCATAATTATTTTATGTGGGTTTTGAAGCCACAACTTATCGGTTACTTAACAAATGTGTTAAGCACTGAACAATTACACAATTAAAATATTATTTTTAAAAATGTAACAGTAGAATAAATTATATTTTACATACATGTTACATCCGAGTGGTTCATTTTTTTACTGCGCTTTATAGATTTTAACATCGTTAATATTTAATTAAAACTGACACAATTTTTATTCCATATAAAAGAGAAATAAACGCTAAATAGTGAAATTGTATCATTAGCGGTTGTTGTATTACAATGTTTACTTATACAATGTAAAAGAGAAATGTGCCAACATAGAGGTATCTGAAAAGAACATTTCTTGTGGTTCTAAACAGAGCATAAATGCGGCATTTAATCTTCGAGGAACTGTAGCACCAATCCAACACAGAAACAGTTAGACAGGTGACTCTAGTCTCGAATACAAAACATTTTACTGTTAAAATATTACAGAGAAAGTAGTTTCAGAGAAATAATCTAAACTATACCAAATTATTTCGTTCTGAGAAGTACTAGTAATTAAAAAATAATAATTGTGAACAATAGGCAATAAATTAAAATTATAATGGAATACAAAACATAATTATTCAAAAGAAATAAAGCGAAAAAGCAAATTACTTGTTATCGAATGTTTCCAAACTTTTTTGATTGTGTAATAAAACTTTTCAAAACATTTTATAAATGTAGGAGTACTTGCGAAAATCAATACAAAGGTTTATACGGCAGTAATTATTTTACAATAAGAAAATAAACTGGAATAAATCCGGTAAACGTTGGTTAAAGGTTGTTCGCTTTCACAAACCGGTGTTAAACCAGTATTAACCGGTTAACATTTTTAAATGTATTCATAGAATATATTTTTGTTTGGTAAAAAACACGCAAATATTTCACACAGCCTTTATATAGTATATGGTAATGGTTTTGACATTAAATTTAACCAGTTTAAATCAGATCCGATGGATCTAAGTGCCATTTTTATATTTTATTGAAATATAAGAGGTCTTAGTTTGTTACATTATGCTAAAGATTAAATAATAAAATATATTTTTCACTTACTTCTTTGTCCGTGAAGTGCGTCTTGTCTTTCTCTTGTTCCGGCGTGAGGTGCAAAATAGTTTCCGTACTCGTTATATGATTCTTCAGTACATATCTTTGAATATCTAAGTTCTCCCAACAAATAAGCGTTTCAACAGAGCCTAATTCTAAACCTTTCAGCGTGTCTTCAACCCCAAAACAATATTTCCCCGTATCTTGGCTAATCTCGTCGAAGTATCTACCAATTAGTTTCTTTTCTTGAATAAATTTAACGTTCTGGAGAGATTCGGCGGCTAATTCAATGGCTTGGTTGAAGCCGTTTTCTCCTCCGTAAGATACGTCAACTAATTTGATTACTCTTGCTTGTAATCTCTGTAGAAAACACATCAATCAGAAAAACTAGAAACTACACTTTTTTAACACATAAAACAATAATAGATTCAATGCAAAAAGGATAGTCCATATCACGTTGAGAAAAAATAATTTTTTGAGAACATATTGAAATAAAAGAAATTGAAGCTTCACAAAGTTTCATACAAGAAATAATAGATTAAGAATTTAATGATTGTTTTAGCAAAATATGTCTGTATTTGTATATTAATAAAGTTAGGTTAGAATTATTTAAAATAAGAAAATCTAGTAGGTCGTGGAAAACAAAATTTACACTATTATTTTAAACAGTTATTTACCTGTTATTTAAAATTATGTTGCGAATTTAAGTTATACTCTATCCGTTTTAACTATAGAGCGTTGGGTGAGATAGGGCCTAAGATTTTAGCTCTCTGATTGGTTCAAACGTGAACCGAGTTTACACAGTAAAATAATTGACGCGAAATTTAAGTTTGCTTGACAACTGTATCAATTATTTTGACATAAAATAAATAAAAGTCAACGATTTATTACATATTATTAATTTCTGTTCAGTTCTGTTTTTTAAGTATATTCTTGTTCTTTTCGTTTATATAATTTTCGTAGTGTTTTGGCGTTATATTTCATATTACATAGTTTTCGTTGTGGGCGTTTTCTTAGTTTTTAGTTAGTAGTTCATTAGTTTTGTTATTGTTCTCTTCGTTATTATGGATAAAAATAAATAGATATGTACGTACAAGACAAAATTACTGAAAAAATGCCAATTAGAAAGAATTTTTTAAATCCAGGAATGGCGCTAAAATTTGAATTTCCTATTTAATACATATAAAAACGGCTGCGCTCGATACGCCATCTAGTCTATAGTTAAAACGGATAGAGTATAGTTACAGCTTAGATAATTAATTTTTACCTCCCGTCATTCCGTAGGTAAGGGAGGTAATGTAATCGTGCCAAAAATTCGATGGAGAGTTTTCAGTAAATAAGCACGAATTAGGGTCCCCACAAAACACGTTTTTACTA
This sequence comes from Harpalus rubripes, assembly GCA_963082715.1. Lineage (NCBI taxonomy): Eukaryota > Metazoa > Arthropoda > Insecta > Coleoptera > Carabidae > Harpalus > Harpalus rubripes. The sequence continues at coordinate 7,499,272 of OY720455.1, read as the reverse complement.
TTTTTACGTGTGTGTGTGAGACGACTTTTTCGTCCACGATAACTCTTATAACAAACTTCCAAATATATCTATTTTCCGTATTTAAGCTTCCTGCATTCATGTAACGAGTTGATTAAATTTTGGGTAAAATTGGATAAATGGAAGTGATACTTTACTTGAAGCCCATAACAGATTTTAATGAAAAACTATATAAAAATATAATCCAAAACTTTTCCATTTTACTATTTAAGACTTTTATATCATGGGAAATAACATATTAGATTTTGGCTAAAATTAATCAACCAGAAGTGATACTTTACTTGAAGCTCTGAACAGATTCTCGTGAAAAATATATTAAGATATAGTCCAAAACTTGTCAAATTTAATATTTACGACATTTATTTGAAGGGGAACAACATATTAAATTTTGAATACAATTGATAAACCGGAAGTGTTCCTTTATTTCAAGCTCTGAACAGATTCAAAACTTTTCAAATTTGGTATTTAAGACTTTTATATTAATGAGCACGACATAGATGTTTTCTAGAATTGATAAACCGGAAGTACTACTTTACAGGAAGCTATAAACAGATTTTCTTGAAAAAATATATTAAAACATGATCCGAAACTTCTCAAATTTGGTATTTAAAACACGTGTATAATTTGAAAAACATTAGATTTTGACTATACCTATATGATAAACCGGAAGTGGTACTTAATTTGGAGCTCTTAACAGATTTTCGAAGAAAAACATAATAAAATATAACCCAAAATTTGGTATTACAGACTTTTCTATTTATTGGAACAACAAATTAGATTTTGTTTACGAACGATCAACCGGAAGTAATACATTACTTAAAGTACATTGCTATTTCAAACATAGAGTTGACGGGAGGTCATGTGTTGGCCACATCAGATTTTTTTTAAATAAAGTTGTGAATGAAAATACTGGAAAATAATATAGTTCTGACCAGAGAGCATTTTAAATAATGAATTTTTATAATTTGACATCTTGACAGTTGTTAAATTAGCCTAAATTAATTTACCAGTTTTTAAGTTCCCCAAAAATTATTTTAATAGTTTTAGCAGCACCAGAAATGAATTTAATAACTTTGACAATTTATAAGTCTCTTAGAATGTTAGAAATTAATTGAAAACATTCCAAAAGAAGTTTGGTTATGAGCTTTTAATAAGAGGTGAAAGGAAAGAATGTTGAAATGTATTATTGTTATAGGAAAGTACTTTCAACATATTTAAAACAAAATTCTAAAAAATATCAACCGTACGTCTTATTATCAATAATTTTAAAGCGACCCTTTATGTTTATTTGTATGTGTGTAAAAAAATGTGCATAATTTCTGACGGTTCAATAGTTCGTGGTGCATTTTAAGCTCACCCAACAAATTTTTTTAAAAATAAAAGCCATTTATCTTCCAAACGCGAGGTGAATATATTGCGGTACTTAAATTTTAAATTAAATTTTTCAAACTAAGTACCCAATTTTAACTATAAAACAGAGCCCGCATGTCTTGTATTTTTATGGTTTTAAAATTGATATGTGCAAGAAATAAATTTTAAATAAATTTAGGATTTTAAAATACAGGCGCAGGGTTTACAAATCAATTCGTTAGTAAATTATTATTTATCAAAAAAAATGTATATACCGAGGTATATACTAATAAAAATTTGATAGGCTTCCATAAAATTTGAGAATGGAAACTAATAGAACGATAATGTATGAACATATTTGAACGTAAATTTATCAATCACAAAATAGGCAAATAAAAATTTATCTTAAAAATTATCACTTCAATGCCATATCTGCTGTTTGTAAAACCGAGGTTCATAAAAACCGCATGCCTGTAATCTAGCGAATACCAAATTCAACATTTCTTATTGTATAACATGCGGATTTTACTCCAGGTATCGAAGTATGTCACTAAACCGATTCATACTGGTACAGTCAGACTTTTACTTGTAAAACAACCTTTGTCTACTATTAATACTGAGGTGGATAACAGAAATTCTAAACCAACCAGAACGAAATTGTAATGCGCAAACATGTTTTCCCATAATTGTTACTTAAAAAAACATTAACCGGAAAGAAATTTAAATTTGGGAAGTTTCAATTTAAATGCAACGCAAACAATTTATTTATATTTAGTGAAAAGTTTTTGTTGCTTTGATATGGACAACTAATCATTTTTTTTTTAAATATTGATTGCTATCTAGTTTTAACCTGAATTATCTAAAAAATATTTACTATTTCATACAAACATTATCTCAAGAAATAACTGGAATTTTATAAGAAATATAGACATATTTTTTCTAGAATCGTACGGAAAATAATGTTCTCAAATTTAAGACATTTCGAGAATCAAAAGGTTTTTGTTTTGTCATGAAAGCAATAGGCTATTCCACCATATGTTAATTTTTTTTTTTATTATCAAAATTTAAGACCTCATGCAAAAGTCCGAGTTAAAAAGTCCGAATATTTATTTTTGTTCTTTTAATATCTAAAATAATTGCTAAATCTTATAATTTTAATTAATAAAAGTATATAGAGCTTATAAATAAATAAATAAATATATCATCACGGCATATTACCCATTGCTGGGTGTGCCAATCTGCTTTGTACACAGATATCGGTAATGATGAAATATTTGCACCGTGCGGGCGCTTACCAGACGTCACCTCACAGGCACTCATTGCTGGCAAGGAGAGTGCACCAGAGGGGTCAATTTTGTGCCATTTAAAATTCGAAATATTTGGCGTTGGTCGGGATCGAACCCGGTTATCTAGATTCGCGACCTGCCACTCAGGTACGCGGTCACAAGACTCCATATAAATACATAATTTAAAAAAGATACTGAAATGACTTCAGTATTTTGAACATATGTGGTCGAAGAAAGTTATATGGCAACAGCGCGTTTTGTTCTTTGAGCTGGCTTTCGTTTATTTACATTTAAATTATTATATTAAATTTATCTACCAATGTTAGTAATCAAAGTTTTTTATAACATAAAAAAAGAATTTTAAAATAACAAAAATAATTAGTGCAACGTTGCAAAGTTCTTCTGTTCCACGACTATCGAACGAAAATGAATAAAAAATGTTTAACATTAATTTTCAAGTTAATTTGAACGGTAAGAAGGCATTATAAACCTCTTATAATATACTACGAGTTTTCAGTTTATTATACTATCACAGTTGGAAATATCAATGCAAAACAAACAAAAAAGTATCTACGGAAATGTTTCTAGCACAAGAGTTTATGTTGAAAACGTTAATTTTATAAGCGATTTTCCAAGGAACTAGACGGTGGATTGTTATTTTAGTTTTTAGAATTGTTGGATAAGACATCCTTCATTATAATTATAAAATTTTCCCTCGAACCTCCTTAAATTTGTTTTGTGTCGTATGTAATGTGGATATACCAAAATAAATTATTGAACTTAAGTTAGGTATGTTACTTTTTTTCTCATTTTACAAAAACAAAGAAAGAAGAAAGTCAACCGAATAGATCCGACACACCCGAATAAGTATATTCTTTTGAGACAAACTAGGTTGTCCAATTTTACCGAAAATCTAATCAACTTTATATGAATGCAGAAATCTTAAATACGGAAAATGCAAAATTTTTGAAGTTTGATATACCATATTCGAATTTCAATGTATATGTCATAAAATATAAAAACTAACTACTGTAGCTTCTCATTATAATAATAAAAACTAAACATTAATTTGTAATAATCTTGTTATTAACAATTTAATGTTTTGGAGAAGGGATATATGCCGTAAGTATGTTAGAATGGTGGACGAAGACAGATAAGACTGCGGGAAGGAAAGAGACAGTTATAAAACAGCCTATCAGCGTCGCGTTTATGTTTATTATTTTTAAATTCACTGTATTTAACCACTAGCTAAAGTACCCGGCGATGCCCGGCAGTTTTCACGCGGAAAATTTCAAAACAATCCACTTTAGGTATACTTAAATATTCCGGTGAGTTCAAAAAGTTTCTAACATGTTCCAAAATAGTCTAAAATGTACATAAAAGTATCAGATGGTTTTTCATATAGTTCTAGAGCGTTCTAGAATGTTCCAGAAAGTTCAGAATTTCGAGAGAGTACTGGAATTTTCCCTTAAAATTTCAGAACGATTTAGAATTTCCTTTTCCACAAAGTTCTATTTGAAACTAAATTGATTTCGGCCTCCCTTTATATACTTATTTAAAAATGCCAAAAATTTGTAAATATTCTAGAATTTTCCGGAATATTCTAGATTTTATGGAATATTCAACATGTTGTTGGAATATTGTAGAATGTTGATTTTCAAGACATATTTTTTAAAGATATTTCCTATCCACTTTGCATTTCGAACTCAAAGGGCCTGCCCCCCCCCTTGAAAAATACTCTAGTTACGTCCGTGACCCAATGAGGGCAGGGTCACATCTGGCTATAACTATCTCTTTCCCTTCCAGTCTAACCGTCTTTTTTCACGCTTCTACCATTGTCACGTCACAAATCCCTTCCCCAAATTTTTAATAATTATTTTCTCGTAAAGTACGAAGAATTAATCGATGTAAAAAATTCGGGTATTTTATTTTTTGTCTAGTATCATATTATGTAAAAATAAAAATTTGGTCACATACCCTGGAATAAAAAATCGTCACAGACAGACAGAGAATACTGTAAAAATGTTTTAGGGACCCTAATTGGTGTTTGTTCACTGAAAACTCACTAAGGATTTTAGGACCGAAAACATTAACCTCCCTTCCTATGAATTTTCCGTATCCCTTAACTTTTATTATTTTTAATTACGGAATAGCCTATTGTCATAATAATTTGAAAATGAATAATAAATTTTGTAATTTTTCTTATTTTGTTGCAAGGTTGCATTCGTTTCAGAATCACTAATTTCTGGTACTTGTTACAAAATAGTTATTTTGGAATGTGCCAACATAGAGGTATCTGAAGAGAACATTTCTTCTGGTTCAAAACAGAGCATAAATGCGGCATTTAATCTCCGAGGAACTGTAGCACCAAATCAACACAGAAACAGTTAAACCGGTGACTCTAGTCTCGAAATAACCCCAATTTCACAACATACGAAAGAAATATCAAAACGATTACTCACAGGATCAAACATATCTGATTGACTAAGTTCAGTCTTGAAGTCTGCACTACCGGCCAAAATAAGTCCAGCGATATTCGACTTGTCGTTCGTGATGAACAATTGGGTGGCCACTTCCGCGACCTTTCTCACGTAGTTGTGTCTCTTCTCCATTCGCAACCGGGCGAAACGCAGCGCGGACTGACCTCCTCTGCCGTGCTTCTTCGGCAAATCCACCGTGAATTTATGCAGCACCTCTCTCGTGTTGCCCTGGAGGGTTCCGAATAGCGCTCCGTTACCGTCCATAACAATAAAACCAAATTTGTTGTCGTCAGCCAACAAGGCAGTCAACGCCTCCGTGTGGAATTTGTTGTCGCATAAATATAAAGAGGTATTAATTGGTTTAAAGGGTTCGAAATCTATGTTCACTTTCTTCTCCTTTCCTTCGTCGGTGACGATCGTGCCACAATATATGACTAAACCATTTGGCGGGACCTTTGTGTACAGTTTTAATCGGTGCTGTACAGATGTAATAGCACCAAGTACAGACAACCTATTGACTCGAGACTTAATATTGGACGCGGTACCAAATTCATCTGCCAACATCTTACTGACACGGGAGATTTGGTCTTTGGGTGGTATTATGAGAGATATCATGCTGGTACCATTCCTGGAAAAATCACAACATATGTATAAGAACAATGAGTATTGGGATCAAGGTCATCATTTGCAAGGTCGATGACATTTAGAAAATTATTAAAATGTAAAATTTTATTGAAAAAGTAATGATAATAGTAGAAATGAATGAATGTTTCATACCCTCGAGCCAATTCTAAGCTTTTGATTAGTTTCTTGATCTTCCATATTTCTACGTTGCGGTCGGCAGAAGTTTCTTCGTTGGACATGACTTTTTATTTATATAATAAAATAACTAAAACCTTTAATAAATTCTTCTACAACTAAAATACTAGTAAAAGAGGAAAACGTGTGTCCCGTGGCAAAATGGCGCGGTGCAATACGGCACTTCAGACGGTTGGCTCACTTTTGTTCCACAGACTACTCTTAACGGTTCACCGACACACAAAACACCCAAATATGCGCTACGAACTACTGCCGATTTACATTCACTCTAATTTCGGAAATTAAATTTCATTAAGAATTTATTTACTGCACATCTTTCCGTAGAAGCAATACCCCCGTGCCATGTGCTTACGACAGATAACGTGAAGGGAAGTTGCATGTATTTGCAAGGCCGCATATACATTCACTGGATACGTCACCGCGGTAGTAATTTTCGCGTTACAACGCAGAAGGTTGGTAGCTCGGTCTGCTTTCCCTCCTCTCTTCAAATTTAACTTTTGCCACGTGCTTTTTGTTGATACCAACAGCAAAATACCGAATCACTAATCGAAAGCGCTAGATTTAAAACTGCATATATAATAAAACAAAAACGCAAAGGTTAGATTTAGCTGGTTCACACCGGTTCGGTAAACAGTTTTCTTGCATTTTGATACTTCTGGTGAACCGGTTGTAAAAAAAGTTTTATTACTTATAAAATGTATTTAGTGCTAGTTTTTTTTACATATTAAATAACCCTTTTCCCTACCGGTTGTTCAATCACAGATATAAAATATATATTTTATATCTGTGTGTTCAATAGATCAAAATGATTTCATACATAGTACATAGCTTTTGCTTAAAAAATTATTTTTGTAGTTCAGTATTTTTCGTAAGATTGAATATAATTAAACAAAATTAGTCATTATTTTGGTTGCGCTATTGAATACAACTGCTAAAATCAAATTTAGACGTTTTTCTAAACTCTGTTTTAAATATCGAAAGAATTTTTGACAGATCGATTCTTGTGACACAAGTCAACTCCAAAATTATCCTCTTGACCAATAATATGACTTGACCAGAAAAGTTAGGTTAGAATTTGCCTTTGGCGCGAGTTCATAGTTTGAATTCCCTAGTATAGGTTTCATATAGGGCGCGAGCAGACACGTGACTCGAGGGACCTTGACGTGCTTAGAATCAGCTGATTTGTGTGCGCATGTCATTTTGACAAGAACAATGTCATGTTGACAAAACCAATATTTTGACTTATTTTGATTTTAACTGCTAAAATGTTATTATTATTAATTACATGTATTTTACTGCCTAAAAAATATAAAATATTAACTTTTTAGCAATTCAAAATCAAAATAAGTCAAAACATTGGTTTTGTCAAATTGACAATGTTCTTATCAAAATGACATGCGCACACAAATCAGCTGATCCTAAGCAAGTCAAGGTCGCTCGAGTCACGTGTCTGCTCGCGCCCTATAGGAGTTTAATTTTACAGACAAATAAAAGATATTTTGTAAAAGAAATTAAACAGCTCTTGCTATGAATTCGATAGTTTGTTTATTCAGTAATAGATTGCAACAGTTTAAACCTGTAGAAAAGGTAAAATAAGAAAATTATTAGAAATTAAAATGCTTGGTGCAAGCAAGGATATCGTATGTCGTTGACCCACCAGTAAATAGGACAGCACAATAGAAGATGAAGCATGCATGATCAAACTAGGACATACGTTCAATGAATTTTGTAGTATTGTATTATTATTTAAATAATTATAAACTGTGCAGAGATCATGTGAATATTATTGTACGAATCTGGAGATAAAGGATCGGTCTAGATGCTACATATAATGCTTTGCATAAGAGATTTACTTCTATGAGATTTTTCGGCCTTTAAAGTTGAGCAAAAATTTCCTTGATAAGAAATACACGGGGATTGAAATTATGTTTTCAGCGTTATGAACTGAGTTTGAATTTCGCGCCTAAGATTGATCGCTACACTTTTCTGGTCTATTTTTTTTCTGTTTAGTAATTTACAGACGCGGGTGATTTTATCAACCTATCCATGAAACAAAAGACTAGCGGTTGTAAAAAAGAAATCTGTCTTTAAATTCGGTTGTTTTCTTTCATGGCAGCCTCGTATTTTATTCTAAATTGCCGTTTAGTATTAGTAACCAATAACGTAAATAAATATGAACATTGTAATAACGGACTATATAGAATAAAAAAATCTGATGTGGACACCACACGACTTCCTTGTACACAAGACCAATATGAAGTATAGACCCAAGTATAAAATTGCACGTATTTGACGTAATTTGACATTAGCATCTATTTTTTATTTTTTTGTTATTTTTTGTCCTAATCCATAGCAAGCTTCATTACAAAATCCAAAAATTATATGTTTTAAATATACATATCTCGCTTATACGAATGGATAATTTAATAATACTTGATGTGCTAGACACAGAATTTAATTCTCTAAAAATTTTATTTGAAGCATTTATTTCTAAAATCAAAATGAAACCATTTTATTGAAGAAAAACTGTTAACAACTTCAGGTAATATGTCACTTCCGGTTAGCCTGTTTTAACCAAAATCCACTACGTTATTTCAATTGACATAAAAGTCTTATGTACCAAATTTGTAAAGTGTTAGATTATATTTTAAGATAGTTTTTCATTAAAATCTATTATAGGCTTCAAATAAAGTACCATTTCTAGAAATTATGTAATGACCAAAAAGGGAGGTGCACAACTAGATGTTATAGCAGTCCTAAATACAAAATTTCAACTTTCTACGGCTTACCGTTTTTGAGTTATGCGAGATACATACGCACGTACGTTCGTACGTACGTACGTACATACGTACGTACGTACGTACGTACGTACAGACGTCACGACGAAATTAGTCAAAATGGATTCAGGGATGGTCAAAATGGATATTTCCGTTGAAATCTCAAAACCGAAATTTTTCGCGATTACAATACTTCCTTTACTTCGTACAAGGAAGTAAATAATTAAAACATTCTATAAACATTATTGAGATTGCGGAAGTATAAATACGTGAACGTTTGACCTTATATAAATGTGAATGAAACAAAAGTACTTTGCAAGAAATGTGCCTGCGTGTCTATTCGCAAGTTTGGGGAACCGGGTTCGATCCCATTCGACATCAAAATAATTTCGAATTTTAAATGGCCCAAAAATGATCCTTGTACCGTCAGCAATTAGTGGCCGTGAGGTGACGCCTGATAAATGCCCACACGGTTCAAATATATCATTATTACCGAAATCTGTGAACAAAGCAAATTAGCACACCCAGCAATGGGTAATGTGCCGTGAAGATATATTTATTTATTAAATACTCACTTGAAAATTATTCATTGTAAAACATATTGCAATATTACTTACCATTAAATATATAAACAAAACAATGAAATAATAACAGATATTTACTGATATTCTGAGCTCCGGATTAAGCATTTGACTATAGCTAATCACTCTACGATCGTAATATAAAATTGTATTCTTTAATCGGACGATTAGTTGAGTCTCTTGTTTAGTTAAGAGCTCAGAATACCAGAAATTGAAATTAAAACTTAAGATATGTAGATTAATTCATAATAAATATTGTTATAATTAGATTTTCTCGGAGTTTATTTATATCCTTATAAGTACTTCTAAAATTATTTATTATACAGTAAAAAAAGAATCAATTTTGAACAATGTTGTACTTCTTTGTGCAATACAAAAATTTGATAATATATAAAAGAACATTTATTATGAAACTTTTTTGCTGATTTTACATACTATGATCGAAGCATTAAATTATAAACACAAAATGAATTTCATTATCTGGATTGTTGGTGTTGGTTTACAGTATAAATAAGTGCGTTTAATATGGAGATAAAACTTAAATACCTTTCAATTTTCTGCCATAGAAAATGTATCACTTTATTTTCCATATTAGATTTAACGCTTTTTGGAATGTTTAGGAAAACTTGTTCACTTAATTATAATTAAATAGCGATTGATCTACGTATATTTTATAATAATATAAAATAATGTAACCGATATTCGATGTACGTAAACCTGGACGTAAATCTCAACTAACTAAACACTCATTCATAAAGGCTTTCCTAAACCAACGCGAAATATTCGCAGATAGCGAAAATTTCGCTTTTATAAATTGTCATCGACAAGTGACAGTCTCCACACTGGCGCGAAGTTATCGCGCAAACATATGTGAAACTGAAGCGATTTATTTACTTCATGCACGGTTTTTGTCGCCATCGTTGGTTTTTCGCTAGTGATATCATTATGATATTTACAGAAAAATATATGAAAATGGTAATAAAATACTCAATTTGTGGCAATTTTTAAAACTATTGTATGAAATGGACCTTTTCAATTTAACAGCTATCTCTTTCTATCGCTGCAAACAGTAAGAAAATGGCGCGAACAACTGCCAGTTGGGCTGTCAAATGAAACGTCAAAAATATTGCAGTCATTAAAATACCTGCATTCTCAGTGAAAATTTGCATCGTTAGAGATTTTAATGTCAATAAAAGTTTTTGTAACTTATTTCGATAAGATTTTTTAAAGTTATCTGAGATATTCTCACATTTTACGTCGAAATTTTTTAGAAACAAAAGCCATAGATCTCAGTTGTTCTTTCTATGCGCAGATCCCCATTGCGCATATCTTCTACCTCTTTCAATTGAAAAGGTCCATTCTCCGAAATCTTTATTTTTAATTTTATGAATGAATCCATTCATTTTCCTGATTTAAAGTGGTATGCAAATAGAAACCTGGCATTATGTTTATTGTCTAAAGACTCAATAAAAATGTCTTTTCATCGCTTGAAAATGAATCCGACCGTTAATTTTCCCGCGCAAAATAATGACGGTAGGGCAGCGCCACTATGCTCAGTAGAGGGGGAAACCTTCATGCGCATGTTTGAATTATTGCTTCGCTATCGGGTGCGTCATTCGCTGCTGTGTGAGGTAAAAAAAAATACAAACAGTGAGGAAAAAGTACTATCAAGAAATTCACCGCCGTTTCTCGGCAGTTGGACGCAAAAGACCAGACCATTGGACGGCGAAAAACTGGCAGTTGCATCATGGCAATGCTCCAGCTCATTCCTCGCAGCTGATTCAGATTTTTTTGGCGAAAAATGGAATTCCAGTCTTTCGCCAAGCTCCCTACTCTCCAGACATGGCACCTTGCGACTTCTGGTTGCTTCAGAAATTAAAGAGACCACTGAAAAGATCCCGTTTTGAGAGTAGAGAAGAAATAATGCGGATTGCCATACCACAAGAAGGCTTCCAGAGTTGTTTCCAGCAGTGGAAGGATCGGTGGGCTAAATGTGTGGAGGCTCAAGGGGCCTACTTTGAAGGGGAATATTTTTTTCCCAGCGGAAGGTCGGATTTTGTTTAGACAAGCATCTTATGTCACAATAAAATCACTAGCGAATAATCGGCGACAGCGTCAAAAACCGTGCAAGAAGCGAAAGTAAATAAATCGTTACAATTTCGCGAAAACTTTGCGCCAGTGTATCGCTGTATACTTTTATGCTCTGTTCCATTTAAGCCATTCAGTAGATGGCACTGGCAACAGCGCAAATCTGAAGTAGCCGAAATTACATTGGGTGAACTTGTCTCTAATTTCAGCCAATCAAAGAGGTCAAAACTATTCCCTATGCTCCGCAATACTGAATGGCTTAAATGGAACAAGGTATAGGGCGCGAGCAGACACGTGACTCGAGCGACCTTGACATGCTTGGAATCAGCTGATTTGTGTGCGCATGTCATTTTGACAAGAACAATGTCATGTTGACAGTACCAATGTTTTGACTTATTTTGATTTTGAACTGCTTTAATTTTATTATTTTACAATTTTTAGGCAGTAAAACATATGAAATTATAAATAATATTTTAGCAGTTAAAAATCAAAACATTGGTCTTGTCAAGGTGACATTGTTCTTGTCAAAATGACATGCGCACACAAATCAGTTGATTCCAAGCACGTCAAAGTCGCTCGAGTCACGTGTCTGCTAGGGTACCTTTATAACCAGGGTATGGCCATGGCGTGGCTCACGTTTCGTCCGCCATTACCGGGACAGCTGTTATATGTGTTGTTCTTGCGCAAATTATTATGTATTTTCGTGGATATTTGTTTTATTTTAATGAAACACACATTTAATTATCATTTTAATACGTATTTATAGTGTAAGTAATATATTTTATTTTATTTACTTGTGTAATTTGTTAAGATTCCCACCACGATTACTGACATATTGAAAACAACTATAAATTACCAATATTAAGCACAATCATTTAAATTTTAAAAGGTAAGTTTAGAATATACAATTATTATGTAAATAAGAACTACAGATATTAAATTGGATGTGATAATAACAACCCATGTCATATATTCTACATAACCTCTAAATGTAAATATGAATAATAATTGTGTATCTCTTAAATTAATGAATTTTTATTACCTTTATAAATTCACAGTGTGATAATTTAATATTCTTTTATAATATAATATCACATTTATTCCAAATAAATAGGAAAATCAATTACCGACAATGGCGGCAATCTTGGCCCATGGCCATACCCTGGTTATAAAGGTACCCTAGTGTCTGCTCGCGCCCTATAGTCGACAATTTGGAAAAGCGAAAGTTTCGCTATAGCTGCGAATATTTCGCGTCGGTTTGGCAGAGTCTTTACTTTGTTGTTGTGTGTTTGTTAATTGAGAAATTCGTTCGATTGAGATTAGGTAACAGGTAGAGAGTAATTAATTAAAACCGGAGGAGGAAACCGGAGGCAACGTAGCAATAAGGGTTGAGTTGGGAGTCAACATGAATGAAATGATTGGATTTTTGTGAATGTTGTATTGTGACGTTGCAAATTCGGAGTGCTGTACATCACACAGACTCCTTCACATCAGGTTACAATCGAAATGGAAATTAAACCAAACAACCTGGACGAGGAAAGACAAACACACACAACTACTGACAAAAGAGTTGTAAAAATACATTTACATACACAGCAGGAAAATGAGACCTTGTGAAAAATACTGTAAAGTCCCAAAAGTTCATCCTCATTGAACGTAATTCTTATGGATATTACTTTCACTCCAACACCAACGCAACGCAACTGCCTGCATCAAAACAACGTGCTCGCAACATGTCAGCAGTCAGACTTTTATATAAAATACATCACAATGTGGATGCAATTCTTCATTTTACAATTTTATTTAAGTGTTACAGTTCAGATAATTTCACTATACAAAATTGCTGCTAAACTGGAACTTTTCAGTTCCGCACTGTCGCTGTGTGCCTCCGTGGAAATGTCTTTATTCACTTTCATTTAACAACACTCGTACTGTACTACGTTCACGCTCGGTTTGCTGGCTTCTTCTTGTCATGTGGCAAGCGCGCGTTCCACCCTTTACTTTAAAACTTAATAGGAACAACACACTCGCTCTGCAACATCTTTATACTCCCATTACATTCGCTGCTACTAATCCAAATCTTTGCTTTTCTTTCTGATATCTATAGCCTGTTTATAAACTGCAAGCAGTTATTCAAAAATCACCAGAAATATATTTACAAGAAATTTAGATGATTGGAGTTTCAGTCTCAACCATAAATTACAATAATTAATTTTGAAAAGAACTATTTGTTCTATTAGTTATTGAAAAAAAAAAAACATTTTGTGGCATGCATCTTTTTTCCTCCTGGTTCTTTAATTATTTTCTTGGCAACAACCAAATAAATCATAATTATGTAACTATCAAATGTGTTAATGAGGGCAATTAATTGTTGAGATTATTAATCGTCAATTAACACACAGGTTAGTTACAATATTTTTCCGTTCACCGTATGTTACGTGGAAAATCTAATTTTTAAATTAACACCCACTAAAATTATTTAATAATAAAAATCATGCAGTAATAGGATTCATTAATGAATGATTTTCTATACATTAACATAACTTATTAATAAAAGGTAAGCGAAAAAAAATGTTTTTTATTTAGTTTTCGCACTCATTTTGAGTTTAAGAACACTTCTTTCCCGCACGATTCTAGAAAATATAATTTATTTGTAGGATATTTTCTTGGGTTCAAAGCTTCAATTGGTTTTTTAAATTTAATCCTTTATTATTGAGATTTAGGATTTGACAACGTTTTGGCCTTGAGTAAGGCCATTTTCAAGTCAGAACAATTGTTGTTTACATATAGTAAAGTTGTGTCAAAAATAATAATTAATATGGTATTGGTTTATATTTAATTTTGTTAAAGACCAATACCATATTAATTATTATTTTGACACAAGTAAACCACAATTGTTCTGACTTGAAAATGGCCTTACTCAAGGCCGAAACGTTGTTAAATCCTAAATCTTCATAATAAAAGATTAAATTTAAAAAAAACCAATTGAAGCTTTGAACCCAAGAAAATATCCTACAAATAAACTTCTATATAATTTACGTAACAAGTGCAGAAAATGATAAGTTTTTGAACAAATGATCTGTTGCATGACTGAGTTAAAAAAAAAACATTTTTCACGAGTTGCATCCCTTATTTTTTCTACAATTATATAATTCTAAAAAAATGAAATTCACAAAAATAAAGTATTATTCACAAAAGATGCCTATTCAAGGTAATTTATGAGCCGTCTGTTACAATATTACTTCCAGATAACTTCACTGCATTTCGTATCAACAAAAAATAAATTTTGTTTCTTTTTAAATAATGCTTTTCTCAAAGTTTTATTTTCTTCACCTACGTCTTTGCATAAAACAAAAATATAGACTTGACGTAAACCATAAAATAATAATTTGATTTGAATGTCAACGGCACTGGGTAAACATTAATACAGAGGGCAGTATAGTAGATAATTACATGTTTGTAATTCTACGACATACTTCATTGCTATTTTTAGTGCGTAAGAAAGTAATGCGCCTATTTACATATATCTGTCACATTACAAAAATTAAATAGACATACGTCAAATAATCTTTCTCTTTCTAATACAAAATGTTGCTTAGTTACTGCTTTATAATGCTGTGTATTCTTTCTTCGAAGAAATGACTTTGAATAGTCATCTTTCGTGAATAATAGTATATATCTGATTCTGCCTTCGAACTAAGGAAGTAGAGAGTATATTTCAATACAGTTACTGGCTGTATCACAAACGTTAAAATAATAAATATTAAGTCAATAATAAAAGTAAAATATTATTAATTGTAAAATTTGCGATGATTTTCTCAAAATTCCGATCTCAACCTCTTCAAATATATTAATAAAAATATATAGAATATGGAACAAATGTAAAACAAACAATTTTCATAGAAAATGTCTGGAGTTACCAAGTGCAACAATACTTGGTTTAATAAAAACAAATTCCAATAGTTCAAGGTTTAGCTACATTTATTTTATTTCGTTAACAATTAAGGTAGTCAACATTATTTCCGTTATTATGTAGCGTATCAATAATTTCATTTTTCAACGAACATTAATTTTTCTTATATAATATCATAAGTGGTAAATTTTTGCCGGAAAAATTTTCAGATTGTTACGAGAGCCAGTTGCCTAGCAATTTATTTAGTGACATTTACAAAAAAATCACGAGTTGTCAAACGAGAGATTTTTGATCAATGTCACAAAATAAATTAGCAACAGGCTCGAGTAAAGCAATCGCAAATTTTTTCCAGGATAAAATTTAACCACGAATGGTATTCGGATGACTATTTCCAAAATAAAAATCAGGTAATCATTTATATAATTTTTTTCTTGACAAAAATCTTCTAATTTTTATTGTGTTTTGAGGTGTTATGTTTAAGTTTGCTTTTTTAAATGTTTTAAATAGATTCCTGTCCGAATCGACTCGTTTTTAATAAAAATTGATAACACTGAAAATATACACACTTAGACAGGTATGTAAACAATATGTTTTCCGACGACCGCTACGAAAGGTACATAAATTTACACGTTAATCTATTACTATAAGTTGGTCATTGCACATCACTAGCAATGCTGTGTGATATGAAAGCTCGTTAGCCAATCAGATACGTCCGCAACTGTGTGATATGATTTTATCACACGCTGCGATAACTGAGTGAACTAACCTAAAAATTTGTATTTAAAAGTTTGACAGTTGTAGATAATTTGCCGAATTTACACGGATTAAGAAGGTTGGACCCAGATTTATCAGATTTTAACATAATTTTTGGTGAATTCTGAGAGCAATGATGTTAACACAATCTGTTTCAATATTTTTATGTAAATTTTATATTCTTTTTTTTCCTTTGTAATAAATTGTGTTATTACTAATAATAGGCTTATTATTTTTGTTCTAATATGCCTTATTTTTAAAAAATAAAAATAATTTCAATGAAAATTGATAATTTTGGTAACAGTGCATGCCATATTTTCTTATTGTTGTTTGTTATTACTGTTTTATTAGCCCCTTATTCTGAATCACTTTTTGAATTTAATATTTTTCTCTTAAGTCATTAGTTCGCCCAAAAAACCGCTGGTTGTTTAAAGAAAACACCCTGTATATATGTATATTCAGTTATGTCAATTCAACAAATTATGGTCGTCGGAAAAGTATCGTAAACAACACGTGCTGAAACGGTATTTCACACTCGTGTGATTAAACCACTCGCCTTCGGCTCGTGGCTCAAACTTCACACTCATGTGAAATATCCAACTTTCAGCACTAGTTTTACAATATACTATTCTAAAACGTCAAAAATTTTTCGCTTATCAAAACTCACTTATTTGTAAAAATACATCTTATTGGCTTAAAGGCTGTGAAAAAAATTTTGTGACGGTATTTTGTCGAAATGAAACTTGGTAACTAGGTAGAATCCTGAATTTGGATTGGCTTATAAATTTATAAGTGAAATAGTCATTTAAATTAGTTTTTCAAATAATTTTTTGATATGCCAAAAATGTCTATTTGTTGTTCCATTCACTTTTAACACTAGTGTTAAAAGTAACAACGATCTGTCACTTTATAACATTGGTGTCATAAAATAACATATTTAACCTTAAAAACAAACAATAAACATAGCCTACTTTTAATAGATTTGTAGAAAAAAAATGTTAAATGTTGCAAAATAGATTAACAAGAAATGATGAAGATTAACAATAATATTCTTGAAAAAAATATTTTATTTGTAAATAAGTGAACCAAATTTGTTCTAAGGACTTTTGAATGTACTCCTGTTAGTTTATAAACGGATTATAGGAATGTAATCAGAGTAGATGTGCAGACGGTGAAACAATAAATATTCGAAGATGTATGAGGTTGGCTAAGGGCGCAGGGAGGAACGTAGGGTGGCGCAGGCGCATTGGCACACGACTGGAGCGCGCATTCGCTCATCACTCGCTCACTATCATGCAACACATGAGTTGGATGCCATTAAATAACAAAGTAATCATCATAAAAATGTACAAGAGATAATTAGAATTAAAATCATAATCATAGTAAATATGATTCTTAATGTTCTTGTCACGATAATCACTATCTTCATCCTCGATTCGTTGGACATCCTCCTCTTCTTCTTTCACTCACACGCGTTCTGTTTCCTCATAATATAATATATTTTGTATATATTTATAAATTTATATATAGAAATTTAAATAAAAATAATTGTAAAAAAAAAACAATGTGCTAGAGACACTGGTCAGGAGTGTTTGAATACTGATTGACGGACACGGTTGCACTGAGTCTTGTCACTGTCACTGTTACTGACTAACCGCGGGCGACTTCTTGTCAGAGTCCTGGGAGGAGGGCGTGTTGCCGGCAGGGGGCCCCACGCCGGCGACGGGCCCGCGCTCCCCGCCCACGGGCCCGCCCCACGAGTTGGCGCCCGTCATCGGCGAGTCCGCGTGGAAGCCGTGGTTGTCGTGCTCTAGCGAGTTGGCCGCGTCGTACTGCGTGTTCTCTAGTCGCGTGATCAGCCGCTCGTCCTCGTCGCCAAACTCGCCGCCCATCAGCGACGGTTCACCCACCACCATCACGTCCTAAAAGCACAAATATTTTATTCATACTGAGATAATACAACCAAATTTTAGGTATTAATACATACAAACTTAAAATTATATATGAATCCTTAAAAAATACTCATTACATTTAATTTAATATACAGGTGACCAGGATGGGAATCTAGGGAACTACAGTCGAACTTCAGTAAGTCGAACTTCGATAACTTGTATTTTGGATAACTCGAATCAAATTGGTTGGCAATAGCGCCACGAGTGAGAATTATGGGTAATTTTTACTTGATAACTCGAACTTCGATTACTCGAATATCTTTATAATTCGAACAAAATATTTGGCGCCAGCTTCAATAAGTCGAATTCTGGGGGAAATCCCCTAATTACGTGATTTTGTAAAAGGTGTTTTTATAACATGATGATGGAGGCAGTTCGGTTTCTGCACTACTGAAGTTCAAACATATGTTTTGTTAATTATTATTAAGTAAAAAAAATACTGTGCCTACTTGATTTATCACGTTTAAGACATTTTCATTGCTGATATGTCATTAAAACGTACTTTAAAAACTTTATCTATTGATGAAAAATTTAGACTGATCAAAGAAGTGGAAAGTGGTTGACGAAAGAAAAATGTAGCTCTGAAATATGATGTTCCTGCAATTACAGTATCTACTATTTTAAAAAATAAGCAATCAATTATCACTGCAATTGAAAGTGGTGGTGCAAGTGGAAGTTCTAAGAGGTTAAAAAACCAATGTATGAAAATGTAGACAAAGCTGTATTAGAATGGTTTAAATCGGCAAGGAGGCAGAACTTGCCTATATCCGGAGGGTTAATTAAAGACACTACACTAAAATAATGTTTACAACTTTGATCTGTATACATATATCAACCTGTATATATTATAAGGTAAGTGATTTTTACTCGAATAAATACATACACACATAAATAATATTTATACATACGCATTTTATTAAATAACCCGAAGTCTTGATAACTCGAACTTTTTTTGTGGCAAGTCATGGTTTGAGTTATCGAATTTCGACTGTATAACAATGTCGATTAAATTAAACAATAGTTGCGTTATTAGGGGGCCATTTTAGTCGTGTATTATTTATATGAAAAAATGCATAGCTCACTAGAGAAAGGTGAATATGTTTTAATTTTTACATGGGAGTCACATTAGGACGTTACATAAGTGAAAAGGAAATATTTTTGCTTTCCAACGATGTTTACTAGGCCCATTAACAATAATCGAAATACATATTAGTATTTTATGTACCTAGGGCGTTACGATGATGATAATGCCCGGAGGGCGACGAGGATCTAGCCCGAGGGATAGATGTCGTCTGAAGGGCATTATCATCTAGTAACGCTCGTGGTGCATACAAGATTTTGTCTCACTAGTCACTAGAGTATGTGAAATAAGTTTTCATTTATAATAATTTTGATTACAATAATGCTTAAGCTTTGGCGTTGCTAGGATGTTGTTTAATTGTTTTGTTTATTATCAACATTTATTTATTTTTAAAACATCAACGTTCTATATCGTGGAAGATAATGGAATCGATGAATTTGATGTTTCGGAAGATATTTTATCGAAACGGTGGAAAGAAATTATTTTGAATGCTTCTGCATACTTTGAGGAAGACAAACGCATGAATGTTCACATAATTATTTCATTCTCGTCTGTAGAAGATGTAAGTATTATATTTTGAGGTTCATTTTCACATGACAGATCTTAGTTCTTTATTTCTTATGCACTTATTTCTGAATATTATTTCATTTTAGAGAGTTTGTACTGCTTTGGATGTGTCACATGTATCGGTAAATAATATCAAAAATGACTTCAAACGTGGATAAATATCTTCCCCAAAAAAATTAGTCATCCGTCATCCGTCAAAAATCAATGAGAAACATAGCAGTCTGCAATTCGACGTACTTACTATTTACATGTGTAGTGAAAGTAAATTGCTTTTTAAGGTCCTTTTCATAATCAATTTTAAGTATTATAATTAAATTAAAAATGATTTCTGTGTTGTGCTTTCAAAGCTGTTTTTTTTATTATATTAACTGTTGTAATCAATACTTATTATTACTGTAATGAATTGTAATTAAAAAGAAAATAATTTTCATATATACCGTTCATAATATTTCTAATTTAAATGAGGGCATAATGAACTATTATGCCCTCATATAAAGCCCCGGTTGTTATAGATATGTTTATATACACCGTATCCTAGCAATAAACAGTTCATAATACTTTAGTGAGACATAAAATAAATTTATATAAAAATCGTAAAATACTATTAATTAATAAGTAGTAAAGTCAAACAATTTAAAAATACATTCTTCATTATAAAGTTATAACGAATTATGAAAGCGGAGAATTCCGCCTATAATGGGGTATTCCGACATTTTTTAAAAATATTTTTTTTCATTAGTACATACCAGTAGGACTCTGAATATCTAATTTTGAGTAAGAAAATGGATACATCACGTGAGATATGAATTTTTAAAAATTTCATCGCAATTCAAATTTTCTTGTCATTGGCGCGCTTATGACGTCAAATCGATAGTGACATCTGCAACAAACTTCAGCGTCTAAATCCACATGTTCATGACAGCCATTTGCTTTTTTACACATGGTTTCAGTAGCAGCGTGTATTACAGTGTTTATTTGTTGTAAAAATACGAGTAATATTTCATAATTATGGAACCTGATTATACAAAGACTGATTCTGGTAACCTGCTGTGGGTTCTGCCATGGTAAATGATTATTTTCTCCATAACTCACAATACCTGAGTGCAGAAATACGTAATGTTAAAAGCCGAAGGTATGTTTTGTTCGAGAATTGCTGCAAATAAAGTGGACGAAATGTCAAACAAGAAATATACGCGCGTGTTAACTACTGGCACCATCTATGATTCTAAACGTAAATATCTACCGTGAAATGAGCAACAAATTATCAATTTCACGTCACAAATTTCAAGGACGTTTCTAGAGCTGTAAAAATTCCAATTTTCTAACATTAAATTATGAATTAAAAGTTTTTAATAAATATGTTTTATTATATTTTCCTTCTTTATGAAGATGTAAACTATAGAAAAAAGTTATTATTTTGCATTATTTCCATATCACCGGAATACCCCATTCCACAGCGTCCAGCCTACAGACTCCATTTTCCATAGATGAGAAATATGGCTCTCATGAAAAAAATATTGTTACAAAGCCACTGGTCTGTCACAGGTGACGTCACAAACTTTAAAAAAATATTATCTTGCTTAAATATAAGTATATTTCATGTCGGGTCATCATTAATGGCCATGTGTTTTGTACATTTTCTTAAAAAGAATAAAAAATGGCCAATTTGTCCATCTTCATTTGTTTCACACGAGAAAAGTACCACAATATTTAATTTATGACTTAAAAACATTGTCTTCTATGACGTCCATTTAAAAATACTAAAATGGATTAAACCGGATATTTTAAGAAGGGAAATAAACAAAATATGATCTATAGTAATAACCTTTTCATTTGTTTCATGGTTACTACTATTGTTTTTACCTCATAAATTTAATAATTCTTGTATTTTTGCCAGTTGAGAAACCAAATTATATATCGTTGGAAAACAAAAATTGTGTAACTTCGCACAAGTATGGCGTCCATATATATAAAAAATATAACTTTGACATCATAACTTGAAGTCCAAAAGTGAAAAAACTAAACATTACCATTCGAAAAAACTTTAAAAATGCCTTAATGAAGTACAAACTAAAATTCAGTATTATTTCACGTTATCTTGAACAACCTGTATATGAATTCTTAAAATTAAACATTCAATTATTTACAAATGTCTAATCAAAATATTATCAAATATTTTTTGATAAAGGACATGAAAGCTAAGTAATTCAAATTTTAATATTAAGTACTCTTTTAAGTACTACACACTCAACTTAAGTACCTATCATAAAATCTACACTTTTGAAATTTTATGCATATTTGAAACATTAAATATATAAATGTAGTACGTATTTATAATTTAAAATGAAACTTGACTTACATTGGTTTTAGTACGACTGCAGCCCATTTAAATATTTAATAGCACTAATAATATTTCTAACTACAATTTATGAAAACTATACCAGATAACAAAAGTTTTACATATTTTTATTCTCACTACTTTTAGTTTAAAAATACATACTTTTATCAAAAACTTTCTAGTCTTATCTTGTATAAATAATAGCTGTATATTGTCATATAGAATGATAGAAAAATAAATAATTTTACAATAAAACTAGGATACAAATAAACAAGAAATAAAAAAATATAATAGCATTAACTGTAATATTTCTTAACAATATCAGCAATAATCAGTTTATTTCACTATAAAAATAAAATTAACTTTTATTTGACGAATTTTTACCTCCCGCCAGTTTTCAGTGAATAAACACGAATTAGGGTCCTCACAACTCGTTTTTACTATTTTTACAATGTCTGTCTGTCTTGTCTATATTTTTTCCTTCATGATAACTTTTATACAGGGTGTTACAAAAATACTGTAAAAAAATTTAAGGGCATTTAGTACTGACCGAAATAAGTAAAAAGCTTAATCAACATAGGACGGTAGGACTGATCTTCAACTGTTTCCGATAAAAGCGAAAAATCGAAAAAAAAACTGACAAAGATAGTGAATAAAATTTTATATGAAACGTTTTTCTCAATTTATAACAGTTACGAAGTTATTTGAAAATTGAATATTGGCCAAGATCGCCACAACATTTAACATTGTACAAGTATTTGATTTAAAAGCACATCTAAGCCTCTGAAAGGTAAACAAAAATTCAATTTCATCAAAGTCGTAACTCTTATAGTTTTCGAGATAGCAGACGTAAACCCCTTAAAAACTCATTTTTCACTGCCTCAAATCTCGGAAACTATGGAAGATCGGACCCATGTTGATTAAGCTTTTTTATTCATTTTGGATGCTCTTAAAAAATTTTACAATATTTTTGAAACAGCCTGTATTAAACTTCCAAAAATTTCTATTTTTCATATTCAAGCTTTCTACATGCATATAAAGATTTTGGGTAAGGCGCCTATGTGCAAAGTTATATTTTAGCGCCCCCCACTATGTAAAATTTGCAAATTAAAGTTTAAACTATACTTTTTATTCTTCAAAACAACTAGATTTAATATAATATGATGAAATTTTTTTAGAGTCATTCTTGTAATCAACAGATTATAATCAAAATCGTTTGTTGTAATCAACAATTTTACAGTTATAAAATATAAATATATCATCACGGCATATTACCCATTGCTGGGTGTGCCAATCTGCTTTCTACGCAGATATCGGTAATGATGATGACATATTTGTACCGTGCGGGCGTTTTCCAGGCGTCACCTCACGGACACTCATTGCTGGCGTGGAGAGTGCACCACAGGGGTCAATTTTACAATTATAGTTTGAAATATAACAATGAGAGAAAATTATCCGTTTGGCAGGATATTTCTTTTACATTTTAATTTTTAATGTAAATCATAAAGCATTTGATTCTTCGCAAAATACTAATAGGTATTTAAATATTGGATTCATTGTAGGATTCATTTTTATAATCAATATTCTTGAGTTATAATCAATAATATATCCTTTGTTGTAATCAACATTTTCACAGTTATTATTTCAATATAACAATGCTAGAAAAATAACGGACCGATTGGTACGATCATTATTTTACTTATAATTTGTAAGTTGTATAGTAATTTTGTCTTTACGAATAGGAGATAAAAATTTATTATTTACTTTATTGTCTTGAAACGGCGCCCCTCAAAGTCAGGCGCTTTTGTGCGGGGCACAACCTGCCCACCCGCACGGAGCGGCCCTGAATTGGACAACCAGAAATGATACTTGAAGCCCGTAACAGTATTTAATGAAAAACTATGTTAAAATATAATTTAAAACAATTTAAATTTGGTATTTAAGACTTTTATATTAATGAGAACGACATATTAGATTTTTGCTACAATTTATAAACCGAAATTGATACTTTACTTGAAGCTCAGAATGATACAATTCAAAACTTTTCAAATTTGGTATTTAAAACTTTTACCCCTGAGGTGCACTCTCCACGCCAGCAATGAGTGCCCGTAAGTTGACGCCTGGTAAGCGCCCGCACGGTACAAATATGTCATTATTATTACCGATATCTGCGTATAAAGCAGATTGGCACACCCAGCAATGGGTAATATGCCGTTATAATATATTTATTTTTTTTATATAAAACTTTTATATTAATGGGAATGATATATTAGATGTTTGCTAAAATTAATATGCCGGAAGTAGTACTTTTCTTGAGGTCTGAACAGATTGTCGAATAAAAGCATAACATATAATTAAAAATATCGTATTACAGACTTTTCTATTTATTAGTACAACAAATTAGATTTAAGAATTTAAAATGAAGAAAAGTTGAAGTATTGTGTTTGTCTCACCTGCGACGCTAGGGAAAAATTTGGTCCAGGGGATCGTTTCTTGTTGGGTGCGGGGGGCGCGTTGTTGGCAGCTCCGCCCGAGTTGGAGCCTTTCCGTTTCCGTCGCTTGTTGGCGGGCCGTTGAGATTCTGCGGAGAGAAGAGAGACAGGGATTAGTGGATGGTGCAGCGCGCATCAACGTACGAGGGTCAACAGTGACAACACCGCCGTTGTTGTTTAGAGACTTTATGCAAGTGGTACCTCTCTTACCCGGCGGGGCAACCATCCTCTGCCACTTCTGAAACAACGTCGTCTTCAGACAGTCTCGCGGGCTTAGCGCGTATGCCTTGTGGCGCGACATCAGCTCTTGCATTGGTTCCAGGATCACGCAAAGCTAAAATATAAAATTCATTAAAATATATACTACAAATATAACATCATTCTCTTAATAAAAATATTCATACAGTACCGTCAAAAAATATACGTATTCTACTGTTTTGTATAAATCATAATAGAATTTCCATATACAGAATGTCCCGCGAGTCGACGGCCATACCTTAACGGCATATTAGATATACTTTTTTTTTGTGCAACCGGACGCGAAATAGGCATTTCGCAGCCGCAATACACGCCGCGAAACTGGATTTCGCGACCGCTATCATGGTAGCGGCCGCGAAATTAGGTAAACGATCACTTTGACACTTGAGAATGAGGTGTTGCACGGTTTTTTTTTCTTTGCTTTAATCGAAAGATTAAGAAAAAATATTTTTCCCCTATTTTTTATTTTTTTCGTATTATTCTTCATTCATGAGAAAATTGTCTTTGAAATTATAATGTTTGAATTTCCGCTTCCCCTTTCGACTGATGACGTTCGAATCGAACTTACCAATGAGGTTGTGGCTTACATTTGCCACCGACGGAAATGAAACTGGTGACAGTCATGACAGCTGTCAACTACTATTGATTTTTGTATTTGGAAATATTCAAACATGGTTGTAAAAAAGCGTTTTGTGCAGTGTGTCCAAATAGAACTGATAATAGAGAAAAAAAATTCTATTAGTACCTCAAAACGAAGAAAGAAGAATGAAATGGTTGTCGCAAGTAAAGATAAAAACATAAAATCATAACTTCTTTGTTGTAAAGATCATTTTGATGTAAATATAAATATTTTTATAATAAAATAAGAACTATTGAATACATTTAATTTTTTAGCTGAAATGTGATGCACTCAGGCTACGGTTTCTTATACCGGCTAATCTTTGCACTACTGGATCATAAGAGAGATTGATAAATCTAGGATAAAACATTACTAGACGGTATTTCTTAAGACCACTACTGGCGATAATGTGAATCTCCAACTGGAGGATCTGTTCCAAACAATGTGTCGCTGGAATATGTTTTATATAAGTTTTAACAATATGTATTCTGTACGTTCCTAACACTAAAGAAATCCAAAAGTCAAAATAGACAATAAAGTGTGTGTGCGTGTCATAAAGTGTGAGGTGTCAACTAAAATGGATAAAAGAGAACGAGGAAAAATTACTTAGAAATAGACAAAGCAAACATGTTGGAGATAAATAAATGTAAAAATAATACATGGAATGAAATGTATAATGAATTTAATTTAGTTAATGTTGACATGTGTCAAATTTATTTTACGGAATAAAATTTACTTGCTCGCACATCGTTGGAGTAATTTATACTATAGATTTAATTAGCTAGTATTTTTATTCTTGTTTTGACGAAAATCTCTGGAATAAAGTATTTTACTTCAAGAGTAAATTTTACTTTGCTAGTGCTTTACTTATCCATCTTTTATAATACAGGGCATTGAACTCTGAAATATAACGCTGTAATATAATAATAAATAACTAAGAACTACACTAAAGAACCAAAAATCACGCTGCACTATAAGTCAGACCTTATGTCACACAGTTGTCATTAAAGCAATCATTGACGTTGATGTATGATACATTTGTTTTTTTTTTCATCATCTTTCCAGTTTTGTCATTGGCTAATGTAAGTCTGATATCACAGGCAGTGTAATTTGGCGCCAATTCAAAAAGTAAATTTTTAAATTGCTACTGTGCTTAACATATACAGTAATTTGAACAGAAAATCATATTTAATAATACTGTAGAACATACTTATTCGAATTTCAGAAGAAAAAAGATATGTTAATTTTTTTTGCAACACCTCATTGCATGTTTTGTTTATCAAATGTTAATCCCACAGCCACCTTGAAAGCTAACTTTCTATTTATAATGAAACTGTTGAAAATTAATAAAATTTGAAATTACATATTTTTTACGGTTGCACAAAAAATATTGTGTACACTTTGTCCGCGAAATCCTTTAGCGCCCTCGAGATTGTCTTGCCTCGGCCGCAAGCGGCCTCGGCGACAATTTTTCTCTCGGTACTCTAAAGAGTGATTTCGCGGCTTTGATATACAAATAACTATTAAATCAAATCATATTTTTTAAATAACTGCACGATTATTAGAAATTGGGGAAAATGTTGCATATAAAATTTTATTGTTTTTTTTTAATAGTCAATTTACTCATATAGACAAAATTTTGTTCCATCACTACCTTTGTCAGTTTTTCTTCGATTCTAATATAAAATGGCCACTTTTCGGAAACAGTTGAAGATCAAACTTATTTTGATTAAGATTTTTTTTTACTAATTTAGGTCAGCAATACAAAGGCTGTTCCTCGGATACGGGACACCCCGATTATTGTCGTTATTATTGAAAATATAAGAAAATCATTTAAATAAAAGTTGTAGTAGATAAAGGGGAACATTCATTTATTGAAGAAAATAATTTTCTTAACCAGTGGTTCTCAAACTATAACATAAAGTTATATTTTTTAAAATGAGATGGTATATATTTTTACGCTCTGTTCCATTTAAGCCATTCAGTAGATGGCACTGGCAACAGCGCAAATCTGAAGTAGCCGAAATTACAATGGGTAAACTTGTCTCTTTTCTCTAATTTCAGCCAATCAGAGATGTCAAAACTATTCGCTATGCTCCGCAATACGAATGGCTTAAATGGAACAAGGTGTAGGCTCATTCGATAGAGTATTTTTTCTGAATTCAACCATGTAATCATTTTATATCCTTACATTACAAAAATATTGAGAAACATGAAATTGAAATTTAAATAAATTTAATTTTATAGTTATTTTTGCATGAAAAAAATCGAACCTAACTTAGAACGAAACATAAATATTTGTTTGGTAAGTGATGTGACTCAGGTCGGTAAGTGATGTGCTTCACTTACTGTTCAGGAGGCGAGACGGTAATAGCTATTAACATACCTAGGAATATTATGTATATCATAACTGCCGAAGATGTCGGTTTGAAATCCGAGCTCATAGAGCGAGGATTTTAACACATCTAAGGCTTGTTATGATTAATAACATCCGTGGTTTGTTCAATAGTTTATCGGTTTCAGAAAATTAAGACATTATTGATAAATACCATTTTTTGAAATTCTCTCATTAATGCTACTTTCAGATTGCTATGGTTAACAGAACAATTATTTTGACATATGTCAATATGACAAATATTCAAATTATGTGCTTTGTTCCACATGTTTATTACTTTAGAATAAAGTAGACCGTATTTAGAACGATAGGCTAACGTTATCTCTATGTATTAATGAAGAGCATTATATTTTCATTTTCTTTTATTTTCATTTTGTAGACCGTTGTTGACAAGTCAGTATGGTAATAATATTACCATACAGATACAGTTATTACTTAGTTACCAGTTTACTTTTGTACATGTAAACAATGGAATAATATCCTGAAACCGGTAAATAAATAAAAACAAAAATCAAAGCTTACTTCAAAAATGACAAATAAAAAATGTTAATATGTCAAATTTTTAAATTTTGTGCTTCGATCGTGCAAAAAATGGTATAAGCATCACGAACGTTAAGGAATTACCGATCTCAGACAAAATTGGGACCTTCGCTTCGCTCAGTCCCCAACCATTGTCTTCGATCGGTAAACTATCATTACCGTTATATCTTTATAAATAGCATGAATAGGAATTATGCACTAAATAATTCAAAGTGACAGCATACATAGTCTACTGAAAAAAAAAACTATAAAAATATAATTTATTTAAATTTGAATTGCATATGTTTAAAAATTTAACTGCAAGCAATGCATTGAGTATAACTTTGACTATTCTTATATTACTGATTCCGTATGTCTTACCCTGAGGTAGTTTAAGGTGGAGTTGGTAATCCCTTGTCGGGTGATGTTCTTGGACAGCTGGTCGAGCATGCTGGGGTCGTTCTGCGAGTGCATCCCCACAACAGATCGCGGGATGAGCTCTCTGTGCGTCCGCACACTGAAATGCCACGACTTGATTCGCATCAGGTCGTCGAATGTGAACTCCAGGATCAGTCGACCCTCTGTACACACCTACAACACATGGTACTGTTTAGCTCAGCAGGAGGCAAAATAGTAAACAGAAAAAAAAAACATGGACACATGGGGAGAAATAAGAGATGTTTCAGTTTTAAATAAGTTGTAAGTCGGAGTTTTATAGATATTCATGTACGAGGCCTGTCTAAAAAGAATCCGACCTCCGGTTCGGAATAGTTATTTACATACCAAGTGCGTGAACGCTTGGTTCCCGGATGAGTGTTTGGCGGCGCGAGCTTGCGAGCGTTGCCATAGAACGATTCCGGGAACCAAGTTCACGCACGTAGTTTGTACAATATTTTTCGTACGAAAATATAAAATTAATAATTACTAATTTGTGTACAAATAATTTTATTTATTAAAACTTTATTATATAACACTGCTTTGTAGCTAATTTCAGAGTGATGTGTCAAATTTAAAATCCAATTATTTTAATGCTTGTAATGTAGTGTTATCATGGTATTTAAATAACTATTTATTACTTACCAAGTATTTCGCTTGTAGTATGTAGCAAATTTAAACTTAATAACCTTGTTAAATATCTTATTGTTTTGTTACAATTTACATTACGTTTGTTGGTTATGTTTTTTCCGAGTTTCTATTTGGCCGACTCCCGCCAAGCAGAAATTGTTGCCAATAATGTGAACCAAATGCATTAACTTCATTATTTTAAAATTAAATTTCATTCAATATTCCACCATTTCCCTTTTTATTATTAAGCGAAAGAATGTTTGACTCGAGCAACCTTGACGTGTTTAGAATCAGCTGATGTGTGAGCGCGTGTCATTTTGACAAGAACAATGTCAATTTGACAAAACCAATGATTTGACCTGGTTTTAACTTATTTTGATTTTGAACTGTTTTATTTTACCAGTTCAAAATTAAAATAAGTCTAAATATTGGTCCTATCAAAGTCACATTGTTGTTGTCAAAATAACAGGCGCACATACATCAGCTGATTCTAAACACGTCAAGGTCGCTCGAGTGACGTGTCTGCTCGCGCCCTATAGGAAAGTGTTTTTTTCCAAAATTTCCCGGTCGCTTATCTGGTGGAGACCTGGGAAATTTATGTTTCGGACGTTGCTTAGGCGACGCGAAACAGCAAATTTCAATGCATGAGTACGAAAAAAATATTGCGTGTCTGACAGGGTTAGGGCCCTAATTCCATTAAATTTAGAATTTAGACCAACGATCCTTCCGCTGCTGCAAGCTTTTATTTCCGGGTCGTGCATTGACAGTGTCCAATAACGAAGCGAAAATTTAGGCATGCGCATGAAGGCGTCCCCTCTACCGTGGAAAGTAGCGCCGCCCTACCGTCATTACTTTGCGCGGGAAAATTGAACGTCGGATTTTTTTAGTCAGGCCTCGTACATATTTGTATTTTGTAAATTGTAAATTTTGAAAATTGGTCACTTATATTAAAACTTAAGACAGATACTTTCAAAATTTCCTCAATTATACCGTAAATAATATATAGTTCGCAATGCAAATGAACCGTTTTCCGGGTAGAATTTACCGTATGATTAATATGTACCTTGGTGAACAATGGTTTCCCGTGATGCGTTACCATCGTGCACTGATCACAGTCCAGCGTAATACTCGTGTTGTGGAAGGACTCTTTAGGGTGCTTCATGTTATAGTACAGCTCCGTCACGCCACCCTCGAATATACTGCGGAAGTACCGCGGTATTAACGTTCTTCCTATTGCTGGAACACAAATCACACACACGTATTAGCATTACGCATGACATAGACATACAGTTAGCAATAAAATAATTGTTATATATGAGACCAAGCATAATTTGGTGTTACTGGCTACAAACTGTTTTAAAATTGTTACTGGAAATATTTTTCCCTCCCAATCAATTCGAGTCTACCATGATGACGTCACATATCCCTTCCCCAAATTTTTAATTATTATTTTCTCGTAAACTACGAATAATTAATCGATTAAAAAATATAGGTATATTATTTCATTAAATATATAAACGAAGACGGATTTGTGAAAAATTCACGGATCCTAGCGCCCGACTAGAAATTGGGAGGCCGTGGGTTCGAATCCCGCTAGGGTCCGTGAATTTTTCACAAATCCGTCTTCGTTTATATATTTAATATATTTGATGGTAACTATAAGTTATATAAATTTCACTGTTGCATTACGCTCAAAAACAGTCTTCTCTCATATTATTTCATGTGTAGTTTCATATACAGGGTGTAAATGAAATAAGTGCATTAAATTTAACCAGTAATGTAACTCGACGAGAGCAACAATATTCTTAATAACTTTTTTTTTTAAGTCTTTTAGATTTTGAGTTACAATTATTTAAAGATTTGCTGCATATTTCGTTACCCGCCCATGGAGAACAAATGGCTGCTGCCGTATTCAAGTGGGATACAAACAGCTTAAAAATTGTCGGTTATCGGTTACACTTGCAGTCACAGTAATTAATATACGAATCTACGGAAATAACATTTATTGTTAATTAATTCGTAATAGTACAATTTTTAAAATAAAGAAATTTAAATTTAGGATAACAAAGTTATAAAGTTGTGTATTAAACCAGGATTTTAATCACCTGTGAATAGAGGAAGACAAGGAGGAACTAGGTAACGAGGAAGAGCAAAAGCATAGTTATCAGGTTGAGATGATTATTTATCGTCGACAAATCATAATAGTTTAAATACGATAGGGAAATAGTTTTCAAATGAAACCACATCTATTAAATAATCTAAACGTCAACTTTCATTCGCTAGTCATACTATAACTACCAGCGCCATCTGTTTCTATCGGCATATACTCAATCTGAAATCGCAAAAACCATGCGAAAGCATACTATAACTACCAGCGCCATCTGTTTCTATCGGCATATACTCAAACTGAAATGAGCAAAAACCACGCGAAAGCATATCGAAATAATGTCACAGTTTTCAAGGACGCTTCTAGATATGTAAAGAATTTCAATTATCTAACATCAAATTATCAATGAAAACTTTGCCCTAAACATGTTTTACTGTATTTTTTTTTTACTAATATGAAAATGTAAACCATAGAAAAACTATTTTGCATAAATTCCATAACACCGGAATACCCCATTAAATTCTAATCACCAGATTTAATTTTACACGATTGGTAACCTGTAAAATAGAATTTGAAATTATAAATATTGCTCATTTGCAGCAATAGCCATGGAATTGAAACGAAATAAAACAAAGGTTACCTTATTTGACACTAAAATATTTTAATCGCTGTTCTTCTGTTTCATGGCAAACTAGATAAATCATCCTCGTGGTTAAAGCTATACTGTGTGCCAATCTGTTTCTATTTGCAGATTTATTGTACATATCCGATTTAATCTCTGCTATTTTATAATTTTAAGGTATATTGTAAAATATTGCAGAATTTAATTAAATTTCATACTCTATTTTAATCAAAGTATTCAAATTATTTCAATAATTTTAAAAAAATCTGACCTAAATTTTATAGTTTTCTATGCAAATTTTATAAAAAAAATTGATCATTTGAATATACAGTATGCATTCTAGATATCTAGCTTACGCTGTGAAAGTTAAGTCGACCACACTACAAGCGCAGCTAGTCTGACGGTCTGAGTTTGTCTGGTCTCTGGTGGAAGGTAGGAGTATTTATAGTAAAGTGAGTAATAGGTGGGGGTATTTACGGGGCGGAGCTACAGGTTGACCAATAAGAAAAAAGCAAGATGTTTATTTGATATTGTAGGAGGGAGAAATTTAGTATGAAATTAGAAATCAAAACTAGAGTAAGTGGAACATTTTCCAGAATAGTGATATTTAATTATTACAATAATAACGTAGTGAGTAATAAATTGATCAAAATAATAATAATAATAATAATAATAATAATAATAATAATAATAATAATAATAACCTAACTTAACGCACAAAATTTGGCCCTAGTTTTCCAGGCGTGACTTTTGTTCGATATTTTTTCAGTTTTCATATACACCATTCTAGTATAACAGAAATGACAACAGTATACAAATATAATTAATTTTTACCATATAATGAAACTAATATAAAGGATTAAATGAAAATTATCTCTCACATTAAGTTCAATTTATTTAATAGGGTGATATTAATCTAGGTTGCTGGTTTTAAGCCTCCTGATTTAGCACGTTGTACATTAATTTGAATAGGGGACTGCAGATGCAAACAAATGAGTTACTTACTGTATCTTTTGGGGCCGTCTTCCAAACAGAACGTCAGTGTTAACGACGCGTCATCTTCGAAGAACTCTGTCGCAAACGCGTCCCACCATAGGTTGTCGCTCTCCTGTAATTACATGACACATATTACTATCACATAATAGCAAATTATTTATTTTAATATTAACTGCTAATTAATATAATTCATACACGCAAACACAATATTTCAGCAAATTTTCTGGATTAAAAAAATATGTTTATAAGATTTTTCTCAACTTTTTACATCCCGCTACCCTTGGTAAGGGAGGTATAGGGATCACGTTTTAAGGTCCCTAGAATCCAATTTTAACATCCTCCACTCTAACTCAAATACTATCATTCAGAAAATTTTGAAACCTTGTATTTCGAACTTTTACTGTAATGGAAAGTGCCCATTAGATTTTGGTGACAATCGGATAACCGAAAATGACACTTTACTAAAAGCTCAAAGCAGTTTTTCTTCGAAAAATACCTTTAAATGTTATTTTTTCGAGATTAATGTTATTATAAAAATTAAGGATTATTAAATTTTCTATAGATTTGCTTTAATACTTTTTCTATATATTTTATGCATAAATTTCTAAAATTATCTATAATTTAAATCCCGATTTAAACAAACAAAACGCAGTTATTCAAATGTATGTAACTGACAGATAAATGCCACTATCAAAGAACTAATCATTTCAAAATAATATTAGTAAAATTTTAAAAAGAAAAATGTAAAGGAATTAAATACAGTTTCCAGCGTAAGTAAATATGTATGTATTTAGATTAATAAAAATTAACGATTCACAAAAATGTTTAAAGCTAATCCTCATTTTCGGATTAATGAATTCTATACTATCCCGCTATTTAAAATTTAATCTTCATTTTATTATAGCTCCGGTGGCTCAATGGTTAGAGCAATGCCATGAGTGCCCTCGGGGCTCTGGGTTCGAATCCCACTAAGGCATGGATGTGTGTGAATGTGAACCCACTCTGTAATAGGGGTTTAATCTTGTTGAGGGGTTTAAAAAAAGGTAGTTACTTTGATTAGATTAGACTATATTTTAAGAAATAAACTGTCGAAATTAGAGTAAAATTCGCTAATCCAAAAATAAGAATTAACATAATTTTTTTGTGACTCGGGCTGTAAATGGCGGTAATTATTGGGTTGGCCACACCAGATTTTTTCTTTTGTTTTCAAACAGTGGAGTTCGCTAATAATGAGCCCGTCCAAGTATAAACAAAAGCAAACTAAAAATTTCTATATATTTTTTTATTCCATAATAACGCATTAAATTTTTTATTAATTTATTATTTCACACAAAAATATTTTAATTGATCATTGTTGCTTCCTGTGCCTTAACCTTTAATCACGTGGCTGGTGCTTTCCCGTGGCAAATATTCATGGGCGTAACTAGAAAAATTTTCTAGGGGGGGGGGCAGGCCGTTTGAGTTCGAAATGCAAAATAAATAGGAAGTCTCATTTTGTCGTATGTACGCATTAAAAAATGTATTTTGAAAATCATTGTTCTAGAATATTCCAAAAATTATTGAATCCCATTAAATTCTAGAATATTCAAAAAATTATTGAATCCCATTAAATTCTAGAATATTCCGGAAAATTCTAGAATATTCTATAAGTTTTTGGCAATTTTAAATGAGTATATAAAAGGCGGGTGAGCTCAGTTTAGTTCTAAAACGTTCTGGAACTTTATGAAAAATTCCAGAATTCTCTCGAAATTCTGAACTTTCTGAAACATTCTAGAACTCTCTGGAACTTTATGAAAAAACTTATTAAAGTTTTATGTACATTTTAGATCATTTTGGAACATATAAGAAACTTTTCGAACTCTCCGGAATATTTAAGTATACCTATAATGTGGATTGTTTTGAAATTTTTTTCGTGAAAACTCCCAGGCATCGCTGGTTACTTTAGCTAGTGATTAAATACAGTGAATTTAAGAATAATGTGGTTAGGATGTAAAGTACAAAACGCTTATTTTATTGTTTAAAAAGAGCATAATTTGTCGAATAATTATTGCTTAATTAGAATTTTTCAAATCGAAAAATTAGTAAATTATTTACTACTCACTTAAATTCCTGTCGATTAATAAAATTTACACCACACCATTCGCAAAATTGTATCAATAATTAAAATATTTACAATAATATGTATTTTTTCCTAGGGGGGGGGGGCATGGCCATTCTGGGGAGGCCCCCCCCTGCCCCCCCCCCTAGTTACGCCTATGCAAATATTCTATTTTCACGGTGGTAAGTTTGGACGGGGAAGTGTGTCAGTTCACATTCGCACACTCACACGACCATACAGCCGAACCTGTCGCGCTGTGCTTTATCTCTCTAATCAATATGGGACAGGCTTCGTGCCTCCCTCCGCACACCCTTCGCTACAACAGTCTGAACTTCGCGCAGGCAAATGAAGAATGAACTCGGACTTTCGAATAAATACGATTTTTTGGTTAGAATTTTTTACCTCTCGTCATACCGTATGTAAGGGAGGTAATGTTATCGGTCCAAAATTTCTACAGTGAGTTTTCAGTGAATAAGCACGAATTAGGGTCCCCACAACACGTTTTTACTATTTTATCGATGATGACGATTTTTTTCGTCCACGATAACTCTTATTTCAAACCTCCAAAAATATCTATTTCCCTTATTTAAGCTTTCTGCATTCATATAAAGAGCTGATTAGATTTTGGTTAAAATTGGGTATTTAAGACTTTTGTATCAAGAGGAATAACATATTAGATTTTGGTAAAATAGATAAACCGGAAGTGATACTTCTACGTAAAGACTTGAAGCTCTGAACAGATTTTCGTGAAAATTATATTGATATATTCGAAATCTTTTAGGGGAACAACATATTAGATTTTGGTTAAATTGATAAATCGGAAGTGATACTTTACTTAAAGCACTGAACAGATTTTCGTGAAAAATATATTAATATATTCCAAAAATTTGCAAATTTGGTATTTAAGACTTTTATATTATATTAGATTTTCGCTAAAATTAATAAACTGGAAGTGATACATTACTTAAAGCTATAAATAGATTTTCTAGAAAAAATATATTAAAATATGATTCAAACATATCATTCTTTCACATTTAATGTTATTATAAATATTAAAGAATATTTTATTCTCTATTCGATTTGATTACATTTTATACTTCATATTCAATGAATATTGAGTTAAAATATAAATAAATTAAATTTCATAAAGGAGCCAGCTATGCAATAATAGTGGAAACAGCTAATATAATTTTAAAAAATCTGATACACAGATGTCAATGTCAAGTGCGATTGACAGTATGTTTGTGTTATAATTTTAGTGCAAATATAGAATCAATTCTAAGAAACTTTCTGTATAAAATTTGTATAAAATACATAGAACTGAGGGCAGGTAATGTACTGGAAATATAGAATCTTTCGCAAGAAACTGTCTGTATGGAATTTGTATAAAATACATGGAACTGACGGAAGGTAATGTGCTGGCCACATCAGATTTTTTAGAAAATTTAATAAATAATGCTAAGTGCGATGCGTCGTTGAGAACACTAGTAGCCTAGGTGCGATATTTTTAGAGCTATGCCTGGTGTAAGGGTTGGAACGTTATGGTGGAGGAGCCCCTAATTTTTTGCGCTTACGTGTAAACTACATAAAACAGAGGTTCTTATAATTTCGATACCTATTGAAAAATATATAAAACTAGGGATGTACCGGAGCGAGATTTGACCGGAATACCGGAACCGGATTATCATTTTTCATTGCCCTGTATCTCGGTCGGAAACTAATGAAGATCGGACCCATGTTTATTAAGGTTTTTTACTCATTTGGGAAGTACTATATTCCCGTAAAATTTGTACCGAAAATTGTTTATCAATTCTATATAGTAATTTACATAATTTATTCTCATAATACTTGGGATCTTTTTAAGATGGTTGGTTCGCTACATTTATGTAATGCTGGTTGCGTTAGAATTTCCGCATTACTATGTTCGTCATAATGCTTTAATCTTATTCAATCAAATATACATTACCATTAATGGATTAATATACTAGATCGATTGGGAATGAGTCTTACTATACTTAGTTTAAAATAACGAAAGAATTGCGTTGACAGTTAATTGGGGCGAATAAGACACTGTTTAACATCAAAACATTTTAGATGTTTAAAAAGTTGAGCCAATTGCACAAAACCGTAAGGGAATAAATACTGGGAAATAGCCAGGTAAAACTTAATAAAAGACAATAAACAAATAACGCATAACACTTACAAAGAATGGAGTCATAATTGACATAATAATATATGAATTGTGTTTGTATAAACCGCACTTGACTACAGCGCATAGCAACCTATAGAATCACAAGAATCTATTCGTCAAAATTCTTTCGTTATTTCAAACAAATTATAGAGTAGTCATACCAGTGCATGATTTTATGTGTTTGTTTAAATTATACTATAAACTGAATTCCTTGGAGAGACTTTAGAACTTTTTTAGACTTTTCGGAAACTAACTATTACCAATTTGTTGCAATGTAATTGTTGTTGTAGCCATGTCCGTTTCATTAACAAATAATAAGCTAATTGTGAGAGTGACCTAATGTTGTGAATAGTTGAGAACTAGCTGCATACTCGAATAACAATCAATTCAAACTAATCGAGGGATTGAATAAAGTTTTGCCATTAAACCACTAGTCTAGTCACTGGCCCCAACTTTACCGATACCATGAGCTGGGCTTTCGGCTTACGTATACAGCTTGTCGCTTGTCCATTTATTTATTATTACTATTACAATTGTAAGGTCATTAGCAAGGTAAAACACCATTGTTCATTAAAATTATAAATAAATAAATGTCATTAGATCTTTCATCCATATTTATGAGACTAGCAGTTTAATTAAATTCACTTTATTATACACAAGTTCGACAACAATAATGCAGTTGGTAGGGGAGACCGGTGTTAATTGTAACAGGTGTCAAATGTAACAAGGGTAGGTAACAGGGTCATCTTTTCGAAGTAGATTAAAACGCGCTTGCAGAGTGAAGCAGAAAGAGTAATAGCTCTTTGGTATTTAGTGTAAGTACATACGCGCAAATACGGCGTTTGTTTCTGACGAATGTCTATAAATCGACAAAAAAGTAAATACAGGGAGTGACACACATTGTTTCTAAAACACTATAAGTGCTCTGCTCGGAAATATTTCAAGTTAAGGATCAGTTTGTGAGTTATATCTGCTTTTATTTTTCATTAAAAAACATTTCGAATTATTACCTAATAAATACAAAAAAGCAAATAATATCTTTATAATTGCGTAGGCTTCCACAGTCTGAGTTATGAGAAATATTCGTTTTCCGGGAATGGACTGTGTCATATTTTGAGTCAGAGCTCAACGTTTCGCCCGCAGTCATATGGGGCATCTTCAGGAGCAAGGGGGATAGTACTGTCTTAAACACGGTTACCCGACGTGTCAACCACGCTAGAGGCCGAGTTTAAGCAACAAGGAGGGAGACTCAGTTTACAAGGTTACCCGACGTGTAAACTGAGTCTCCCTCCTTGTTGCTTAAACTCGGCCTCTAGCGTGGTTGACACGTCGGGTAACCGTGTTTAAGACAGTACTATCCCCCTTGCTCCTGAAGATGCCCCATATGACTGCGGGCGAAACGTTGAGCTCTGACTCAAAATATGACACAGTCCATTCCCGGAAAACGAATATTTCTCACAATATCTTTATAAGTGAAGCGGTGTCAGTTGTAACACATGCCACTGTGTCGATTGTAACGTGTTTAATAATTAAGTATAGTATTGATCATGATAAAAATTACTAGAAAAACCACTGCCATCGAAATCATAAAAGAAGAAGAGCAAAAAAACGAAAAACAGTTCCGGAAGTAACAATCGCAGATTACTCTTCAGATGGCTCTTGTACGAAGAAAGACCTATTTTATGTTTACCTAAACTGAAATTTCGTTAGCGACTAAAGGCATTGGTCAAAATGGTCCATATCACCAACAGAATATATATTTTGTTTGC
Organism: Harpalus rubripes; assembly: GCA_963082715.1. Taxonomy (NCBI): domain Eukaryota; kingdom Metazoa; phylum Arthropoda; class Insecta; order Coleoptera; family Carabidae; genus Harpalus; species Harpalus rubripes. Next base: position 7,460,138 of record OY720455.1, on the reverse strand, counting down.
TTTTAGATGAGTCATCTGAATTTTGTATTTTCTGAGGTAATAAATAAATGTTTATTTTTTGAATAATTTCTCCTTTTATCTGTCATTTTATCTTATTACATCACTGTTAAAATTTGTTACAATTGACACTGGCCCTGTTACTATTGACACCAATTAGGTGTCAATTGTAACATTTGTAATGCCTGACTAAAAAGCCTTATACTTTTATATTTGTTACATTTTCAAAAGTTTAAATATAAATAAATAAATATATCATCATGGCTTATTACCCATTGCTGGGTGTGCCAATCTGCTTTGTACACAGATATCGGTTAAAATGATATATTTGCACCGTGCGGGCGCTTACCAGGCGTCACCTCACGGGCACTCATTACTGGCGTGGAGAGTGCACTACAGGGGTCAATTTTGTGCCATTTAAAATCAAAATATTATTCACTAAGGTGGGTAGGTTCTCATATAGGTAATTTCAAAATTTCGAAGTGTAATGTTAACTCGTGAAAAATAGAAATCTAAATTTGGAACAATTGACACCGGTCTCCCCTACTTATAAGTTTTTATATACTGGGAAGTTAATATTATATTTGGAAAAAGGCCTGCGAACTTTACTAGCTATAGAAAAGAGCTTATTAATGCAATTATATATTTAAATAAAATAAAATAAAAACGTAAATTTCTTTTGTTGTAGACAAAGAAAAACCTTTAGTATGTGTTGGGTAAAGTAAGGCCGATGTTTGCAATGTAAGTGTAAGAGAGGTTAAGGCTATTCGTTGTGTAAAGGATACGGGCCTGTTCTGGTTCACAACGCAACAGGTTAATAACATCGGTCATTCTTAACATTTCACGTCACTTCTATGTACACCACTTACATCTATTACTACCTAACTAACCTAACTTAACTCTCTACAACCTCTACCACACATGACGGCGACGTTCCCGCCAAAATGTCACACGATAAACTTAAACAAAAAGACCGATTAAATACAGAATTTATCTCTAATGCTTATATCCAAAATAAAATAGATAATTTTTATAGGTATTTAGTTTGTACCATAGTGGTTCCACAATAGCTACAAGAACCGATATATAAAGACAAAACTTGGCGTTTCACAATTTTTTTTATAAAACCATATAATAAAAACTTCTGTCATCATTTTGATGTTTTATTACGGATGAAGAAAAAATATGTTTTATACATGTGTGGTAGAATTTGTGACGATAACATATGTAACAAAAGTTTTGAGAAAAATCTTATGCTCCTAATTTTAGTACTACATAAGGTCTACTCTAATTGTCACTTGTCATAACAAGTACATAATAATTGTTTTATATGAGGGTAGCACCGAAACTTAAAATTTTCCAGATATTATTTTTTTATTGTTTTTCGAAATACTCTCCTTTTAACTCAACACATTTATGAATTCGATAAAACCAATCGTTAAAGCAAGAAATCCATTCTTCTTGAGACACTTGAGAGACCATGTTTTCGAAGGCTTCAACCGCTTCATTTGTACTTGCTTATCGGAAACCACACATTAGTTCCTTTAGTTTACGAAATAGGAAGAAATCATATGGTTTAAGGTCAGTACTATATGGTGAGTGCTCAAGTAATTCCACCTTTGATTCTTTTAAATAGGCTTTAGTTTGCGCAGCAGTATGTGAGGATGCATTGTCCTGATGCAATACTAGTTTACTTCGAGGCCTATTTTCACGCACTTTTTCAAACACCCGTGGCAAACAAATTATCAATTAGAAGTTACTGTTTTCCTATCTTCTAATGCAATATTGACAGTAGGATCGGATTTTGAGAAAAAGAAGGCAATCATTTTTGAACCAACATTTCGAACTCGTTTTACTTTGACAGGATTGGGGTCTGTTGGAAAGACCCATTGAGGTGATTGCCGTTTTGTTTCAGGTTTAAATGCATACATCCATGATTCATCACTTGTTATAATACCATAAAATGCTTTAGATTTATTTTCGTTGTACTTTTTAAATGTTTTAATGCACTATTCCACATGATGTTGCTTTGGACCATCATTTAAATTATGAGGCATTCAACGCTAACAAACTTTCCTGCCTTTTAGATGATCGAGCAAAATTTTATTTATAGCGGTCATTCCAATGCCCAAAGTAGCCCGTATAATTCTGTATGTGACACGGTTGTCTTCTTTGATCATTGTACGAATAGCAGCTATGTTTTCATCCGTAACTGCAGAAATTGACCGATCTTCGCGTAAATCGTCATTGAGATAGATACTCGATGAAATTTAAATTCATTGTACCATCTGTGAACAGACCTGATACTAGGTGCTTTATTTCCAAAAGCATCCCGAAGCTTTTCGATGCATTGATTTGGAAAGAGCGAACTTTTAAAATCGTAAAATATCATGGCTAGGAAATTGTTACCCGTTCAGGTTCCCACAACTTTGGTGTGTGCCACTGTTGCCCGTCCATTATTGACAGTTTATTTTATTGAACGAATTCTGCAAGTTCGCTGGTTTACTTGTATTACCCGATTATATGCTAGCGATTGCTATTTTCATTTGTTTTGTTATTATTCTTGTTTCAATATATTTTAATAAAATATTAAAAATCATTACATTTGATTTCATTGTCAAAAAATCTGATGTGGCCAGCACATTACCTTCCGTCAGTTCTATGTATTTTGTGCAAATTTCATACGGAAAGTTCCTTGCTAAATTAAATATTCTTTTTCTTGTACATTACCTTCCGGCAGTTGCATGTATTTTATGCAAATTTCATACAGAAAATTATTATTTTGTGACGTTTTCTATATACAGTATAATGTATCTGCAGAAATAAAAGATTTATTATTATTATTATTATTATTATTATTATTATTAAATTAAGTATTCTATTTCTTGTACATTACCTTAAAGCAGTTGTATGTATTTTATACAAATTCCATACAGAAAGCAAAAGATCCTATATATCCAGTAAAAATTATGACAAACACACTATGTCAATTTCACTTGACATTGACATCTTTCAATCAGAATTTTCTTAATATAGTAGCTGTTTTCATAGCTATAGCTACTTTATGAAATTTAATTTCTTTATAATTTTTTAACTCTATATCCATTTAATATTAAGTATAAAATGCAGTCAAATCGTATAGAGAATAAAATATTCTTTAATATTTATAATAACATCAAATGTGAAAAAGTTGTATTTAACATAGTTTTTCCAATATAAACTGTTAAAATCTTCAAATGATGGTACTTCCGGTTGACCAATTGTAACCAAAATCTAATCAGCTCTTCATATGGATGTAACGAAGAAGTACACGAAAAATTATAATTTTTGTAACTGTAGTATTAGAGTTATCGCAGACGAAAATTTTGTTACACACACACACACACACACACACATCCACACACACACACATCCACACATACACACACACACACATACAGACATCATCGTAAAAATAGTAAATTCGTATTCTAGGGACCCTAAAACGTGCTTATTGATTAAAAACTCATCATCGAATTTTTTGACCAAAGACAATACCTTCCTTACCTAAAGGTGACGGAAGGTAAAAATCGAACTCTGTTTCCACTAAGCTACTCGAGCTCATTTTGGCGTTCAAGCCACTCTTTTCAGCGACGCTATAAGAGCATCCTTTACCGGATTTACCACCTCTTCTCGATTGGCGCCCGAGAACCCCGTTTTGACAAAAAGGAGAACTACAAAGAACGTCAAGTAAAGTTGACAGGCCGCCTTTTTTGGCCCTTACAATCTTTATCTCAAAACTTCTGTTACATACGTTACGTCAGTTGCATAAAATATTGCTAACTATAACCATTGATGATTGATCTAGTTCTATAGAATCTAGAATGTCTTTGATAAGCATGTGATCAGCAGTTAACAATAATTTTTGCAAATGAGTGTCTTATATGCTAACTAGACTAAAAAGAATTGATATAAAAAATGACAACAGACCATGCTCACCTCAGTCCTTTGCTGCAGCCGCTTGTTGAGTTCATATATCCGGTAGTCGGGTTGGCCGAAGTAAGGGGTGTGCCTTCTGGGAACAGGCAGAGATCTACGGATGCAAAATCAGTATGCAACGCATTAAAACACTGACGAAGCACCTAGCATAAGCAGTAATATACAGCAAGCTTACGAGTATGTCGAATCATACTCTGCAGCACATACATAGATACACACATGTATACTCATTTCATTTCAAATAGTATTGTACTACTTCTGTCCGATAATAGCTTTTGAGTGGTAGTTTAAATACAAAGAGGTTGGGGCCTAGAAACTTCTTTTTTTGTGAAGGCGAATAAAATAAAAAGTATTGCTGATGGACAAAACTTATTTTTTGATAATGAAAGAACATAATTTCAAGTTTTAAACCATGCAGTTTTAAACAAAACATCTTGAAGATGGTAGCCACCCTTCTCTATGCACTGATGCAACCGATTTTCGGGCTATTTCCTCCCGAATAAGATGTCATAAGACAAGGGTAAGAGCAAAAACAAATAAATAACTTTCTCCAACACTATTTTGGAAACTATACATTCGACAACTAAAAATTATGTTGGAATCAATATTATTCCAACAAATTGTTTGGTATAATTCCGTATGCCGTTTGGAATAATTCTACACGGCTTTCGACAAATCAAAATCTGTTCAACCGCATATTAGCGCGGAATATCATATACGGGGCCTATTCTGTATCTCAGTGGTTAATATTTAACCACTGGTTAATTTTTTTAACCAATCAAGTATGTTGACATATAACAAAAAAAAATCTGATGTTGCCAGCATATTACCTTCCGTCAGATCTATGTACATTGTACAAATTCCGTACAGAAAGTTTCTTGCAAAAGATTCAATATTTCCAGTACATTACCTTAAGTCAGTTCTATGTATTTATACAAATTCCATACAGAACGTTTCTATATTTCCAGTAAAATTTTAACACAAACATACTATGTCAATTGCACTTGACACTGACATCTGTCAATGAGAAATTTCTTAATATAGTAGATGTCTCCATGATTATAGCAAAGCTTGCTGTTTTATGAAATTTAATTTATTTATTATAAGTTTTTAACTCTATGGGCCAGTTGCATAAAACGTTGTTAGCTAATCATGTGTTTAACTACACATTGTAACCATGGATACGTATCAAAAATACATTGGAAAAGAAGCCTTGTCAAAGTTAACAACGTGATTGAAGTTAACAATGCTTTATGCAAATGGGCCTAAATCTATTGAATATAAAGTATAAAATGTAATTAAATCGTATAGAGAAGAAAATATTCTTTAATATTTAAAATAACATTGAATATGAAAAAATGATATTTAACAGGGTTTTTTCAAGAAAAACTGTCAAAATCTTCAAATTAGGGTACTTCCGGTCGACCAATTATAACCAAAATCTAATCAGCTCTTCATTTGGATGTAGAGAAGAGAAATATGAAAAAATTATAATTTTTGGAAAGGTCGTATTGGAGTTATGCGATCCGAAAGAATCGTCACACACACAAAAGTGTGGCGGAAGGTAAAAAGGGATTTTTAGTTGTCAAATAAATAACTATTGGATAAAAATATTAACCAGTGGTTAAAAGTTAACAACCGAGTTACAGAATAGGGCCCATCTTAGTTCGGTTGCTATGGTTATGACTCTGTTTTATATTTATTTCTAAATTCGCGTTTGCCGTTTTGAAGTTTTGAACACTTTTGGTTTTCAGTTAACTTTTATAGATTTTTGGAGATCTCTAGAACAGTAACATTAGCTAACTAATAATATATTACTGAGGGCCGGTATTTCCATCTTCGGATAAAGTGCTGGATAACTTATCTGTCGGATAAATGAACAATATCGCATCAAAAAATGACATTCAATATAATTTACTTCATTTATGCTTTTATTTCGATGCGATATTTTATCATTTATCTGACGGATAGTTATCCTGAACTTTATCCGGAGATGGAAATACCGGCCCTTAGAAAATTAACTATAATAAATTACATTTTGTAGAGAAAAATGTCAAGTGGCAATGGCAAGATACAGATATGGAATGTACACCACCAGAAATAAGGGAACTTGGTAATGTTACAGTGGGCCAGTTATTACGAAAAAAAGAAAATAAAAACAAAAGAAAGATATAAATGCTGTTATTATAAGCAATTTATGGACTGGCGTCTAAAATATTATTTCACGGTATGAAAATTGTTATAATCAATCAACATTTTTTATATAATTTCTAAAATCTTGTTGGAGAATGTATAGTCTACAAAAAAAGCACTGCTTAGCCACTTGTTATATTAAAATACTATTCTTTATCAGCAATACCTTTTATTTTATTTGCCTTCAAAGAATGTAGTTTTTAGGCTCCTTCCTGATGAATGAATGAATATACATGATAGTCAAAAGTATTATTTACAAAAGAGGGACGTTATTAACACAGATTCTACTAGCAATTTAAGGTTAGTCACAACTATTACTAATATTACCACTAAATTTGTATGAAGTGTGAAATACACAATTAAAATAATACATGTACAGTATGATCACCGCAGAATGAGAAAGATGATGAGCTTCACTGATTGAATTAAAATTACTCAGTTATTCAATCTCCCATTCTTTGGTGTTCGTGCTATATGTATAACCTTAAATGTCTAGTGAATTGTATATTATAATGATGTGCATATAGTATGTTTAAATATTATTTAAACTATATACCTATGTGTAGAATATATGTAAAACAAGACCAGATGACTTATTATTTGTAATGTCACATGAAAATATGTTTAAAAATACACAGTAACGAAAAAAATATATAAACTAGTTCGTAAAATGTATTATTTATTACTCCTATTTAGTATAACTTTCAGCAATATTTTAAATTTATTTATTGCAAAAGTAAATATAAATAACATTATTATCAAGTAACGTATATCATGTTTAGTAATATGTATAAAATATAGAAGCATTCTTAAAAATATGTACTACCACCGTCAACACATATCTGTGTTACGGGTCACGTTCAATCTTTGGACGATATAAAATATATATCCATTTCGGGGTTTCAGTCAATTTTGGGACCAAAACAGTGTTATAATAGCGATCTATGTGTTTATTTGCTGATTGGCATACCCAAAAATTGGTAAATAATCTGTGATAATAATATATACACATTATTTCAATTTCTTCGATTAATTATAGTAGCCATAATTCACGACAATGAATTATGGATTCATAATTTACTCTTCTCGTCCATTCATAGAACCTTGAAATCAATTATTCGCGTTTATTTTAATTCTACCCTTCCTACGGCCGTCTGACAGTAAACAGTTTCGTTATTGTTTGTCACTGTTGTCATTCCTCGTTTTGTATTTTTGTGTTTACGTTGTTCAGCCGATTTCAATCGTTTTGAAAAATGTTAAACTACATTAAAATGGATACCTACTGACACTGAGCCAGAAATACTTCGGAGAGAATTTAACATTATTGAACTTTACCAATTGTATAAATATTACATCTTTACTAGGGTGGACCTTAAAAGGGGCCAAGTCGAATTTTAACCGGGCCACCCCCTAAAGTGGGGTGCACCTTAAATGGTTCAAGTATAATTTTATTCGGGCCGCCCCCTAAAGTGGTTCCAAATAAATACAAAAAAAATGCGCAGGTAATGATTCCGCTTAATATTAATATTATTTGACCGTACATAAATGCAATTGATATTTCCCCGTTTAAATAACATTGGGTTTTGACACATTTTGGAGCTGTATTTTTGTCAAAGGCAATAAGAGGTTTAAAAACTCACTTGATATTGGAATATATACTAGAGTGACCCGAAAATATGTGGACAAAATCCCAATCAATATTCTAAAGACAATTGTAGATAGCTTTTTTGGGCTTTCGGGCGATAGTTTAACCTTCTATAATTATCTTAAGAATAGTGATTGGGAATTAAAATTTTGGCCACATATTCTTAGGTCATTTTAGTAAATATTCCAACATTGAGTTGATTTTTGAAACCTCCTATTGACAAGAAAAAAAATCTGATGTGTACAGCACATAACCTCACACCAGATATTTTTTTTCTTTTTCTTTATAGTCATTTTTTTGCACATTACTTTTTTACGTATATTCTTTTGCGTTGTTGACTTTTTTTTATTTTCATAATCTTCATAATAATGTACAAATATTTTTGACAGTGGCATACAAACATTTTTGACAGTAACACATATCAATTACAAACATTTGAATTTCTTGCCTTGTAGTAGTTTGATCTGAGGTTTTTTACATCAAATTATTTTATATGCATTTCTTTATCTCTAAATCTATAGAATCTATTGGTAGATTGAGGAATCCGTAGTTAAAAGTCTTATAGTATTTGAGGAATCGTGAATCCAACATCCACACACACACACACACACACACACACACACATCAACACACACACACACACACACACACACACACACACACACACATACACACATCCACACACACACACACGCGCACACACACACACACACGCACACACACACACACACACACACACACACACACACAGACACACACACACACACACACACACACACACACACACACACACACACACATACATACATACATACATACATACATACATACATACATGCATACATACATACATACATACATACATACAAACATACATACATACATACGGACATCATCGTAAAATGTTATAATCGGATTCTAGGGACCTTAAAACGTGCTTATTCACTAAAATCTGGATATGCGATTTTTAGCATGAATCCAATACCTCTCTTAGCGAGAAGTAAAAATGTTATAATCGAATTCTAAGGACCTTAAAACGTGCTTATTCACTTAAATCTGGATATGCGATTTTTAGCATGGATTCAGTACCTGTCTCAGCGAAAGGTAAAAATTAAGTTCCAAAATGTGTTAAACCCCAATTTTATTTAAATAGAGAAAATCAAGGGCATTTTAGCACGGTCAAATATTAATACTTGTATAAAGCGAAATAAGTAATTATGACTTCTTAATACTTCGAATTGCTTCAAAACTAAACGAACTTTCTTTTCAAATAGTAAAAAAAATACAGTGGAGGACTCTTTTCTATTAGGCATTGTATCCCTGCAAATTTTCGTGTGTCCAACAAGTCTTGTAAGTTGTAAGCACTGTATTTTAACTTAGTTATTTTTCATTGTGCCAAAAGTAAAGGGTCTCGGTAGTAGGGCTGTTCGATCTTGGAAATTTGTGATCGAACTTTGATCCTTAATTTTGATCGATCATATCGATTGATCGATCTTGATCAAACTTTTTGATCAAGTTGAATGATCGATCAGATCATCTAATTTGCCACCTCTATTAAATATTAAAGAAATAAAAAAATACTGCGAATTGCTTCTAAATTTAACGAATTTTCATTTAAAATAATAAAAAAACTAGAGCGCAGGACCCCATTTGCGTAGGTTTTATAATTTCTCTGTTGAAAATGTTAACCGTCCGAAGTAATATGAGTTTGGGCTCGTATAATTACCAAACACTTTACCAAGAGGTTGAAAGAAACCCGGTCACAATAATATTGTTAATTCTCTATCTATTATTAATTTTTTTAAATAATTTATTGTGAAATATTATTTATCAAGAACTGATTCACCGATATATTGAAATAGTTGTAATTAAATTATGATAGTAAAATAGTTTTAATTCTTGAATACATAGGTATATACTTACATAGTATAATATTTTGTTGTCACGGATCACGGTAAGGTGTACCTATCTACGTAGTTTATAAACATCGACACTCAGACAGCGGTTCAGTCAACGCAGCAACGCAGTCAACGATGAAATATTTCGTCGGTTAGATTCTGCAATGCCACCTCCCATGCGCGCGACGCTTTCCCGCATGCGTACACGTAACCTTGACCAGCTGCTGGAACGATCTTCTGATTAAACGATCAGATCGATTGATCGATTAAATGCTGTCTGTGATCATTTTGATCGATCAATCGATTTTCCGATCAGATCGATCACATCGATGTTTTTTCGCACCCCTACTCGGTAGAAGCTAAGTCTGGACTAGAAGACGGTCCTTAAAATTCCGGTCGAACTATTATCACCCGTCATTTGGCTCACATAGCCGAAAGAATTTTGTAAAATTTTCTAATCATTTGTAAGAGTTTTACAATTTGTTTAAAATGTAAACCGACCGAACTACTTTGAGTTTGGTTTGGGCTCGAATACTATTATTTATATTTGACATCAGTGACGAGGGGCTCTTGATAGTAAACACCAAATTATTCCTCTTGCTTTCTACCCTCGTTCAACAGGTACCGTTGTCTATCTATCCCATCCCTGGCAAGATTACCTACCACGCATACGTACATAACCTATAGAATCGATAATTCACTTGCTATGCGTGTACGTATGTTGATGCGTGTGCGAGTGCGTGCGTGTGTGGTCATCAGACAAGGGTCTGGCGCTGGGCTGGCAAAGGGTCACGCATGCGTAAACGTGTCAAGGAAAATTAGCTGAATTAAGGCGAATCACATGGGTGGTTACGTTTCAACTATTCAAACTCGCTTTAATTACCCAAGTTTACCCACAATGACACGGAGAAAGTCACAAAAAAGTTACTGCAATCTATATTTCTTTACGCTTTGCCCCAAATTTATGTTTTATTTTATTTTGTCACGGATTTTTGAAATGAAATATATGTAAGATCTTTTACTTCTATATGAAGTTCGAGTGTTATTCAGTGAGATTTGAGAATAAGACAATCTATCCTCCAGATCTTCTTAAAACTCACAACCGATCTTCTTTTAGAATGCTTTCAAATAATCATAAATTGCAGCATCAATCTCTTTTTCAGACAAAATGAAGACAATGCTCCTCGGTTAATTCCGTATTTTCAATTACAACAATATTTTTAAAAAATTAATAACTAAATTTTATTAATTTTTGCAACTCAATTTGAAATGACAGAAGCGTGGCCCTTGTTTGAGGTAAAATAGTATGATGTGTAATAGACTAAAATAAATAAATAAAAAAAAACGGTATATTTTTATACACCTGAATAATCAAAGTCTCACTGTAAAGGAAAAAGGAATAGGAATTGGCATCCACTGAATTAATGCCATGTCAGTAAAATCTTGCTTTCCACGAAAGCTTTGAAAACACGTGAGTTAACGTCTAGTTTACGTGCGTTACTTTGACGTTTTGATCCATAACAATAGAATAAAAATACAGTAATGCATATATACAGGGTGTTTCAAAAAGACTGTAAAAAAATGAACGACATATAGTACTGACCAAAACTGATCTTCAACTGTTTCCGAGAAAAGCGAAAAATCGAAAAAACTGTCAAGATGTGATCGAACAAAACTTTGTCTGTCAGTAAACAGACTATATAAAAAAAAATTATATGATACGTTTTTCTCTATTTCAAAGTTATTTGAAAATTAAATATTGGCCAAGGTCGCCACAACATTTAACATACTATAATTATTTGATTTTTTTAAAAAAAACAAAAGCATATCTAAGATGACCTCTGAAAGGTAAACAAAAAATCCCATTTAATCAGTCGTAACTCTTATAGTTTTCGAGATAGCAGACGTAAACCCCGTAAAAACTTTGTATTTTTCACTGCCTCAAATCTCGGAAACTATGGAACTTTGGAAGATTAGTCCTACGGTGATTAAGCTTTTTTTTCATTTTGATCAATACTATATGCCCTTAATTTTTTTTACCGTATTTTTGAAACATTCTTTGTATACATTAGAGTGGACCTTAAAAGAGGTCAAGTCGAATTTTACCCGGGCCGCCCCCCAAATAAATAAATAAATAAATAAAAAATGAGCTGGCAATGATTCCACTTAATATTAATATTTGACCGTGCCTAAATGCACTTGATTTTTCCCATTTAAATAACATTGGATTTTGACACTTCATTTTTTCCGAGCCACTAGGAGGTTTAAAAAATCCAGTCAATATTGGAATATATACTAGAATGACCCGAGAATATATGGACAAAATTTGAAGTCCCAATTATTTACGTTTATCTCGATAATTCAAGCGGTTTCAAATATACGAGGTGTGTTCAAAAACTATCGCGAATTTTGAATTTTCGCGGGTTACGTATATTCGAATTTCGATCTTTTTGTGGCTTTATGTTGGTACTCATGTCTCTCACTTATGTCGACAAGCTCGTCCATTTTGAATGTTCACTTAATTGTTGACAGCTGCTTTGCTTGCACGTGTTTTGGATCGTCTTCGATTTTTACCTATTCAAAAAAATGGAACAAAGAACCTGTATCAAATTTTGTGTGAAAAACGAAATTAAGTGCGCGGATGCATTCCGAATGTTGACTGTGGCATACGGAGAAGCTACCTTGGACCAAAGCAACGTTTATCGGTGGTACAAAATGTTCTCAGAAGGCCGAGAAGATGTGAACGACGAAAAGCGTGCCGGACGCCCGAGCACTTCAACAACAGACGAAAAAATTAATGAAGTGGAGAAAATGATATTGGCCAATCGTCGAATCACCGTTAGAGAAGTTGCTGAGGACCTAAACATATCGATTGGCTCGTGCAATTCGATTTTTATCAATGATTTGGGCATGAGACGGGTCGCCGCGAAATTTGTACCAAAATTGCTCAATTGCGACCAAAAACAGCATCGCATGAACATTGCTAATGAGATGTTGGACTCTGTCCGCGACGACCCAAATTTGCTCCAGAGGGTCATAACTGGTGACGAATCGTGGGTTTATGGTTATGACGTGGAAACCAAAGTTCAATCATCTCAATGGAAGCTGCCGCACGAACCAAGACCGAAAAAAGCGCGCCAAGTTCGGTCGAATGTGAAAGTTTTGCTGACAGTTTTCTTCGATTGCAGGGGCGTGGTGCATCATGAGTTCTTGCCACAGGGTAGAACGGTCAATAAGGAATATTACCTGCAAGTTATGCGCAATTTGCGCGAAGCAATCCGCCAGAAACGCCCGGATTTGTGGAAGAACAAAAATTGGCTTTTGCACCACGATAACGCCCCTGCTCACACATCGTTGCTTGTGCGCGACTTTTTAGCCAAAAACAACACACTAATGATGCCGCAGCCACCGTATTCCCCAGATCTGGCCCCCTGTGACTTTTTCTTGTTCCCTAAACTGAAGAGGCCCATGAAAGGACGACGTTACGCTACGCTTGACGAGATAAAGACGGCATAGAAGGAGGAGCTGAACAAGATAAAAAAAAATGATTTTTTGAAGTGCTTTGAAGATTGGAAAAACCGTTGGCACAAGTGTATAATATCTCATGGGGATTACTTTGAAGGGGACAAAATAGATATTCATGAATAAATAAATAATTTTTGAAAAAACACAAAATTCGCGATATTTTTTGAACACACCTCGTATTATGACTTCAAAAATCCTACACTGAGAAAAATATTGTTCTATTATTTAAATTATCCTTAGTTTATATGTTATTTTTTTACTTTTAGTTTAATAGGGTAACGATAAACATAATATTTTCTCTATTACGGTATTTACGATTTTTATTTTTTCCCGTGAACCAAATAATTTGTTTAAATCAAATTTCTTCAATTTTAATACACTTTATTTACGAGGAATATACTTGAAAATGATTCGGTTATTATTATTTAACAATTTAATATTAACATATTGTAATTTCCTCACAAAATAAAATGTAGTTAGAAATAAATAAATGTTTATCTCATTAATACAATCCGCATATTTCATCCAAATAACAATTTGTTAACTGTTAACAAATAGTACTTAATAGTAAATATGTATATTTGCTGTTAATAAAGCTAGTTGATAGGTAATAATCACTATTTTAAAATTAAAAAGAATAGTTATATATCAAAATATATTTAATTTATGTAAAGAAATAAAGTAAACTTGTACAGACATGCTATGCTATACAACGCAGTTAAGTACCTCCTCAGTGCTTAGTATAAATTCTGTTGAAAAGTGCGAGTAAGTTTTATATTTGTGGTGTTGGTTTCATATAATATACGTTTTAATTGATTACTTATACAATGGCAGATGAAGACACAAAAACCTTATTAAGTAATTGGGGATTTGACTCAATTGAAGCGTTTGAGGGTAAGTACATGACAAGAAGCCAACAAATAAATATGTAAATACTGGAAACATAAATACATTTTTAACAATTTTAGCTAATGATGTAAAAATTAAAGATTTCAACGATTTAACAGATAGTGATTTAAAAGAACTAATACCCAAAATAGGACCTAGGCATAATTTTAAAAAACTTACAAAAGAACATTTCGACACAACAAAATTGTAAGTATATTTTTTGCAGATAAATAGCTCATATAACTTTTATTATTATTTTTAAACAGAATTGAAACATCTGATATCATAGATACCAGTGGTTCAACAATATTTCAAGTAACTCCGTCTTCTTCATCTACACATCTACACTAACTGCTGATAGTCCTAGTTATTATTCCACAATATTTTTACAGCAAGGTCTTTCTAAAGGTAGAATAATTTTTCTTTTTGTACTATATAAAATATATGTTTTATTTTAGTTTTCCTATGTTAAATAGTTTTGTTATTATTATTTATTTATATATAGGTAACTCTTTAGTATTTGTAATAAATGATATATTATATTATAAATATTAATATTCCTTTCATAATAGTAAATATATAGTGATTAATAATCAACAAATCTGCAATTATTATTTAAAATGAGATATTAATTTTAAACAATCATATGTTTAATATAAATTTGACAAATGTTATATATTTTTACAATTTTAAATATAATATTAAAATGTTATCATCTAATAATTATTTATTTTCAAGTAATAAATTAAAAATTTAACGTAAAGCATGTATTATTTATATTAAAGTATCAGCAATTATATTCTAATAACCATTTGTTTAATATTAATAAATCGAAAGTTACTATTCAATCATTTGAAATTTGCAGTAAGTTAAAATTTGTTATATATAAAAGTATCTTTAAATACTTTTTAATTAAATTATAAATTTATATTAAATATACATTTGGTTGGCCATATTCAAAGTAATTTTTATTTAAATGTTAATGAACATCATTTATTAGGAACAAATGTTTTTCTCAGTGTACTGGTTTGTTCAAGCGGCTTGAAAATAGGATAGAGTTATTTTCAAATTCGTATCGAGTAAAAAAAGATAGTTAAATACTCGATTATGCAGACAGACAGGGAGAGGTATATGATCTAATTTCAGGTAAGATATACAACCCCAAAATCTAAAATTAAAATTAGTCAAGTTGTTATTGTATTCTCTTTCTAAAACATTAAAAATAGTATATTGTGTTATTAGGAGTAAAAGTGATACTTTGTGTGGCGAGCATGGAAGTTGCACGACGAGCGAAGCGAGTTGGACAATTGCATGCGAGGCACACTAAGACACTTTTATTCCGAATGACACATTACATTTTTTTTCAAACGCACTACTTTTCTTTTTATTCGCTAATTCTATGTCGTTTCTATGGATATTTGTTTATTTTATTTCTACTCCGCCGGCGTAGAAATGAAACTTCTACCTTGTGAATCGAATAACAAAAAGTGCCATTTCTACGGCGTTTGAAAAAAAAATATTTGTTTCTTTATCACTCCAAATATTTCGCTTTTCGACAATTGTATTAAGTTTGTAAAATGAATAAAATGCAAACAATTAACAAAAGATATGAATTTTTTGGCTGCGTGCCAGAGTGTCAGCTCGCGAATCTGGGGAACCGGGTTCAATCCCGATCGACGCCAAATATTAATAATTTTAATTGGCACAAAATTGACCCCTGTGGTGTACTCTCCACGCCAGCAATGAGTGCCCGCGAGGTGACGCCTGGTAAGCGCCCGCACGGTTCAAATATTTCATCATTACCGATATCTGTGTAAAAAGCAGATTGGCACACCCAGCAATGGGTAATAAGCCGTGATGATATATTTATTTATTTATTTATTTATTTATAATATATTGCGGATGTGCGCATGCGTAATTACATTATTTGAAGCTCCAATTGCCTTAAGAATATTGATTGGGGCTTTAAATTTTGTCCACATATTCTCGGGTCACTCTAGTATATTCCAATATTGAGTGTTTTTTTTAAACCTATTATTGGCTTTGACAAAAATACACTTCCAAAACACGTCAATACCGACATTATTTAAATGGGGTAAAATCAAGTGCATTTAGGAGGCACATTAAATATTAATATTAAGCGGAAACATTTGAACCACTTTAGGGGGCGGCCCAGATAAAATTCGACTTGACCTCTTTTAAGTAGTGCTGTCAAGAACCGGAAAAATTTAGAACCGGGTATCCCGTTCCAAAACTATCCGGGTACCCGGTTCCTGGAATCGATCTTCGGTTCCGAGTAGTGGAACCGATTTTCGGTTCCGGTTCCGGGTAATGGAACCGATCTTCGGTTCTGGTTCCGAGTAGTGGAACCGATCTTGGTTTCCGGTTCTGGGTAGTGGAACCGATCTTCGGTTCCGAGTAATGGAATCGATCTTCGGTTCCAGTTCCGGGCGGATCCGAATTATGGAATAATCAATTATAATTTTAAATTAGCCTCGTCATTCTTGAGAAATAATCATATTTTCTGAGAAATATTATTGAACGATATTAAAAAAAATTATATGTAATTTAATTGAAAATATCTGTAATGACGTGTTAATATTATTACACCAAAGGCAAGAGGATGCTAAAAATGTAACCACATAATATAGTAAATAATTGCAGATTTCAGTTACGTATTATATTTTCAATTTTCATTCTATATGGTTTATTTCAATATCTTGACCTTGAGTTATATTTTCAAATAACGGTACCTACGTAATGACAATAGCGGCCGTAAAATTTAAGGGATAAATCAATAGATATTTCCAAGAATTTCACTTATACCTACTTATACCTACATTCTGTTCTAATCTTTACATTTTGATCTCTCAGTTATGTAATATAAATGAATATTTCTTATTTTCTGGATTTCATAACACCATTTAATAAATTTCGAAGTGAAAATACCGCGCCTTATAATTTATAAAAAAAATTGGTTATTTTAAAATGCCCAATTGAATTAACTTTAAGATTAAAAGAAACCGAAAGGGGCTACAAAGCACAAACCCTATAGAAATTTAAACAAAGACACCGATCGTGTAGTCGGGGAAAAAGTACCTGGTTTTTGCACGTGTTCTACAGAGAATTGGATTATATCAGTTTATAAGAATATCTGATACCAACTTTCCTAAATTGTTTACCTGTCTCTATTTAATAATTTAAAAAAATTATCTTTCAAAATAATTAACTTATTCATCATAACATATTGATTCATAGTACGTAAATCTAATTCACGGATTGTAATAATATTATATAGCTTCATAATCGAGATTCACGATTTTTCGGTCCCAGAACCGGGAACCGATACGTTTCGGTTCCAGAACCGAGAACCGTTGAGATTCGATTCCAGAACCGAGAACCGATGAGATTCAATTCGAGAACCGATGAGATTCAATTCGAGAACCGATGAGATTCGATTCCAGAACCGAGAACCGATGAGATTCGATTCCAGAACCGAGAACCGGGTAGTTTCGGTTCTAGGACCGAGAACCGGGTAGTTTCGATTCCAGAACCGGATAGTTTCGGTTCCAGAACCGAGAACCGGGTAGTTTCGGACTCGGAACCGAGAACCGGGTAATTACACATTGAAATAACCGAGTACCCGGGTAATTTTGGAACCGGAACCGAACCGAACCGGAACCGGTTCCCACCACTACTTTTAAGGTCCATCCTAATATGCATATTTTAAAATCTATCATCGAGAAACAAAATATTAATTTTCATATTTTGAAAGAACTTTGTTTAGTTTGCAAAAGTTATCAATACTGCCCCCATTAATATTACATAATTGATACTGTTGTAAATTCTAGTTTATATTTTCTGTCCATCCCAATAATGAGAGGATCCGGGTTACGATACGAGTATATAATTAAATTACTACAAATTTTAATTCATTAAAAGAAAGGAGGAAGAATGTAATTATCGTATGTTGCTCGTTTAGACTAATGGTATCTTGTTAGGTATTTAACTTAGTTCATTTGCATACAGCATGTTGGTAATACTGCTCTTTATATTCCTAATATGAGCTCATAATTTCACAAATCTTTATGATTCACCATTTAACAAGAGGTTAGGGTAAATTAAAATCATTTTACTGTCGTACAAGATAAATTAGTACAGAACATTTCATGGGAAATAGAAATAAGCTAGGTAACGGTTCTTTTCATTTTGTACCGAAAAGGTAACTGTCAAGCAAAATAAAAATAACTGTACAGCAAAAAAAATTCATTAGAAGCAATGAGTAAAACTAATGGGTCGATTCTGTTCACATCTGTAAATCTTAAAAATCTGATGTGGCCAACACATAACCTCTCGCCAGATATTTTACCTGGTTGTACGCATAAAACGAAAAATATTTTTAATACAAATACATATATTCATGTCTCACTACAAAATAATTCTCACATATATTTGCAAAATCTATGGGATATTTTAAAATAAATTGTGTACAATACTTACATTTTCTTTATATTCAATATCCTGAAATTTTCTTTTTCTACTTTCCTTTTCTTTTTCTTTATATTCGTCATTTTTTCGCAAATTCCTTTTATATTCTTTTTTACGTATATCTTTTGCGTTGTTGACTTTTTTATTTTCATAATCTTCATAATAATATACAAATATTTTTGACAGAGGCATACAAATATTTTTGACAGTGACATTTATATGTCAATTAGAAACATTTGAATTTCTTGCCTTGTAGTAGTTTGATCTGAGATTTTTTACATCAAATTATTTTATATGCCTTTCTTTATCTCTAAATCTATAGAAGATATAATAATGAATTTATATTTATCGAATAAAGAATTTAACGTTCTTTAATATAAGTATTTACATAAATTTTCGATAAATAATATTTAGACGATTTTTTTCTTGTAACTACTACTTCCGGTTGTCCAATTGTTACCAAAACTGACTGGACTCTTCCCATTATTGTTAGATTGAGGAATCCGTAGTTAAAAATGTCTTAAGTCTCATAGTATTTGAGATATAGTGAATCCAACATCCACACACACATCCCCACACACACACACACACACACACACATACGGACATCATCGTAAAAATGTTATAATCGGATACTAGGGACCTTAAAACGTGCTTATTCATTAAAATCTGGATATGCGATTTTTAGCATGAATACAATACCTCTCTTAGCGAGAGGTAAAAATCTGTAAATTTGTAAATAATGAACAAAATCGCGACGGAAACTGCCACTCTTATGAACAATTTTATATTAATCAACAAAAATAGATGCATTTTTGTCAGGTTTTTATAAATTTACAGATCTGTAAGACTTACAGATGTGAACAGAATCGATCCATAAAACTGTATTTCAGAAATATACAGAACTAGAAACTACTATAAGCTGTAGCCTGTAACCTGAAATATTTATAAATATAAAGTGTAAGTTAAATTAACATTGACACGAAACCTTTGAGAAAAAGTAATAGTTATTTATTATATGTATGTGTTGGAATGTATCATATTAGTTACGTAAGTAGAGGTTTAGCCACGTAGCCCGCAGGGCGAGTGGCTAATTTTCTTTAGTGACTAATATACATTCCGCACAATGTGTAATACAACGTTTTATCCAACACATTTTTAAAAACTTCTTAAATCATTTTTACCTCCCGCTACCCTTGGTAAGGGAGATATAGGGATCATGCTAAAAATCGCATATCGAAATTTTGGTTACGTTTTAAGGTCCCTAGAATCCAATTTTAACATTTTCACGATGATGTCTGTGTGTATGTATGGATCCTCCATTTTAACTCAAATACAATCATTCAGAAAATTTTGAAACCTTGTGTTTCTGTAATGGAAAGAGCCCATTAGATTTTGGTGAAAATCGGATAACCGGAAATGGCACTTTACTAGAAGCTTAAAATAGTTTTTCTTCGAAAAATACCTGTAAATGTTATTTTATCGAGATTAATAAATTAAAGATTATTAAATTTTCTATAGATTTGCATTAATAGTTTTTTTTATATATTTTATGGATAAATTTATAAAATTATCTATAATTTAAATCCCAGAGCCTACGCTTTAAACAAACAAAACGCAGTTATTCAAATATATGACTGACTGACAGATAAATGTCACTATCAAAGAACTAATCATTTCAAAATAACATTAGTAACGTTTTAAAAAGAAAAAAGTAAATAGAACAATAGAAAAGGAGTTTCCAGCATAAGTAAATATATATAAAAATTAACGATTCACAAAAATATTTAAGCTAGTCCTCATTTATGGATGAGTGAATTCTATTTTATCCCGGTATCTAAAATTTAATCTTCATTTTATTATAACTCCGGTGGCTCAATGGTTAGAGCAACGCCTCATGTCATGAGTGCCCTCGGGGCTCTGGGATCGATTTTGGGTCAGAAAGCGATCTTTAAGATGTAAAAAAATCTGACATGTCCCACTGGCCACCATGACAACGGATTCTGCGGGTCCCAATAGATAGATTTGCGTATTTCAATTTTGTACCATTTAAAACTTTTTCTGACAATTTTAACGTGGTATATTCTAAAAACAACTATTACGTATTTAATATATACGTGACAACTAAATTAGATCTTATTTAATAATCAAATTTGGAGCGTAAAATTTTTCTCAAAACTTGTTACATACGTTAAAATAGCTACAGTTTTAAAAATCAAATTAAAACAGTGAACTAGAAAATAATAGACATTCACGGCTTGGTTGAATGTTTAATACATTTGATTTATTAAGTTGTAAAAATTATCTTAACCTAGTAGAGCAAATAATTTTAAAACTCTTTCCTGTTTCCGTTCTGTGGATAACTACCGTTTTCTTGTTGACAAATCAGTGTTCTCGTATTGGTGGCAGAGAGAATAGGTAAATAATAAATCAAGGAGTGACAAGACGCTGCTATCACCTGGTACCGGGGGGCCCTGGGGCGGTTCGCCCCCTACAACCCTGTGACAGGCACCGCGAACTGTCTTACCTCGACACCAAGTTGCATTGTGCATGCGTCAGCAACGTAGTGGATTCTATACGTGATGGAAAAGAATATGTACCGGTAGTATGTAAGAGGTATATATGAAAGTATTTAGGGCATTAATTGTACGAGGAAGGAAATTGTAATGAGTAATATTATTAGCATGAAAAGGGTCAAAGTACTATGCATTTTATATTTAATAGGCAACAAAATAAGAGTAGGTTAGTGTACGAAATATTGACTGATGGATTTATATAATGATAGATAGATGTAGAAGCATTTACGACAGTTTTTAATGATATTTAAGTATTTTATTCATGTATACAAATTTTTAAAAAGGATTTACCAGCTGTGAGCTAAAATATCTGAAACCAAAATAGAGAGAAAATACATTGGCAATATAGGAATATTTAGTGCCTTACAAGGAATGTTTTTTTGTAGTAACTCAAATAATAAACGACAGATTTGTATAAAAAAAACTACCTAACGACAATTCAAGTGACAGTTTATATATGAGTAAAAAAGTCCAGTTGCCAGCTACTTTTATACAGTGTGTTCAAAAAAAAATTGTAACTCGGAGTAGGCTTTGAACAAAGAAACATATATCAATTTAAAAATATTTAAATTTCAATTTGACATGAGATATTGCCAAAAATGTTATCTAAAGAAATCAAAGCTTTTCCTTTTGAAGCTTATTTTAGAAATGGAAACAAATTAGACAACGGCGAATATCAATATACTGTATCCTTCTTTATTGTCTTTTCTCCTTAAAATTACATTTTAAGATCAATTTTGACAACTTGACTATTGAATTAAATAATGATCAGACATACGTTTCACTGTTCATAGCCTATTCCGAGTTAGGAATTTTTTTGAACACCTTTAGTTATTCTCTTCGAAAGACGGAAAATATGTGATTCTCGATGGCATTTTTGCCTTTATTAAAACAGTTATATATTTTTCTTAAATATACTTATATTTTTTATTTTTATAAGTTATTTACAACAACAATTTAATTGTCTTAATAACCCTCTAAACTCTAAACTATTAAATATTTAGAATATCAATTTTTATTAATTATTTTACTTAGCAAAACAGAAATATAACTGCAAATGTATTCCACGGCGTACCTAACTTTGTTATTCTCAATATTTCTTCAATCGTGCATTCGCGAAAAAAGCTCGGTTTCCAGATGTCAACGGAAATATCCATTTTGACCATCCCTGAATCCATTCTGACTAATTTCGGCGTGACGTCTGTAGGTACGTATCTCGCATAACTCAAACGGTAAGCCGTAGAAAGTTAAAATTTTGTATTTAGGACTACTATGACATCTAGTTGTGCACCTCCCTTTTTGGTCATTACATAATTTCCAGAAGTGGTACTTTACTTGAAGCTTATAATAGATTTTAATGAAAAACTATTTTAAAATATAATCCAAAACTTTTCAAATTTGGTATATAAGACTTTTATGTCAATGGGAATAACATAGTAGATTTTGGTTAAAATAGGCTAACCGGAAGTTATTAACAGTTTTTCTTGAATAAAATAGTTTTATTTTGACACAACCAATATTATTAAATTAGCCCTTTGTATAAGCTAGGTATGTAAATTAAAAAATTATATATTTTTTGATTTTTGTAATAAGCTTGCTATGGATTAGGACAAAAAATATAAAAATTAATGTTAATGTCAAGTAACGTCAAATACTTGCAATTTTATAATTGGGTCTATATTTCATGTTGGTCTTGCGTACAAGGAAGTCATGTGGTGTCCACAACAGATTTTTTAACTCTATATCCATTGAATATGAAGTATAAAATGTAATCAAATCGCATAGAGAATAAAATATTCTTTAACATTTATAATAACATTAAATGTGAAAAAATTATATTTAACAGCGTTTTTTCATATACTGTGTATTCTCAAGCGGCAACCCATTCGGATATTAACTATGTTTATCTTTGCTTGATACTTGACCCTGGTCACAAAGTTGCTCATACACTGTCAGCGACATGATCATTAGCAATTTATTCATTTGTTATTAACCATCTGGGAACATTTATCATATGATAAATTGATTAATTCGATTACATGTGTTTTTCTCTTTAACAAATCATTACTAAGTACCATTTAATGCAATAACAAATCAATTTCTCATCAACTTATCTAACCGCAATCTCTTTTCTTAATCTTTTCTTCGCAGCGTGATACATCACGATTTTCACACTTGTTATCGAGGGTAAAGCTCACACCACACTTACTAATACCACACTAATACTACCGACCTAACATACTTGTATTATCCACACACCGAAAAAACTTAATTTAAAGTCACGATAAAATAAATCTAGTAGTATGTGATTATTTAAAAAAGAACATAAGTTAAACATCAATCACCACTTGTACTTGGTGTGACAATAGCCGTGTTCCTTCGGGATGTGATTCGTGATCTAAATGATAAAACTGATCATGATTAAGAAGAATAATGTTTTTACGTTTCCTGTTCGTTATCCCCACTTTCTCATTTTGTGATCACTAGACAACCTTCCCCCTACCCTTCAGAATCAACCCTTTTGAGTGATTCACATGGATTCAGTTCAGAACAAATTGAAAACATACTATTTCGAGTGTAGAAATTTACGAATGTGGGGTTTGTGGCATCAAGGGAAATAAGATTTTTCTACAAAAGCGTATAATGAACTACATAAAGATTTGTTTGAAATAAACATACTTCATATTCCTTACCAAGAATATTATTTTTTACTTCAATATAAACCATTTTCAATTCTTCCTATAACACTAGACAGTTGATTATTTATAATATAAAGTAGGATAGTTTGCAATATTCTGCATATGACATTGATATTTGACACTAGATTGTGTTGTTTTCTTGCTATAATTTTTAAATCCTGTTTCAAAAGAATCACGAATAAATTAATCAGGATTCACAAAATCACAATCACAACCCGAAGGAACACGGCTAGTGTGACAAATAATTAATCAACTTTAAATGATAACTTTCATTTTCTAGACAAATTATATCTTCTCTGTCATTCGTCTTAAGTTTTTAAACTCAGTATCTTCTTAATTATTGTAGTACGCATGTTTCCATTCGTTAACTTTATCTAGAGTTGTATAGTATAAGCATTGTGATCTGGCATGTTGAGAGTGTAATGACGATTGTCAACGCGTCTTAATTGATTAACAAGAGTAAATAGAGGAATGCTAGCGTTAAGGGTTGTTTATGTAGCGATGAACAGAGCGGAAGTGAATTTGTTCTTGCGGTGGGAAGCTTTTAACGCCTGCGGTATTTAGATAGAAAGGGTGACAAAGGGCTCGAATACAGTGCGAATGATTCGGGGGTTAACATAGTTTTTTAATTAAAGTTTAATGAGGGATATTAAAGGCCTTTAAGTTCCATATTGTTGTTGATACTATTTTACTCAGACGTTTCGGTCAATATTTGACCATTCTCAGTGCAATTTTACAATTTAAATTAGCACACGCTCATGTTGAGCGAGGTTAGGTTAGAGGCGGGCGCGGGCCGTGATTTTGTCGGATCACGATGGGTCACGACGTGACCCGCGTGATCGTGAATATAATTTAAATTTTGCGTCGTAATTGGACGTGAGCGTGAGGCACTAAAAAATTATCGTGCGTGATCAGGCGTGATTTAAATTTAAACGGGCGTGAGTACAAGTTTTCTTCTATTTTTTATTTAAAAAATTGTCAATTTCCATCTTTTAGTTTACATTATTGTTATTATTATTATTATTATTATTATTATTATAATGACCAAATATGTCATCAACAGTATTTTTTTGCATAAAAATAGTGTTATTGTTGTACCCAAAATTGTATACACAGTTGCTCCAATTTCACTAAAGATATACAAATCTTTAAGCCCGTTTGACACGATCATAATTTTGTTAACAAAATTGTTACCAAATTTATGATAATTGTGATGGAATAGAACAACCTATTTGTCCATAAACATACGTTTCCAATGAAATCAATCTGTTACCAAACTTATTACCAATTTGTTAACAAATTTGATAACAACTTATGACTGTGTTAAACAGACTTAAATGTACATAGAAACAATTACGTGTCACGAACGTGACCCGCCGAGCGTGTGTGCCAAAATAAAATCGCGAGCGTGAGTGATCGTGAATCAAACATAAAAAGTCGTGAGTAATTGGTCGTGATTACATTTTTAGTTCCGTGAGCGTGCGTGATCGTGAACAAAAAGTTACTCACGCGCCCACCTCTAGTTTAGGTTGTTCAAAATGTTTTGTACATCGCTTTCAAGTTTAGTTTTCTTAATAAATCTTGGATTTATCCTCACTTATATTACATAAACTGTATTTCAAGATACATCATATTTTCATGTGTAATCTATTATCGAAGATGATTTTACATAAATTGTTATAATAACATCCAATGTAATAATCCTAATTTAAATTGTAAAATTGCACTGAGGATGGTCAAATATTGACCAAAACGTCCAAATAAAATAATATCAACAACAATATGGAACTTAAAGGCCTTTAATATCCCTCATTCAACTATAATTTAGTTCCCAACATTAACTATTTTAATTAAAGTTTACTTACTATAACCTAGAACTAGAACCACGAAAAATTATTATTAAGTACTTACACTTTTGAAAAATAAATTTTTATGTGACAATTTTAATAATTTATTTATTATTTAGTTCCGGTTGACCAATTATAACCAAAATATAATCAGCTCTTCACATGGATGTAACGAAGAGGTATACGAAAGAATTATAGTTTTTGGAATTGTAGTATTAGAGTTACCGCATTAGAAAATTTTGTCACACACACACACACCCACACACACACACACACGCACGCACGCACGCATGCACGCACGCACGCACACACACACACACACACACACGCACGCTCACACACACACGCACGCACGCACGCACGCACACGCACGCACGCACGCACGCACGCACGCTCACACACACACATCGTAAAAATAGTAAAATCGTATTCCAGTCCAGGGACCCTAAAACATGCTTATTCATCAAGATAATACCTTCCTTACCTAAAGGTGACAGAAGGTAAAAAAAATGAAAAATGTGTACCGGTCCCCATTGTCGAGATAAACGTTTTCAATAAATAATATATATTTTTGTTCTAAAACAGTTATTTCGTTATTTATTTATTTACAAATGGAAAGAGAAGTTTACCTAGTCATACCACACCAAAAGTGTTATAGGAATGGTCAGTTTTTTAATGTTATTGTAATTCATGCACCTACCTACCGTAAAACATTATGAGGACATAAAATTGTAAAGTATATTACCTAGGTATAAATTATGCTGTGTATCATAAGTAACATAAGTATGTAAACACATTACTGAACAATTTTTTTTTCGAATTTTTAACGCATTTCTGTTGTACGTACTCCACATAAATACATTACTCTAACATCCATAAAACAACGTAATACATACGGTACAAAATGTACACTGATTAACGAAAACATTGCTAGCTACGTTATTTACCATTTATCGGACACAGCAAGCTAATATATATATATAAAAGGTAGGTAGACACGTAGATAAATACTATCATTCAAAAAAAAAATTTAACCTTGTATTTAAAACTTTTTCTGTAATGGAAAGAGCCTATTAGATTTTGGTGAAAATCGGATAACCGGAAATGGCACTTTACTAAAAGTTCAAAATAGTTTTTCTTCGAGAAATACCTTTAAATGTTATTTTTTCGAGATTAATGTTATTATAAAAATTAAAGATTATTAAATTTTCTATAGATTTCCATTAATACTTTTTCTATATATTTTATGGATAAATTTATAAAATTATCTATAATTTAAATCCCAGAGCCTCCGCTTTAAACAAACAAAACGCAGTTCTTCAAATGTATGTAACTGACCTTGTAACTGACAGATAAATGTCACTATTAAAGAACTAATCATTTCAAAACAATATTAGTAACGTAAAAAAGTAAATAGAACAATAGAAAAGAAATTCAATACAGTTTCCTGTATATGTAAATATATAGATTAATAAAAATTAACGATTCACAAAAATGTTTAAGCTAATTCGTATTTTTGGATTAGTGAATTCTATTCTATCCCGGTAATTAAAATTTAATCTTCATTTTATTACAGCTTCGGTGGCTCAATGGTTAGAGCAACACCTCATGTCATGAGTGCCCTCGGGGCTCGCTTCGAATCCCACTAAGGCATGGATGTGTATGAATGTGAACCCAGTCTGTAATTGGAATTTAACCCTGTTGAGGGGGTTAAAAAAAGGTAGTTACTTGGATTAGATCAGACTATATTATAAGAAATAAACTGTCAAAAGTAGAATAAAATTCGGAAATCCAAAAATAAGGATTAACTTAATCTTAATCTAACATACAGCCATCATCGCAAAAATAGTAAAATCGTATTCTAAGGACTCTAAAACGTGCCTATTCATTAAAAAAATTTTTTTTGATCAAAAACAATACCTTCCTAACCTATAGGTATGACGGAAGGTAAAAATTGCCTTCATTTTGGAAAGCAAGGTATAACTTACATCTCCTATTATTTGAAGTGCAGCATAGTACCAAATAAAAATAGGAGGTTATGTTTAATAAGTTGCACCTGTGCCTTAAACAGTTGGTAAGTCTTTCGAACTGAACATATCATTATATGGACACCAACGCAAAAGAATATACGTAAAAAAGAATATAAAAGGAATTTGCGAAAAAATGACGAATATAAAGAAAAAGAAAAGGAAAGTAGAAAAAGAAAATTTCACGATATTGAATTTAAGAAAATGTATGTATTGTACAAAATTTATATTAATATATCCCATAGATTTTGCAAATATATGTGAGAATTATTTTGTAGTGACACATGAATATACGAGTGAATATATGTATTTGTATTTAAAAATATTTTTCCTACAACCGTGCGTGAAAAGTACTTTTCACGCACTCATTACAGTGTGTAAAGTGTCACTTTTCAATAACTAGTGCGTGAAAAGTAAATAAGCGTTGCTAGGCAACATTAAAATTCGGTTAATTTACCTGTCCAGTATATAATTATGTAGTAAATAATAATGAAAATAATAAAATTTATTAAGAAATATGAATATACACTGTAAATGAAACAAATCTAAAATTTTTTTAACAGATTGAGTACTAATCTAATTTTTAAGAACATTAACATTTTTTGGACATGTTTTCTAACCTAACCTAATTTTTAATATTAATATTAAATGTACAATTTGTACATTATAAAAGAAAAAAGACTAATATCGTGTGTCTGAGATTCTTCCAAGTGTTTAAGTTACATTTTGTAGTGTTATGAGAAAGAGTAGGTACTAACAGTATTTGAAGCTGCTGGATGCCTGTACACTCAGTATTATGAGAAACATCAATATCATTTCGGTTGTAGGAAAAATGTTGTATGCAACACGTGTGTAAAATAGTATTTTTTGTCTCGTGCTACAATTTCCACATTCGGCTGCGGCTCATGCGTAGAACATCGCAC
Source organism: Harpalus rubripes (assembly GCA_963082715.1). NCBI lineage: Eukaryota > Metazoa > Arthropoda > Insecta > Coleoptera > Carabidae > Harpalus > Harpalus rubripes. The sequence goes on along the minus strand of OY720455.1, from coordinate 7,431,454 downwards.
TCGTCCAAAAAAGTACTACTTTACACACTTGTTACATAAATAACTATTTCGTTTTATGCGTAGGTAAAATATCTGGCGAGAGGTTATGTGCTGGCCACATCAGATTTTTCTATTTGTATTCCAAATATTTTAAATAATTATGCACCACATTTAATGCGGCGCTGACATAGGTACATAGTTTTTTACAATGAGCTGATGATATGTTTTCATTAATATCATAATTATTAACAGGTAATAATTTATATTAATTATCTCTTTTCATCAGTTCGACTTCGGATTTATAAAAAAATCACCAAATCATTAATTAGCAATGCACAAATTCATTACTGTCATCATCATTCAATATACATTCATCAATTAAAAACTTTCAGTAAAAAACATTCTGGCTTGTGATGAACTAATCAATAATAATTTTCTAATCAGCTCATTATGTGTACGCATAAAAACGTCAACAAACAGCGATCGACTAATTGGTGGAGGGGGGAATGGTTCCAATGCCTTCTGGATCATAAAGAAAAGGCAATGGCGATTCGCTCTAATTTGTCAAATGGGTTCCAATTATTTACCATTTCGTCCCTAAAGAAAAATCGCCTCATTAAAATTTAACACCATAATTTGTGTTTTGCGTGTCGCAGAGGAGAATTCATTTGAATTTATAATAATATTGTCACGATATTTTTTAGATGATCGTAAACGTATTACGGCCATAAAAATATAATTATAATGACACCCACTTATGCGTAATAAAATAAATGTTTTATAACTGTAACATTATTCTATTAAATATGTGACATAATTTACTTTTACCATATACGAAACACAGACAAATTTTATCTGTTTGTTACAGCTTTACTTGTATTTTACTGGTACACATTTTAGCTTTTTGATTTTGGTTTCTAATAAATGAAAATGATATTTAAAAAAAAATATTAGTAGCATAATATCTAAACTCTTTGCAATAGGGTCCTTCGTCATAGTAATAAATTAGATCTTGGGTCATTTATATTAAAACTAAACCTTAAAACTGTATCATACGAACTTTCAAAGTTTAAAAAAAAACTGATGTGGCCAACACATAACCTCCCGTCAATTCCATGTTTGAAATAGCAACGGACTTTAAGTAAAGTATGACTTCCGGTTGATCGTTCGTAAAAAAATCTAATTTGTTGTTCCAATAAACAGAATAGTAATACCAAATTTTGAATTATATTTTATTATGTTTTTCCTCAATAATCTGTTAAGAGCTCCAAATTATGTACCACTTCCGGTTTATCATATAGGTATAGTCAAAATCTAATGTTGTTTCAAATTATACACGAGTTTTAAATATCAAATTTGAGAAGTGATGGATCATGTTTTAAATATATTTTTTCAAGAAAATCTGTTTTTAGCTTCCTGTAAAGTAGTAATTCCGGTTTATCAATTTTAGAAAACATCTAGTATGTCGTTCTCATTAATATAAAAGTCTTAAATACCAAATTTGAAAAGTTTTGGATTGTATCAATTTATTTTTCACGAAAATCTGTTCAGAACTTCAAATAAAGTACGACTTCCGGTTTATCAATTTTAGCCAAAATCTAATTGCTTCCCTTTATATAAAAGTCTTAAATACTAAATTTGACAAGTTTTGGAATATATCATAATAAATTTTTCACAAAAATCTGGTCAGAGCTTCAAGTAAAGTATCACTTCCGATTTATCAATTTTAGAAAAAATTTAACATGTCATTCTTATTAATATAAAAGTCTTAAATATCAAATATGAAAAGTTTTCGATTGTATCAATATATTTTTTACGAAAATGTGTTCAGAGCTTCGAATAAAGTATCACTTCCGGTTTATCATTTGTATCCAAAATGTAATATGTTGTTCCCCTTCAAATAATAATCGTAAATACTAAATTTGACAAGTTTTGGAGTATATCATAATATATTTTTCACGAGAATCTGTTCAGAGCTTCATGTAAAGTATCACTTCCGGATGATTAATTTTAGCCAAAATCTAATATGTTGTTTCTTATGATATAAAAGTCTTAAATACTAAAATTGAAAAGTTTTGGATTTTATTTTAATACAGTTTTTCATTAAAAACTGTTATGGGCTTCAAGTAAAGTATCACTTCTATTTATCCAATTTTACCCAAAATCTAATCACCTCGTTATATGAATGCAGGAAGCTTAAATACGGAAAATAGATATATATGGAAGTTTGTTATAAGAGTTATCGTGGACAAAAAAAATCGACACACACACACACACACACACACACACACACACACACACACACACACACACACACACACACACAGAGAGAGAGAGAGAGAGAGAGAGAGAGAGAGAGAGAGAGAGATCCGGAACTGCAGAAATTGGCCGATCTTCGCGTAAATCGTCATTGAGAGAAACTCGATGAAATTTAAATTCATTGTACCAGCTCTAAACAGACCTGATACAAGGTGCTTTATTTCCAAAAGCATCCCGAAGCTTTTCGATTCATTGTTTTAGAGAGAACGAACCGCTTCATTTGCACTTGTATATCGGAAACCACACATTATTTCCTTTAAATTAGGATAAATAAGGTGAGGATGCATTGTCTGCTGCAATACTTGTTTACTTCGAGGCCTATTTTCAAGCATTTTTTCAAACACCCGTGGCAAACAAATTGTTACTGTTTTCCTATCTTCTAATGTAATATTGACAGTAGGAACGGATTTTGAGAGGCAATCATTTTTGTTCCAAATATGTCTTTATCTAGAGATTTAAACTGTATGTTTACAAGGATTATGACAGGGTCTCCGTTCTTCTTTTCGTTTTCGTGTTTGTTCCCTATAATCAACAAGTATGGCATAGTTCCTCCCTAATCAATTACTACCCTTCCACATCCATTGGTCACATGCACGCAGGCAGTCCCTATATTTGTGATCAATATGTAGTGCTAGTACTAGGTAGCCACAGAATATCACAGTGCCAGTGCCGGTTGTTTTTATCTATATGTGCGTGTGTGTACAAGGGTTGAGGGTGCAAAGGGCAAGGGGTTGATTTCGATCAATGAACAGACACGCACACGACCCAAATTTCACCCCACACAACTAGATAAGAAGAATTAATGCAAGGGTTAATGTACAAAAAAATATTTAAATTTATCTGACTAAATAACTACTGAAAGATTTACAGTTTATTATACATTATTAGCTGTACAATATTATGCGATATTAAAAGATACATTTTGTGTATATTCAATTTTTGGTACTCTGTCTTTTTTTACCACCGCTGCTTTGTTTGACACATTGTCACATAGAGAGAACTCTGGTTGATTATTTAACACAGCACTGTTAACAATAAAAAAAATCTGATGTGGCCTGCACATAACCTTTCGCCAGATATTTTACCTGGTTGTAAGCATAAAACAAAAAATATTTTTAAATACAAATACATATATTCATGTCTCACTACAAAATAATTCTCACATATATTATAATTATGTACAATACATACGAGTACATTTTCTTTATATTCAATATTCCGATATTTTCTTTTTCTACTTTCTTTTTCTTTATATTCGTCATTTTTTCGCAAATTCCTTTTATATTCTTTTTACCTCTCGCTAAAAGAGGTATTGAATTCATGTTAAAAATCGCATATCCAGATTTTAGTGAATAAGCACGTTTTAAGGTCCCTAGAATCCGATTATAACATTTTTACGATGATGTCCGTATGTGTGTGTGGATGTTGGTTCCACGATTTCTCAAATACTATAAGACTTAAGACATTTTTAACTACGGTTTCCTCAATCTAACAATAATGGGAAGAGTTGGTTAAGTTTTGGTAACAATTGGACAACCGGAAGTAGTAGATACAAGAAAAAAATCATCTAAATATTATTTATCGAAAATTTATGTAAATACTTATATTAAAGAACGTTAAATTCTTTATTCGATGCATATAAAATAATTTGATGTAAAAAATCTCTGAACAAACTACAAGGCAAGAAATTAAAATGTTTGTAATTGACACATAAATGCCACTGTCAAAAATATTTGTATGCCACTGTCAAAAATATTTGTACATCATTATGAAAATAAAAAAAATCTGATGTGGCCAGCACATAACCTCTCGCCAGATATTTTACCTGGTTGTACGCATAAAACGAAAAATATTTTTAAATACAAATACATATATTCATCTCACTACAAAATAATTATTTTAATATAAATTTTCTTTATATTTAATATCCTGAATTTTTTTTACTTTCCTTTTCTTTTATTCGTCATTTTTTTGCTAATTCCTTTTATATTCTTTTTTACGTACATTCTTTTGCGTTGTTGACTTTTTATTTATTTTCATAATCTTCATAATGATGTACAAATATTTTTGACAGTGGCATACAAATATTTTAGACAGTGGCATACAAATATTTTAGACAGTGGCATTTATGTGTGAATTACAAACATTTGAATTTCTTGCCTTGAAGTAGTTTGATCTGAGAATTTATACATCAAATTATTTTATATGCATTTTTATATTTATCGAATAAAGAATTTAACGTTTTTTAATATAAGTTATTTACGTAAATTTTCGACAAATAATATTTAGACGATTTTTTTCTTGTAACTTCCGGTTGTCCAATTGTTACCAAAACTTAATCAACTCTTCCCATTATCGTTAGATTGAGGAATCCGTAGTTAAAAATGTTTTAAGTCTTATAGTATTTGAGAAATCGTGGATCCAACATCCACACACACATACGGACATCATCGTAAAAATATTATAATCGGATTCTAGGGACATTAAAACGTGCTTGTTCACTAAAATCTGGATATGCGATTTTTAGCATGAATCCAATACCTCTCTTAGCGAGAGGTAAGAAAAGTCAACAACGCAAAAGAATATACGTAAAAAAGAATATAAAAGGAATTTGCGAAAAAATGACGAATATAAAGAAAAAGAAAAGGAAAGTAGAAAAACAAAATTTCAGGATATTGAATATAAAGAAAATGTATGTATTGTACATAATTTATATTAAAATATCCCATAGATTTTGCAAATATATGTGAGAATTATTTTGTAGTGAGACATGAATATATGTATTTGTATTTAAAAATATGTTTTGTTTTATACGTACAACCAGGTAAAATATCTGGCGAGAGGTTATGTGCTGGCCACATCAAATTTCTTTTTAGCACCGCTGCTTTGTTTGACACATTGTCACTTAGAGAGAACTCTGGTTGTTTAATTGCCACAGTACTGTTAATTATGAAGAAATTATTTAGGGCCAATTTGTTAATAATTTAATTGATAATTATTTGATGAAGAACTTTGGATGTTATTATATTGTATAAATTTTATAATAAAATGCACCAATGTTCAATTTTCCAACAGGTAAATATATTAAAAAATTTCTATTTACGATTTAATCACAAATTATTTCTTCCAAGTATTACTTAAAGCAAAAACATAGCTGTAGAAATAAAAATGCCGGACACGGAAAATATGTTGACAAGTTTAACTGTTAGTAAATAAATAAAAAACGTAGCTTCGCTTGCAAACTTGCAACTATTACCACAACTTTTTATTAAATTATTTGCTTTATGTTTTAGTTTGTACTTTGAACAAAATTAAAGTTGGGTCTCTGAAGAAGCCGTGGCAAAATACGAATGTTATTTTATCGCTACACTTATTTATATTTGCAGTGGTACATTTCGGCATTCATAAAATCATAACTATCGACTTATATATGACGCTATTCTACACAACTTTTTAATTATATAAGTTGTTTCTCTTCTTATAAAGTGAAAGTTTACAAAGTCTATACATATCTACACTGTTTTACAATAACTTCGATGTCCGAGATTAGCAACTTTGACTGTCAGATTGACAGATATGTGAACATAAACTATAAAAATAAATATACCTTCCATTCTTACAATTTTTCGATTTGAAAAAATACATAAATATTGTAACGTGTGAGCCTGGCTGCTACGCTGAACACGCGTTTAAGTATAGCGATGATGCAATCGCGCTAACAGCCGGGCTATGTAACAAACAAGCCACGACGTGTTTAATTACTTCTGGTCGCCTGAACCTTTTGTGTTCATTGTTATTATGCGGTCGAACATTCTAGAGCTCTCTGGAAGTTAATGGCAGCTGTATAAAAGCGACGCAGCTATGCTTGGGAGTTAGTTACATGGAGAGACATATAGAGACATTCACATAGAGTGTTAGTGAAGGACAGCAGTATCGTGGTGAGCGTATGCAGTATAGTGTCGAGTGGAGGACTCGGGAAGTTACTGGTATATTGGGATAGCTGCGGAAGTGAATACTCAGTAGTGTTGACGAGTATTGTGAAGCTAAGTATACAAGAACAGTAACAGCGAGATGGAGTGTATACTCGGCATTGGTGTTGAAGAATTGTGGCATACGGATAGTTGGTGATACTGAGGCTGTGGAAGGAGAAAGTTAGTTACATAAATAGACAGTGAGGTGAAAGGTATGACTTCTGTCCGAGCAGTTGAATATACAGACGCTGTTGGGTCAGTTGAGTATAGAGACGCTGTGGAGGTCGGTAGGCGGACAGTTGAACGTGATATAAGTATATAGTAATATAAATAGTTAGTAATCTCGTGGAAATAAATAGTTGTGTTATTTGGTTAAATAAATAAATAGTGTTAGTGTTATCTAGTTAATTATAGTTTTAGTCTTAATTAGTTTTTAATAATTCTTCAATATTAGTAATCGTCATTATTTAATACCTTTTAACCTCCCGCTACCCTTGGTAAGGGAGGTATAGGGATCGTGCTAAAAATCGCATATCGAGATTTTGATAAAAGATCACGTTTTAAGGTCCCTAGAATCCAATTTTAACATTTTCACGATGATGTATGTGTGTATGTGTGTCTGGATCCTCCACTCTAACTCAAATACTATCATTCAGAAAATTTTGAAATCTTGTATTTCGAACTTTTTCTGTATTGGAAAGAGCCCATTAGATTTTGGTGAAAATCGGATAACCGGAAATGGCACTTTACTAGAAGCTCAAAATAGTTTTTCTTCGAAAAATACCTTTAAATGTTATTTTTTCGAGATTAATATTATCATAAAAATTGAAGATAGTTAAATTTTCTATAAATTTCCATATATTTTCTGAATAAATTTATAAAATTATATATAATTTAAATCCCAGAGCCTACGCTTGAAACAAACAAAACGCAGTTATTCAAATGTATGTAACTGTCAGATAAATGTCACTATCAAAGAACTAATCATTTCAAAATAATATTAGTAACGTTTTAAAAAGAAAAAAGTAAATAGAACAATAGAAAAGAAGTTCAATGCAGTTTCCAGCATTAGTAAATATGTAGGTATGTATTTAGATTAATAAAAATTAACGATTCACAAAAATATTTAAGCTAGTCCTCATTTTTGGATGAGTGAATTCTATTTTATACCGGTATTTAAAATTTAATCTACATTTTATTATAGCTCCGGTGGCTCAATGGTTAGAGTAACGCCTCATGTCATGAGTCCCATCGGGGCTCTGGGTTCGAATCCCACTAAGGAATGTGTGTGTGTGAACCTACTCTGTAATTGCGATTTAATCCTGTTGATGGGTTTAAAAAGAAGGGAGTTACTTGGATTATATTAGACTATATTTTAAGAAATAAACTGTCAAAATTAGAGTAAAATTCGCTAATCCAAAAATAAGGATTAACTTAACCATTTTGTGACTCGGGCTGTAAATGGCGGGAGATATTGTGCTGGCCCCACCAGATTTTTTATATTTAGTTATAGTAATAAACTTTTATTTTAATTAATAATAATTGTCTAATATTTACACTTCACCCAAATAAATAAAAACGTTACAATATCTATTTCTGCAAATTTGCAATGGGAATAGCTAGTCCAATATAAACATATAGTTAATCTTTAGCCATAAGGATCACGTGTATAATTTGTAATAAATAATTGCTATTTATGTTCTGAGTTCTCCTCTATTTAAATTTAACCACCCAAGTGTTCCAATTGTGCAACACAGTAAAAATATTCCAAAATTCCCTCCTCGTTTATTCCGGAAATGTATACAATAAAATTAGATCAACTTTAATAATAGTCGTACAGCGTTGCAAGCCTCACGCAGTTGCCAAATATAACCATCTCTATCATATAGTTAGTTAGTCTTCTATGTATACAACTAACAAAGTATAAAGCTCTAAAAATATCGACCACATATTGGTAGTGGTCGATCATCGACATATAGTCATATATAGTGCAGTGCGCTATCATCTACATGGATAATTCAGGTGCGTGGACAGGCAATTGTTTGCGGACAATGCATGATAGATGGCGTTGGTATTGCATTGTGTCTGTTTGATTTATGTTGTGTTTGCGTTACGTTATGCTCCGTGTTGCCCAATAATGGAAGGATTACTATTCAAATGACTGATTATACCCCATGTATTGAGGGATTTCTATTGATACCACACACTAGATTGTTTTACGCAGGGAAATCATTATATATAAATATATCACAGTTTTTTATCCATTATTATGACGATATATTTTATAGTCGTCTAACTTCAGCCGGATTTAAGTTGCAGCTTGCAGCCATTGGTTATCCAAAGAGATGTATATATATATATATATATATATATATATATATATATATATATATATATAAGTGCTTTATATATATATATATATATATATATATATATATATATATATATATATATATATATACATATACATATATATATATATATATATATATATATATATATATATATACATATACATATATATATATATATATATATATATATATATATATATATACATATACATATATATATATATATATATATATATATACATATACATATATATATATATATATATATATATATATATATATATATATATATATATATATATATACATATACATATATATATATATATATATATATATATATATATACATATACATATATATATATATATATATATATATATATATATATATATACATATACATATATATATATATATATATATATATATATATACATATATATATATATATATATATATATATATACATATACATATATATATATATATATATATATATATATATATATATATATATATATATATATATATATATATATATATATATATATATAGGGTATAAATGAAATAAGTGCTTTAAATTTAACCAGTAATATAACTCGTCGAGAGCAACAATATTTCTTAATATTTTTGTGATAATTGAATGCAGTAGCAATATCTATGAAAAATTTTGTTTTAGCAACAGTCCTGTCAATTGTTCCAATTAAATTTTGACATTAGTAATAAACTTGTTTATAAGGTAAAATTCTGTAAAAATGCGAGTACACAGACATTGTAATTACTTACCTATGGTTTATTTATTTATTTTTTTACACGTATCTGTACTACATTTTACTTGACATCACGGTTGACATAAAGACAGTGTCATGGAGTTGCCAACGCATTTACACGGAGCGTTTCCAAATCATTGTGTTCTTAATATTCGCACATTTCTTAATCTTGTACATCTTTATCACATCACAATACGGAGTGTCACATATGACAATTTTAAAAAAAGCAACAGTTATATCCATAACATGTGCAAAAAGTTCTATGTTTTCAGTACATAACAGACTTCAATGTTGGGAATGGCTCATAATGTTCATTAATGAGACTGAATTTACTTGGAAAGGTGTATTTATTATGCACAATATATATCTCCACAGACGAAAATGCTGTAAAAATTTTCATTAAAAAATGTTTGGGTGGGAACAATAAATGGACTAATTATTGGTACAAAAGTTTGTACTTACATTTTTGAATAACGTATTTAAACTATTACGATTTGTCGACGATAAATAATCATCTCATAACTATGCTTTTGCTCTTCCTCTCATTATCTCGTCTCTCCTTGTCTTCCTTTATTCACAGGTAATTAAAATCCTGGTTTAATACACAACTTTATAATTTTGTTATCCAAAATTAAAATTTATTTATTTTAAAAATTGTACTACTACGTATTAATTAATAATAATGTTATTTCCCTTGATTTCTCTATTAATTACTGTGACTGTAAGTGTAATCAATAACCGACAATTTTTGAGCTGTTTGTATCCCACTTGAATACGGCAGCAGCCATTTGTTCTCCATGTGCGCGGGTAACGAAATATGCAGCAAATATTTAAAGAATTTTAAATCAAAATCTAAAAGACTTAGAAAAAAAAAGTTATTAAGAAATATTGTTCCTCTCATCGAGTTACATTACTGGTTAAATTTAATGCACTTATTTCATTAACACCCTATATTTGCTACACCTATATATATAACTACCTATATGTTCTTTAGATTATTGCCACGTGAGTTAATGACTTAAATTGATAAACACAAAATGTGAATTAGGATCTCTAAAATAAGTATGTAACTAATGAGTTATAGAAAAAGTCTCCTAAATTACTATTGAACCTGAATTATCCATTGTCCAATATATTCTAAACAACATTATTCTATTTCGATAATGGATTATTTGTGTATAAATCTAAATCTGTTCTAATATTAATCTAAATCTTGTATTAATGTCTATCTATTTCCGAATATATTTAATTTAATTACATGAATTGTCAATCAACATCTTTTAAAGAGTCTCCTATATATTCTATCAATAAGTAGCAGTGAGTGCTTTATAAATGCGGAATAGTTCTCTAAATTACACTTAAAACTCATTAAATAAAATCATGAATATATACAATGGGATCTTCCACCATAATAGCACATTTAGAGACTAGGTATCAAAATTTAAAAAAAAATCTGATGTGGTCAGCACATTACCTTCCGTCAGTCCTATGTATTTTGTACAAATTTCATACAGAAAGTTCCTTGCTAAAGATTCTATTTCTTGTACATTACCTTCCGGCAGTTGCATTTATTTTATACAAATTACATACAGAAAATTTATAGCAAAAGATCCTATATTTCCAATAAAATTATAAGACAAACACACTATGTCAATTTCACTTGACACTGACATCTTTCAATCAGAATTTTCTTAATATAGTAACTGTTTTCATAGCTATGGATACTTTATGAAATTTAATTTCTTTATAATTTTTTAACTCTATATCCATTTAATATTAAGTATAAAATGCAGTCAAATCGTATAGAGAATAAAATATTCTTTAATATTTATAATAACATTTAACATAATTTTTTCAAGAAAAACTGTTAAAATCTTCAAATGATGGTACTTCCGGTTGACCAATTGTAACCAAAATCTAATCAGCTCTTCATATGGATGTAACGAAGAAGAATACGAAAAAATTATAATTTTTGAAATTGTAGTATTAGAGTTATCGCAGACGAAATTTTTGTTACACACACACGCACAAACACACACACATTCATATTCTAGGGACCCTAAAACGTGCTTATTCATCAAAAACTCACCACCGAATTTTTTGACCAAAGACAATACCTTCCTTACCTAAAGGTGACGGAAGGTAAAAAATTGTAATTTTCCACTTATATGAACATATCTATGAAAGCGAAAATAATACACTGGCCTGTAAAGTACCTACTTTGTAGACCGTTAGGTGCTATTAGCAACAGTCTGCAAAAAGCTTTGATCACTTTCTGTAAGCAAATGACTTTTGGTGTAATGTTTAATAACAAGGCTCACATATAATAGTTTTATTAGTTGAAAACAGTTTAATTTTGATATAGAAAAATAACTGATATACCATTATTTCATCCATTCCGTGAGTGTTGATGTACGATCAGATGACATGAGAATATCAAACGAAGCATAAATCTTCATTCCATTCCCAAACATCCGAGCATCCGAGCGTCGTGGCGGGAACAAATGACGCCAAGCGTCGAGACGATGTGAAAACGACCACTGGTCTTATTAACTGCTTACAAACACATACGAGCATATAACTCACAAGATTTGTTTTTGTGAGTGGCCAAATATTAAAAGGCGACTCCACCATATTTCGCTGTGATTTCTATTCGACTTTTTATGTGGAGCATTAAACAGATGTTTTCCCTGTTTTAATGACGATTCGCATTAAAAAAATCTAGTACTGAGGCTGGGATAAAAATTCAGTAATAATATAACAAGAGAGTGAGAATAAATTGAAAATACGGGCAACAAGTTTGAGAAAAATCTGAAAAATCATTTTCTAATTTATCGAACTCTTGAATTATATTTAATTAAATTATTATCATGTTATTGTAACGCTATCTACTGTCGTAATTAAGTAGTTTCATTCATTTACATGGCTCAGTTGGTAAGTCTATTTTGATAACTAGAACACACTTTGAAAATGTAAAATAAATAATAAAAAGATATATAGGTCGATTCTGTTCACATCTGTAACTCTTACAGATCTGTAAATCTGACAAAAACGCATCTATTTTTGTTGATTAATATAAAATTATACATAAGAGTGCAGGTTTCGTTGCGATTTTTTACAAATTTACAGATCTGTAAGATTTACAGATGCGAACAGAATCGACCCAATAATTACTAATTATGGTATTTCTAGAAGTGGTTTCTATAGTTTTTTGGTTTATTTCATGATTAGAATGGCACAAAATTGATCTTTTTCGCTCATTTTGCTTATGTGTTGATTATTATCTGACATATGTCAGCAAAAACAAAAGCTACAGAGATTATTCCCGGGAATAATTTCTAGAGCTTTATTCCCAGTATCATAGGGAGTTTTTGCACAGCGTTTTTGCGAAACACGTAAACGCTAACGTCTTGGTTGCTAGTCAATATCATATTTGTTACTTGTCGTACGTGAAGACATAATACGTCCGTTAGGGGTAAAAGTCGGGCCAGTTGACGTACGTCTATTATAACTTAGTAGGCACAGAATTTATTTTATAACGTCAGAACTTTTTTGTTTTGCAGTCAGAAATGTAATTTTTTTCTTTCAGAGCTGTCAGTGAACATGTAGAAAACATTTTAAAGCTATTTAGCAAACATTAAATAGTTCTTCCATTAGTGTTTGATTTCATTACCAAAATACAACGAAAATGACATATATTTAAACATTTGATTGTCATTTGAACGTCAAAATCAACGTACGTGTGATTAAAACGTAATGCAAAATCTATACTTTTGAAAACCCGATACTTTGTAAGTCCGTTATTAAAGACGTAATGTTAGCGTTGACGGACCCTTCTCGTACGACATGCAAAAACTCCCTAATAATGACAGAATTAAAACGCAGACACGTGCATTGACATATTACATAAATGGACCCAACGTAGAGAGAGAGGAATTGACGCTCACCTTAGAAAAGGAAAGATAGAAAAGCGGGGCAACGTCAAACAAGAACATTGTTGCAGTCTGTTGTTTTGTTTGCTGGTCTGACAGTAGTGACAGCTAGTAAAAATGCAATATATTTCCTCAGAATATTAGTAAAAATAATATTCATATCTCTAATTAAGAATTAGTTACAAAACAAAGTGAGTAATTTTGATTTAATGTGAAATAGAAATAATTCGAAAGTAGTTTGCTGGTAATTCAGGTTATGTTCTGTCATTCATGCTATGCATATAAGTGATTTCATTTATATTTCAGAATTCTTTTAAAATGGTAAAGTCATGCAGTGCGAATAGATGCACAGTTCGTTATCAAAAAGACATAAAATTGTACAAGTCTTTCTTATTCGTCGTAAACTAAACTGTCATATCTTATATGAATGTTTTTCGAGTAGATTTCCGAAAGATGATCTGTGAACAGACTGGCTTATTGCAGTTAGAAGACAATTTCAATCCATCCAAACATTCTCTGATGCAGAAATCATTTTCAATCGACGGACTATACCAAAAATGTATATAAAGATAGTTTTAAATAAATAATATTAGCTAAAACAAAAGTACTTTTCTATATTTGTTGTTTTTACAAATAGTCTAATATACCAATGAAATATTTTATGTTAATCGAATATGAACTACAGTGTGTTCAAAAAAATTCCTAACTCGGAGTAGGCTATGAACAGTGAAACGTGCGTCTGATCATTATTTAATTCAAAAGTCAAGTTATCAAAATTGATTTTAAAATGTAATTTTAAGGAGAAAAGACAAAAAACAAGGATACAGTATACTTACATTCGCTATATCTAATTTGTTTCCATTTCTAAAATTAGATTCAAGAAGATAAGCTTTGATTTCTTAACAACATTTTTGACAATATAAAATAAAATATATAAAAATATTAACCATGCGTCTTATTCTCAATAATTCTAGCGCGGGAACCTCGAATATTGACTATTCAAAATTGTAGTAAAATAAATAAATAAATAAATAAATAAATAAATATATATATATATATATATATATATATATATATAACATTAGGGCATATTACCCATTGCTGGGTATGCCAATCTGCACCACAGGGGTAAGTTTTGTGTCATTGTCAATTTGAAATAATTTTGGCGTCGGTCGGGATCGAACCCAGATCCCCAGATTCGTGACCAGACATTCAGGCACACGGCCACGAGACCCTAAAAAATTTAGTCACCCTGATTACCTAATTACCATGACTACCATTTAAAATACCTACATTGGTATGATTAAAAAATAATAATTAATTCTTACATAAAAAAAATATAAAACTGCATTATTTTCATATAAATGGTCAAGTATCAATAAATAAATACTATGTCCATTGTGTGAGGTGTTAAAGATCAAACATTTCTGTAGTAAATCACCAGAGCTGTCTACAATGAATTTATGTTATGTTATGCCCACCTTACGAAAAGGTGATGACAAATTTTATGCCTTCCATAAACAACTTTATGATGTCCATAATGTGAGAAAATTAATAAAGTGTCAAACATTTGAAAAATAAATCATAAAATCGTGCTTTTAAAATGACTGTTAAGTTATTGCTGTTTATAGAGCCACACATCAAAGTTAAATAACATGTATCGATATTTTACACAATATTAGAAAAAATAAAATACTTCACATGATCACGATACAGTTTTACTTTTGTTTCACACTATATTGTTCAAATATTTCTTATTGCGATGGTCGCGCTAGAGGCTAGAATTATTGAGACTTTTATTACGTTTACATGCAGTTGTGAAAATAGATTCAGTTTTCAGTCAAAATTACGCGAAACAGTTTACATGCAATTTTCAAAACAGGTTTACAGATTGTTTTGAAAACAGTTTTGATGCATGCGCATTTGGCCAATGTAAGTGTCAGATTTTCTTCACTTCAAATAGGGGATTACAGCTCAATCGAATTAAGAGAAATTAGTAAAAAATAGTGAAAGTATATGCTTAATAATGAATATTAATAAAGAAATAAAATGATATAATTGAAATACTTCAGAAATAAAGGGGTTTTTGTTTTAGCAGCTCGCCACTCATATCAAATCCATATATATATTTTGATTGGCGACTCAAAGACCACCTATAAATATATAACGAATACCGAGTTACGGGTGGAGCCTACTACCAATGGAAGTAGAGGAATTCAAATAGCGGAGGCGTGGCTATCAGTCAAGTAGTGCAATTTTCAAGAAGTTTTGATTTGAATATAAATATTTTGCATTAAACTTAATAATTTAAATACATTTCCAATTATAAATCATGTCGACTTGTACAGTATAATAATATTCATTTATTTTTTATAAATATAATTTAGAAATAGCATATATTTCAAAAACATTTAGGTCCACGAAGAAAATAGTTTGATATAAAAATATATACGTAACGTCACATCTATATTTTCAAATTTCGGAGGACTGTAACTCGCTTATTAATAGGAATAGTATTTACAAGAAAAAAAATCATCTAAATATTATTTATCGAAAATTTATGTAAATACTTATATTAAAGAACGTTAAATTCTTTATTCGACAAATATAAATTCATTATTATATATTCTATAGATTTAGAAATAAAGAAATGCATATAAAATAATTTGATGTAAAAAATATCTTAGATCAAACCACTTCAAGGCAAGAAATTCAAATGTTTGTAATTGACACATAAATGTCACTGTTAAAAATATTTGTATGCCACTGTCAAAAATATTTATACATCATTATGAAAATAAAAAAATTCAACAACGCAAAAGAATATACGGAAAAAAGAATATAAAAGGAATTTGCGAAAAAATAACGAATATAAAGAAAAAGAAAAGGAAAGTAGGAAAATTTCAGGATATTGAATATAAAGAAAATGTATGTATTGTACATAATTTATATTAACATATCCCATAGATTTTGCAAATATATGTGAGAATGGACCTTTTCAAATTTAAAGAGATAGAAGATATGCACAATGAGGATCTGCGCATAGTAAGAACAACTGAGATCTATGGCGTTTGTTTCTAAAAAATTTAGACGTAAAATGTGAGAATACCTCAGATAACTTTAAAAAATCTTATCGAAATAAGTTACAAAAGCTTTTATTGAAGTTAAAATGTCTAACGATGCAAATTTTCACCGAGAATACAGGTATTTTAATGACTACAATATTTTTGACGTTTCGTTTGACAGCCCAACTGGCAGTTGTTCGCACCATTTTCTTACTATTTGCAGCGATAGAAAGAGATAGCCGTTAAATTGAAAAGATCCATTATTTTGTAGTGAGACATGAATATATGTATTTGTATTTAAATATATTTTTTGTTTTATGCGTAAAATCAGGTAAAATATTTGGCGAGAGGTTATTTTTGTTTTCATTTTTAATGCAAAACACATTAAATATGAGTTTAAAACCATTCATAATTCATTTCTAACCTTAATTAGAAATACTTACCCAATTTCAAAACAAACCATAAAACAATCCAATATGTAAGGCCAATTAAAATAGTGACAGTATTTACATTTCCTGATAAAATTCTATTTTTTTTGTCAAACACGCAGTCACGATATCGCGTGCCTTTTTAGTGCTAGAAAATTTGTAAATCAACACCGGGCAAAACGAAAGACGTTAATACGGACCTGGTATGCAGTTTTTTCATTGGTTAACGATGATCGGCCCGTCAAGTTAACGTCACGAATGTTTTGATGGTATATTGTTGTCCTTGTCGCGCCTGTCACTTATAATTTATGGAAGAAGGTGGAGAGAAAGAAAATTGATTATTTGTTGTATACACGGAAAGGGATAATTAACGATAGATATGAAAATATTCACTCTTCACTTTATTTTATATTACCTTCTGCTATTTAGGGCAACATTGAACGACTTTTATAAGTAAAAAAGTAATAAGTAAATTGAATATTTCATTTGCTAATTTTATCAATGTTACTCATATTCAATAGTAATGCCTCAAGAAAATATTATTTGTCACGAAATAGAATTACATTGGGGCAACATTATAAAATATTAAAGTGGGAAAAGAAGAAGAACATGTAGGAATGCAATGAGGACATTTACCATAAACGACTTTAGTGTTTGTAATAGAAAAATTCATTAGTTCACATCTAAATAATTTAAGAAAATACTTAAAATTTAATCAAATAAATTTCTTAATATACAGGGTGTAAATGAAATAAGTACATTAAATTTAACCAGTAATATAACTCGTCGAGAGCAACAATATTTCTTAATAACTTTTCCTCGAAATCGCATACTTTTTTAGCATTTTAACTACCCCGTAAATTGACGTGTCGTTCCAAATATTTTTGTAATAATTGGATGCAGTAGCAATAGCTACGAAAAATTTTGCTTTAGTAATTGACAGTCCTGTCAGTTGTTGCAATTAAATTTTAACATTAGTAATAAACTTGTTTATAAGGTAAAATTCTGGCAAAATGCTTATGTTTATGAATAGCGGGTACATAGACATTGTAATTACCTATGAAGTTCTCAAGGTCATCTTCAAAGATTATCACAGTTTGATGTGTCACATATGGCAATTTTGAATATTTTAAAAGAGCAACAGTTACTTCCATACAATATGCAAAAATTTCATTGTTTCCAGCATTTCAATTTTGCGAATGAGTTGTATTGTTCACTGATAGCGCTGGATATATTAGAGAAAGTGTCTTTAATAATACACAATACACTTATGTGGTCACAAAAATCCTCATACTGTAAGAAGGAAACACAATTTTCATCAAAAAATATCATTAATTGTTTGGGCGGGAATAAATTGACGAGTCATTGGTCCTCATACAATCCCACCTCGTTTAAGTGGACAAAAGTATGTACTTACATTTTTTGAATAACGTATTTAAACTGTTATGATTTGCCGTGTTGCCATACGAAAAATCATTTCATAACCTCCATAACTAGTATGCTCTTCCCACGCTTTTACTCTATTCACCCAAGTTCAGAAACCTGTGTTAATACACAATTTTATAATTTATCCAAATTTTCTTTATTTTAAAAATTGTACTATTACGAATTTATTAATAATAAATGTTTTCCGTTGATCGTTTATTAATTACTGTGTCTGCAAGTATGCAACCACCACCCGACAATTTTTTTGCTGTGTACATCGAACTTTGATTCAGACAGCAGAGATCTTGCCATTGGCGGGTAACGAAATTTTAAACAAATCTTTAAAGAATTTTAAGTCAAAAACTAGAAGACTTAGAAAAAAAAAATACAAAAAAAATGGGGTCTCGTGGCCGCGTGCCTGAGTGTCAGGTCGTAAATTTGGGTTTCCGGGTTCGATCCCGACCGACGCCAAATATTTCCAATTTTAAATGGCACAAAATTGACCCCTGTGGTGCACTCTCCACGCCAGCAATGAGTGCCCGTGAGGTGACGCCTGCTAAGCGCCCGCACGGTGCAAATATATCATCTTTACCGGTATCTGTGTACAAAGCAGATTGGCACACCCAGCAATGGGTAATAAGCCGTGATGATATATTTTATTTATTTATAAAAAAAATGTTGCTCTCGGCGAGTTACATTACTGGTTAAATTTAATCTACTTATTTCATGTACAGCCTGTATATTATTAATTTTCGAAAACTGTTATTTTTGTCCTCTATAGAATGTCCTTGAAAGCTATGACGTCACAATCACAGATATCAGAAAGAGACGGAAAAGAGAGAGACATGATTAGTTTGACGTTTGAAAGACACATCTTTAGCAGAGAGGTTAGTTTATTTATTGTGACGAAAGAGATTTGTGCCCTTCTCGCCAGTGTTCACTTCAAGGTCTCTCGAGTTACGAGTCTGCTCGCGCCCTATACGAATTTCGCATCATGGCGCATTCCATGTCGGAAAACCCTTAGATACCAAATTTCGTAAAATAATATTTTGTTTTTAACATAATAATAGCATAAGCTCGTCCTGGGACTGCCTGTATTATAGAATCGCAGATTAGACTTCTACCTCGACTTCTGTACGGACTACAACTCCCTACTCTAGCTTTAACGAAGTTCAACAGCTGACAGAAAAGTTTTGTTACATATTTTTTGCTACTGTAAACATATACCCCTTTTCAATTAAATATTTCGCGCACTGCAATATTGTAATAATTGTTTGTTTCTATGATCTTGCATACGGTAGCATTGGTTTACTGGCTGAGCTCTCCGTTGAACCAGTACAATTTGTTCCGTGTTTTGCACACGATTAGCTGTGTTTCGTCACAGTGGTGTCGGTTGGATGCGCGTGGTTCACGCTCACGCGTCACGCGGTTTGTCATCATCTCACGCGCACACACAGCGTGAACAGGTGATCTACAGCTACACCCCTGGCTAATACCAGAATATTGAATAGATTACTATATATAGTCACTGTTTACGTAAATGAGATGTATTAGAATACAGGTAATTGGAGAGCGATTTAGGCATAGGCAGTTCCAAGAATAAACAACCAAACTTAAAATTTAAATAAAGGATCTAAAACAAGTGAACAAGTTCATGTAATTCGCATGAGAAAATGTATCTCGCTCACTGAAAATAGTTTTAGTATAATAGTATTTTATGTACCAAGGCCGTTACGATGATGATAATGTCAGGAGGGCGACGAGGATCTAGCCCGAGGGATAGATGTCGTCGGATGGGCATTATCATCTAGTAATGCTCGTGGTGCATACATGATTTTATGTTTCACTAGAATATGTGAAATAAGTTTTCATTTATAATAATTTTGATTACAATAATTGTTTATTATCAACATTTATTTATTTATAAAATATCAACGTTTTATATCGTCGGAGATGATGGAATGGGTGAATTTGATGTTTCGGATGCTTCTGCATACTTTGAGAAAGAGAAACGTATAAATATTCCCCTAATTATTCCATTCTCGTCTGTAGAAGATGTAAGTATTATATTTTGAGGTTCGTTTTCACATGGCAGATCTCAGTTCTTTATTTCTTATGCACGCATTTCTGAATATTATATTTTAGAGAGTTTGCACTGCTTTGGATGTGTCACATGTGACGGTAAATAATATCAAAAATGAATTCAAACGTGGATTAATATCGTCCCCAAAAAAATAAGTGATCCGTCATCCGTCCAAAATCAATGCGAAACATTGCAATCGACGTACTTACTATTTACATGTGTGGTGAAAGTAAATTGCTTTTTAAGGCCCTTTACATAATCAATTTTAAGTATTATAATTAAATTAAAAATGATTTCTGTGTTGTGCTGTCAAAGCTGTTTTTCATTATATTAATTGTTGTAATCAATCAGTATTATTGTAATGAATTATAATAAAAAAAAAATCATTATATACCGTTCATATTATTTCTAACTTAAAGTCCATAAACGATGATTGCATTATAATGAGGGCATAATGAACAATTATGCCCTCATAGAATGCCCCGGTTGCTATAGATATGTTTATATATACCGTATCCTAGCAATAAACAGTTTGTAATACTTACATAAGTGAGACAAAATATTTTATAACAATTTTTTTTTACAGATGCCTGATCAATGCCCTCTTCGAATCGAATGAATTAAAATTGCTGACATGGACAGCACCGCAGTAGTCAATTTTGTGCTATTTAAAATTCGGAATATTTGGCGTCGAATATGTGGACAAAATTTAAATCCACTCAATATTGGAATATATACTAGAAACTAGAGTGACCCGAGAATATGTGGACAAAATATAAAGTCCCAATCAATATTCTTAAGACAATTGTAAATAACTTTTTTGGGCTTTTGTGCGATAGTTTAACCATTCATAATTATCTTAAGAATAATGATTGGTGATGACAAATTTTGTCCACATATTCTCGGGTCATATATGTGTATATGGTCCAATATTGACTGGGGTAGGAAAAAATAAAGTTCCAAAATGTGTCAAAACCCAATGTTATTTAAATGGGAAAAATCAAGTGCACACGGTAAAATGTTAATATTAAGCGGAATCATTGTTGCACAATTTTTATTTATTTTTTTGGAACCACTTTAGGGGGCGGCCCGGTTAAAATTCGACTTGACCCCTTTTACGGGCCACTCTAGTGTGCATTCTAAATCATCCTTGTAAATAATGGCAGCGTGAGTAATTGATAATATGCAGAACAGATTTGCTATTAATTCCAAAGTTTCCAACCAAACTGTAATCCTTTGATGCACTCAGAATTAGCATGATTCAATTAATAAAACACGTGTTAATTACTGGCTCTACAAATAGTGTTTTAATAACAATGCCATCAATGCATTTAAATCATTAATATGTTTGTATGCATGCATGTATTGCAATTGTTTAGAATCCAACAATGATTTGCTGTATTAAAATTACTGCATTAATGGTAATTGCTTGATTAAAATAAATTAATATGCTGCATCGTATCCGTATTGGACACTATACGCGTGGCGCGGCGTGCCGTACATTACTTATATTTGTATAATTGATTCCAAATGTAAATGTGTGTATTTTGAATCTGTAACGGTTTGTATATGTCTCGCGAAATGGATATATTATTGTTTCATTAACAAATGAAATTGCTCATTTATTTTTGGACGCAGGGAAATTGTATATTGTAAAATTCAATTCCCGTTCGAATGCACATATAAAGTTTGTTTAATTTGTTTGTTCATTTTGTATTACACTACACATACTATATTTAAAATCACTAAGCACATATATTTTTACCTAATAATAATAATAATAATAATAATCTTTATTGTATTTTAAAGTGTACAACTTTATTACAATTGATGCTATGGGGGTGTCAGTTTTTCGTACAATTTTCGTAACCTTGCTACTTATTCGTTGCGTTTGATGAAGATGAGATGATAAAGACGCCACTAACATCCAAGCCCCTGGTGGGAATCGAACCCACGAACCTCAGGGCCGAGCGGTGACGGTCGCTTCGAGCGCTGTTCGCTGCCTCAAGCCGCACGACCACCGAGGCGGCTATATATATTTTTACCTCCCGCTACCCTTGGTAAGGGAGGTATAGGGATCGTGTTAAAAATCGCATATCGAGATTTTCATAAATACATGACCACGTTTTAAGGTCCTTAGAATCCAATTCGACGTTTCTTAATTCTATATGTTCTTTATAAAATGAAATTTTATATCTATATGTTTAAATTTTTATTTCATTCTTTGATAATTGTATTGCTCCCATACAGAGCTGGGCGTACTCGAGTACATTTATTCGAAAGTACTGTTGAAAATCCAAGTTTTGTACTCTGTACTCGTACTCGAGTACATTTTAAAATCTCTTACTTTTACTTGTACTTGCGATATTTCATCTAAATACTCGTACTGAATACTCTAAAAAGTACTTAGAGTACATGAAAAATACTCTTACTTATACTCTGAGTTTTTCTGAATACTTAGAGTATTTCAAATTAATATTTTAAATTATTATTTTATGTCTACGACTACAACAAACATGCTTGCGCACCAATTAATCGTTCATAAAAGATCAAATCTGTGTACCATAGATCTTTGCAGGTTCATCATTCTATTACCAAATGCAAAACAGAATGCAGTTTATATATTTTTCTACTACCGTTTAGAAATGCC
Organism: Harpalus rubripes; assembly: GCA_963082715.1. Taxonomy (NCBI): domain Eukaryota; kingdom Metazoa; phylum Arthropoda; class Insecta; order Coleoptera; family Carabidae; genus Harpalus; species Harpalus rubripes. The sequence goes on along the minus strand of OY720455.1, from coordinate 7,408,477 downwards.
TTTGATTTCCATATTTGTTTGAGTTGATTAATGTTGTAAATTTCCAAACAAGTGCGGAAATGTATATTACCAAGGATACTTTATTTATTAATTGTTAAATGTCAAATTTTTAAAAAATTATTTGAAAAATACCTCCATGAAACGGTAATAAAAAAATCTGGTATGCACTAAGAAAGAAAAAATACTTTTTTTTCAAACGTCGTAGAAATGACACTCTTTGTGACTTGATTCACAAGCTAGAAGTTTCATTTCTACGCCGCTGGAAATTTCTAGGCCGGCGGAGTAGAAATAAGCTAATTTCTACGCCGCCGGAGTAAAAATAGCTAGTTTCTACGCCGGTGTCGTAGAAATAAAATAAACAAATATCCATACAAACTACATAGAATTACTGAATAAAAAGAAAAGTAGTGCGTTTGAAAAAAAATTGAATGTGTCATTCGGAATAAAAGTGTCTTTGTGTGGCGAGCATGGAAGTTTGAACGACGAGCGAAGCGAGTCGGACAATTGCATGCGAGGTAAGTATCACTTTTACTCCTAATAACACAATACTATTTCTTACATACTTCACAAACAATAGCTATTCTATTATTACTTGATACATCAACAACATACGTTTTACAATTAAATACTTAAATATTTTAAGGTGCAAACAAATACATAAACAATATTCCTTTAAATATTTATTAGTAAAAGAGTGGTGATATATTTTAACAAAGCTAATCTACAATATTTCGGAATAAAACTGGTATTTACTTCTAAAATATTTTATTTTATATGAAATTTCTGAGGAAATTTCCATATTTTTACCATACATTTATATTTTTTTAATAAAACTGTTTTTTAAAAAACAATCTAGAAGCGATTTCATCATAATTTTACGTATAGAAGTAGTTTACAAAGTACTTTAAAGTACTCAGAAAGTACTCTGTACTTTTCCCAAAAAATGTACAAAATACTAGTACCTACTTTACTTTAAAAATACATTTGAGTATTGAATACTATTACTCTTTACTCGAGTATTTTTAATTGGTACATTGCCCAGCTCTGCTCCCATATTATCGCAACAAATTGTTATCGGTTTTCTTACAATTTTAGGATCAATTTCTTCTATGAATTTCTCAACCACATTCTTCTTGTTTAGTTTTTACCCCTGTGGTGCACTCTCCACGCCAGCAATGAGTGCCCGTGAGGTGACGCCTAGTAAACGCCCGCACGGTACAAATATGTCATCATCATTACCGAAATCTGTGTACAAAGCAGATTGGTACACCCAGCAATGGGTAATATGCCGTGATGATACATTTATTTATTTTTATTTATATCTGTTTATCGTTCATAACAATACATATAACTGTCCTGTTAATAAAAAGGAGTTTTTCTGCAATTGACGCAATGTCAACTGTCTAATTCCGTTATAATTTTATTACATTTTGTGTTTACTTTTCTATTTCAATATATCGTATTTTTTAAATGTCATCAGCTCCTCCTACGTACGTAACATCCGGTAAAATTAAAATTTTCAATTAATATTTAAAAATTCATATCTCTTAAATTAAATAAAAAATATGTCATCAAAATTGAATAAACCGTAGTAATCTTCCCGAAAAGATCGTGTGAAACTTAAATATTTGTCACTATGTACTATAATTATAATAAATTTGCATGATTTTATATAGGTAATGTGTTATTATCTGATCTCATTTTTATTTTACAGTAATAATTTCAGTTAATTACCGAGTATACAATATGTCATACGACTGACAGCATTTATGAAATATATCTGCTATATATCATTGGCGCGCTCTTTGTATGTTGATTTTAAAAAAGCGATGTTGATTGATCTATTAATTGATAGTAAACAACTTACCGATATATATTGTTAATGCAATTATAAGGTGTGTTATCGAAAATGGCATTGTACAACACCACATATAAACTGCAAGACAAATAATGTCAATAATAATAAAATGATAGATTTATAGTAATGCAATAATTATTTTTGCACGATCGGGTTTCTTTAATGTTTACTAATAGGGTTTCCAAACAGTAGGTTCTATTTACAAATTTTTGATAATTAAGCGATGTGAATCAGTTACCGATCAAGAGGCGAGGCGGTAAGTAAATAAAAGCAACAATCAAATCTTATTTTAAAAATGACAAATAATTTTTTTTATTTGGTATGTCAAAATAATTTTCAAATCTTATTTTGTGCCTCGATCGTGCAAAAAATGATATACCTACGCATCAGTTATCATGAACGTTAAGGAATTCCCGTTCTTAATACTTAATATATTATTTCTACTTTTCTGCATTTACAATAAAAAAAATCCAATGCACCACATATAATTTAGAATAAATTACATAAAGCATATTGAAACAAGATTTTAAATATTCGAACCAATCAGAGAAAACTTCAGCGAATATACAAGGTGAAAATTTTCAGAAATTGTCACCGCGCACTTATTTGACATATAAAATCCCAAATGAAGGCCTAAAATTGCAAACATATTTAAGCAATCTTTAAAAATTTTTGTAATTATAAACAGATAAGAGAAATAGAAATAACCCAATTAATTATTTTGTAATGCTATCTTCTAACAGAATTATCATTTTCTTTGTATAAATATGGAATGTTGGGCATTGTGACAATTAAAAATCTGAAGTAGCCAGCACATAACCTCTCGCAAGATATTTTACCTGGTTGTACGCTTAAAATAAAAAATATTTTTGTCATTGACATTTATGTGTCAATTAGACACATTTGAATTTCTTGCCTTGAAGTAGTTTGATCTGAGATTTATTACATCAAATTATTTTATATGCATTTCTTTATCTCTAAATCAATAGAAGATATAATAATGTATTTATATTTATCGAATAAAGAATTTAACGTTCTTTAATATAAGTATTTATATAAATTTTCGATAAATAATATTTAATTTTTTTTTCTTGTAACTACTACTTCCGGTTGTCTAATTGTTACCAAAACTTAATCAACTCTTCCCATTATTGTTAGATTGAGGAATCCGTAGTTAAAAATGACTTAAGTCTTATAGTATTTGAGAAATCGTGGATCCAACATCCTCACATACATACGGACATCATCGTAAAAATGTTATAATCGGATTCTAGGGACCTTAAAACGTGCTTATTCACTAAAATCTGGATATGCGATTTTTAGCATGAATTCAATACCTCTCTTAGCGATAGGTAAAAATCATAGCAAATGAATTCGTTCATCTTTTTGTATCTTTATAACGCCCCCCAAAGTGGTTCCAAATAAATAAAAAAAAATTGAGCAGGCAATGATTCCGCTTAATATTAATATTTGGCCTAAATGCACTTGATTTTTCTCCATTTAAATAACATTGGGTTTTGACACATTTTGGAACTGTATTTTTGTCAAAGGCAATAAGCGGTTTAAAAAATCCCCTCAATATTGGAATATATACTAGAGTGACCCGAGAATATGTGGACAAAATTTAAAGTTCCAATCAATATTGTAGATAGCTTTTTGAGCTTTTGTGGGATAGTTTAACCATCTATAATTACCTTAAGAATAATGATAGGGACTTCATATTTTGTCCACATATTCATGAGTCATTATAGTATTCCAACATTGAGTGGATTTTTGAAACCTCTTATTGGATAGGAAAAAATAAAGTTCCAAAATGTGTCACAACCCAATGTTATTTAAAGGGGGAAAATCAAGTGCATTTAGGCACGGTCAAATATTAATATTAAGCGGAATTATTGCCGACACAATTTTTATTTATTTATTTGGAACCACTTTAGGGGGCGGCCCGGTTAACATTGCTAATAATCCTACATTATATTATTATACATTTTAATTCTATTGTACTTGCGATACACTTAAAGAAAACTTCATGATTTCGTTAAACAATAACTGTTGCTTTAAATATGAAGCACTAAATATTCTAGTTGTATTGCATTTACGAGTGAGTACACATACACACTACTCCCGTATGTATATGAAGGCATTTGGGCCTAACCAACAACGGGGGAAAGTTTGTAAAAGTTAGTCGTACAGCACAAACACTTTGGGAAAAGTTTTTGCAAACTTTTCTTCCATTATTTCTTTTTTCCTCTTTACTTTTTCTTCTTTCGTTGTTCTTTTTTAACCATTAGTTCTTAAAAGTATCACTGGTCAGGGAATTAAAATTTAATTACTGTACTAAACTTTGTATTGATGCTATGTTCTGTAGTAATATATTAAGTGCATTGAAATTGATCGAAAATTGTGCATGAAAATGTGTTGCCTAGAAACTGGATGAGTTTTTTTTTTTATAGTAATTTGACAAGGGTATTTTTTCTGTCAAATTACTATCAAAATAAACGAACGCAGTTTCTTACAGGCAACACATTTTGAATGCTGAATTTTAAGATCATTTTTAATGCACGAAATATATTTGTTAGACTATTTCCAGAACATTAAAATTCAAAAAATCGTATTAATTTTTATTATTTAAATAGATACTTGTTTACATGTAGAATTTGGCTGTAGTATTTCAAATGGTTTTTACTGTTACCTCCTTATAATTTTCTCCGTTAATTTTACACATGTTGTAGCCCAGTCTGTTAGAAATATTTTAAACTGCTTCCACACATACGCTTTAGATCTTCTAGTATTTACAGGTTTTTTTTTTTTGCAATACTATTTTCAATATTTTCATATGAAAACGTTCCAAAACGGTTCATTTTGGTATGATTATAAATGTCAAACAAACTTGTTTAAATCTGTTTATACGTTACCAACCCTTAGCAACATAAACAAATTAGCAGCCCTACTTTTTATCTCGTGCTAAGAGAGGTATTGAATTCATGCTAAAAATCGTATATCCAGATTTTAGTGAATAAGCACGCCTGTGTATGTTGGATCCACGATTTCTCAAATACTATAAGACTTAAGACATTTTTAACTACGGATTCCTCAATCTAACAATAATGGGACTATACGTAAACAAGAGTAAAATTTGCGAAAAAATGACGAATATAAAGAAAAAGAAAGGGAAAGAAGAAAAAAAATTTTCAGGATATTGTATATAAAGAAAATACAGTGGACCCCCGGTAATCCGACAAACGTTTTGCAGGGCAGTGTCGGACTATCGAATTTGTCGGATTATAGAGTACTGCCTAATACACCCTATAGTCCGGAATTTTTTCAAACGAGTACCTTGTAATCCGACAAATTACAGATCCAGTGATAAGATTCTATATGTTATACTCTGAAGTACAAATCATACTTCATTATGTATGTCAAATTTAGTAAATTAAACACAATAGAGAGCTTACTTTTTATTATGAAATTAACGTCATTAATGCTATAGAACTTACAAACAATAATAACTTTACATTAGGAAATAAAAAAATCATACTATGAATCAATTATCATCAAATCAATACCTACGCGTCGAGCACATTAGTGGTGGGGTCATGTCGGATTACAGGGGGTGCCGGATTAGCCAGGGGCCGGATTACCGGGGGTCCACTGTATATGTATTGTACATAATTTATATTAAAATATCCCACAGATTTTGCATGTATATATTTGTACTTAAAAATATTTTTTGTTTTATGCGTACAACCAGGTAAAATATCTGGCGAGATGTTATGTGCTAGCCACATCAGATTTTAAATAAATAAATAAATAAATATATCATCACGGCTTATTACCCATTGCTGGGTGTGCCAATCTGCTTTGTATACAGACGTGGTAATAATAATAATATTTAATAACATTAGAAATTCATTAATATGAAATTGAATAGGTATACTTAACAATGAATTTATGGGACTAAAATGTTTGTATTTGGTGTCACTTGATGTAGAATTTTTTATCGTTCTATTGATACCACCACTATTGTCAGTCATAACGAGGGGCAATAGACTGCAAAAAATTGATTTACCATGTTAATCTCCTATGTACACCTTAAAAACAAACACCCGGTATATATTATAATAAAATTTTGTAAAAATATCAGAGTGAAATTTATTTTTATATAAGTATTAATCCCTATATGTGATATGTGTGTCATTATATTTGTCGGTGAATTTTCGAGGTTTCTCGTATAGATTGTAATCACATTGGCACAGGAAACAAATGAATGAGATGACAGGGATATCGCGTGCTGCATGACTTTGTAATTTTATTGCATTTATCTGGATCAAAACACTTTTCTTTGTGCTGTTTGTGTGTCACAAATATTTTATGTTTTATTTTCGTGTTAACAAAACTGCGAATTATAGAAAATAACTTGGTGTAGACAGCCGAGAATTTATTCAGGCATGTTTCCAAGTTCAAGAACCTCAATGACAGAAAAGTTTTATTTTCTTATGAAATTATTGTAGTTCAATGCAGAACAACGCCTAAAACCATAACGTGGCGCGAACATTAAAATTGCTGTTTGCACTTACGCTAATTTAAGCCAAGCTTTTCGGTACCTTCTGAAACGTTAGCAATACCTGTTTAGCCGAGTTCAGATCGTTGCATAATTATTTTACCCAAAAAATATTAGACTATCTACCATTTCAATTAGTGATGCACGACGAGGCGAGAGTACTTTCGCATCTCGTCTCATCTAGTTGCATTATGCGAGACGAGAACAAGAACGAGATTGCAGTTTAAGATTCGAAGCGAGATCAATATAACTCGCAATGAAAAGTATTTGTAACTTTATAGCTTTGATTCATAAATTCAATGAAAAATGCACCGTACAAGGATTGGAGTCAACGCTAATTCATGCATAGAACACGTAAATGTGAAAATTATATGAATTCACAATATTTTTTGAGTCTATCTAGAGTCGATTAGTATCGTTCCCAGAGCGAGGAAATGCAAAAATAAAGATAAAATCGGTAATGTGTCCAACAGAACTAGTTTTCTCCAATATTTCATCCTCTAATTCACCCCAGTTAAAACCACGGTTAATAAAACTCTTGTCGCTCCTGAAAAGTAAAGGATGTTATATTAAGCGTCGATGGGAGCGAACAGGGAGAGAAGCGGAGTGAGCGGTTGCCGGCGGGTTACCAGTATAGCGGTTTTTTATTATTTAATCTTACTTAAATAGTGGCATATATTTTATGAAAAAGTGTAGGTACTTTTAGTCACAAAAAATAATTTTTAATTCGTTTTACTGATGACAGAATGTGTTAACAGATGTTCGCATTGAAATAGTTTAGCGATCACAATTTGATGATAAATTGGATATTTTAGAGGTAAATTAAATTATTTACTAACTTATCACATTTTCTGGTGACCGTAAATGAATAAACATTATGTTCGTATTGAAATAATTTGATGACCAGAATTTACTGTTTCGTCTCTTTATTATAGTTATACGACTGCAAATACAAGGAAGACGGTGCTATTGATGCAAACTTGTCTCTTGTAGTTAAACAGTTACGTAAATACGTAGTGCGCAAGCGCTTATTTTTATAGCGAGACTCTCGTGCGAGAACGAGATGAGTCCCAAAATAATGTGCGAGAACTAAAGCGAGATCGAGATTACAGATCCGAAAACGAGGCAAGATCGATATTTTAAATTTCTCGTCTCGTCTCGTGTGCATCACTAATTTCAATATACATTTGTGTGTTGAAAAACACCTCAGCATTTGCATAAACATAAATAATGAACTCTTTTCTACAAGAAATATAATTTAACGTAATCATTGCTGCATGTTATAAAAAAATATTTTTTATTTGATTAAGTTGCTTTTTGTTGTATTCATTGATATTTTCGAGAATAAAAGTTGTGTTGTTTCCATTTTTTTACGAGTTTATTGATGTTAACATTTTGTGTTTTCTTTATAATAATAATTAATAAAATGATTAGGAAAATTTTTATTTTCCTAGAGGTAAGTGTGATAACAAACTTTAAAGTGGTGTCGCGTACGACGCCACGTTGTGGTTATTGTTAACATAAATTTCACGTTGTGGTTTTAGGGTTAAGAAAAGACCGTTTAAAGAAGAAGAATACCTTTCTGAAAAGTCATGTAATTATCTACATATTTTACTTTCTATTTTAATTATTGAATCGTCTCAGTCTCTGTTGTATATTTAAATTACTTGTAATTATAAATAAAAATAAAAGTGTAGGATAACAGAAAAAAAGTTTTATCTTTGGATCTATCATGTTGAAGTTTTATAATGTCAACGTGGCTTTAAATGATCCATATTGTAGCATTTTTCTAGAGGAATTTTCCGGGTTTTACTCTAAAGGTTATGGTTCAACTTCAGCCTTTTACAAGGATTTACTGTAACAAGGATTGTAATTATAATAAATGAAATACACACCTACACCTACATATACGGATATAAACGTCTGTTCTAAAACTGTTAAGAAAAATTTAATAATACAATAGACACACAAACAAGATTTATAAACAAATAAAAATAATGAAAAATTTATAAATAAAATACATACATTACAAAATCAAAAATGTAATGATCTTATTTTCCAACTGAACAGGTGTCTCATTTTCGATGTTTTTTAATGTATCTCGGGTAATATTAATGATAGAGCAAAACCGTTTGCACATTCCAGGGTCAATTTTTCGGGAAAAGTTTAATAGCCACCATAGGAATTTTCGATCTTCTTTTATTTCTGAGCTACTGGCAATAACTCGTTTTCGCTTATTTTGAAAATATCTCATATCTTATTTATTATGATAGATAGAGAAAAAATGTTTTAACAATTTTTTTACCGTTTTTTAGAGAGAATAAAATAGCGTAATCAGATTTTTTAAATGGGAACCTATATTGAAAATAGTCCCATCTTTTTGCTTATTTTATAAGCTTTGCAATGATATATAACAAGTCTGCATTCTTTTGTTTTAAACATGAATAAAAGACGAATTATTAATTTATTGAGGTGAAAATATCGGAAATTATTAAGAAACAAATGAAAAAAATTATTACGGATCATAATTTTTTAAAAATTTTGATTCTATATCTATTAATTATGGTCTGAAAATTATTCTTAACCAATTATTTTTGGGTTAGTTAAATTACAATTTGTCGAGGTTAGAGTTGACTGTGATACAATCCGAAAATAATGATTTCATATGTTTTTGAAATAAATACATTGAAAAAAACGAATAAAACTGAAACAAATACTATTAAAAATATACATATAATGATCTGGAATAGATTTTTTCATTTGTTTCTTAATAATTTTCAATTATTTCATCCCTACAAATTAATAATTAATATATATCATTGAAAAGCTTATAAAATAAGCAAAAGGATGACACTATTTTCAACATAGGTTCCCATTTAAAAAATCATAAGTTTGTGTTATATCTCGAGAACTATTAAGTTTAAATAAAATCGAATTACGACATTTTATTCTATCTAAAAAATTAAAAAAATTATACTGGGAAAACTTGGAGAAAAACAGTCTGATGAAAACGTTTGAAAATTGTTTTATTACATAGCCGACGTTTCGGCACCAAATATGACTTCTTGTGGGAAATGTAAACTTATCAAGTTGATTTTTTTTAAATGTTGAAATTAGTTGGTTTTCAAAAAAAAACTTAGTAAGTTTACATTTCCTTCAAGAAGGCATATTTGGTGCCGAAACGTCGACTATGTAATAAAACAATTTTCAAACGTTTTCATCAGACTGTTTTTCTCCAAGTTTTACTAGTATTACTTTGATCCAGTCGAGGAATACATAGGTAAAATTTATGTAAAAACAATTTTTCTCTATCATAATAAATAATATATTTTCAAAATGAGCGAAAAACGAGTTTTTGCTTGAATCTCAGAAACAAAAGAAGATCGAAAATTCCTGTGGTGACTATTAAACTTTTCGAGGAAAGTTAATCCTGCAATGTGCAAACGGTTTTGATCTATCGTTAATATTACTCACAATACCTTAAAAAAAAAAACATCGTAAATGAGACACCTGTACTTTAACTATCCCTGATGATGATTCATTTGGAATCGAAACGTAGGAAAATTAACAAAATATTACTATTTAATAAACACTGTTTATCAAGAATGCATCTCCAATTATTTCTCATCATCCTGTAAATAATTAATGTATATGGAATATACAAATCTTTGTGTATATAACTTCTCTTTCTCGTCCTGAACTACTGGCATTACTTATCGAGACCACAAACGCTCTAAGTTGAAAACTATGCCACAAAGTAATTCAAACGATTATCACGTATTACAGCCATTTGGCTCGACCGCCTTGCGTTGGCAGCGACGATCTTATATATTATGGTTAATATGTGATCAATGTAGTGTTTCAATCTTTCCTCTCATAGCCATCTAGATGTAAGATATGAATGGGAATCAGAATCAAAATCAGATAAAAAATCGTATTTCACTTATCGCTTGTTCCTGTTTACTTGCTTATCATCGTTTGCTATTAAGATTGCGATTGTTGTTGTTTAGATAAGTATTTGTTTTGAATTTGATTATTTTTTTTGCAGATTTATTATGACGGTTGAGAATTTTCAGTTATTTCAAAAAAAAAATTACACTTGGGCTATTTTAGAATTATTGAGAAGAGACACATGGTTCATATTTTTTAGACAACCACTTCCACTTTCGTTTATTAATCTTGAAGAAGTACACGCATTGGCATGGGGGGACTGTTTGGATTTTATGACAGAGTACTATCCCCTTGTAAATCTTGGAAATGTACAACAGGTCCTAGAGGCCGTAGTGCGTCGGGCAGTCTACCGATCCCTAGATCAACTAACTAACTATCTATCTCCTATCATCAATTTTTAGCTACAATGAGTTGTTAGTAGATTTGGATTTTGTGTCTCTAAAAATTGTAATTTAAGTCTCCCGTAAAATTTTAAAATCACATGACATAGGAGGTATTGCCAGGCACCCGCGATTTTGTAAATGCCATGTGAAGCCGGCCAATGATAGGTGTTCCTAGGTAGTTACAGTTACCTATCCCAGTACTAATCGTAACGTTGCTTGACTCTACAAATCACAAATACAACATTATGGATGAGTTAATACATATACCCAGTGTTGTGACAGATCAATTTATAAAGGATCTAGAGCAAGATCAAGATCTTTGCAATTAATATGCACTAGATCAAATCATAAGTCAATTTCTGCGATCGGATCTTTTTTTCAGCAGAAATTTGGGATCTATTTTTCTTAGACCATAAAAAAGATAAGTAACGATTTTTAAATGCTTTATTACGAAGAATATACAGTGTGTTAAACAAATCCTCACTCGGATTAGGCTTTGAACAAAGAAAGATAATATATCTTAATTGAAAAGTGTTAAAAACCCCGACTTAATATTTTTTCTGAACACACTGTACCTAGCCTTATACCTTACTCATGGAAGAAAAATTAGATACATACATAGTTTTATTAATACTAAATTAATGAATAAAATAGAAACAGAAACAAAAATAATAATTTTAAGTAGAATTGTTGAAATGTAATAAATTAAGACGCCATTAATTTTCGTCTGCTCCAATTTTATTCACGTTTAATTGCATCTTCTAGGAACTAATATTTGACTGCCAATACTGATTTTTACTAAGCTCCAATGGTGCAGATGACGGTAGAACTGATTAATTCTAAAGCTTTTATTTTACTTTTAAGATCATATATTATAGTTTTTAGATCTAGATCAAGATCTGGATACATAAAATGATCTAAATAAATAAAATAAATATATCATCACGGCATATTACCCATTGCTGGGTGTGCCAATCTGCTTTGTACGCGCAGATATCGGTAATGATGATGGCATATTTGTACCGTGCGGGCGTTTACCAGGCGTCACCTCACGGGCACTCATTGCTGGCGTGGAGAGTGCACCACAGGGGTCAGTTTTGTGCCATTTAAAATTGGAAATATTTGGCGTCGGTCGGGATCGAACCCGGTTCCCCAGATTCGCGACCAGACACTCAGGCAAAATGAACTAAATTAGTAATTTAGATCAAATGATCTAGATCAGTCACAACACTATGTATATACTTAAATTACGAGCCCAAACTCATATTAATTGGGCCGGTTTACATTTTCAACAAATTATAAAATCTACACAAATGGTTAAAAAATTCTACAATATTCATTTATATATAGACTTTTAAAAAAGCGTGGGCCCAATGACTGGTGATAATAGTTCGACCGGTATTTTAAGGGTCATCTTCTAGTCCAGATTTATCTTCCGCCGAGACCCTTTACTTTCGGCACAATGAACAGCAACTTCGTAAAAATCAGTGCGTACAGTAAAAACTACCGTGTAAGACATATTGGACAATACTCACAGGAAAATGTGCAGGACTTAGGGATCCAATGCCTAATAGAATTAAAGCTGGTATTACTAATAAAGGTGATGTAATCTAATATAAAATGCCGGAATACTTGAATAACAAATTCAGTTTTTCTAAGTTTATAATCTATATTTTAAACTAGTCGAAAGAAATTTGTAGGTTTTATAATTTGTTTGTTGAAAATGTTAACTGGCCCAACTAATACTCGTATGAGTTTAGGCTCGTATAAGTACAAATAATCACGACCTATCGGTATTCAAACCAAGACCCTTTAATACACGATGTTACATCAATACAATTTGTGTTATTTTTCTCGATTATGAATTATTGTATTTCTAGATAATATTTTTTCCACTTGTTCTATATTTTACGTATGCCGTTCTCGGTTTGGTCCTTTTCTTGTTACGTATGAACATAAATCGTCCTTATTTTAAGTCTGAGAGACGCGGCGCGTAAATCTAATAATAACCTCGGGCTCTCCTATGGCGCCTGCCGCTCAGCATGGTTCTTAGCACGCACATACGCACTCGCAAATCACGCGATAAACACCGCCGAGATATACTCGTAGGATACAGAGAGTAGGTAATTGTTTTGTTCTATACTAAGACTTAATTACGATAGAGATAGTAAGAGTAGTAATCTATTAATTTATGTACCTGTTATAGTATAATAAAGTTCATATGAACACAACAGTATAAGTTGAAGTTGAATAGTATGACTAGCGAATGAAAGTTGACGTTTAGATTATTTAATAGATGTGGTTTCTTTTGAAAGCATTTCCCTATATTTGATTTGAAAGGAAACTGACCCTTACGTATTCCCTTACATAAGATTAGATTTGTACTCCATACCAGGAGGCATTTAAAATGACCTTAGCAACAGGATTCAGGGATGTATTTAAAAAAATTAATACCGCAAATTCTAGTTCGTTTCGTCTCAGGTGTAAGCAACCCTCGAGTCGGAATTACTGTTAGAGGAAATTAAAAGTAATACTATTTCATAGTATTACTTTTAATTTCCTCTAACAGTAACAGGGATTGTTAAAGTACAGGCTGTCTTATTTTCGATGTTTTTCTTAAGGCATTTTGAGTAATATCAAACTGTTTGCATATTGCAGGATCAACTTTTCTCGAAAAGTTTAAAGAGGTGACCACAGGAATTTTCGATCTTCTTTTTTATCTGAGCTTCAGGCAAAATCTCGTTTTTTGCTCATTTTGAAAATATATTATTTATTATGATAGTTAGAGAAAAATTGTTTTTACATAAATTTTACCTATGTATTCCTCTGGACCAAAGTAATACTGGTAAAACTTGGAGAAAAACAGTCTGATGAAAACGTTTGAAAATTGTTTTATTACATAGTCGACGTTTCGGCACCAAATATGCCTTCTTCAGGGAAATGTAAACTTACAAAGTTGAATTTAAAAAAAAAATTATTTTGCAAACCTACTATGTTCAACATTTAAAAAAAATTCAAATTGGTAAGTTAACATTTCCCACAAGAAGGCATATTTGGTGCCGAAACGTCGGCTATGTAATAAAACAATTTTCAAACGTTTTCATCACACAGTTTTTCTCCAAGTTTTCCCAGTATAAATATTACAATTTTTTAGATAGAATAAAATGGCGTAATTAGATTTTTTTAAACTTAATAGTTCTCGAGATATAACACAAACTTATGATATTTTAAATGGGGACCTATGATGAAAATAGTCTCATCCTTTTGCTTATTTTATAAGCTTTTCAATAATATATAACAAGTCTGCTGCATTCTTTTGTTTTAAACATGAATAAAAGAGGAGGAGGCATTTAAAATGACCTTAGCAACAGGATTCAGGGATGTATTTAAAAAAATTAATACCGCAAATTCTAGTTCGTTTCGTCTCAGGTGTAAGCAACCCTCGAGTCGGAATTACTGTTAGAGGAAATTAAAAGTAATACTATTTCATAGTATTGCCAAACTGAATAGTTTAAAGATCAAAATAATTTGATATAATCAACATAAATGAAAAATGTTTAAAATATTTTAAACGCACCCCTGTTTTGATATTCATTTACCCTAGTCGGCCATCTATTTTCAGCCAGGCATAGTAACGTATTTCTGTGCTTTCCTAATCCAGTATTTAAATGGGTTCAAGCAAAAAATTTATATACTTCTTTAGGGTTTTAAAAGAAACCACATCTATAAAATAATTTAAACGTCAACTTTCATTCGCTAGTCATACCATAAAAAGAATGCTATTTGAAGTCGACTATTTTCACAGAAAGACTTACCTAACTCTTTATAAACTTTTCTAAGTTCAGGAATATTTCAACTTATCTTTGTTTGTCAAAATTCTGTTTGAAATAATTATCAGCTGTCAGAAGTCTTTGACAGTTAAATGTTGACAATTAAGTATTTATTACAAGCTTACATGTAGGGTTGATAGTTTGTTATGGATACCTTACCCAGTACCCCCTCAAGATATCTGCTCTGTTTTTTTTGAGAGAGTCTGCATTAGTTTGTCTTGTCGTGAAGACGTTTGTTGTCGAAACATAATATAAGAGGCCTATTCAGAACTCAATATTTGTATAGTCGTTATGGTTGTTATGTACTTCAAAGATTGTTAAAATCAAATCTGGTATTCTCAGTACTGAAAGTGGTTACCGTCAACACTTGTTAAGTGCTTTGACAGTCTTGTATGGTTGTTATCACGTTGTTATTTCTAATATTTGCCGTGTGACAGGTTATTATATCAATCAAATATTATTAATGGCCTTTCTACCAAATATTGGTGTTTTTATTTTTTAGCAGGATGCAGTTTACGTAGGTATAGATTCTGCTTAGACTTGAATAATGATTTGATTATAAGATCCATAAAAACTACGGTGGAAGAAAGTTATTTTTGACATAAATACATAATTTCTTTAAAAATATATTATTCTATGGTATTCTTGAAAACTCTGTTATTTATTTTGGTGCCAATGTGTGCTCTTTCTGTTAAATATTCAAGTAAAATAAAAAATGTAGATCTGCCCATAAATTTTCAATCACGTTGGGATCATTTATAGGAGTTAACATACCCGTTCTAAATAATTTAGACGTTTCCAAATATGACACAAAAATATCATATTGTTCTTTAATTGTAGTGGCACAACATTTGCGTTTTAAATATAATTGTCAACTCATTATTTAAAAAAAAATTAAAACGTTGACAGACAAGATTAAGGTTAGATTATGTTTATGTATAATGAAGTCAGCTATTGACAAATAATCTGGTTCATTCTCAAGTATTATTTTGTAAAGATTGTCAATAATACCGACGTAGGTTATGAATTGATAACCTTTATGACTGTGTTTCTCTGAATAGGGCACATAGTGTTTTAGTTTTGGGCGTTGGCTAATCGCCAGACCACGCAGTTACAGAATGAAACATATAACTATTTAGTATTTGTTTAATTAAGTTCTAATGTTAAAGTAAAGTGTAAATAATAAAATGTAACATTTTTACATTAATTTTAACCAAGTCCAGGACGCCAATCATCCAAGTTAGTAAAAACGTCATCGTTGGAAAACAAGTAAGCAGTAATCATCAGCTTCTTACGCACCCCCACCCCTCGTGTTACAATAATATTTTATTGAAAAGAGGTACAACATTTTTACATTAATTTCCTGCATTTACGCATTTATTACACTTTCCATCCCCTCATGGATTAGCAAAACGTTGTACCTTCAGTTTCATTTCGGCCAGGTAAAATCGGCTGGCGCAAGGTTGGGGAATAGGAGGTCTGTTCTAGAGCGGTGACATTCTTCGCAAGGTAATTTTTGACCATCAGCCAGCGAGGTACCGGAGCGTTGTTATATAGCAAAACCCAATCGTTTCCTACCCAATTTTCAGGACGTTTTCGTCTGATTGCGTCTCGTAGGCTTTTGAAGGATCTCTACCAAAATTCCTTATTTATAGTATGGCCTTGAGGAATGAATTCGAGGTGAATCACGACCTGGTAACCAAAAAATCTGGTGTGTCCAGTACAATACCTCCCGCCATTTACAGCCCGAGTTACAAAAAAGATAAAGTTAATCCTTATTTTTGGATTAGCGAATTTTACTCTAATTTTTACAGTTTATTTCTTACAATATAGTCTAATCTAATGCAAATAACTACCTTTTTTTTAAACCCCTCAACAAGATTAAATCCCAATTACAGAAGAGTGGCTTCACATTCACACACATCCATGCCTTAGTGGGATTCGAACCCAGAGTCCCGAGCGCACTCATGACATGAGGCGTTGCTCTAACCATTGAGCCACCGAAGCTGTAATAAAATGAAGATTAAATTTTAAATAGCGGGATAGAATAGAATTCACTAATCCAAAAATGAGGATTCGGTTAAACATTTTTGAGAATCGTTAATTTTTATTAATCTAAATACATATCTACATATTTACTTATGCTGGAAACTTTATTGAATACCTTTTCTATTGTTCTATTTACTTTTTTCTTTTTAAAACGTTACTAATATTATTTTGAAGTGATTAGTTCTTTGATAGTGACATTTATATGACAGTTACATTTGAATAACTACGTTTTATTTGTTTAAAGCGTAGGCTCTGGGATTTAAATTATAGATAATTTTATAAATTTATCCATAAAATATATAGAAAAAGTATTAATGCAAATCTATAGAAAATTTAATGATCTTTAATTTTTATAATAACATTAAACTCGAAAAAATAACATTAAAGGTATTTTTCGAAGAAAAACTATTTTGAGCTTCTAGTAAAGTGCCATTTCCGGTTATCCTATTTTCACCAAAATCTAATGGGCTCTTTCCATTACAGAAAAAGTTCGAAATACAAGGTTTCAAAATTTTCTGAATGATATTATTAGAGTTACAGTGGAGGATCCATACATACACACATACATTATCGTGAAAATGTTAAAATTGGATTCTAGGGACCTTAAAACGTAGTCATTTACCAAAATCTCCATATGCGATTTTTAGCACGGTCCATATACCTCCCTTACCAAGGGTAGCGGGAGGTAAAAATACTTCCTGATCACTTTCCCCTTGCTTTGGTCCACGCAAATTTTTTTCTTTTACTGCTTTAGCATCTGAAAGATTTCAGATAGTGATTTCTCCAGCAGAACGCAGAATTTGATGTTTGCACGCTGCTCTGAAGACGTAATTTCAAAATTCGGCGAACGAAAAAAAAACGCATTGTAAGAAACACCCTGCAGTTTCGCAGACAGTAACTAAAAGGGGTGCCGGATGGTTCAACGCTTTCCCTAGTAGAGGCTGCCAACCCAAGAAAAAGAAATTTCCCTCCAGCGAACACCTGCTTGGCTCTAGGTAGGTAACAATTCCGGTTACTTTTGACGCTACCTCATATTTGAAACTATTTATTCTCTAAGTTCACTATATACGAATCTATCTATTTAATGGCTTCAAACAAATGTATAAGGAAAAAATTGAATTGATGATAAGATATCTACGAATATAATTTATCACAGTTCCGCAATATAATAAAAGTCGTTGTACTATATTATGCGGTTAAATACTATCCCGAAACGTATTATTAAAAGCACATTACAAGTACAACAATTGCAAGGTGTTTTATCGTGCTTAGTGCAACACATTTGCGACTTAAAAAAATATATCACATGTTATGATTTGCACACATATTGTATGAAAATTATGTATAAAAAATGACACTTTTACGAGTAATAAAATATGAAGACATAAATGATACACAAGAAATATGTGATGTGCTAAATAGATTCTTTTAAAGAGATCGCTGTAGGTGCGTAAGATAGATATTGACAATATCATTTTTTTAAATACTACTCGCATATTTGGTAATATATACAATGAAATTATGTATTTATAGATTTTTGTTTGTAGAAATATGCGTGGTGTCGTACGCACATAAAATATTAATCCGATATACTATTTAGCTTTCGGTGACGTCAGAAGGAATACCCGTGCCCTTAAGCCTTAAGGGATTAAGAGGATTACAAGGGTTACGAAAAGAAGAAGGGTTGAATACACAAAATTTTTGAGGAAAGATTACTTAGCTTTTCTTTCCGGATTTTTTTTTTCGAATTTTTTTTTTCGGAAATTTTATACTTTGACGCCCGTTCTTTTGCTTTGTATGTTTGTGCCTTGTGCCTGTCTGTTACCTACTCCTACTCCGTCAACAAATTTTGTGGTGCTTCGCAATATTTCTTCATCATTCAATTTCAGGAATCGTATTGGACACGGCGTGAAGCTAGAAAATGATTTTTCGTACCTCCGTCCAATTTAACTAGTATTACAGAACTCAAAATCGTCCAGAAATGCGCTGTTGCTGACCTAGGCCGGCAAAGGAATTGGCATTACTGTTCTGGTGATATGTCAATTTAAGATTATTTTCAACACAAGAATTAGCAAAATGTTTACAAATTTTAGGGCTAAATCTTTAATTGTTGTGACTTAAAGGACTAAATTTTGTCTTAAAAATAATAATATGCTGTCATTACTGACATCTCGTATAGATTAATTATAAATTCCAACTTTAGGACTAGTTTGTTTTGTAACTACAACTAACTTGATACAATTGAGTTTCTGCTGTCATTAAAAATATGCGAAAGTATATATATATATATATATATATATATATATATATATATATATATATATATATATATATATATATATATAAATGAAATAAGTGCATTAAATTTGACCAGTAGTATAACTCATCGAGAGCAACAATATTTCTTAATAACTTTTTCTCGAAATCGCATATTTTTTTAGCATTTTTACCACCCCATAAATTGACGAGTCGTTCCAAATATTTTTGTAATAATTGAATGCAGCAGCAATAGCTATGAAAAATTTTGTTTTAGCAATTGACAGTCCTGTCAATTGTTGCAATTAAATTTTGACATTAGTAATAAACTTGTTTATAAGGTAAAATTCTGTCAAAATGCGAGTATACAGACATTGTAATTACTTACCTATGGTTTATTTATTTATTTTTTACTCGTATCTGTACTACATGTTACTTGACATCACGGTTCTCATAAAGACAGTGTCATGTAGTTGCCAACGCATTTACATGGAGCGTTTCCAAATCATCACCAAATCATTCTGTTCTTAATATTCGCACATTTGTTAATCTTGTACATCTTTATCACATCACAATACGGAGTGTCACATATGACAATTTTTAAAAAAGCAACAGTTATATCCATACCATGTGCAAAAAGTTCAATGTTTTCAGCACATAACAGACTTCAATTTTGGGAATGGCTCATAATGTTCATTCATGAGACTGAATTTACTTGGGAAGGTGTATTTATTATGCACAATACACATCTTGACAGACGAAAATGCTGTAAAAATTTTCATTAAATAATGTTTTGGGCGGGAACAATAAATGGACGACTAATTATTGATACTCATGTACCTCTTTTAAATGGACAAAAGTTTGTACTTACATTTTTTGAATAACGTATTTAAACTATTATGATTTCTCGACGATAAATAATCATCTCATAACCTAACAACTATGCTTTTGCTCCTCGTCTCTCCTTGTCTTCCTCTATTCACACTATTCAAAGGTAATTAAAACCCTGGTTCAAAACACAACTTTATAATTTTGTTATCCAAAATTTAAATTTATTTATTTTAAAAATTGTACTCTTACGTATTAATTAATAATAATGTTATTTCCCTTGATTCGTTTATTAATTACTGTGACTGTAAGTGTAACCGATAACCGACAATTTTTGAGCTGATTGTATCCCACTTGAACACGGCAACAGTCATTTGTTCTCCATGAGCGGGTAACGAAATATGCAGCAAATCTTTAAAGAATTTTAACTCAAAATCTAAAAGACTTAGAAAAAAAAGTTATTAAGAAATATTGTTCCTCTCATCGAGTTACATTACTGCTTAAATTTAATGCACTTATTTCATTTACACCCTGTATATATATATATATATATATATATATATATATATATATATATATATATATATATATATATATATATATATAATGGGACATTGTCGATTGAGAGGTTGTTGCCGCGCGACGCAGGAGCGAGGCATTCTCTCGAAATCGACAATGTCCATTTGCGCTCGAATCACACACAAGATTTTTTCTACAGTCGCCACAATGGGGTCCTCCACCATAACAAAAATTTATTTTTTATTTATTTTTACTTATCGGTATTTTCCATTCTTCTTGAGCTATTGCTTCAATCTAATCTAAGCATTTTATACTTTCGTTTTTGTAAATGAATGCCCTATTTTATTTTCACGGCAGTGCGGCATTTTGTTTGGTTATGTAATATACCGACAGAACAGTTATATGTCAGATTGACTTGTTAAGTGGGTAATGTGTAACTACAGTGTCATTAATTCTTGACTAAACGTTTCCATTAAGAATGTAGCCAAATAACATTTCACAACAGTGTATTGTTAGAAATTTGAGGAGCGAGTGTTTTTCTTTGTCGCGCAAGAGCGGCAAAGTGACATTTTGCGTTGACAAAAGAGAGCGCAAATGGCTACTGTGTATATAGACTGTAGAAAAAAAATCTTGTGTATCACACGCCCAGAAAGTGTTTTGCGAGATCTCGTATTTATAGGACTCGCTTTCCGCGCGGCCTGTCAATATAAACTTGGTCTCGCAAATGTTCAGTTTCTGGCCTAGTGATACAAATAACTATTGTTTTATTTTACTAATTTTATTTATTTACGGGTCAAAGGTAGCTGTTGAAGCTATCATTCAGTAAAAATAACTAACCTAAAAATTGTATTAAATTATAGTAGGTGAACTGTTTGCATAATAAGTATATTATTAAATGTTAAACACAGATTTATCATTTTAATTCTCATTGACAGTTGGATCAGTTGAGATGTATCAGTTAGGACATCGTTTTGCTTATAGGAGAAATATACGAGTATATTCACTTGTGTTAATGTTCATTTCTTTACCTGATTTATGCTTGGTACCGTCAAGTCTGTATTATGTGAGAAGCTAAAATAATTTTATGTTACCAGTTACCACAATATATATTTCCAAACGGTAACCCATCCTAATACAAACCCCAGTCATTTCAACCTTACATTTTCATATAATTTAACATTTCTATATAATCATTCGTATTCCTCGAAATTTCTTCCCTTCTTTCTCCATCCTACCATCCCCCACCCACCCCCTGTATATACCGTCATCCCTATATACCCTCGCATCCACGAGAGCTCCAGCCTCCAGCCAGCAGTGGTTATATACAGCAGGAAACGTAGCTGTAGTATATAAGCCAGCAGGCAGGCAGGCAGCAGGAGTACATAACCGCGGCTATGTACTACAGCAGAGCCGTGCTGTGCTAGCTGAAGCTGTGCCACGTATGTACGGGGTTCGGGTCACACGGGGAGGGGTGGCGCCTCGAACAAGGAGGTTCCAAAAAGGTGGCAAAAGTAGATAAAAGATAGGAATGGATATAGTATATTTCAGTTGACCATTTATTAATAAGTCATGTTAATATATAGAAAATTATACATTAATGACCCCTATTAACGCATGATTTTCTATTGATACACGATTTTAGTGGATAACCAAAAATATAGTATGACTAGTGAATGAAAGTTGACGTTCAAAAACTACAGAAGAATAGAATTGTACGAAATATTCAGGTATGAGGATTTTTGCATGAATCCAATTAAATACTGGACTAGAAAATTACAGGAGTACATTACTGTCTTGCTTAAAATAGATGGGAACCTACGGTACTGAATAACAAAACAGGGGTGCATTTATAGCTATTTACCGGTTTCAGGATATTATTCCATTGTTTACATGTACAAAAGTAGTCTGGTAACTAAGTAATAACTGTATCTGTTTGGTAATATTATTACCATACTGACTTGTCAACAACGGTCTACAAAATGAAAATATAATGCTCTTCATTAATACATACAGATAACGTTAGCCTATCGGTCTAAATACGGTCTACTTTATTCTAAAGTAATAAACATGTGGAACAAAGCACTTAATTTGAATATTTGTCATATTGACATATGTCAAAATAATTGTTCTGTTAACCATAGCAATCTGAAAGTAGCATTAATGAGAGAATTTCAAAAAATGGTATTTATCAATAATGTCTTAATTTTCTGAAACCGATAAACTATTGAACAAACCACGGATGTTATTAATCATAACAAGCCTTAGATGTCAAACCGACATCTTCGGCAGTTATGATATACACAACATTCCTAGGTATGTTAATAGCTATAACATACCTAGGAATGTTATGAGTAACATTACTGCCGCAGATGTCGGTTTGAAATCCGAGCTCGTAGAGCGAGGATTTTAAGACATCTAAGGCTTGTTATGATTCATAACATCCGTGGTCTGTTCAATAGTTTATCGGTTTGAAAAAATGAAGACATTATTATTAATTATTTTTTGAAATTCTTTTATTAATGCTTCTTTCAGAATGCTATGATAAATAGAACAATTATTTTGACATGTCAATATGACAAGTAATCAAGTTATGTGCTTTATTCATTATGTTTATTACTTTAGAATAAAGTAAACCGTGTTAAGAACGATACACTAACGTTATCTGTATGTATTAATGGACAGCATTATACTTTCATTTTATTTTATTTTCATTTTGTACACTGTTGTTGACAAGTCGGTATTGTAATAATATTACCGTACAGATTCAGTTATTACTTAGTTACTAGCCTACAAAGGCTTAATCTCCTGAAACCGGTAAAAATATTTTACCGGTTTCAGGATATTATTCGATTGTTTACATGTATAAAAGTAGGCTGGTAACTAAGTAATAACTGTATCTGTATGGTAGTATTATTACCATACTGATTTGTCAACAACGGTCTACAAAATGCAAATAAAATCAAATGAAAGTATAATGCTCTTCATTAAAACATACAGATAACGTTGGTGTATCGTTCTAAATACGGTATACTTTATTTTAAAATAATAAACATGAGGAATAAAGCACCTAATTTAAATATTTGTCATATTGACATATGCCAAAAAAATTGTTCTCTTCCATAGCATTCTAAAAGTAGCATTAACGAAAGAATTTCAAAAAAATAATTTTTATTAATATAGCCTTCATTTTCTGAAACCGATAAACTATTGAACAAACCACGGATGTTATGAATCATAACAAGCCTTAGATGTCTTAAAATCCTCGCTCTACGAACTCGGATTTCAAAATGGCATCTTCGGCAGTTATGATATACATAACATTCCTAGGTATGTTAATAGCTATTAAACATTTTTCGTTTATTTTGATTGTAACAAAATATTTTGACCTTTAAAGTATTTAGTTTGGCAATTCTATGGAATACGATTATTTTTAATTTCCTTTCTGACTCGAGGGTTGCTTACACCTGAGACAAACGAACCAAAATTTGAGGAATTAAATTTTTTAAATACATTCCTGAATCCTGTTGCTAAGATAATTTTAAATGCCTTCTAGTATTCCATTGGTATTGAGTACAATTGTAATCTTCTCTAACGAAACACATAAGGGTCAGTTTCATTTCAAATCAAATATAGGAAAAAATGTTTTCAAAAGAAACCACGTCTATTAAATAATTTAAACGTCAACTTTCATTCGCTAGTCATACTGTACCATATACCATTGCTGAACAATTGTCAAAACATGTGTCAAAAATTACCAATCTAAAAATTTTGTTATGAAATAAAGTTAGATTTTCTTCAAATTGATAAGATATGGCCAATGTAAAAATATTATAACTAACATGTGTGTTAATTGGCGACGAAGATGCTAATTTATAAAGTGGAGATATTAAGAGATACTTAGATGTTCCCACTAGAATTAAAAAAATAAGACCCATGGGTCATATTAGAAGCAGTTTGTTTCAATACCTTATTCACTATTCTTTCCTTTCATTTCTTACAAGCTCCCAACCCAACTTATTTTAAAATACTTTCAAAATAATGTCTGGGAGACTCATGATTCAAAATTGCTTTATGGTTAATGCCATATTTTCACTCACAATCATACTTTAAAAAAATGATTAACTAAATTCTAACTAACTTTCACAACTTTATTTCAACTGATAGATAAATATAAATAAATAAATAAATAAATATATCATCACGGCATATTACCCATTGCTGGGTGTGCCAATCTACTTTGTACGCAGATATCAGTAATGATGATGACATATTCGTATTTTATAGATATATAACTGTTTATAATGTTAATGCAAATTTTTCTTCTTCGGCCCGAGTGGCGATAACGAATAACGAACGAAGAAACATAATTATTCTTGATCATGTTCACTTTGTTCAATTTTATCACGAATCACAGTCCGAACGAAAGCGGCTATAGTGGTATAGTAATCGATTCTATAAAAATCTGTGATTAGTTAAGTTACATTGTGATAAGTTTTCAGTTAGAATCTGTGATAGGTACGTAGTGAGTCATACTATTTAGTTACAGTTACATGGTGGGAACATTGACTGCGAGTATATTTGTAATTATTGTGTCTATTGTTAAAATTGTATTTGTTGTGTTTTTCAAATGTTATAATAGCGTAAATATCAGTGTGTTAAAATAAATGAAATAAATACTTGATTTAATATTTTAAACCCACAATAAATAAATATAAACGTTACAATACGCAATAAAAAGTATATTGGCGAAATTATTCAATCAAGAAAAAGAATATATCAATACCATTGTAACAAAAAATCCAGATCACATATTTTGAAAATGTTAAGATTTTACAAAAGGTTTGATACTTACAAAATAGCAGGTTACTCTAAAATGTCACATAAATAATATGAACAAGTATAAAAACCAGCTATCAGACATATTACAACACTGTAGATAAAATAAGGAAATGTAACAACCATTTTTTACATATTAATGCCCTTGCTGATTGGCTATTAATTGCCCGAAACGTCCAATTTATTATAATAAATACAACCTTGGTGCTTTAAGGTCTCGTGACTTATATAACGTAAAAAAAGTCATAACTCCGCAAGCCTCGTCCAAAAAGTAACATTCTCATGCACAATTAATACAAAAGTAACTAATATACGTAGATAGATATAAAAGCGGGCTATAGGCGTTTAATATGTTAAATCAGTTTTTCCTTGCGCAAAACTTCCCAATTCATTTTAGACAAAAATGTGTCAAATAAATGTTGTAGAGAATTGAATACACCTAAATTACTAATCAGATTTTATTTTACATATTTTATAAGCTGTAAAATCTAATTTAAATTTTTTATAAATATTGCTCATTTGTAGTGATAGCCATGGAATTTAAACAAAATTACAAAGAAATGCATATCGTTTGAATTGTCAGAATTTTTATTTTGCAGTTACAAAATAAAAATAAATAAAAACTGTGCAGTGATTTAGATGTAGATTATAAAAACAAAATATTATTAGGGACTTAGGTGTAGAATATAATTGTCTATAGTTTTTATTTGAAAAGAGCATTTCTGACAGTTCTGACAATTTTGTTAAAATTAAACCTGATTAGTGATTTAGGTGTAGTATTTCATTCTCTACGACATTTATTTGAAACATTTTTGTTTAAAATTAAATGGGCAGTTTTACGAAAGAAAAGCTGATTTCCCACATTAAACGCCTATGGCCCGCTTTTTAATTAACTTCCTGTATATATATATATATATATATATATATATATATATATATATATATATACAGTCTGTTCAAAAAAATTCCTAACTCGGAGTAGGCTATGAACAGAGAAACGTATGTTTGACATTATTCAATTCAAAAATCAAGTTGTCAAAATTGATCTTGAAATGTAATTTTAAGGAGAAAAGACAATAAACATTCGCCGTTTTCTAATTTGTTTCCAAGATTTTAAAAAAGCTTTGATTTCTTTAGATAACATTTTTGACAATATCTCATAGCCTACTCCGAATTAGGAATTTTTTTGAACATACTCATCACGCCTTCCATTTCTGGTTTTGCTAATCTGCATATTTGTTCGCAGATGTGGAGAGTACCATATACACCATTTTTGTGCTATTTGAAAGTTGGAAATAATTTTTAAGTTACAAGTATTCATCGGTCAGAATCGACCCCGGTTTAAATTCTAAGACCTTATTGAAAGATTGGTTGCTTTTAAGAAATTTGAATTTTTATACATTTGATTTAAGGAGATAGACTTCTTTCGGCCTTTTTGGGAAGAGTTTTATTTTTGAATTTTACTTTTTTAGAATTTTGGACCTTTCGAAGACCCAATAGCCTTCATCTTCAGCCATCTAATATGGGTAAAACAAATTCTTAAACATATTAGATTGCTGAAGATGAAGGCTATTGGGCCTTCGAAACGTCCAAAATTGTAAAAAATTAAATTCAATACAATTTGAATAAGTTAAATAAATCACATTCTTATTTATTGAGATTTCTCCAAAAAAAGTAAAAGTATAGGCAGCATGTACAGATCGTGTCTATATAGACTAATTTGAGCAATTCATTATCATTAATATTTCCCATTTATTATGTTTGAGAAAATCCCATTTATTGTTTGAGAATAATTTTTTTAACAGACGTGTATGTCAAGAAATTTGTACCATATTATTAATTATATCTGTACTTCATTTCACGTAAGACAATAGTGATGGGAAGATAGGTGCAGTTTGATCTTGTTGTATGATTGGATAATATCGACGTATTATCCAAACAAAAAACAAGATAAAACTGCACCTATCTTCCCACTATTCTCTTAGGTGAAATAAATTATAGTTATAATAAAAAGCTATATTGACAAAAAATACGTTTTTTATCTTCCGTCACACCTTGGTCAAAAAATTCGATGGTGAGTTTTTAATGAATAAGCACGTTTTAGAGACGATTTTTTCTCCGTCGATAACTCCAACACTACAATTCTAAAAAATATAATTCTTTCGTATTCCTCTTCATTACATCCATATGAAGAACTGATTAGATTTTGGTTATAATTGGTCGACCGGAAGTACCCTCATCTGCAGATTTTAACAATTTAATGATATTATAAATATTAAAGAATATTTTATTCTCAATACGATTCGATTACATTTTATACTTCATATTCAATGGATATTGAGTTAAAAAAAAATTATAAAGAAATTAAACTTCATAATGCAGCCAGCTATGCAATAACATTGGAAACAGGTAATATAAATAAAAAAAAATTCTGATAGACAGTTGTCAATGTCAAGTGCGATTGATATAGTATGTGTTTTACTGCAAACATGGAATCAATTTTAAGAAACTTTCTGTATGGATTTTATACAAAATACATAGAACTGAGGGACGGTAATGTACTGGAAATACAGATTCTTTCGCAAAAAACTTACATGAAATTTGTACAAAATACATAGAACTGACGGAAGGTATGGATAGTATGAAAGTTGACGTTTAAATTATTTTATAGATGTGGTTTCTTTTGAGAAGAGTAGAATTGTACGAAATATTCAGGTATGAAATTTTTACTTGACCCATTTAAATACTGGACTAGGAAAGCGCAGAAATACATTACTATGTTTAGCTGAAAATAGATGGCCGACTAGGGTAAATGAATATTAAAAACAGGGGTGTATTTAAAATATTTCAAACATTTTTCGTTTATGTTGATTATAACAAAATATTTTGATCTTTAAACTATTTAGTTTGGCAATTCTATGAAATAGGATTATTTTTAATTTCCTCTAACAGTAATTCCGACTCGAGGGTTGCTTCTGAGACGAACGAACTAGAATTTGCGGTATTAAATTTTTTAAATTCATCCTTGAATCCTGTTGCTAAGATCATTTTAAATGCCTCCTGGTATTGAGTACAATTCTAATCTGTAACGGAGTACATAAGGGTCAGTTTCCTTTCAAATCAAATATAGGGAAATGTTTTCAAAACAAACCACATCTATTAAATAATCTAAACGTCAACTTTCATTCGCTAGTCATACTATAATGTGCTGGCCACATCAGATTTTTTTTTTGTACTGCAAATAATAGACATTATGTTATTTTGCATTGAATATTCCTGCATGCTATAGTACAACAAAGTAAAAAGTTTTAATTGAATATTTAATTCCCTCAAAATAAATTTTTTGCTCAAGTTTAACAATAATCATAAATATATATTGCACAAAACTATTATTCATCATAAACTTTACGAGAATAGTAGAATAGTTCCCCCTGCATTGTAAAAACTTTTAATTGAGTAATCATTAACTCCC
Organism: Harpalus rubripes; assembly: GCA_963082715.1. Lineage (NCBI taxonomy): Eukaryota > Metazoa > Arthropoda > Insecta > Coleoptera > Carabidae > Harpalus > Harpalus rubripes. Next base: position 7,379,934 of record OY720455.1, on the reverse strand, counting down.
ATCTCCACATTTTACACAAATTCCATTCATTCCCCTTCTGAAATTCCAATTCTGAACATGTTTGGAGCCACTGACACAGTGAACGAGCTCATACCTCCCTCCCCCCTAGCTATCACAGAACGCTGTTGTCAAATTTCTCTCCCGCGCAGCGAAAGCAACGTTGCCACATCTACGCTACCGAAGTTAAATCATACTCTTCCAAAGAATTTTTATACAATGCTCCGACAAAAAGTAATTGCCATCAACAGGTAGGGAGGAATTCAACACAATTGATAAGACGCTGATAAGAAGTTTATGACTATTGCTCGAGTTTGGAATTCTGCATAGCACTATTTAGTACAATATTTTTCAAACTCATACAGTGCAGATTTAAGACATTTTGTCGCCCGGGGCTAACTTTTAAAAACCGCCATTCTCAACAAAGAAAAAATCGTTTTTGCCAAGAGCAATGTGGAAAAAGATAAATGTTACAAATTTTATTTTTTCATTACGCGAATTTAAAAGTTTGAAACCCCATCTAATGTTTTTGGAATGACAAAGTGTATTAATCTTATTTCGAAACTCAGATTGGTCATTTCTTAAAATTATTATACCCACAGATGGGTCAAGTTTCAACTTATGTGGGACCTAACTGAATTTCTCCGTTATTTTTGCCGGTTTCCGGTTCAGCTCCGGTTCGAAGTCCTGGTTTAATGAAAGGTGTCGTGGAATAGACTATAAGCAGAAATTATGAAAGTCCATGAACTCCCCTATTTTTGAAATTCAATGACAAGTTATTTTCGAATTGGTTCTGAAACGTTTGTTAATAGAACATTAAAAATGTTCACAGGAAAAATGTTCACCAGTTTCAGGACTTTGTAGTCGGAGCTTTTTCACTACATCAGTCACTCGTCTAAACTTTTTGCATCGTTTAGGGATTTTATTAATTGCGTAATTCAGTGGTTAATTTTTAGCGAATGGTTAAAAATTGCATCCAATTGTTTGTTATATTATGTCAACAATTGGTTAAATTTTTAACCAGATGATAAAAATTAACTATTGAGTTACGGAATCTCATCAGATAGCCACTGACACTGCTCTTAGCTTAACAAATTTCTGCTGAGTACGAGTACTGAACAGAAATCGGCTGACCAAGTTATAATTTGTGCATATCGCTATCCAACATTCATCTTTTTATACCCTGACGATTGGACCGTCATCCTTTTTAGATCTTGTCTTACAATTTCTGAGGATTGTTATCGCTTTGCCTCCTTTACACATACCATTTAAAACCACCCACCTTCAATCTATGAGTACCAATCATCTCATTTTGCTAGAAAATGGACATTCATCCTTTTTCCCCTGGCTCTTAAATTTGCTGTAATTAAATTTATTTAAAAAAAATTAAGAACGTACTCTGCTCGATGTACCGCCCTTTACGTATCTACCGCCGGGGGCTATAGACCCCAAAAGCCCCCCCGTTAAGCCGGCATTGAACTCATATTAGTTTGGGGTCTCGTGGCCTCGTGCCTGAGTGTCAGGTCTGGGAAACCGGGTTCGATCCCGACCGACGCCAAATATTTCGAATTTTAAGTGGCACAAAATTGACCCCTGTGATGCACTCTCCACGCCAGCAATGAGTGCCCGTGAGGTGACGCCTGGTAAGCGCCCGCACGGTACAAATATTTCATCATTACCGATATCTGTGTACAAAGCAGATTGGCACACCCAGCAATGGGTAATAAGCCGTGATGATATATTTACTTATCTTATATTAGTATGATCGGCTTACATTTTCAACAAATTATAAAACCTACACAAATAGTTAAATATTTCTACAAAATTCTTTAGGCTAATTTAAAAATAAATTTACTTAAAAAATGTGGGCCAAATGACTGGTGAAAATAGGTCGACCTACATTTTAAGGGACATCTTCCAGTCCAGATTTCTACCGAGACGCTTTACTTTTGGCACAAGACACAATGAAAACTAACCCTACAGTGGTCGCGTGAATATTTGTAACACGAGCAATTGCGCCGGTTTCACAGATCGGGTGTATCTAATTACGATTTTTAACAATCAGTTTGGTATTTCTAATCACCCTTATGGTCTTTGAAGATTAAGATAATATCTAGGAGTCCTTCCAATAAAATTTAAATACTTTTTACGCAGTTTATATTACTTTATTACTCAAAATGTAATCTAAACTAAATTTCAATAAAATTAAAGTTTTAACTATCAAAAAATAGAAAATAAAAAATTGGGAAGTAATTTAAATTCATATATTAAGATGCAAAAAGATATAAAAAATGCATTAATATTACGAAAAAATCCTGCGATACGCTGTAGGCTCATGTAAATATTGCACCGATAATAGGAAAATTTCGTTTTTCTGTTCTCCTCCGCAGATTTGTAAACACATCGCTCTTATTTATTTTTCTAAAGTGAAACAGTAATTTGCAATTTTACATATTTCCTGCAATCGGTATTTAAATTTTTTAAGGCAAATTTGTCAAATTAACTTAGGTAAAAATCTGATGTGGCCAACACATAACCTCTCGCCAGATGTTTTATCTGGTTGTAAAATATTTTTAAATACAAATACATATATTCATGTCTCACTACAAAATAATTCTCACATATATTTGCAAAATCTATGGGGTATTTTAATATAAATGTACAATACATACATTTTCTTTATATTCAATATCCTGAAATTTTCTTTTTCTACTTTCCTTTTCTTTTTCTTTATATTCGTCATTTTTTAGCAAATTCCTTTTATATTCTTTTTTACGTATATTCTTTTGCGTTATTGACTTTTTTTTAATTTCATAATCTTCATAATAGTGTACAAATATTTATGACAGAGGCATACAAATATTTTTGACAGTGACATTTATGTATCAATTACAAACATTTGAATTTCTTGCCCTGAAGTAGGTTGATCTGAGAATTCTTACATCAAATTATTTTATATGCCTTTATCTCTAAATCTATAGAAGATATAATAATGAATTTGTATTTATCGAATAAAGAATTTAAAGTTCTTTAATATAAGTATTTACATAAATTATCGATAAATAATATTTAGATGATTTTTTTTCTTGTAACTACTACTTCCGGTTGTCCAATTGTTACCAAAACTTAATCAACTCTTCCCATTATTGTTAGATTGAGGAATCCGTAGTTAAAAATGTCTTAAAGTCTTATAGTATTTGAGAAATCGTGAATCCAACATCGACACACACACATACACATACGGACATCATCGTAAAAATGTTATAATCGGATTCTAGGGACCTTAAAACGTGCTTATTCACTAAAATCTGGATATGCGATTTTTAGCATGAATACAATACCTCTCTTAGCGAGAGGTAAAAATGGTACGTCAGTAATCACGCCGGTGTGTGAGACGGGAATATTCCATATGCAGTTTAATACTGAACGCAAAAAAACGAAAACGAGCCCTGGAAAGTTTGGTATAATAGTTAGGAAGGTACTTAGAAAGATATACTGAGTTTACATGCAGTTTTGAAATCGTTTTTAATACGTTTTTAGTTTTGAAAACGCCGCATTTAGCTGATGTAAGTGACAGATCCTCTTCACTCCAAATACTTCATTTTGATATTCCAATTATTTTTATACTTCGTACCACTACGCACTAAAACTACACAACTGTCAGTATATTTGAAGGTTAGTAACACAAAGCGACAGAAACGTTATGCTCTGTACGCATGCGCAGTATCGAAACTGAATTTTAAGTGTTTACATGAGTAGTTTCGAAACTAGTTTTCAAGTCCAACCCATGAATTTTAGTTTTGGTTTGAGATAATTCAAAACCGTTTTGACACTGTATACATGGCGTTTTTAAAACGTTTTTAATTTTGAAAACGCCATGTATACAGTGTCAAAACGGTTTTGAATTATCTCAAACCAAAACTAAATTCATGGGTTGGACTTGAAAACTAGTTTCAAAACTACTCATGCAAACACTTAAAATTCAGTTTCGATACTGCGCATGCGTACAGAGCATAACGTTTCTGTCGCTTTGTGTTACTAACCTTCAAATATACTGATAGTTGTGTAGTTTTAGTGCGTAGTGGTACGAAATATAAAAAATAATTGGAATAATAGCAAAACGAAGTATTTGGAGTGAAGAAGATCTGTCACTTGCATCAGCTAAATGCGCATGCGCCAAAACTGATTTCAAATCAATTTTTAAACTTGTTTTGAAAACTGCATGTAAACAGTTTTGCATAAATTTGACTGAAAACTGAAACCATTTTCAAAACTGCTTGTAAACGTAGTCTAGTTTATTAAAGCCCTGAAATTTGGAATTATTCAGAATAATTTTCGTGGCCGGTCTCACAAACCGTGCGCGACTACTGTAGGGTTAACTTCGTAAAAATCCAGTCCGTACAGTAAAATCTACCTTGCAAGAAATATGGGGCAATACTCACAGAAAAATGTGCAGGGCTTAGGGATAGGATGCTAATAGAATTAAACCCAATATTAAATGGCGGAATAGGTACTTGAATGACGTATTCAGTTTTTGTAAGTTTAAAATCTGTATTTTAAACTAGTCGAAAGAAATTTATAATTTATTTGTTCAAAAAGTAAACCGGCCAAATACCTATTATGGATTGGGCTCGTGCCCATCGTACATACAAGGTAAATTTTAAAGAAATACTTATAATTTTTTTGTCTCATACGTCATATACCAGAAATATTTATATTTATTATTGGTCACACGTGTTTTATTATTTCATAATGTATTAGGTATATTACTATAGAATCTCTTGAATGCATTATTTACGGATCCCGTTGATACATCTATTTAAAAATCAGTATAAAATTGGCAACGTCGCTCTATTGCAAGTACACCCACCCACACAGGTAACCAGCTCTCACACTAACATATGCGTTATCACTACAGCATGTATTGTTAGTTGATAAGATAACGCTGTGGTAACAAATAAAATCTACTTTCACGATATTAATGCAATGTTTATCCTTCACAGGAACACAGGAATTCATCAAGAATTTAAACAACTACACTTAGAAGGTTCTTAATAAGTTTGCATGTTGCAGATAGCTCAGAAGGCTCGGTTTGAAACACGTGGTTAGGTGGGTCTTATTGTAGATATAAGGGTCAGATTAAAATAGTCAAACAATGAATGAATAAGATGTGTAAGATTCTTAAGATGACAATGGAGTTTTTTTTTAATAGTTTAGTAGTTGTTTAATAGTATATTAAAGAACGTGTTTTATAAGACATGTTTTTTTCGCACGCGTCAAAATTTAGAAAACGAGCGTCAGCGAGTTTTCTAATTGACAAGTGCGAAAAAAAGTCTTATAAAATGAGTTCTTTATACTATTTTTTATATTTTGCACCTTCTACAAACTAAAATATTTTTAAAAAACTGTTAATATTAAACCGAGTTGATTTAGGGAAATTTGTAAGTGAAATGTTGTAGTTGGTAACATTGAATTGACCACATTCAATTATTATTTGAAAGTTCATGTCATTTCAATATTTACGAACAAATTTAAGTGAATTTAGTGTAATCATGGAAGATGAAATTAGTTGCACTCCGCCTGAGCTACGTAATATAGCTCAGACTACAAGAAATAATCTACTTCCTAAAAAATCGCGCGAGATTTATGAGAAAGAATTTGCAAATTTTGACACATGGTGTAAAGAAAATAATGTCAAAGGCGTAACAGAGAATGTTTTGATTGCTTATTTTGAAATGCAAAGTAAGACAAAATATGTATTATTATTATTATATTCATTAAATAAAGTGATTAATTAAGTAAAAGAAATTTTGAGGTTATATTGAAATTTCTTATCTTCCAGCTTTGACGTTTGACAATTTAACCCTTTCAGCCTCAGTGTACAGGAAATTTTTATTTTTTCTTATATTTGAATTAAAACTTGCTTTAAAATTAATTAAAAATAGTTTTCTATCGTTCAAGGGTTCAATCTACAAATTTTTAGTACTACTAGGTCCATCTATGTGGACTAATTCAAACATTATATTAACATTTACTTACTCAATTTGTGATTACATTTGTACATTTTCATGTAAATAATCTTCCCTAAATAAAAAATAATAATAATAACGACATTATATTATTAAAATGAATTGTCAATTAACTAAAAATAAATTAGGTAAAAATGGGTTAAAGAAACGTCATCTAGTACCAACCATCTAAAACAAAAAATTGCGTATCGTAATGACTTCATTATGAACGCAAAATATAAAAAATAATTTTTATACATATTTTGACAGATGACAAACACTTAATAATTTATCTCTAAAAGTACATTCACAAATGAAAATTAGGTTTATGGTTTTTGTTTAGGTTTAGTATGTCATTCATAAATGTAAGTTTAAATTAACTGTAATTTAGTTTTGGTATGTACAGACATCTATGTATATGCTTCAAAAACAAGATTAAAATATCGGCAGAGCAGTAATTAGCGCAGTGAAACTGTCATTCGCTTAGCATTATTGGTTATATTTTAGCAATTAAGTTTTCACCTCGGTTTTGACAGTCTCCATGTTCTTCTCGCATTTGTTTAAAAAGCGGAATCCACCAAGTGAATATTAAATAAAGATGGGTGTATATATCTATATCGTTTCAGACTCGTTCTCATTGGTGAAGTTTGTGACGTCAAACTAAATCATAAACCTAAAGTTTGGACCTTGGTTTAGCTTTATGATTTGGATTTAGAGACACTAAATTCTGAAGTGTGAATGGAGTCATTACATAATATGCGGCCAAAGTCTTTAAATCGAAAGTACAAACCATAAATCTAAACCTAATTTTTATTTGTGAATGTACCTTAAAAGAGTGAAAAATAATAAATATCCGCAATATTCAAATATCCGGAGTAAGAATTGGGGATATCCCAATTCTGTCAATTTCAAATTCTACTGGTCTGGAGCAGTAGAATTCGTAGTGGGGAAAACCCAATTCCGACAGAATTTGAAATCATCATACATAACATAATTTAAAGTTACAAAATCGAGGCCCTGATAGGAAAAGGTGCATTTATCGAAAGTGTCTTTTTTCTTTAGAATTAAAAAGACTTTCATATAGTGATGCACGCGAGACGAAACGAGAAATGTAAAATATCGATCTCGTCTCGTTTTCGAATCCGTAATATTGTTCTCGTCTCGCATAACGCTACGAGACAAGACGAGACGGGATGCGAGAGATTTCTCGGCTCATGCATCTATAATAAGCAAGTGAGTCGAGAAAATTTATATATATATATATATATATATATATATATATATATATATATATATATATATATATATATATATATATATATATATATCTCGTCTCGTTTTCGAATCCGCAATCTCGTTCTTGTCTCGAATAATGCTACGAGACGAGACAGGATGCGAATGTACTCTCGTCTCGTCGTGCATCACTACTTTCAAGTCAAAAATTTTGATGTGGCCAACACAATACCTCCCGCTATTTAATTTTTATTAATTTCAATATACATACTTACATATTAATAGTATATTCCGTAACTTAACCGCGGTGACCAAGGTTCTGGTTAAGCGTTCCGGAATGTAACCAAAACATAATTTCAGAATCGACGCTCCATTTCGGAATGTGGTTCTTGAACATTTTTGTTACGTTTTCGAGACTACAATTTTTTTGTGGTTGTTGTGGTCATTTTCTTATTTCTTATGATATAATAAATAAAAGTGTATGAACATATAATTATTATTAGTAATATATACTGATATGTATAATATGTACGTTAGTATAAAATAGACAAATAGAGTTACGTTGACACTTATTTCTAATGATGTGGTGGTTCCCTGCTTTACCGACACAAATTAACCAAGATGTTCCGAATCACAACCACTTTTCAAGAACCATAACCTGACCACGTGAACCACAAGATAACCATTACCACGGTCGTGGTTAAGTTACGGAATATATGCTGGAAACTAATAAGTTCCATGCCATATAACTATAATTCTATTCACTATTTTCTTTTTAAAATGTTACTATTATTAATTTGAAATGATTAGTTCTTTGACAGTGACATTTATCTATCAGTTACATACATTTGGAGTTGTGTTAGTTTAAAGCGTAGGCGCCGGGATTTAAATTATAGATAATTTTATAAATTTATCCATAAAATATATAGAAAAAGTATTAATGCAAACCAGTAAAAAATTAAAAAATAACATTTAAAGGTATTTTTCGAGGAAAAACTATTTTGAGCTTCATGTAAAGTGCTATATAAGGTTACCTGATTTCTATATTAGAATAAGGTAGAAATGAAAGGTTTCAAAATTTTCTGAATGATAGTATTTGAGTTAGAGTGAAGGATCTACACACACATACACACAGACATCATCGTGAAAATGTTAAAATTGGATTCTAGGGACCTTAAAACGTGGTCATTTATCAAAATCTCGATATGCGATTTTTAGCACGATCCCTATACTTCCCTTACCAAGGGTAGCGGGAGGTAAAAAATGTTAGGTATAAAAATCCTTAATAAATAGTTTTCATACTGTCATTAATAAAGCATAAATTCACCACCCCGTCATTTGTATCTAGCTAGACTTCGCGCAAAAATATGGTATAGGTATAAGTAAAGTGTACCAATAATTTTGTGAGCCACTGTTATTTTTCGGTTGTTTTCATAAAAACAGTGAAAATCAAGATGTTATAAATAAATTTATTATCATCTTTACCCCGATTAATTGTGGTAATTCTATGTTCCACATGCAAAAACATCAATAAGTGATAAACCTAACCACAATGATTACCTATTTATATGTAACCACAACTTATGTTTGTAAATATATGAAGTATACAATAATAAAAGATATTATTCTAACCGTTACAGATAACAGTGACCTAAATAATAAACAAATTACTTATTCTTTAAGAATAGAATTTCGTCTAGCTGTTTGTTTTTCATATTTATCTCACTACGTTTTAGAAAAATGTAAGATAGTAAGTACGTAGTAAAGTTACATAAAACTTTTTTTCTAATGTTAATATTTGCATACGTTTTGTTATTTGGCCTGAAGATAGAACGTTCCTTGTTTTAAGTATTTGAAAGACTTTTGAATGTGGACGAGGCGCAAACATTATTGTTGTGTTCAATGAATGACTGAGTTTCGTGTGAAAATATGTCGTATGGTATGACTAGCGAATGAAAGTTGATGTTTAAATTATTTTTCGCACTCCCGAGACTAAAGAGCGATTCTAATCATTCATTTCAGGGACTAAAGTTCAAATTCAGTCCCAGAGAGATTAAATATGAAAAAAATCCCTGGGGGACTAAAGTAAAAATAAACAAGATGTTTCCATAACATCATATAGTTACTATGATTTATTTATTCGTATCTGCACTACATTTTGAGCAGGCGTTGAGTTTAAATTTGAACAAAATTGTTGACATTTGTATCGTCAAATTGTAAGATTAATTTCTTTTATATTTTTTGAATAACGTATTTAAACTATTATGATTTGTCGACGATAAATAATCATCTCATAACCTAATAACTATGCTTTTGCTCTTCCTTCCCTCGTTCCTCCTTGTCTTCCACTATTCACAGGTGATTAAAACCCTGGTTTAATACACAACTTTATAATTTTGTTCTCCAAAATTTAAATTTCTTTATTATAAAAATTGTACTATTACGAATTAATTAATAATAAATGTTATTTCCGTTGATTCGTTTATTAATTACTGTGACTGCAAGTGTAACCGATAATCGAAAATTTTTGAGCTGTTTGTGTCCAACTTGATTACGGCAGCAGCCATTTGTTCTCCATGGGCGCGCGCCGAAATATGCAGCAAATCTTTAAAGAATTTTAACTCAAAATCTAAAATATTGTTGCTCTCGTCGAGTTACATCACTGGTTAAATTTAATGCACTTATTTCATTTACACCCTGTGTGTATATATATATATATATATATATATATATATATATATATATATATATATATATATATATATATATATATATATATATATATGTATATATATATATAACATATTTTTGTTGTTATTAATAATTTTGTAGCAAATAATAGTTATTTATGTAACAAGTGTGTAAAGTAGTACTTTTTTGGTCGAGTGCGATGTTTTACGCATGAGGTGCAGCCGAATGCGGAAATTGTAACACGGGACAAAACATACTATTTTACACACGTGTTGCATACAACATTTTTCCTACAACCGAAATCATATTGATGTTTCTCATAATACCTACTGAGTGTACAGGCATCCAGCAGCTTCAAATACTGTTAGTACTCTTTCTCATAACACTGTACAAAATGTAAGTTAAACACTTGGAAGAATCTCAGAAAGACGATGATTAGTCTTTTATAATGTACAAATTGTACATTTAATATTAATATTAAAAATTAGGTTAGGTTAGAATACATGTCAAAAAAATGTTAATGTTCTTAAAAATCAGATCAGTACTCAATCCGTTAAAAAAATATTAGATTTGTTTCATTTACAGTGTATATTCATATTTCATAATAAATTTTATTACTTTTATTATTGTTTACAACCTAATTACATACTTGACAGGTAAATTAACCGAATTTTAATGTTGCCTAGCAACGCTTATTTACTTTTCAAGCATTAGTGCGTGAAAACTACTTTTCACGCACTAGTGCTTGAAAAGGGACACTTTACATACTGTAATGATGTTGTAGGATAATAAATTTTAATTATAATTTGTGTAAAAATCAACGGATTTTTATAAAAAAAATCAGTTGATTCAAACACGATTTAAATCCTGATTTAAATCAGGCCAACCCTTGGGCTGATAGGAGCGGGACTTAAAAATCTATTCATCTACCCGAACATCTACCTAAGCATTTGTCTTTTTTTCTGATTATACTTTTTACTTCCTTGTACAAAGTAAAGGAAGTATTGTATTCGCGAAAAATTTCGGTTTCCAGATTTCAACGGAAATATCCATTTTGGTCATCCCTGAATCCATTCTGACTAATTTCTTCGTGACGTCTGTACGTACGTATATACGTACGTACGTATCTCGCATAACTCAAAAACGGTAAGCCGTAGAAAGTTGAAATTTTGTATTTAGGACTTTTATAACATCTAGTTGTGCACCTCCCTTTTTGGTCATTACATAATTTTCAGAAAAGGTACTTTATTTGAAGCCTATAATAAATTTCAATGAAAAACTATATTAAAATATAATCCAAAACTTTTCAAATTTAGTATATAAGACTTTTATATCAATTGGAATAACATAGCAGAATTTGGTTAAAACAGGCTAACCGGAAGTGATATATTACCTGAAGTTGTTAACAGTTTTTCTTGAATAAAATGGTTTCATTTTGATTTTAGAAATAAATGCTTCAAATAAATGTTTTAGAGAATTAAATTCTGCGGCTAGCACATCAAGTTAGAGGTGGGCGCGGGCCGTGATTTTGTCGGGTCACGATGGGTCACGACGTGACCCGTGTGATCGTGAGTATAATTTAAATTTTTCATCGTGATCGGACGTGAGCGTGAGGCACTAAAAAATTATCGTGCGTGATCAGGCGTGATTGAAATTTAATCGGGCGTGAGTACAAGTTTTCTTCAATTTATTATTTAAAAAATTGTCAATTTCCATCTTTTACTTTACATTCTTTTTATCATTATTATGTCCAAATATGTCATCAACAGTATTTTTTTTGCATAAAAATAGTATTATTGTTGTACCCAAAATTGTATACACAGTTGTTCCGATTTCACTAAAGATATACAAATCTTTAAGCCCGTTTGACACGATCATAATTTTGTTAACAAATTTTTTCAAATTTATTATATTTGTGAAGGACTAGAACAACCTATTTGTACATAAACATTCGTTTCCAATGAAACCAATCTGTTACCTAACTTATTACCAATTTGTTAACAAATTTGATAACAACTTATGACTGTGTTAAGCAGGCTTAAATGTACATAGAAACAATTACGTGACACGAACGTGACCCGCCGGGCGTGAGCGGGCGTGAGTGCCAAAATAAAATCGTGAGCGTGAGTGATCGTGAATCAAACTTAAAAAGTCGTGCGTGATTGGTCGTGATTACATTTTAAGTTCCGTGAGCGTGCGTGATCGTGAACAAAAAGTTACTCACGCGCCCACCTCTACATCAAGTATTATTAAATTAGCCCTTTGTATAAGCGTGATTTGTAAATTTAAAACTTATATACTTTTTGGTTTTTGTAATGAAGCTTGCTATGGATTAGGACAAAAAATAACAAAAAAAAATAAAAAATAGATGTTAATGTCAAATTACGTCAAATACGTGCAATTTTATAATTGAGTCTATACTTCATCTTCATATTGGTCTTGCGTACAAGGAAGTCGTGTGGTGTCCACATCAGATTTTTTAGTTATAAGCAGCTAATATTATTAATTAACTTATTTATTCATTATGTACATATGCATCTTATAAAACAACCAAAAATAAATGTCTCTACCTGTAGTAAGGGTTGGCGAAGGGCGAACAATAAAACGGATCCCCAGGATGCGGATGATGCCCATGCGTTAGAATCGGGGGCCCTGCAGGCCCACACAGAGGTCCCCCCGGTACGGCACCCCCAGGTCCAGGTCCCATGTGGGGGTGGCGGTGCGGGTGAGACAGGGGGGGATGGTGGGAGTCCGATGCTCCCACCAGTGCGCCGGGACCGCTGCAATTCGTACTGCTCGAGCGGCTCCGAACTGGCATGCGACTCAGTGACACAACACCACACACACCATCACACGAAGGGGGATGAAGATTAGGTGGAGGACGCACTCATATAACTATTTTGTCATTTTAAAATTTAGTTTGAAAGAATTGTAAGATGACAGAAATGTTGTGCAGTACAATCTAACCTAATTTTTAAATAAGAAATTCAATTTTGTAAACTGAATGGGCTACTTGCGAGCCATTTTTTTATTTAATATTTTTGAAGAGACGACAAAAACTTGATACCCATATTTTTTCTTTTAGCAAAATTTTCATTAATAGAGTATTCTCTGAGGATTACTAATATTAAACATTTATTAAAAATATTAGTGTTCATAGGTAAACAACAGGGAAAAAACAAAAAATCATATTATAAATTGATTGTTACAAAAGATATAAAGCATTTAAATTTTGCTCATGTACTAGATGACCTTCCAATGGGAGACCAGTTGAAATCCCTACTCCATGTTCGAATGTGATAAGACGCCGCATGAACCACTGATATAGCACATATAGCACACCGCTGGTACTGTGCAACTAGTACGTCACTATCACGTGGCACAAGAAAATCAAATTTTAAAAATTAATATCTCGCTTATTAAAAGGAATTTTTTACTCGGATTTTCACAGATACTCTTAGATATAACTGTTCTTTAAGAAAAATAAATAAAAAAATATGAGAGAATACCCTATTGGCCAGAAAAAATTAATGAAATTTTAATATTTAAATTACCGCCATGTATGACGTAGAATTACGCCGAACCAATGAATAGCCGTAAAGCAATAACATCGGTGCGTCCAATAGCAACGGCATGTGCGGGTAATTTAAATATGACAGATCATCTGTTTGACGTTCGAATAATAGTTTGGAGGTTATTTTCGTTTGTCATTTTAATCTTGTACGAATATAAGCTAAGTTAAAATCCTTCAAAAGCCTGCTTAACAAATCGAAATACGTAATAAAAGTAACAGAAACCACGCAAATTGTAAATAATAAAGAAGAGAGACAGTGACAGAAAAATGAACTAATGTCAAAATCAAATTAAAACTCACACTCGCTCGCCATCTACAGGTTACATTCTTAAATATGCATCCCTTTCTCCAGTTCAAAATAATGACGTCAAAGAAAATCTTCTTTTCAATTTATTAAAAAACATAATTTTTTTAAATAAAATTTATATTTGTACATACGTTTTCAACTTTAGGTATTTGGTGATAGATATCAGATTTTCAGTACCACGCAAGTAGCCTATTAAAATTGCAAGAAGGAATCATTTCATAAATATTTACAACAAATTAAAATTGTGGAACTTGCGAACTTGAAAATCATAGGCCCGTATTACGAGCGCATTTTGATAATAAACGCGCTTTTATTCTTATGAGGTGTTCCATAAAAACGATTTTATTATAGTACGTCCATAATACGTGCCATTTACAGATGAACACAAGAATTCATGATATAAGCATTTTTAACATGGGAAACAATTTATTTTTCAAATATTATCAGAAGTAATATCACGAGACCTTCTGATTTTATCGATAAATTTTTATTTTGCAAAATTTTTTTTGCTTAGCAACAAACACGAAAACAAACTGCATGGTAAATCCCGACTCCGAAGGAGGAGTGGTTGTACCTAATGTCAATTTGCTTGAGTAATTTTGCTTAAAAACAAAAAGAATGTGTTTAAAAATAAAAGTTTATCTGAAAAAATCAGATAGGTCGTGTGATAGTGGTATTTGGTGAGATAAATTCCAAAGACAACACAAAATGAAACAATTTAATTATTATTTTATTTTTAAATTTGAAATATCAATTAAATGTCACATTGACAGTTATAAACAATTACAACTTTTTATTCACTTGGTAGCGGAAATTTATCGGGGTAACGGAACGGAGTTTTATCAGTATAATACTGTTCCCAAGTGTTTTGCATCATGATTGGGTAAAACTAGTCGTTGGAATTTATCGGGGTAACCGAGTTTTATCAGTACCTCTATAATACTGTTCCCATTGGTTGAAGTTTCAAGTGTATTGCATCATGATTGGTTAAAAATTAATCGTTGGAATTATCTGTCATTTAAATCTTTGTATGATGCAGTTTTCAATTTTTTACAACCATAATTTTTAATTTACAGGTTTAATGACCAGTAAATTTGAGGAATGAAGCGGAAATTCAAATACAGAAAATGTTCCTAAATTTCCGATATTAAAAAAATCGATTTTTGAGGCAAAACGAGAAATGCCCACTATTACTAGTACTAGTGCGAGAGAAAGATTGCAATAGATGTCCCCGTGACGTCATATTGACTTTAAAAATCAAATGTAGTTAAACTAAAAACAATTAAGACTATTTAACACTTTTAATTTAAAATTAAACGAACATACATTCAAAATAACAAAAAAATAAGAGTGGAGGACCCAGTTTTGAAATTACCAATAGAGTAATTTAAAATATTTGTTACTATTGAAAAAATCCGTTTTTCCATGTTAAACACAAATGTCACGAATTCTTGTGTACCTACAGCCTGTATATGGCAAACATATAGCAAAAGAAAATAGTCATTACTGACAAATTGTTTTGGTTCATAATCGCTTACGCCTTCAGGGATTCAGAGAATTGACCTGAAAAATTGGGGATTTCTTAGCGATCTTTCTTGGAATTTATAAAAGCGGGTCTTGTTTATTTTAGAATTAGAACACGTTTAAGGGTCATTTTGTCCCTTTTTATATATTTCAGAAATTTCTATATAGGAATTAATAGTAAAATGTACCATTTTAAAACTTATTACAGGGAAAATAAGTTTCTAAATTTAATTTTGTTTAAAACATTTAGTCCCTCAACGCATATTATGAAAAATATAAATCACATGTGATTACAGACGATTTTCATCACTAAATTTATCGGTAAAAATAATTATTAATATTGTATTAAAACATATCTGAAGCACTGAAGCTGAAGTATGCGAAAATGGACCTAAAGTTTTTCGGTGACGCTGTTTAAAGTAAGATATGAATGAGAATAATAGTTCCTAACCTTCAAACCAGTAAATAAATATACCGTTAGATGGAAACATTTAAAATAAACATTGCAATAAACATATATCCAAACTTTCAATTTTATAATTTAAATAAATATCTAAAATTTCTAATTATTATCGCGATTGTGTCAAACAGTCTCAAAATTTGTCAAAATCGAATACAATCAAACAATATTTTATGAATGCAAATGCTCACAACAACACAACTGCAGTATTATAAACTCATGAAACTGATTTACAGCTTCCAAAACAATAAAACTGTTCATTTTCATTTCATTATTTATGTTTGCCGGTTGATAATGTAAAGGTTATGTTGGTTTCTGATAAAGGTTTTGAAAATAAAAAATGTTTGATAATTTCGCACAATACACAAGATTTGTGCAGTTTTCTAAGGTTATATTGTACTGCACATAAAATTAGTAATTGTATACACTTATAACACAAACATAACCTAGCTAGACGATTACAATAAAGAAAAACTTGAACGTTGAAATACGTGTTTTATATTGACATAAAATTCGAAGAATTTTACGAAGAAATATATTATAACAAACATAATTCATTTCAAAATAAAAATGTTATTCAAAACATAGTTTTGTGAATCATATTTACGTTTTAAAACAGATTTGTATCAATATTTACTGGGTGACATCTTTGTTTATACATATACAGATCGCAGCAGATGATCTGCATTAAACATATTTATGTGTAAATACTGTACTTTATACCGTAAACATATTTTAAAATCTCAAATTGTTATAGATTTTGCAATAAGTATAGGTTATATTTTTAGCCATATTTTAATGATACTACATTTCAATAATTGTTGAAATCAAATTAATATTTAACAATTAAATATTTGTTAATAGTTGCTAATATGCTAATGTTTAATATATTTTAATAATTTACAATATTTAAAAAAAAAAAAACAAATTTTGTTTATGTATAATAACACATATTGTCAACTGTTTTTGGATATTATGTATTTAAACATTTAATCATTTAAAGTATAAAATAAGGTGATATTTATAACTATTACTGTTTATATATCAATTATCAAATCAAATATACTATTTTATGTCATGTATAAGTGTACAAACTACTTTTCCATCAACCCCTGTCAACTCACTATCCCAAATCCAATGTTAGGTTATGGCAACCGTACTATCACAAATCACCAACTTCACTATCAGCTTTTCTGATCTGTCACCTCACAAAACACTCGCACAGAACTTATTTCACACAACACACGTGTGTTTCGCGGAGCCGAAGATACTCATACAACACGCACACGTGCCGCAAGTGTTGTGTGACGCCGGTGAGCTCGGATCGGAATCTAGTCAGCCGGGAGCCATGCGCGGGAAAATGCGCGCGCAGTTTACGAAGTGCGGGATGTTTAGGGATGGGTTTTGGAAAGAGAAGTTTGTTACCTATATTTTGGAATGATGGACAAAGTTGTAATAACTAGATATGTGTTAGGTTCACAAAAGCTTTCTTCGTTAATTAAATATTCCCTTGTTCTTTAAGGCCTATTTCTATGGTCGTATGTATATGTTTTTGCTTTTTGGTAACACCAAATCTACTGCAACAGTAGAGCAAATTCACCTTTATTAGTACTATTCTGTATCGTTCTATAAGCTCTATAGACTCTGTAAGAAACCAACGTTACAGGATGTAAGCAAATTGCTATTCTGTAACCAAGTTACAGTACTGTAAGCGCTACAGAGTTATAGAAATTTCTATAAATCTTACAGCGCCAAAATCTTGACTGTAAATTATTTACAGAGCATATTGAAACGTCAAAAATATTATAAACGTCAAATATATATTTTATATAAAAAATTTAAACAAATATGGAAATTAAAAGCAACGGTTAACAATTTTTAGGGCCGGTTTTATAAAGAAATTGAATCTTCACTTAAAATATACTTCCATAGTAAATTTAATAAAAAGAAAAAATGCAACACGATTTTTTGACAGCAATGATTTAAATGTCAGGGAAACTGATTCAAATTTGTTCATTTTATTAAATTTACTTGACAACTAATTTTTAAGTGAAGATTACATTTCTTTATAAAACTGGCCCTTATTATATCTATTACTAAATGAAAAACATAGAAGGTAATCATATATCCTACCAATTCTTATAGAAATATATGTTTAAAAAAATATTTTAGCATGAAAATAGAGAAGATTTTTCCACACTTATCAAGATCCATTCAGATCACTGTACCAGATGATGAATTACATTACTAATTAAGAAATGTTTTTAAACAAACTCATTGTAAAACTTTAATTAAGGTGACTTTTTTTTCTTTAATATAAACTTAAATAATTTTAAATAGCTATACTTAAGAATTTGTCATATTTATTGATTCAAAGCTAAAGACAAGGGCAGTTTCCGCCAGTCAAGATAATTTGAAGAAAACCCTACCTACTTGTACGAGTACAAATTAATGGTAGAGAACTGTTCACAGTTACATAGAATAATTCCAACAGTCATTAAATGATGACTGCATAATTAATATTAATAGATCACACTAGGGAGGAGAATAGATTACAAAAATTAAAACACAGGAGATAAAAAAAAATATTAACAATAACAAGCATTGACTACAATAATGACAAAAATTGATTACCTGCAAAAATCAAAACATAACGTATTTTGATTCAATAATTATATATTTCATTTAATCATAAACCTATATATTACATATGTGTAAATCTGATGTATTCATAGAAATTAATAATAATGAAAAAATCGTGATGGAATCTATTGCTTATTCAACTACATAAATATATTATGGAATATGTATCTTTGAACCAACATACCTACCATTTTATAGTGTATTATTTATATAACAATCGTTTTTACTCATATTTTTTAAAATGCCTACAAAATTGCTGTCAAATATAGTGTAGCATATTTGACAGCTAGATAGGAATGAAGTTAGGCATTCTATAAGAATAACTCTGTACAAAAACTTGTTATAGAGTAAGTACAGAATAGACAATTTTACTACTCTGTAAGCTGTCGTCTTACAGAGCTCTATAGCTTATAGAGTCTATAGAGTTACAGTCTTACAGAGTAAAGTTACAGAATAGCACCAGTCTCTATTCTACACTTCTATTTCTCAGAGTTCCATCCAGAGTACGATTCTCATAACTCTTTTGATATCTCTCAGATTTAAAAATAATTCCCCCATCCCGTTCTGGTAGAATCTATGGCATGTTCCTAGAACGCGGGTACACTGACTCTATAACCCGCTCGACTGGTATACAGGTCTAGTGTCTAGGCTAGGATGTGTTATTGTGAGCAAGCGTGGTAGGTGGACGTGGAACGCAAGAGCAATAGCTATGCGGTGTGAGTGTCTTGAACTTGAACCGCGAACCATGCGTCCACGTCACACAACGGACGGGGCGACCAGAGGTTAGAGTTAGAGGTGTGAGGAAGCAAAACCGGTAATGAGATGGGTAAACAACGAGAAACGATACTCGAGATGAACGATGAACTTACAGAATATGGTTTCAGATACTAGATCAAAAAAATGATTTTTCTTTACGAGTAAACTGTATTGTTTCTTATAAGATGGACACTCTATAATTATTGAGAATAAAATGCACTAAATAAATTGCGCTATTGGGACTCGCAGAATCCGTTGGTGGCGCTGTAAGCCACCTGTCATGGCGGCCAGTAGGACATGTCAAATTTGTTTACATCTTGAATGAGCGCTTTCTGACCCAAAATAAAATACATTGAAACTTAGATATTTTCATAGAATGAGCAGTTGCATGTTTAACGCCTTTATGTCAAAAATCTGCCCATTACAGCCCGAATCACAAAAAAGATTAAGTCAATCCTTATTTTAGGAGTAGCGAATTTAACTCTAATTTTGACAGTTTATATCTTAAAATATAGTCTAATCTAATCCAAGTTACTAGCTACCACATTCACACACATCCATGCCTTAGTGGGATTCGAACCCAGAGCCTCAAGGGTACTCATAACATAAGGCGTTGCTCTAACTATTGAGCCACCGGAGCTATAATAAAATGAAGATTAAATTTTAAATACCGGGATAAAATAGAATTCACTAATCCAAAAATGAGGATTAGCTTAAACATTTTTTTGAATCGTTAATTTTTATTATCCTAAATACATACGTACATATTTACTTATGCTGAATCGAATTCCTTTTCTATTGTTCTATTTACTTTTAAAACGTTACTGATATTATATTGAAATGATTAGTTCTTTGACAGTGACATTTATCTGTCAACATACATTTGAATAACTGCGTTTTGTTTGTTTAAAGCGTAGGATCTGAGATTTAAATTATAGATAATTTTATAAATTTATCCATAAAATATATAGAAAAAGTATAAATGCAAATCTGTAGAAAATTTAATAATCTTTAATTTTAATAATAGCATTAATCTCGAAAAAATAACATTTAAAGGTATTTTTCGAAGAAAAACTATTTTGAGCTTCTAGTAAAGTGCCATATCCGGTTATCCGGTTTTCACCAAAAACTAATGGGCTCTTTCCATTACAGAAAAACTTCGAAATACAAGGTTTCAAAATTTTCTGGATGATAGTATTTGAGTTACAGTGGAGGATCCACACAAACATAACACACGTACACACAGACATCACCGCGAAAAAGTTAAAATTGTATTCTAGGGACCTGCTCATTTATCAAAATCTTGATATGCGATTTTTAGCAAGAATTGTGGCATACGGACAGTCGGTGATACTGAGGTTGTGGAAGCTAAACAGAGAGTTACATAAATAGACAGATAGTGTTGTAAAAGAGGTGACTTCTGTCCGAGCAGTTGAATTTACAGACGCTGTTGAGTCAGTTGAGTATATAGACGCTGTGGAAGTCGGTAGGCGGACAGTTGGTGATATAAGTATATAGTGATATAAATATCGCGTAAATAGTCTACAAGAGTTTGCAACAGACCGGCAGTCTATGATTGGAATGCGTAGTGAAATTTGTAATTTGTAATATCGTGGAAGTAAATAGTAGTGTTAATTGGTTAAATAAATAGTGTTAGTGTTATCTAATTAATTATAGTTTTAGTTTTAATTAGTTTTTAATAATTGTTTAATATTAGTAATAGTAACTTTCATTATAGTTTAATAAACACTTAATTTTAAATAATAATAATTGTCTAATATTTACACTTCACCCAAATAAATTAAAATCGTTATAATATATTCAGTAAATAATAGGACAAATTAGGTGCGTGAACTTGGCACATAAAGTGTGGGTGCAAATTCAATATTTGCAAAATTTCAGAATTTGCACCCACACTTTATGTGCCAATTTCACGCACCTGGACAAATTAGTTAAGATTGTTAAAAATGTTTATTTATATTTATGTTTTGTTCATATTCTATTTGTAATGTTGGTAATCAATTTCACGAATTTCATTGAGCAAGAAAAAGCATGAATTAAAATTTGAATAATTTATGTTTATATTGAATATGGATTCTTTAGATAATGAAGTCTTAGATGAGAATAAACTTTTTATAACACCAGAAGAAGTAAAACAGGCCGCCCAGGAAGTAACCTTAAATTTGTTTCCAAATAAATCGAAACAGAGAAATGAAATACAGTACAATTTATTTATGGTCTTTTGTTTAAAGCATATTTTTGTTGTTTGTATATCTCTAGTAGCAGTTCTTTTTCGATACGATTTAATTTGAGGTTAAGTTAAATGTCAAAATTTTCAGTCTCCGTTTTTTATTTTATTATGTTTTGTTGTGTAGGATATTGTGTGCTACACGGTTGGAAAGTTCTTTTCTGGTCCTCGACTGCGTCTCAGCTGTATACAAATTCTTCAGACCGGAAAAGAACAACTTACCTAGCTAAGAAGCACAAATAACTAGTAACAGTTCTGTTAAAATTTGTTTAGTCTACTTTATTTTAATGATCTATATGACAAGAGTTCTTCGCTATCAATAAAAAAGTATACAGAATACCATCCACAGATTAAAATATCAATATTTTGGTAGCAGATTTTGACCTTAAACTTGAACTCCAAACAACAATGCGGTCAACACCATATCCATTCCATATTAAATTTCAGTTAATCCTTATTTTAATTCATTTTTCTTGTCTCATATATCACTTATCCACTAATTACAACTTGAAATGTTTGAGAACAAAGAGATCTATCACTCGGAACAATCCTGTTTGCATTACAAGAATGTCGCGTATGCCATTAGCCGGCAATCAAGCCGGGCTACTTTGAAATTCCTCCCAGCAATCCCATACGACACTAGTAGTTTTTTATTTGAGAGAAAAAAGTTGTTTTGATCCGAGAGGCGTCCAATAGGCTAATATATTAACACACGTCGATCGACGAGTTGTAGCCTGAGCAGGCAGAAGAAGAACGAAGAACTGGTTGAGATAACCACTAACCAGCCAGATTGAGACGTTCACAATGGTATTTCATGGAAAAATACGGTCAAGAGAAACCCTTAGTGTTTATGTACTAAACAACTAAACTGGGACATGATGTCACCATTCAAAGACGTGTGAAGAATATACAAGGGAAAAATCGGGTTTTACAAAACTTGTATTGTAAATTTCATATTTAATGCAGTGCATATGATTGGTGGTGACATTTTTGAGAATATTATATTTAAATTACTATAACATATACTCTACCCGTTTTAGTATACAGTAGATAACGCTTCGAGCGCGGCCGTTTTTACATGTATTAAATAAGGAATTCAAATTTTGACGCCAATCCAGGATTTCAATTACAGAAATAAACTTACCATGTAGTTATTAAAAAAAAAACTATATAAAACACAATGGCCAACACAATACCTCCCGGCATTTACAGCCTGAGTCACAAAAAAGATAAAGTTAATCTTTATTTTTGGATTAGCGAATTTTACTCTAATTTTGACAGTTTATTTCTTAAAATATAGTCCTATCTAATCCAAGTAACTACCTTTTTTCAAACCCCTCAACAGGATTAAATCCCAATTACAGAGTGGGTTCACATTTACACATAGCCATGCCTTAGTTGGATCCGAACCCAGAGCTTCGAGGGCACTCATGACATGACACCGGAACTATAATAAAATGAAGATTAAATTTTAAATACCGGGATAGAATAGAATTCACTAATCCAAAAATGAGGATAGCTTAAACATTTACATACCTACATGTTTACTTATGCTGGAAACTGTATTGAATTCCTTTTCTATAGTTCTATTTACTTTTTTCTTTTTAAAACGTTACTAATATTATTTTGAAATGATTAGTTTTTGATAGTAACATTTATCTGTCAGTTACATACATTTGAATAACTGCGTTTTGTTTGTTTAAAGCGTAGGCTCTGGGATTTAAATTATAAATATTTTTATAAATTTATCCATAAAATATATAGAAAAATATTGTCAAAAGGTATCAATGCGATTCGTCTTGAATTTTATTTTAGAAATGGAAATAAATTAGAAAACGGTAAATGGCAATGTTCTGTTTTCTTCTTTATTATCTTTTCTCATTAAAATTATATTTCAAGATCAATTTTGACAATTTGACTTTTGAATTGAGTAATGATTAGATATACAGGATGGTGACTTGGACTACGCAGCATAGGGGTTTCAATGGTAAAATCTTAATGTGCAGTTATTTGCTCCCCTAATTACTTTAGAGCGAAATTGTATTTAAGTTTTTTTTACAGAAAAAAATACTGCATCCGAATATGCTATTGTTTATAATTTTTCAATTTCCGGAACCGTAAAAATAGTCGAAAACAATAATAACATTTTTACAAAAATCATTGTTGCTTTGGAACAAAAATTTAAATAAAAGTGCAAACATCTGTCAAAGGATCCTGACGTTTAAAATTATTTTGAAAACAAGGATAAAGAAAACACTTTTATTGTAGTGTTGATGACAACAATGTAAAAGTTGATTAAAACAATCTATTCTCTGTTCCATTTAAGCCATTCAGTAGATGGCACTGGCAACAGCGCATATTTGAAATAGCCGAAATTACATTGGGTAAACTTGCCTCTTGTCTTTAATTTCAGCCAATCAGAGATGTCAAAACTATTCCTTATGTTCCGCAATACTGAATGGCTTAAATGGAACAAGGTATAATTTGACGAGAACGAAATTTAAGATATCTTTAAGTAGTGACAGATGTTTGCGCTTTTGTTCCATGGCATCAATGATATTTGCACAAATGTTATTATTGTTTTCGACTATTTTTACGGTTCCGGAAATTGAAAAATTATCAACATTAGCATATTCGGATATATTATTTTTTCCTGTAGCAAAAACCTAAATACAATTTTGCTCTAAAATAATTAGGGGAGCAAATAACTGCACAATAAGATTTTGCCATTGAAACCCCTATGCTGCGTCGTTCAAGTCACCACCCTGTATGTTACTCTGCTCACAGCCTACTCCGAGTTAGGATTTTTTGAACACACTGTAGTATAAAACACACCTTACAGAAGGCAATTCAAGTATTCGTTCGCTCGAATTTGTACCTCTAGAATACGTTGCCTTTTGTAACTTATGTTTTAATATCTTATATACTAAACGATTAGATTCACTATCTATATTTATATATTTTAATCAAGACGATCGCCATCCTTTGAACACCTCTACAGCCTGAATGGTGTGAGCAATTTTCGTGGAATTTGCACCAAGTTGTAGGAAATGATTGTCTCGAGTGCCCTCGTAATAACCGAAATTTCTGTAGGATGCATAGTTTTCGAGTAAAAAATTATTAAATGTTGAAAATTGGGACAGAAACAATATTTTCCACAGTAACGATCACAGTTTTCCTTGAAAATTTAAGAAGATAAACGCTGTCATGTCATATGGTATGTCAATGTCAATGATGACAAATTATCGGTTTTCATACTTTTTAATGCAAAGAAATGTTTCAATAATATGTAAAATTGAAGAAAAAATAATGAATTAAACGAGGTAGGTATATAAAATGATTTTAGGCCATGTTTTATGTTAATTTAATATATATTTTATTTTTTAAATAGAATTTTGGAAAATGTATAAGGAAACACGTCGAAAAGGATCAGAAAGGCAGAATTCATATCACAATCGATCGAAGAACATGTACAAAGTTAAAAAGATAAACATTGTCATCCGTCATAATGGATGTACGTATAGTCTATCGTAAAACACCATCGGCGGAGCCCTAGGCTGAACTCGGCGAAGCCGAGTTTAGGCTAGTCCTAATACTAAAAGGATAGATTCACTATCTCACTATAGTTTCTTTAATCAAGACGATCGCCATCCTTTGAACACCTCTACAGCCTAAACGGTGCGAGCGATTTTCGTGAAATTTGTACCAAGTTTTAGGAAATGATTGTCTCGAGTGCCCTCGTAATAAGTAAAATTTCTGTAAGATGCATAGTTTTCGAGTAAAAAATTATTAAAGATTTAAAATTGGGACAGAAACAATATTTTTCACAGTAACGATCACAGTTTTCCTTGAAAATTTAAGACGAAGAACGCCATGTTTGACATATCATGTCAAACCTTTAAATGGAAATATTTATGAAATGGAGACAATTTGAAGGAAGTTTAATTCATAATCATAAATTTTGAGAATAGGCAACTATATCCGCACAGGTAAAAAAGGCCTAAACCATTTTATTTAAAAATTATAAAATTTGACGGTTCATATGTACTTGGACAGTGTTACCAAATATGTCATAAGTAACTAGGTAAAAAACAAATATTTCTAACGAGACTAACGTGAAGTTCGTATGCAAGTGTATATTTTCGACTCCGCAGAATGTGAAAAAAATGACCGAAGACGACACGCCGGTAGCCGACAAAAAAATTTCAAATTTGCGGTGAAAGTAATGTTTAAATATGTTAATAAAAATTAGTATAAGAGATAAATACTGTATCTGGAACATATTTTTGAAATCAGAAATGAAATATTTTAACCGTGTCCGAGATAATTTACTATAAATCACACATTTTATGACTATTTCTTTATTATTATATTATCTGCTGTAAATAATAAATGTTATTAAAATATAGTAAACAATGTATGCAGATTTTAGTTTTTAAGTTAATACAGCTGTAAATTTAACCATGACTAAGTTCAATAAAATATTTTAAATCAACCAGGTGCCAGGTAACATAAGCCTAGACACGAAAAACGCGGGACAATGTATTAGACTTACGTGCAAAGATTACCTATATAACAAAGGTAAGTGATTACTGATTATCTTACAGAATCGCAATATAATATTTAAATAATTCATGGGGGTAACAACAATTAAAATGTTTCCTTTAAAAAGTTGTAGTTTAAAAATAATGTATTTTACATATTTATCATGTTAAATGTATTGATTACAACAATGTTTTCTAACAATATAATAATAACCCAGCATTTATACAAAACATGTGTTAACTACAGCAATAATTAAGGAGTTCATTCATATTTCAACTCATACATCACCATTTCTGTGTTAATTTGAAGATATTTGAAACAGTTAAGAGCCCCCAAAAATGCATATACTCTTGATTAGTGTCGGCTAAAAATGTAAGATTAAAAATGATTCAATCTCAAGATTTCTGTTGCAAATACTGTTTATTCTTGCAAAAATGTATTTTAGAGGGTTGTTTTGTACATTTCCGGTATAAAAGTGGTTAAATATCTGATTAAAAACACCTCACGCCTCGGTTTAAAAATATGGGTTGAATTATGTATATATTCAAAATTTGGTAGCTTAAACTTTATTTTTACCCCTCGCTAAGAGAGGTATTGGATTCATGCTAAAAATCGCATATCCAGATTTTAGTGAATAAGCACGTTTCAAGGTCCCTAGAATCCGATTATAACATTTTTACGATGATGTCCGTATGTGTGTGTGGATGTTGGATCCACGATTTCGCAAACACTATAAGACTTAAGACATTTTTAACTACGGATTCCTCAATCTAACAATAATGGGAAGAGTCGATTAAGTTTTGGTAACAATTGGACAACCGGAAGTAGTAGTTACAAGAAAAAAATCATTTAAATATTATTTATCGAAAATTTATGTAAATACTTTTATTAAAGAACGTTAAATTCTTTATTCGATAAATATAAATTCATCATTATATCTTCTATAGATTTAGAGATAAAGAAATGCATATAAAATAATTTGATGTAAAAAAATCTCAGATCAAACTACTTCAAGACAAGAAATTCAAATGTTTGTAATTGACACATAAATATCACTCTCAAAGAGATTTGTATGCCATTGTCAAAAATATTTGTACATCATTATGAAGATTATGAAAAGAATATACGTAAAAAAGAACACAAAAGGAATTTTCGAAAAAATGACGAATATAAAGAAAAAGAAAAGGAAAGTAGAAAAAGAAAATTTCAGGATATTGAATATAAAGAAAATGTATGAATTGTACATAATTTATATTAAAATATCCCACAGATTTTGTAAATATATGTGAGAATTATTTTGTAGTGCGTCATGAATATATGTATTTGTATTTAAAAATATTTTTCGTTTTATGCGTACAACCAGGTAAAATATCTGGCGAGAGGTTATGTGCTGGCCACATCAGATTTTTAAATTTTCTTTGCCCCATTTTGACATTATGAATTTTTAAAAAGAGAGTTATCATTGGAAATCAAAGATCTGTATTGACTAAGAAAAATATCAACTGTTACTTTGACAGGGATGGTTAAAAAAATTCATAATTCAAAAACGAGGAAAGATATCCCAAATCTTGTTTAGACGAATATACAGGGGAATGATTGAGGTATATTTGAGACAAATTTTTAATGGATTAGATAAAGGGTGCAAATTTGGAAACGGAATAAATATTAATGAAATAAAAATTATATACAATTTTTTTACCGCTTAGCCAAATTTACACCTTTTGGTATAAAAATCATCTGGGGTCTGATTTTGTAACTTTGAAATCTACTGTAGATTGAAATTTATTAGATTTCTATTAATAAACAAACAAGAAAATACAGTGTACTTTGCGAGCGACATTCGAAATCTGACGGAGGATCTGACATATATTGCCAAAATAGCAAGCCAACGGAATCACTTGTTTCAACCATATCTTTGATTCTCTGTACTCAACAATATCTATACAAAACCATTCAGTTTACCAAAACCATATCCTTCAATTTCTCAACTCTATTAACCACAGCATAACTAATATTTACAAAAATATTCTTTCCAAAATACCGCCCATAGTCCTTTGGAATACCCAACATAAATATAGATCTTAGTCAATACAAGAAAAGAAACATCACTTTAGAACAATCCAAAAAGACCATAAGGACAACCAATTTATATATCCAGACTCATCAAAAATAAATAACAAAGTGGGTACAGCATTCGTAACTCAGGACCTAATTCCATCAAAGTGACATTAGTCAATTAATTTTTATACTGTCAATAAAAAATTGTAAATTTTAAATAAAACTACAGGAGATATTGTTGCCAAATTTGCCATAAGTAACTATGTAAAAAACAAGTATTCCTTACTGCATTAGTGTGAAGTTAGCCCATTAATTCCGTACTGCCTTTAAAAATACAGTAAATTTTAAATATAACTAATTCAAAAACAAATATTCGTTATCTGAAATGATGAGAGTAGGAAATTATTTCTCACAAGTAAAAAAGGCCTATAACATAATTAAAAACTATAAATTTTGACGGTTCATATGAACTTGGAAAGTGTTTCCAAATATGCCATAAGTAACTAGGTAAAAAACAAATATTCCAAACTAGACTAATGCGAAGTCCGTTCACAAGTGTTGCCAAAGATACCATGAGTAACCAATTAAAAAACAAATATTCCTAACTACATCAATGTGATGTTAGTTCATTAATTTTCATACTGCCAATAAAAAAGTAATAAATTTTAAATAAAACTAGAGGAGAAATTGTTGCCAAATTTGCCATAAGTAACTAAGTAAAAAACAAATATTTCAAATTGCATCAATGTGACATTAGTCAATTAATTTTTATACTGTCCATAAAAAATTGTAAATTTTAAATAATATCGTATAATTATTAGGTATCTACATATTTTAGAGATATTGAATAATAATTTAGAAAATTTTCCATCCCACGTAATGTGAAAAAAATCTGATGTGGCCAGCACATTACCTTCCGTCAGTTCTATGTATTTTGTACAAATTTCATACGGAAAGTTACTTGGTAAATTAAATATTCTAATTCTTGTACATTACCTTCCGGCAGTTGCATGTATTTTATGCAAATTTCATACAGAAAATTATTATTTTGTGACGTTTTCTATATACAGTATAATGTATCTGCAGAAATAAAAGATTTATTATTATTATTATTTCTTGTACATTACCTTAAAGCAGTTGTATGTGTTTTATACAAATTCCATGCAGAAAGCAAAAGATCCTATACCTATTTCCAGTAAAATTATAAGACAAACACACTATGTCAATTTCACTTGACACTGACATCTTTCAATCAAATTTTTCTTAATATAGTAGCTGTTTCCACAGCTATGGCTACTTTATGAAATTTAATTTCTTTATAATTTTTTAACTCTATATCCAATTAATATAAGGTATAAAATGCAATCAAATCGTATAGAGAATAAAATATTCTTTAATATTTATAATAACATTAAATGTGAAAAAATGATATTTAACATAGTTTTTTCAAGAAAAACTGTTAAAATCTTCAAATGAGAGTACTTCCGGTTGTCCAATTCTAACCAAAATCTAATCAGCTCTTCGCATGGATGTATCGAAGAGAAATACGAAAGAATTATAATTTTTAGAATTGTAGTATGGAAGTTATCGTAGACGAAAATTTTGTTACACACACACACACACACACACACGGACACACATACATACATACATACACACACACACACACACATACAGACATCATCGTAAAAATAGTAAAATCGTATTCTAGGGACCCTAAAACGTGCTTATTCATCAAAAACTCACCACCGAATTTTTTGACCAAAGACAATACCTTCCTTACCTAAAGGTGACGGAAGGTAAAAAATTACCGAAGATAAAAAGCCGGTGGTCGACAAAGAAATTTGAAATTTGCGGTGAAAGTAATGTTTAAATATTTTCTGCACCACACTATCGTCGTTAATAAAAATTAGTGTAGGAGATAAATATTGTATCTGAAATACATTTTTGAAGTTGAAAATGAGATATTTTAACCGTGTCCGAGGTAAATTACAATACAATGTACTTTACATATTTATCATGTAAAATGTCTTGATTACAACAATGCTTTATAACAATATAATCACATCACAGCATTTATACAAAACATGTGTTGATTGCAACAATAATATAGGAGCTCATTCATATTTCAACCTCATACATCACCATGTCTGTATTAATTTGAAGATATTTCAAACAGTTCAGGAGTTATGAGCCCTCAAACATGCATGTACTCTTAATTAGTTTCGGCTAAAAATGTGAGATTAAAAATTATTCAATTTCAAGATTTTTGTTGCAAATAGTGTTTATTCTTGCAAAAATGTATTTTAGAGAGTTGGTTTGTACATTTCCGGTATAAAAGTGGTTAAATATCGGATTAAAAACACCTCACGCCTCGGTTTAAAAATATGGCTTAATTTATGTATATATTCAAAATTTGGTAGCTGCAACTTTTATTAATTTTACTTTGAATTATGAATTTTTAAAAACAGAGTTATCATTGGAAATCAAAGATCTGTATTGACTAAGAAAAATATCAACTGTTTCTTTGACAGGGGTGGTTGAAAAAATTCATAATTCAAAACGAGGAAAGATATCCCAAATCTTGTTTAGACGAATACACAGGAGAATGATTGAGGTATATTTGAGACAAATTTTTTATCGATTTGATAAAGGGTGCATGCAAATTTGGAAACGGAATAAATATTAATGAAATAAAAGCTATATACATTTTTTTACCGCTTAGCTAAGTTTACACCGTTTGTTCAAAATGTACTATCTTTTGGTATAAAAGACATCTGGGCTCTGATTTTGTACCTTTGAAATCTACTGTAGATTGAAATTTATTAGATTTCTATTAATAAACAAACAAGAAAATACAGTGAACTTTGCGAGCGACGTTCGAAATCTGACATATATTGCCAAAATAGCAAACCAACTGAATCACCTATGTTTGATCTTCGGTACTCAACAAAATCTATACAAAACCATTCAGTTTACCAAAACCATATCCTTCAAATTCTCAACTTTATTAACCTCAGCATACCTAATATTCTCAAAAATATTCTTTCCAAAATACCGCCCATAGTCCTTTGGAATACTCAATATAAATTTCAATCTCAGTCAATACAAGAAAAGAAGAGAAATCATTTAAAAATAAAAAATCATTTTAGAACAATCCAAAAAGACTGGCTTAAAATTTAAGGGTCAGCGGTGCAACTGGGCAGAAGTGTTGAAACATTGTATATTTTATAAAGTATAAAATGAATTTAAAAAAGTTTGATGTGGCCAGCACATTACCTTCCGTCAGTTCTGAATATTTTGTACAAATTGCATACAGTAAGTTTCTTGCAAATGACTTTATTTAGTTATATTTAAAATTTACTGTATTTTTAAAGGCAGTACGGATTTAATGGGCTAACTTGACACTAATGCAGTAAGGCATACTTGTTTTTTACATAGTTACTTATGGCAAATTTGGCAACAATATCTTCTGTAGTTTTATTTAAAATTTACAATTTTTTGTTGACAGTATAAAAATTAATTGACTAATGTCACTTTAATGGAATTAGGTCCTGAGTTACGAATGCTGTACCCACCTTGTTATTTATTTTTGATTAGTCTGGATATATAAATTGGTTGTCCTTATGGTCTTTTTGGATTGTTCTAAAGTGATTTTTCTTTTCTTGTTCTGTTAGTTCTATGTATTTTGTATAAATTCCATAGTCATTGATACGGACATCTGTGAATCAGAATTTTCTTAATATAGTACCTAGCTGTTTCCATGGTTATTTCATATTTGGCTGCTTTATGAATTTAATTCCTTTATAATATTTAACTCTATACCCAATGAATATCTTGCATAAAATGCAATCAAATCGTATAGAGAATAAAATATTCTCTAATGCTTACAATAATATTAAATGTGAAAAATGATATTTAACCGCATTTTTTCAAAAAGTTTGGTTAAGCATGTTGCGTGGGCAGGTTGTGTGGACAGTTTGAGTGAACAAGTTGCGTGGGCAAGGTATGTTGCGTCGGTAGTTAGGGTGACCATGTTGAGGGGGCAGTTTCGGTGGGTATGTTGTGTGGGCAGTTTGGATGGGCATGTTGTGTGGACAGTTTGGGTGGAAATGTTACATGGGCAGTTTGGGTGAACATGTTGCGTGGGCAATTGGTTGGGTATGTTGCGTGGGCAGTTTGAGTGGGCATGTTGCGTGGGCAATTTGGGTGGGTATGTTGCGTAGGCAGTTTGGGTGGCCATGTTGCGTGGACAGTTCCGGTGGGCATGTTGCGTAAACAGTTCCGGTGGGCATATTGCGTGGGCAGTTTGGATGGGCATGTTACGTGGGCAGTTTGGGTGGGCATGTTGCGTGGGCAGTTTGGGTGGGCATGTTGCGTGGGCAGTTTTGGTGAGCATATTGCGTGGACAGTTCCGGTGGGCATGTTGCGTGGCCGGTTTGGATAAGCATGTTGCGTGGACACTGTGAAAGTCTGTTGGCGTTAGCACTTTGGGTTTAAAATGTGCCTAGAAGGGTTAGATCTACGTATAGACTATTATAAAACACCATCGGCGGAGCCCTAGGGGAAGCTCGGCGTAGCCGAGTTTTCGCTAGTCTTATATACTAAACGATTAGATTCACTATCTATATTTATATATTTTAATCAAGACGATCGCCATCCTTTGAACACCTCTACAGCCTGAATGGTGTGAGCGATTTTCGTGAAATTTGCACCAAGTTGTAGGAAATGATTGTCTCGAGTGCCCTCGTAATAACACATATTTCTGTAGAATGCATAGTTTTCGAGTAAAAAATTATTAAAGATTGAAAATTGGGACAGAAACAATATTTTTCACAGTAACGATCACAGTTTTCCTTGAAAATTTAAGACGAAGAACGCCATGTTTGTTATGTCATTTTGAACCTTTAAATGGAAATATTTATGAAATGGAGACAATTTGAAAGAAGTTTAATTCATAATTATAAATTTGGAGAATGGGCAATTATATCCGCACAGGTAGAAAAGGCCTAAACCATTTTAATTAAAAATTATAAAATTTGACGGTTCATATGTACTTGGACAGTGCTACCAAATGTGTCATAAGTAACTAGGTAAAAAACAAATATTTCTAACTAAACAATATTTTTCACAGTAACGATCACAGTTTTCCTTGAAAATTTAAGACGATAAACGCTGTTATGTCAATGTCAATGATGACAAATTATCAGTTTTCTTTCTTTTAAATGCAATAAAATGTTTAAATAATATGTAATAATTAAAGAAAAGATGATGAATTTAACAAGGTAGGTATATGTAATGGTTGTAAGCCATGTTTATTATTATGTTACATATTTTATTTTGTAAATAGAATTTTGGAAAATGTATAAGGAAACACGTCGAAAAGGATCAGATAGGTAGGAATAATATCACAATCGATGTACAAAATTAAAAAGATAAACATTGTCATGTCATATTTGATATGTTAATGACAAATTATACATGTCGTATCAATACTAAAAACATAGTCTGGAAGTAAACATGCAAAACAGAATATACGTGTTTAAATGGAACCCAAAAATATTTGGTGCTAAACACAGGACAAAGGATTAAACACTACAGAATAAAAAAATAAAGGAACTCTGTACACAATGAAGAAAGGCTATACCTATTTTACCTATTTTAAGACGTATGTTTATTGTTAATTTATATATTTTATTTTGTAAATAGATTTAACAATGTCAGGCTGAGAAAGACATAATAAACATCACAATCGACAAAGAACACATGTACAATATCTAATACGTATTTAGAGGCAAGAATAAAAATCCTACAGGAAAATCATAAAATCTGGAACAAGACAATTCAATAATTTTAGATAGTATGTTTTAATCTGTTCTTTTTTTGTAATTCATTTTCTTACATTATGTTTAAAATTATTTCAGATTATACATAATTCGATATCTATCTTAAAACGGTACAGAATTTAATCTGTATTTTATTTTCTTATATTACGTTAAAATTATCTATAGTAAAAAAAATTTATTCCCAATTATTGTATCGTACTAATAAAAAATCTTTTAAATTACATAATCATACAGAATGAGCCAGAAAAGTCATCTTATGATTTTTGCATTCTATCCCCTTATTAACAATCCAAACTTTATTGATATATTTTCAAATTCGTTGTAAATGTTCAGATCTAATGTAATGTAAGTACTTACTTTTCTGCAGTTTGTAAACTGTTTACTCTAGAATTAAAATATCACATCTTTTAGTTTTGTTTGATTTATTTTTATCTTTAAATTTAGTATTATGTACTCATATACATGTTACTAATACAGGCTGCGCATTTTAAAAGTTCCCGCCTGAAAATTCATGTTTAGGCAATCCATGATATATTTCATAAGTGAGTTGGTTTTTAAAATTTTGTTTTGCTCTTATACCTACTGTGATTATTCGATTTAAAGTACTAATATTAATCAAGTGGCTTATGAAATGTATTTGGTTTTGCTTCTTCTTAAAATTTTAGGCGGGAACATATACAATGGGCACCCTGTATTATGTTTATCCTGTAATTGGGACATTCTGTCCTGTTTGCTCGCATAAAATGCACATTATATTATATGTTTTAATCAGTTCCTACCACGGTGTAGTATCTATAGGTGAGAGAACGAGATGCGTTGACATAACTAGCTGGTACAAAAGACGCTAACGCGACCCGTTACCATTTGACAGGCGTTTGGCAGTTGATGTGCCACAGTGTGCCGGTTGCGGTTAAAATAAGTTCGCGTTTAAATAGAAAATGTTGTGCTATAGGATGCACAACAGGGTATGGATCAAATAAAGAGATATAGACCCGAATTTTCACCTCTTGAAGTAACGTTACTTCAGAAGTAGCGCTATTTCGATTTTTTATTTATTTTATTTTATGAATAGATAAGAATAGGTTTCATATTTTTGTAAATGAAACCTTTTTACAATTTAATTTATTTTTATATCTCTAATTTTAATGTTAAAGTTGACATTTAACAGTTGAAGTAGCGATTTTTCGAAAGTAGCGCTACTTTAACATGTAAAAATACGGGCCATAGTCTTTTTAAGGTGCCAAAATGTGCGATTTTGTAGCAGCCAGCCATGCTATAACCATAGAAACAGGTACTACGATTAAGAAAATTCTGATTGAAAGATGTCAGTGTCAAGTACATGACTTAATGTTTATTTTATAATTTTTCTGAAAATATAGAAGCCTTCTGTATGGAATTTGTCCAAAATACATACATAGAACTGACAAAAGATAAAAGGTAATGTATACTGAAAATATAAAATATTGTGCGTTATATAGGAATAATTTACTATTTTAAATATTTGTAAAAACCGGGTCGCAAAAAACCTGACATCTAGCAGCATACTGTATGAACTAACCCGGTTATTTAGCCATTCTTTGTAATACATTATACATCGTGCACTCAGCTATAGATACTACATTTCCGAAATATTACTGACAATTTTATAAAAAAAAAAACAATAGCCGATCGAGCTGTCGTATTTTTGACAATTCTCTATGACAGTCCCTGAGAAAACATTGATTGTTTTTCGTATAAATTTGTCAGAAATACAGGGTGTTTCAATTAACTATGTAAGGCTTCGGAGTATAAATTCTAGACACCAACATGAAAAAAAATCCAATAAACATTGGTGCTAGAACGCTTCATAACAGAGATACCGAGGATTTATCTTAAATGAAGCGTAATACTGAAATAGAAAATAGTTGGCTGATGGCATTTGTTTCATTCATTTAAAATTTAAATGAGATTTAATTAATTAAAAATTCTACTCATTTCAATCCGATAATTATTTAATTATTACACCTGTTATTTAATATTTTGATAATATTTCTAATACAAAAAAGTATTGCCAAGCTCTCTGTATTTAATAAAAATGTAATATTTTAAAAATTTACCGTAGTATTTTTAAATAATACTGATTTATTTATTGAATGTAATGGCTTTCATTTTGAACACTTGCTCTGGGATTCTTTTTATAAATAATTATTTATGACCCAATACAAAATAAATAAAACTAACCTATTTCCTGTTTTTTTTAAAAAAAATAAAATCCTGGGCATCTCTGTTAGTCAGCGTTATAGCACCAATGTTTTTAGGGATTTTTCCCCCTTTTGGTATCAGAATTCATACTCCTACGCCTTGCACTCTTATATGAAACACCTGTATATCCTGTTTAGTATTAAATGAAAAGTTTTCTGCATGGCTAAACAATAGAACTTTCAAAATTTTGACATCAACTTGACCGGCTTTTGTTTTTCACATAAAGTTGTCAGAACCATGTCGTGATTAGGATCAAGTGAATTTTTTTCTGCAGGACTATAACACAGAAGTGTCAACAAATAGACATCTCGGTCGGCTTTTGTTTCTGTATAAAGGTGCTAGAAATATGTCGTGTTTGGTATCAAATGAGAGGTCTGATTACGAACTTTTAGACACAAGTGTGGAAATTTATGACAGGTTGATTGGCTTTTGTTTTATGCATAAAGTTAATTCGTTTCATAGAAGGGGGAACTGGGGTATCTGACAAGACTGTTGGCGTTACCACTTTGGTTTTAAATTGTGCGTAGACAGATTGGATGTACGTATAAACTATTATAAAACACTATCGGCGGAGCCCTAGGGTAAACTCGGCGAAGCCGAGCTTAGGCTAGTACTATTCTAATGATATCGTGAAGTCATCCTTTCCTACTCTTTGTTTGTTGGTTTGTAGCCTCTACATTTCTCGATTTTTCGTCCTAGTTTCTGTTAGATCTTCCAGGTTGGGTATAGACCCTTCGCCCCATGCGTTTCTCGGGTAGATAGATGCGTGACCACACACCGCCAACCACAAACCCATATTCCTGCCTGCATTATTGATTGAGCGTGGCAACCGCGGCAAAAGCTGTGGTATTCTACCATATACTCTCTAACATTGGGTTCAAATACCCACCCCTTCGCCAAGATTAAAAAATCTGATGTGGCCAACACACAACCTCCCGTCAATTCCATGTTTGAAATAGCAATGAAGTAAAGTATCACTTCCGATTTATCGTTTGTAAACAAAATCTAATTTGTTGTTCCAATAAATAGACGTCTGTAATACGAAATTTGGATTATATTTTATTATGCTTTTCCTCGAAAATCTGTTAAGAGCTCCAAATTAAGTACCACTTCCAGTTTATCATATAGGTATAGTCAGTGGCGGGTTTAGAAAATTATAATAGGGGGGGCACTAAATTCGGAAAAACAAATTTTAAATACATATTGTAATAAATTGCTCATATAAAAGTTTTATTATTTTAAATATACTATTTGATGGCAGATGTAAATACTTTTTATAAATTTAGAACTTTTATTTTTAAAATAGCAATCTATAATTATTTTACTGAAATATAAACCCCCATTTTTGTCTCTTTAATGATCTATTTGGGGTCCTGCAACATAACAAAAAATAATAAAATGTACACTTTATACTTAAAGTATTACTCAATAAATAGGAATTAAGATGAAGAAAACAATTTTTTTAATAATTATTTTGCGAGATATTTAGGGTTTGTTGTCAGTGTCACTGTGACGTCGTCACATTAGTGCTACCTTTCTCAAACTGCCTACTATAGAACTTGTGCGAGAGAAAGATATAGCAATAGGTGTCTCCGTCACGTCACGTTGACTTTAAAAATCAAATTCAATTAAACTAAAACAATTAAGACTTTTTAATACTACGACTTGCTTCAAAATTAAAAGAACTTTCAATTAAAATAATAAAAAAATCAGAGTGCAGGACCCTGAACATGAGTTTGAGAAATAATGTTAATTCAAATATTCTAAATAGCCATGTGAAAATAAATAAAATGCAACAATGTTATACAAAACAAGTTAAAACATCAAATTAAGTACCTAATAAGAATAACTTAAGACAAAAAATGGCGGTTTATATTTTTGTGAAATTATTATTGTTTGCTATTTAAAAAATAAAAATTGATAGTCGTGACTATAAAAAAATCTACATCTGCCATCTAATAGTATAATTAAATTAATAAAACTTTTATATGAACCATTTGTTCAATTACTTATAATAAAAAAGTTAGGAGGGGGAAGAATCTCTAAATTAATAAACAATTTGAAAAATAAATAGAAATTCTGTATTTTTATTAGTACGTTTATTCTTTTATTTATTTATGATTGTAATACGTGAATGATAATATGTAATAATTTATTTTTTTTTAATAACGGCGGGCACGTGCCCGAGTGCCCCTCCTCTAAATTCGCCACTGGGTATAGTCAAAATCTAATGTTGTTTCAAATTATACACGTGTTTTAAATACCAAATTTAAGAAGTTTTGGATCATGTTTTAATATATTTTTTCAAGAAAATCTGTTTAAAGCTTCCTGTATAGTAGTACCTCCGGTTTATTAAAAAAAAAAAAATATATCATCACGGCAAATTACCCATGGCTGGGTGTGCCAATCCGCTTTGTATGCAGATATCGGTTTATTAATTTCAGAAAACATCTAATATTTCGTTCTTATTAATATAAAAGTCTTAAATACCAAATTTGAAAAGTTTTGGATTGTATCAATTTACTTTTCACGAAAATCTGTTCAAACCTTCTAATAAAGTATCACTTCCGGTTTATCAATTGTATCCAAAATCTAATATGTATTTCCCCTTCATATAAAAGTCGTAAATACTGAATTTGACAAGTTTTGGAGTATAATATATTTTTCACGAGAATCTGTTCAGAGCTTCAAGTAAAGTATCACTTCTGGTTGATGAATTTTAGCCAAAATCCAATATGTTGTTTCCCATGATATAAAAGTCTTAAATACTAAAATTGAAAAGATATGGATTATATTTTAATATAGTTTTTCATTAAAAACTGTTATGGTTTCAAAATTTTCTGAATGATAGTATTTGAGTTAGAGTGGAGGATCCACACATACATACACACAGACATCATCGTGAAA
Organism: Harpalus rubripes; assembly: GCA_963082715.1. Taxonomy (NCBI): domain Eukaryota; kingdom Metazoa; phylum Arthropoda; class Insecta; order Coleoptera; family Carabidae; genus Harpalus; species Harpalus rubripes. The sequence goes on along the minus strand of OY720455.1, from coordinate 7,340,896 downwards.
ATGTTAAAATTGGATTCTAGGGACATTAAAACGTGGTCATTTACCAAAATTTCGATATGCGATTTTTAGCACGATCCCTATATCAAGGGTAGCGGGAGATAAAAATAATGTGCAACTAGTTCTTGAAGCCGGATCAGATACCATTAGACTCATATTGCGGATCAGTTACCACAAAATGAGACGATTTTACTTATTTCTGTTTCAAAACTAGTTTTTAAAATCATGCCTTCGATAAAAGCCGATTTTCCCCTCTGTTGTAAACAAATGCTTGTTCGTGTTGTAAACGATGTGTGGATTGTCAGTTGTCTGATGATTCCGGGAATGAGCCGCAAGTAGCGTCGCGGCGCTGACGTCACAACACTGCGAAACCCTAGCACAGAACTAGCATCCAACACCGAGTAGACGAGAACAGATGGATTTCTCGTGTAGTCAGAATTTTTTTGATCGCTTTGTGTTTTTACCGACCAGAAACGATTTTGTGAGATGAAGGTTTTTTAAACCGAGTTAAGGGTGGTTGGGTTTTATTAATAAACGATTTTGAGGGGAAATAGATAGTACATGAGAAACATGTTTAAAATAGCAATGAGCTTTAAGTAAAATATCACTTCCGATTTATCGTTTGTAAACAAAATCTAATTTGTTGTTCCAATAAATAGAAAAGTTTGTAATGCGAAATTTTGGATTATATTTTATTGTTTTTCCTCGAAAATCTGTTAAGAGCTCCAATTTAGGTACCACTTTCGGTTTATCATATAAGTATAGCCAAAATCTAATATGTTTTTTCAAATAATACACGAGTTTTAAATACCAAATTTGATAAGTTTTGAAATATGTTTTAATATATTTTTTCAAGAAAAAAATCTGTTTATAGCTTTCTGTAAAGTACTACTTCCGGTTTATCAATCTTAGAAAAAAATTTAATATGTCGTTCTCATTAATATAAAAGTCTTAAAAACTAAATTTGAAAAGTTTTGGGTTGTATCCATATATTTTTCACGAAAATAGGTTCAGAACTTCAAATAAAGTATCACTTCCGATTTATCAATTTTAGAAAAAATCTAATATGTCCTTCTTATTAATATATAAGTTTGGTATTTAAAACTATTTTTAAGATGATGTCTGTGTGTGTGACGATTTTTTCGTCCACGATAACTCTTATATCAAACTTCCAAAAATTTCTATTTAATAATAACCGGAAATAGTACTTTACTTGAAACCCATACCTGTTTTCAATGGAAAATTATTTTAGAATATAATCTAAAACTTTTCAATTTTAGTATTTAAGACTTTTATATCAAAAGGAATAACATATTAGATTTTCGCTATAATTGATAAACCGGAAGTGATACTTTACTTGAAGCTCTGAAAAGATTTTTGTGAAAAATATATTATGGTATATTCCAAAACTTTTCAAATTTAGCACTTACGATTTCTATATGAATGGGAACAACATAATAGATTTTGGCTAAAATTGATACACCGGAAGTTATACTTTACTTGAAGCTTTAAATAGATTTTCGTGAAAAATATATTGATAGGGGTTCCAAAAGGAAGAAATAATCGGACGATCAGTCTTTGGTGAAATTATTTATTTCAAGCCAACGTTTCGGCTAAACATTAGCCTTCCTCAGGGCAAGAAACCCCTCATTCATTCTATACAGTCGACTATCACTCAAGTTCATTAGTATTTAAAACTTTTATATCAAGGGTAATAATATATTAGCTTTTGGATAAAATTAATAAACCGGAAGTGATGTTTTACTTGAAGCTGAGAGTGAGGACGGAGTGTCAGGTTAGGTTATTCTTTCGGGTTTGTGCTAACCCACTAAGTGGGAAATGCGTGAATGTATGTATGTATGTATGTATGTATGTATGTATGATATATTATGATATACTTCAAAACTTTTCAAATTTAGTATTTGAGACTTTTATATGAACGAGAACGACGTATTCGATTTTTTTCTAAAATTGATAAACCGGAAATAGTACTTTACTTAAAGCTTTAGATTTTTTAGAAAAAAATATTAAAATATGATCCAAAACTTCTCAAATTTGTTATTTAAAATTCGTATATAATTTGAAACATAATCAATCGGAAGTGATACTTTACTTAAAGCTCATTGCTATTTTAAACATGGAATTGGCGGGAGGTCATGTGCGGGCCACATCAATTTTTTACATTTAATATTATCATCTTTTGCTACCCTTTTATACATAGTTGGTATTATGATAGAATTTATGCGATGGCATCGTGCAGCTCATTAACCGCAACCACGTATCCTGTGCGAGGGTGGGGGGTGGTGCATTAACAGGCAGCCGACCGGGCGCTGTCCGTCCACCAATCAATCAATGCGGCCTCAGCATTACCAACCCCCACCACACGCGGGGTATCAATCATAATCCGACAGCATCAGATATACACAAGATATGATGTGGATGCGGTGCGCGCCCTCTATAGCATTATGCGATAGTTTGTAGCCGCGTTTTTTCTTTAATGTTATGGAAGATATGTGGATTTTTTAGTGCTGTATCATTGTCATTAAAACTTATTTTTACCTCCCGGCATACCGTAGGTAAGGGAGGTAATGTTTTCGGTCCAAATATTCGATAGTGAGTTTTTTGTGAATAAGCACGAATTATGGTCCCCACAACACGTTTTTACTATTTTGACGATGATGTCTGTATGTGAACGACTTTTTCTTCCACGAAAAGTACTACTTTACTTGAAGCCCATAACAGTTTTTAATGAAAAACTATATTAAAATAGAATCCAAAATTTTTCAATTTTAGTATTTAAGACGTTTATATCCAGGGGAGCAACATATTAGATTTTGGCTAAAATTGATCAACCGGAAATGATACTTTACTGGAAGCTCTAAACAGATTATCGTGAAAAATATATTATGATATAATCCAAATCTTCTCAAATTTAAGATTTTGTATTAAAGGGAATAAATTATTAGATTTCGGCTAAAATTGGTAAACAGGAAGTGATAATTTACTTGAAACTCTAAAGCTCTAAACAGATTTTCGCGAAATAATATAATTCAAAACTTTTCAAATTTGGTGTTTAATACCTTCATCTCGACCTTCATAGTAGATTTTAGCTAAAATTGATAAACTAAAAGTGGTACTTTACTAGAAGGTCTAAACAGATTTTCTTGAAAAAATATATTAAAATATGATCCAAATCTTCTCAAATTTGGTATTTAAAACTTGCAGGTATATAATTTGAAACAACATATTAGATTTTAACTATACGGGGTGTAACAGCTACCTCAAATAATTTCCGTACCATTAAAGTTACAATAAAATACTATAAGACAATTTTAAAGAAGACCAAAGGGATATCCGAATAGAGAAGAAAATATTTTTTTAAACTAGTAGTTCTGGAGTTACAATACAATGTTATATTTTTTTAAATGGCATGATATATATTTTTTGGGCTCATCCGATATAGTATTTTTTTCTGAATTCAACCATGTAATAATTTTATATCTTTACATTACAAAAATAATGAGCAATATTCAAACGAAATTTAAATAAATTTTATTTTTATGGTTATTTTTCAGTAGGCTACGTATGAAAAACAAAAACTGCTACTATTTTGTCAATTTGAATTATTTAGGATAGAAATCAAATAGAACACTGTTTATAACGTTATTAACAAATATTTGTTTCATTGTAATTTAAGTTCAATTGTTTTTTATACATAGCGTAGTAAAAATATCTATAAAAATCAATTTCTTTAAATTTCAATTGAATATTTCTTGATAATTTTGTTACATAAGGATATAAAGTTTTTATATGGTTGAATTCAGACAAAAATATCTGATGTGGCCAACACATGACCTCCCGTCAATTTAAGTAAAGTATCTAATTTTTCGTTCCAATAAATAGAAAAGTATGTAATACGAAATTTTGGATTAAATTTTATTATATTTTTCCTAGAAAATCTGTTACGAGCTCCGAATTAAGTACTACTTCCGGTTTACCATATAAGTACAGTCAAAATCTAATATGTTGTTTCATATTATACACGAGTTTTAAATACCAAATTTGATAAGTTTTGGATCATGTTTTAATATATTTTTTCAAGAAAATCCGTTTATAGCTTTGTGTAAAGTACTACTTCCGGTTTATCAATTTTAGAAAAAAATCTAATATGTCGTTCTCATTACTATAAAAGTCGTAAATACCAAATTTGACAAGTTTTGGAATATATCATAATATATTTTTCACGAAAATCTGTTCAGAGCTTCAAGTAAAGTATCACTTCCGGTTTATTAATTTTAGCCAAAATCAAATATGTTATTCTTCTTGATATGAAAGTCTTAAATACTAAAATTGAAAAGTTTTGGATTTTATTTTAATATAGTTTTTCATTAAAAACTGTTTAAGGGTTTCAAGTAAAGTATCATTTTCAGTTATTCTATTTTACCCAAAATCTAATGAACTCTATATGAATGCAGAAAGCTTAAATACGGAAAATAGAAATATTTGGATAGTCACACACACACACACGCGCGCGCGCGTACACACACACACACACACACACTAACACGCACACAAACACGCACGCGCACAGACACACACACACACACACACACACACACACACACAAACACGCACGCACACGCACACACACACATCCTGGTAAAAATAGGAGAAAACGTGTTGTGGTTGTGGGAACCCTACTTCGTGCTTATTTACTAAAAACTCATCATCGAATTTTTGGACCGATAACATTACCTCCCTTACCTACAGTATGACGGGAGGTAATACTCTATCGAATGGGCCCAATAAATATATATCATCCTATTTAAGAAAATATAACTTTGCATTGTAACTTGAGAACCACCGGTTTAAAAAAATATTTTCTTGTCTAATCGGATGTCCCCGTTGGTCTTCTATAAGATTTTCTTATAGTATTTTATTGTATCTTTAATGATATAGAAATTATTTGAAGTAGCTCGTGTAGCTGTTATATGATAAACCGGATGTGATACTTAATTTGGAGCCCTTAACAGTTTTTCGAGGAAAAACATAAAATATCCAAAATTTCGTATTACAATCTTTTCTATTTATTGGAATAACAAATTAGATTCTTTTTACAAACGATCAACTGCAAGCGATACTTTACTTAAGGCTCACTGTTATTATGAAGATGGAATTGACGGGAGATCTTGTACCTACTGGCCACACAAATTTTTTTATAATTGACTTTTATACTGTATACATAAGTCTTTATTACTAAAATCTACGTAAAGCACAATGCCACAACCACAATTGAATAAAACTCTAATGATATATTTATTTATTCAAATAAAGCATTAAAAGTATCGCTAACTAGTACGCGGTGCCCAGGCGGTTGTAATCGACAATAATATTAATTACTCTCCCACAAATTTCCCCCGAACACAACATACCACTCGTAAAAATCCCACAACCCAAACAAAGTCATAAAACACTCCACAATTTCACAATCGTCCACATGCACACACACGCTCTCTACTGCTTCTGGCGCTTCTCTCCCGAAGACGGATTACACCGCGCCGCGCCGAATATTCCTCCAGCTATAATTTATCATGAACGCGGGGTATAATTGAATCCCGTAAATAATTTATTACGGCGCGTAGCTGGTCGCGGCCAGGGCGTGAAGGCGCACGCGTCAACAGTAGAAGGGTTACAACCCCAAATCATCGCGCACTAGGTCACCTGGACCACGCATCAATCAAGATTGCGAAGCGCCGATTACGGGTATCGGGAATGAATTTGCCACAAGCAAAAGAGAGGTTAACACTTTTGATCTCACCAGGAATTGATATTTTCTGTTGTATCTTGTAAGAAATATGTTGTTATTATAGTAATTAATGTACCAAGGACCATGGGTGTTATAAGGAGAATTGTGACCCGCAGAATACCATGTGACATCAGCGGAATTTTAGGGAACTAAATTAATGGCGGCTAGTAGGACATGTTAAATATATAAATGTCAAGAACAATCGTTTCGTTTAACAAAAAATATGATGTGGCCAGCACATTACCTTCCATCAGTTCCATATATTTTGTATAAATTCCATAGTAATCTACCTAGCTAGGAAAAAAAAGCAATTGAAACGCACAAGCATAATTTGTCAAATAGTGGCATGTATTCTAACCTTATCTGCAAAATTTGTGTTTATTGTGATAATTAGTTTCCAATTTATAAAGTGAATTGTGAGGATAAATGAGTAACTTAAAATTAGAGTATCGCAGTGTTATAAAATTTTTGACAAAAGAGGGCCATCGGCCGAAAACAATCCGTGAGAGAATGGTGATCGTCTATGGGGATGATACACCATCATATTACACAATAAAATTTAGGTCTAAACAATTTCGATGGGGACGTGCAGCCATCGAAAACGATCCCCGAAGTGAAAGACCCAAAACGGCAACAAATGACGAAATGACTCAAAAAGTTGAAGCCATGGTCCTCGAAGATCATCGTGTGAAGGTCTCTACCATTAGTATGGCATTGGATATGTCTGAACCCAGCGTAATAACCATCTTGCACGACAATTTGAACACGAGTAAGGTGTCAGCCATGTGGGTTCCACGACTGTTAACACCTGAACAAAAATTGCGCAGGTTGGAAATTTCGGAGAGTCATTTGAAAACTTTGACCAACGATTCTGACTTTTTGGCACAAATTGTGACGGGCGACGAGACTTGGATGCACCATTGAGATTCTGAGACAAAGAATCCAAGCATAAAGGGTCCCCATCCCCCAAAAATGCTCGGGCGCAATCCTCTGCTGGGAAATTGATGGCAACAGTTTTTTGGGACGTCAGGGGCATCCTTCTCATTGAATATATGGCAAAAGGGGCAACAATAAATGCGGACGTATATGCGAACACGTTGATATTTTACGGAAAGCAATTAACCAGAAAAGACCCGATTTTTCCAATCGGGAAGTGTATCTGCTGCATGACAATGCGACCGTGCATAAGGCTGCCAAAATTAGGCCAATTGTGCAAGAGTGCAGCTTCGTTGAGATAAACCATCCTCCCTATGGTCCGGACTTGGTTCCGTCTGACTTTTATCTTTTTATAAAGGTATAAGTTCACTGGAGGAGAAATGGCTCAAGTGCATTGATGTAGGGAGAGATTATATTGAAAAATAAAATTATCAAAAAAATCGTACGTCTTTTGTTTCAGTGCCCCTCGTAGAATAAAATATTCTTTAATATTTATAATAACATTAAATATGGAAAAATTATATTTAATAATGTTTTTTCAAGAAAAACTGTTAAAATCTTAAAATGAGGGTACTTCCGGTTGACCGATTATAACCAAAATCTAATCATCTCTTCACATTTTAAATTACAAAGTAGCCATTGAATGGTTGTTATGGTTTTGTTATAAATTTGCTGTAATAATTATTGTCTGTCATTGGGAATTATTTGAAAGAAAAATACATTCTAATGGGTGAAAATGAGGACCTTCCTTTAAAACGTATTTACTTAGACGCACAAGCAGCATCTTTGAATTTAATTCCGAAGCAAGTAACCACTAACTTGTGTCTCGTTTTCGTTTCATCAGCCGTACCTCACAGCTGTGATTGTGTAAAGATAAGCAGGTAATCTATTTTAGCATAAATGTTAATATTAATTTAAATAAATAAGTTTCGTTATGTTAAATTATTTCAATAATAAAATAATTTTGTAAAATTACTTTTTATTTATATTTAAAAAAATACAAAAATTAGTAATAATTCCTCCGTGACTTCTAAAATATTCTCTCACGGAGTGACTAATGTTGTACATTAGTTATTTCAAATAGTAACAAGTATATTATGAGTCGGTTAAAATATACTATTTCGTTATTTTCTGTATACATTTACTTAAAAATGGATTCCTTATTTCAAAAAGACGATAGGAGAAGACTTTTAGTATAGAAAAAATTTGGAATAGATGTGTCGTACATATTTAAAAATCGAATAATTTAAAAACTAAAAACTATTTTTAAACTTTCATTGCCCGTACCATACAGTTTTAAGGTCTAGTTTTTAAAAAATACCCCATTTTCTAATTCGCTACAATGGTGGAGGTTCCCATTGCAAGTTTAGAATAAATGCTTCTATACTTGTTGATATGTAGTAAGTTTCTTTCTGTTGGTCGAAATTCTAGTTATAATTATTATTACAAGAATTATGAAAAACTAGTGCATTTAGTCGCGCATTTTGTACCTTGCAGAGAGAGACTGGAGTAGATTAAAAAGAAAACTTCTCTTCTAAATGCTGTCTGGAGCAAAGTAAACAGCATCGTATCAAATATCCCCGCAGCTCTTCAAAAATATTTACATTACGTGCCGGAATCACATTGCCCTGGGTGCATCTCCTTTACATCCACCCGAGGAAGATTCATTTCACTTTTCAATTAATTCATAATTACAACTGCTTTGCGAGGAATTCATAAGAATTAACGGCTAATGAAGTATTCAGGATTCAGAACAAATTAAATAAGGGACGGGAGGATACTTAGAAAACTTAGAAAATTATTTTGCTGGCATGATAGCAGCAGCGTAGCTTCCAAAGATTTTAGTACTGGTATATTATCCGTCAAAATTAAACAGGAGATATTTTAGTTTTAGGATTAAGCTCGTCGATTTGAATAATTTGAGTTGTCTTTAGAATTTATCTCGCCAAATACCACACGACCTCTCTGATTTTCTCAGATAAACTTTTATTTGTAAGCACTTATTCCTTTTGCTTTTAAGCAAAATCACTCAAGGAAACTAACATAAAATAAAACCCCTCCTCCTTCGGAGTCGAGATTTACCATGCAATTTGCTTTCGGGTTTATTGTTAAGCAAAAAATAATACTTCTGATAAAAAAATATAGAGCACCGCCATTCGAAAAAAGCAAAAATAAAAATCTGATGTGGCCAACACCAAACCTCCCGCTATTTAATTCTTATTAATTTAAATATACATACCTACATATTTAGTTATTGCGGAAAATGTATTAAGATTCATTCCATATACTATGGTTCTACTTACTATTTTCTTTTTAAAATATTATTATTAATTTGAAATGATTAGTTCTTTGACAGTGGCATTTATCTGTCAGTTACATACATTTGAGATATGAACTGTGTAACCAAGGAGTTTTGCTTGTTTCAAGCGTAGGCTCCGGGATTAAAATTATAGATAAATTTATAAATTTATCCATAAAATATATAGAAAAAGTATTTATGCAAATCTGTAGAAAATTTAATAATCTTTAATTTTTATTATGACACAAATCTTGAAAACAAAAACATTTGAAGGTATTTTTCGAAGAAAATCTATTTTGAACATCAAGTAAAGTGCCATTTCCGGTTATCTGATATACACCAAAATCAAATGGTCTCTTCTCATCATATTAGAATAAGGTAGAAATACAAATATATATATATATATATATATATATATATATAAATGTGTGTGTGTGTGTGTGTGTGTGTGTGTGTGTGTGTGTGTGTGTGTGTGTGTGTGTGTGTGTGTGTGTGTGTGTGTGTGTGTGTGTGTGTGTGTGTGCGTGCGTGCGTGCGTGCGTGCGTGCGTGCGTGCGTGCGTGCGTGCGTGCGTGCTCTAACTCAAATACTATCATTCAGAAAATTTTGAATATATATTTATATAGGGTAAGTTTTTGTATTGTCAACAGAAAACTGCGATGTATTGCAGTTCTGCTTTCTATGACGTCACATCTGCTGTTATCTGCTTGCAGTTTTGCGAGGAATAAACAAACAGTATTCTGCGACAGCGACAATAAGTTTATGATATCTGTCAAACGCCAATTCATCAGACATTATTAAAAGTTATTCGAAATGTTTACTATTGCTAGAAATACTACTAAAGCATCTATGTAATAAAAAAACGACTATCTGCAAGTTAATATTGCAGGGATACATATCTGCGGAATAAAAAAACGCGCCCACACATAGACATCATCGTGAAAAGGTTAAAATTGGATTCTAGGGACCTTAAAACGTGGTCATTCACCAAAATCGCGATATGCGATTTTTAGCACGATCCCTATCCCTCCCTTACCAAGGGTAGCGGGAGGTAAAAAACAAAATTTATAATTTCGCCTGTATCTAGCAACCTAAACATTTTTTTTTTCAAATAACGACACACCACTAAAATAGTCTCTGAATAGAGCTACCTTTATCTAAATAAATAACTTCGTATATATCTTTTACAATTCTCGAGATACCCATGCAGAGCGCGTTTTTGGTAACACCTGTATAAAATATGAATTGGTAACTGTAATTTTATGCATTGTTATTTATATTTTATACGTATCATTATTTTTTACCTCTCGCTAAGAGAGGTATTGAATTCATGCTAAAAATCGCATATCCAGATTTTAGTGAATAAGCACATTTTAAGGTCCCTAGAATCCGATTATAACATTTTTACGATGATATCCGTACGTGTGGGTGTGTGTGGATGTTGGATCCACGATTTCTCAAATACTATAAGACTTAAGACATTTTTAACTACGGATTCCTCAATCTAACAATAATGGGAAGAGTTGATTAAGTTTTGGTAACAATTGGACAACCGGAAATAGTAGTTACAAGAAAAAAATCATCTAAATATTATTTATCGAAAATTTATGTAAATACTTATATTAAAGAACGTTAAATTCTTTATTCGAAAAATATAAATTCATTAATATATATTCCATAGATTTAGAGATAAAGAAATGCATATAAAATAATTTGATGTAATAAATCTCAGATCAAACTACTTCAAAGCAAGAAGTTCAAATGTTTGTAATTGATACATAAATGTCACTGACAAAAATATTTGTATGCCACTGTCAAAAATATTTCTATATCATTATGAAGATTATGAAAATAAATAAAAAGTCAACAACGCAAAATAATATACGTAAACATAAACATAAAAGGAATTTGCGAAAAAATGACGAATATAAAGAAAAAGAAAAGGAAACTAGAAAAAGAAAATTTCAGGATATTGAATATAAAGAAAATGTATGTGTTGTACATAATTTATATTAAAATAATAATTTTGTAGTGACACATGAATATATTGTAACGTTTTTACATTTATCTGGGTGAAGTGTAAATATTAGACAATTATTATTAATTAAAATTAAGTGTTTATTAAACTATAATAAAAGTTACTATTACTAATATTATTATTAAAAACTAATTAAGACTAAAACTATAATTAACTAGATAACACTAACACTAACACTATTTATTTAACCAATTAACACTATTATTTATTTCCACGATATTATTTATTTCACTACGCGTTCCAATCTTAGACTGCCGGTCTGTTGCAGATTCTTGAAGACTGTTTCGCGATATTTATATCACTACATTTATATCACTATATACTTATATCATGTTCAACTGTCCGCCTTCCGACCTCCACAGCGTCTATATACTCAACTGACTCTACAGCGTCTGTATATTCAATTGCTCGGACAGAAGTCACACCTTTCACCTCACTGTCTGTTTATTTATGTAACTCTCTCTCTCTTCCACAGCCTCAGTATCACCAAATATCTGTATGCCACAAATCTTCAACACCAATGCCGAGTATCCACTCCAACTCGCTGTTACTGTCCTTGTATATCTAGCTTCACAATACTCTTCAACACTACCGAATATTCACTTTCACAGCTATCCCAATACACCAGTAACATCCAGACTCGCCGTTACTGTCCTCGTACACTATAGCTTCCTAATACTCGTCAACACTACCGAGTATTCACATCCACAGCTATCCCAATATACCAGTAACTTCCCGAGTACCTACTCGACACCAACTGCATACGCTCACCACGATACTGCTGTGCTTCTCCAACTCACTAACACTCTATACTCTATATGAACATCTCTATGTCTCTCCATGTAACTAACTGTGTGCACTAGCTACGTCCCTTATATACAGCTGCCATTATTTTCTAGAACAGTGTAGAATATTCGAATACGTAATAACAATGAGCACAAAACGTTCAGGCAACCGGATGTAATTAAACACGTCGCGACCAGTCTGTTTACATCTGCCGGCTACTAGCGCGATTACGTCACCGCTATAAATAGACACTCGCTTACAGTGGCAGCGACGGCGGGCGTCCCATGCTACAATATGTATTTGTATTTAAAAATATTTTTCGTTTTATGCGTACAACCAGGTAAAATATCTGGCGAGAGGTTATGTGCTGGCATCATCAGATTTGAAGGCGACAGTAGCCCGGAATTATGAGACTCCATTGCCCGTCTGTCTCGCTTTGAGTCCAGCTCGGCATATAGTCTCGACTCGGTCACCGGCCGTTGCTATTAATCACAGCGATTAAACGACGGTAATTAATTACGCGTAATACGACTCAATGGCGCGTTAAGTGACGAAAACTCTCTACAATGTTTTATTTATTACTCCTACTCCCCACCATGGCAAGCTTTGATTGACTACTGACATATTCCCACGATAATAAATAAATACATTACAAAGGTTTTTTTTGTTGCTCTTTATTGAAAGAAGCAATCAGCGTAACGGAGGATTTGATGATGACAATGATGATAAATTTGTTCTTGAAGGTGTTTTCTAAATATACAAAAGTTTTGTGAAGAAGGCACTGTAAATGACAAAAATGTTATTTAAAACTATGACTGGAAGATAATAATATATGTATTTTCCACAAGCGGGCTGGGATGACATCTCGCTAGAGGTTTATGTACTTTTTTGGAACAAGTGCGGGAAATGAGTGATTTTGAAACAAATTCATGAATTCATGTTTTGGAATTTGCATGGAGTTTCATAATCACGTTTTCTGTAAATATTTAAAACGTAATTTTTTTCTAGAATTTTCCAAAAATAAGAAATATTACTTGCGAAATGGATTGTAAATTTTTGACTTTACCTACTACTTGGGCGACTATGCATTATGTATTTTCAAAAGATCATGGCAATAGTTATCATGACAACAAAACCAAAAATTTATGTGTTAAGTATTTTATATAACCCTGCAATGTAACGTTATTGGTCGCCCGGAGTCTGACAGACTCCATTAATATAATCGCCATTAATTTTAGTTTCTGATTTTTTACCTCCCGCTGCCCTTGGTAAGGGAGGTATAGGGATCGTGCTAAAAACCGCATATCGAGATTTTGGTAAATGACCACGTTTTAAGGTCCCTAGAATCTAATTTTACCCTTTTCACGATGATGTCTGTGTGTATGTATATGTGGATCCTCTACTCTAACTCAAATACCATCATTCAGAATATTTTGAAACCTTTTATTTCGAACTTTTTCTGTAATGGAAAGAGCCCATTACATTTTGGTGTAAATCAGATAACCGGAAATGGCACTTTACTAGACGCTCAAAATAGTTTTTCTCCGAAAAATACCTTTAAATGTTATTTTTTCGAGATTAATGTTATTATAAAAATTATTAAATTTTCTACAGATTTGCATTACTTAATACTTTTTCTATATATTTTATGGATAAATTTATAAAATTATCTATAATTTAAATCCCGGAGCCTACGATTTAAACAAACAAAACTCCTTGGTTGCGCAGTTATTTAAATGTACGTAACTGACAGATAAATGTCACTATCAAAGAACTAATCATTTGAAATTAAAAATAGTAACGTTTTAAAAAGAAAAAATTAAATAGAACAATAGGAAAGGATATCAATACAGTTTCCAGTATATGTAGGTATATTTAGATTAATAAAAATTAATGAATTCTATTTTATCCCGGTATTTAAAATTTAATCTTCATTTTATTATCAAAAAAGGTAGTTACTTAGATTAGATTACACTACATTTTAAGAAATAAACTGCCAAAATGAAAGTAATATTCTCTAATCCGAAAATAAGGATTAGCTTAATCTTTTTTGTGATTCGGGCAATAAAAAGCGGGAGGTATTGTATTGGCCACATCAGATTTTTTTTAATATAGTATTTTCGTACATTAAAGTGATAGGAAGGTATAGAAATAAACACGAAAATATTCAAATTATTACAGAAATAAACGAACAGTTATGGGGTCTCATGGTCGCGTGCCCGAGTGTTTGGTCGCGAATCTGGGGAACCGAGTTCGGTCCTAACCGACGCCAAATATTTCGAATTTCCATGCCAGCAATGAATACCCGTGAAGTGACGCCTGGTAAACGCCCGCACGGTGCAAATATTTCATTATTACTGATATCTGTGTACAAAGCAGATTGGCACACCCAGCAATGGGTAATAAGCCGTGATGATATATTTATTTATTTATTTTTTTGTATAATTTATTTGTTTCAAGTACATTAAACGAGTGCAGTGAAAAAGTGGATGTCCATTGGGAGCGTTCACGCCAAAATTTTGCAGGTGGCAGCACAGTGGACCTTTCCAATTTAAGGACTATCTCTTTCTATCGCTGCAAATAGTAAGAAAATGGCGCGAACAACTGCCAGTTGGGCTGTCAAACGAAACGTCAAAAATATTGCAGTCATTAAAATACTTGTATTCTCAGTGAAAATTTGCATCGTTAGACATTTTACCTTTAATAAAAGCTTTTGTAACTTATTTCGATAAGATTTTTTAAAGTTATCCGAGATATTCTCACATTTTACGTCTAAATGTTTTAGAATCAAACGTCATAGATCTCAGTTGTTCTTACTATGTGCAGATCCCCATTGCGCATATCTTCTATCTCTTTAAATTGGAAAGGTCCATTGATCACACTATTAATTTTATATTTAATTTTAATCTATCGTTATTTTCCATTCTTCTTGAGCTATTGCTTTAATCAAATCTAAGCATTTTATACTTTCGTTTTTGTAAATTAATTTTATTTTCACAGCAGTGCGGCATTTTGTTTGGTTATGTAATATACCAATAGAGCAGTTATATGTCAGATTTGTGAAGGTGGTAAATGTGTAACTAGAGTGCCATTAGTTCCTGACTAAACGTTTCTATTAAGAATGTAGACGAGTTTTTTCTTTGTCGCGCATGAGCGGCAAAGTGACATTTTGCATTGACAAAAGAGAGCGCAAATGTCTATTATACGCACAGAAAAAAAAATCTGATGTGGCCAGCACATTACCTTCCGTCAGTTCTATGATTTTGTACAAAATTCTTACAGAAAATTCTTTAAATATTATATTTCTTATACTTTACCTTCCGGCAGTTGCATGTATTTTATGCAAATTCCGTACAGAAAATTTATAGCAAAAGATCCTATATTTCCACTAAAATTATAAGACAAACACACTATGTCAATTTCACTTGACCCTGACATCTTTCAATCAAAATTTTCTTAATATAGTAGCTGTTTTCATAGCTATGGCTACTTTATGAAATTTAATTTCTTTATAATTTTTTAACCCTATATCCATTTAATATTAAGTATAAAATGCAGTCAAATCGTATAGAGAATAAAATATTCTTTAATATTTATAATAACATTAAACGTGAAAAAATGATATTTAACATAGTTTTTTCAAGAAAAACTGTTAAAATCTTCAAATGATGGTGCTTCCGGTTGTCCAATTCTAACCCAAATCTAATCAGCTCTTCACATGGATGTAACGAAGTGAAATACGAAAGAATTATAATTTTTAGAATTGTAGTATGGAAGTTATCGTAGACGAAAATTTTGTTACACACACACACACACACACACACACACATACAGACATCATCGTAAAAATAGTAAAATCGTATTCTAGGGACCCTAAAACGTGCTTATTGATCAAAAACTCACCACCGAATTTTTTGACCAAAGACAATACCTTCCTTACCTAAAGGTGACGGAAGGTAATTATTGTACAATAATAATAATAACCAATAAAGAGTTAAATTCGAAGGGCTTTAGTATACTATAGACATTCAGGGTAAATGACAGAATTAAGGACATACGTAATATATAAGTACATCAAAACTGCAGAATGTTAAGTTACACAAACAGGTATTACTAATAATTTCTTGTTGATTTTAAAGCACTCATTCCAAAAATTATTAAATATGACATCGGTTGTTTTTGCAATGATAATAAATATCCACGATAATTTTGCGGCTGGAGATAACAATAACATCGACTATGTTTGCATCTCCTTCTGTTAATGATAATAGTTCTCCGCTCCGAGCAAACACCGAAAGTATAGTGTTGAAACAAAGTATCTCGTTAGGTTCTGTCATAATAAACCAAACCGCACGCGCGTCCGTAAAATTTATAAGCTGTAAAGACTGACGCGTCGCTGCTGTCATTAAATTCACTTCAAGCAACTTCGATCTAATAATTATGTAAATTAAATAAGCTTGATCACTTCCACCGTGTCTTAGATATATTATAGCAGAGCTGATTTATAAGGCATTCCGAACACATGCCAAGACGGTTGCGTACGAAAGTTTCAAGAATGAGGCTTGGAGATTTAGATTATGAGAAATTTAATTGGATTATGATTATAATACTAGAGCGATTGATAGAAATGTGATATTTTTATAACTTCTCAGTTTGCTGTCTAATTAAAAAAATATCTGTAGATGTTTATTGTATTGTTGACTTTACAAGTCACTAAGCCTGATGTGTCGCTCTGCGTTAATAAACGACGAGGACGCAGCGTCTCTGGAAATTATTAATTGAAAATGCAAAGTTATTTTACAACACCTAATATTTCTTTCGCCTATTATAGCTATTAACATACCTAGGAATGTTATGCACATCATAACTGCCACAGATGTAAGTTTAAGACATCTAAGGCTTGTTATGATTAATAACATCCGTGGTTTGTTCAATAGTTCATCGGTTTCAAAAAATTAAGATATTATTGATAAATATTATTTTTTGAAATTTTCTCATTAATGCTAATTTCAGATTGCTATGGCTAAAAAAACAATTATTTTGACATATGTCAATATGACAAATATTCAAATTGTATGCTTTATTCCTCATGTTTATTACTTTAAAATAAAGTAGACCGTATTTAGAACGATAGGCTAACGTTATCTGTATCAGTATGTATTAATGAAGAGCATTATATTTTCATTTTATTTTCATTTTGTAGACCGTTAAATAAATATAAGTGTTTATTTGATTCTACACAGAAAAAAATCTGATGTGGCCAGCACATTACCTTCCGTCAGTTCTATGTATTTTGTACAAATTTCATACGGAAATTTCCTTGCTAAATTAAATATTCTATTTCTTGTACATTACCTTCCGGCAGTTGCATGTATTTTATGCAAATTTCATACAGAAAATTATTATTTTGTGACGTTTTCTATATACAGTGTAATGTATCTGCAGAAATAAAAGATTTATTATTATTATTATTATTTTTCTTGTACATTACCTTAAAGCAGTTGTATGTATTTTATACAAATTCCATACAGGAAGCAAAAGATCCTATATTTCCATTAAACTATAACACAAATACACTAGGTACGTTCAATAAGCCAAGCAAAACAAGCAACCGGAAGTAAAATTTGTTGAACGACTTTGCTAGCCTAGCATTTGCTTGATTTGCTCGCAAGCAATCCAAGCCACAATTTTCTCGCTTGTCTTGCTAAGTGTCAAATATAATGGCGGGGAATACAAATTTTACATACATGAAGTTAACTTGAACTGTTTCTGTTTCTTTATATGGTGTATGTCTATCAACCACATGTAAAAAAGGCTTTGAGAGTTTTGTGATGGATGTTTATAACATTATTAAATTTGAAATATTTTGTTATAGTCAATATAGCTTCTTCCAAATTAATCCCACTATCTGAAAATAAATATATAAATTCATTTTCCATATGTTCGCAGACCAAGAAAAGAAATACAACAGGTACACAATTACACAATGTTCTATTTGACATCTATATACGTTTCTCGATGACAGTTGTAGATGACAGTTCGTCATATAGCTAGCAAATCGTTCAGCGCACTAAGCAACAAGTCTCGTTTGCTTACCTAGCATTTGCTAGATTTGCTTACTTCATTGAACGCACCTACTATGTTAATTTCACTTGACACTGACATCTTTCAATCAGAATTTTCTTAAAATAGTAGCTGTTTCCATAGCTATGGCTACTTTATGAAATTTAATTTCTTTATAATTTTTTAACTCTATATCCATTTAATATTAAGTATAAAATGCAGTCAGATCGTATAGAGAATAAAATATTCTTTAATATTTATAATAACATCAAATGTGAAAAAATGATATTTAACATAGTTTTTTCAAGAAAAACTGTTAAAATCTTCAAATGATGGTACTTCCGGTTGACCAATTGTAACCAAAATCTAATCAGCTCTTCATATGGATGTAACGAAGAAGTATACGAAAAAATTTAATTTTTGTAACCGTAGTATTAGAGTTATCGCAGACGAAAATTTTGTTACACACACACACACACACACACACATACATACAGACATCATCGTAATAATAGTAAATTCGTATTCTAGGGACCCTAAAACGTGCTTATTGATTAAAAACTCATCATCGAATTTTTTGACCAAAGACAATACCTTCCTTACCTAAAGGTGACGGAAGGTAAAAAGAAAAGTATAATGACAAGCTTAACTATTACTATTAGAAAGGTTATAAAAATGTCGCCAAATTTTGAACAAAATTCATAATTTTTTTTTCGTTGTTTTAACAAATCTACGTTTTATACAGTGGTAATTTTAGAGTTTCCATTTCTTATACCTTAGGTCCCGGTTTTAAATCGAAGTCAAATTCATCTTCAACAAAAGAGTTTATGAATCAAAAGGTAGGTCATAAGAATAATTGTCTCATCTCAATAAATAGCACTATATATTATTGGTAAGTATGATTTTTTTCTGAAGAGTAAAATTGTGACACTAGGCGAAGCTAGTAAATATATATTATTTCTCTACCAATTAAATAAAATCAATAATCTTGACTAATTGAAGAATTGTTTTATTTTAACACAAATATTTCCGTAAAATAATTCGAATTTAAGCGAATTGTAGTACTATTGTTGTAGCCTTGGATTTTTTACCTTCCGTCATACCTTTAGGTAAGGCAGGTATTGTTTTTGGTCAAAAAATTTGATGGTGAGTTTTTAATGAATAAGCACGTTTTAGAGTCACTAGAATACGTTTTTACTATTTTTGCGATTTCATAAATTAGCTAGCTATGCTAGAAACAGCTACTATAGGCGCTTTCTTTTTAGGGGGAAAATGAACTGATCTTACCTCGTACTGAACTGAACTGAACTACTCCTAAAAAGAACAGTATATTTTTTAAAATAAGAAGTCTGTTGATTTGATTTTGACATATTTAATTCTTTTACCTTTGTGTATTTAAATATGGATGTATTTCTTATGGCAATGAAACATGATATAACGTTTCAAACTAATTAATTTCTTCTATTCATGTCATTTTAATATCAAATCCTTACAAAAAAGACAAAATACATAGCAGTCAGTCATACTGACGTGACATTGACATTCGGGATCAGTTCAGGATCTATATAATCCTGTTTCAAAGGTAGTGCTTCGCGGGGGTGAGGACGAAGAAACTGGGTAGTACAAGATCATTTATCCCCTTTTAAAAAGAACGATTTAGGGTAGATGTGTGCTACTCGGAGTTGATCTTCTTGATAAAAAGAAAATTCTGATTGAAAGATGTCAGTGTCAATTGACATATTCGTACTATATTTGTGTTATAATTTTTCTCGAAATATAGGATATTTGTGCTCGAAACTTTCTCTATGGAATTTTGTATAAAATACATACAACTGTCGAAAGGTAATGTACATACAAGTAATTTAGAATCTTTTGTAAGGAACTTTCTGTATGGATTTTATAGAAAATACATAGGCATTTACGAAAATTCTACCGGTATATACCGCATCTACTGACTGTTCGAAAACACGAGTGGTAAAAAGTTACCGTGTTCGAAAATTGTACAATATCTACCAGATCCATCTACCGGATTCATGAAGAATCTCAAAAGGAGGGTAGTGATGAAAAGCGAAACGCGCGCGTTAAAAGTTTGTTAACTATAACAAATTTCTAACCTGTTTCAAATTTTCAAATAGGTTATGGATCTACCCTGTTTACCACTTGCGTTCTTAAAATATCGATTCCGGTAGCTATAACCTGATAAACAGCTGTTTACAGGTAACAGTTCACCGGTAGAATTTTCGTAAATGCCTCATATAACTGACGGAAGGTATGTGCTGGCCACATCAGATTTTTTTTGTTTTGTTTGAGTTTTGACAAAACCTTGCTACTCGGAATGTGACTCGACGTAAATCGACTGATATCTCCCCACTAACCCGGAACCTTCAATAAATTGACTTATTCGATTCTAATGGGAAACCCATTAATAATAATAATTGTTTTTATAAACACTCATGAGTTATATTTCTGGAATATTCTCCCAATGGCCATGGTTTACGGACAATTAAACCTCTATTCGCCTTGTAAAAAATATCCCTCCACCAGGAGTGAATTGAAGTGTGGAAATCAACGTCATCAGCTCAAATTGCAGTGGTTAATTATCATAGGAGTGATTACGCACATTACATAAGCTAAATAAGGTGGTTTAGTTATCAGTGTGTACCGTGTAGATAGCACCACACGTGGATTTTTTACATAATATGACGTCCAATACAATCGACTCAAGGCTGCACAATGATACAAGATATGGTGAAATTGTTGTTTTGTTAGCGTACCAATGCACCAATGATAATCATACGTTTTGCGATGAATTTTCACCTTGGGTGCTAGTAGTCATTCAAAACAGAACGTTTATGGAAAAATATATTTCGTTAATAACTGCGTTCAGCAATATACCTTAAAGAAAACGAAACAGTTTTTTACCTCCCGCTACCCTTGGTAAGGGAGGTATAGGGATCGTGCTAAAAATCGCATATCGAGATTTTGGTAAATGACCACGTTTTAAGGTCCCTAGAATCCAATTTTAACATTTTCACGATGATGTCTGTGTGTATGTGTGAATCCTCCACTCTAACTCAAATATTATCATTCAGAAAATTTTGAAACCTTGTATTTCGAACTTTTTCTGTAATGGAAAGAGCCCGTTAGATTTTGGTGAAAAACGGATAACCGGAAATGGCACTTTACTAGAAGCTCAAAATAGTTTTTCTTCAAAAAATTTCTTTAAATATTATTATTAACTGAAGTTACTGTAGGCACTCGTTGAAACATAAATAAAGGTTGTAATAAAACACTTGGTTATAAGTTTCAAAATAATAGTCTTTAATACTTTATACGTATTTCGGCAGTGATGCCATCATCAGAAGTACACGAAGAATGTAGAAGACACAATCAAGTAACTTGATTATGTCTTCTACATTTGCCGAAATACGTATAAAGTATTAAAGACTATTATTTTGAAACTTATAACCAAGTGTTTTATTACAACCTTTAATTAAATATTATTTTTTCGAGACTAATGTTATTATAAAAATTAAAGATTATTCAATTTTCTATAGAGTTGCATTGATACTTTTTCTATATATCTTATGGATAAATTTATAAAATTATCCATAATTTAAATCCCAGAGCCTACGCTTTAAACAAACAATACGCAATTATTCAAATGTATGTAACTGGCAGATAAATGTCACTATCAAAGCACTAATAATTTCAAAATAATATTAGTAACGCTTTAAAAAGAAAAAAGTAAACATAACAATAAAAAAAGAATACAATACAGTTTCCAGCATATGTAAGTATGTATTTAGAATAATAAAAATTAACGATTCACAAAAATGTTTAAGTTAATCCTCATTTTTGGATTAGTGAATTCTATTCTATCCGGGTATTTAAAATTTAATCTTCATTTTATTATAGATCCGGTGGCACAATGGTTAGAGCAACGCCTCATGTCATGAGTGCCCTCGGGGCTCTGGGTTCGAATCCCACTAAGGCATGGATGTGTGTGAATGTGAACCCACTCTGTAATTGGGATTTAACCCTGTTGAGGAGTTTAAAAAAAAGGTAGTTACTTGGATTAGATTAGACTATATTTTAAGAAATAAACTGTCACCACCGATGTGCGGCCGTCTTTAAACCGGTTGTACCACTTCTTAATCTGTGTGAAACCCATAGCATCGTCACCGAAAGCCGTCTGAATCTTCCAAATGGTTTCCACCTGGCTTTCGCCCAGATTCAGACAAAATTTGATGCAATAGCGCTGCTCCAGTGTACCGTCATTTTCCTTGCAATGAAAAACCGACGAGTGCACTACACACTACCTCACTCAAATGCTGCTTGCCAGCAACGGACGCTATCGACAGGCGGGAAAAAATTCACGCATGCGCACGAAGGTTCATGGTCGGCTCATGCAAGTGCGCTTGATTCAAATCCAGCAGGTTTTCGCAAAAAAAATAAGGTCGGATACTTTTCTAACACACCTCGTATATAATATAAATAATTTTTAGAACTGCAATTTTCATTTCCATAAGAAATTAGTGATCTCAAAACTGTGAAGCACAACAATAGTCATTTTTGTATTGTGACAAGGCGAGGGTAAGAGCAATAACAGATAAATAACTTTTCTAAATTTTAGTTTCAATAATCATATTTTAACTGTGTTTATCTGTTTAAGTTATAAATGTCAAAATTCAGTTTAGAAATTCTTATCGTATTATGATAGTCACGATATTTATTTGTTGATCATTCGGTTTAGAAATTATTGTTTATACATGCGTGACTTTGGATGCCCTAGCCTATGCACCACGTACCCCTAAGATAATCCTGCCCTGAAGATAGTGCTTTGTTTTTAGATAGTCGACATTAGATAGTCATGGGGTAAAGATGTAGAGAATCTAGATTAGTTCGTCGCGTCGTAAAGACGTTTGTTGTTGACGGAATATGTAGTGTGTTTTAGTTTGGGGCGCGTGCTAGACGCCTGCACGCTGGGTTACAGAATGTAACATGTTAGGTTTAGTTTAATATTAAATAAATTTTAGTTATTAAATAACAAGTAGTGTCCGTAACTTCTCTGGCGTAAATCGTATTGTAAGTGTTCATCAGTTAAAGTATTGAAGTATATTTGTGTTCTTCCTTCTCACGAAATCCTTCTCACGATGTCGTGGACGCCAATCATCCAAGCGTCTACCTGTTAGAGTCAGTGTATCATCTTTGAAGTAAACAGTAAGCAGTAGCAGTCATCATCTTCCGCGCCCCCTCGTGTTACAGTATTATTTGAAAATTTGACAGTCATAATGTAAATTATAATAATCAATTTTTGTTCCTTTAAATGGGGACTTATACAATTCAAACTTTTTGGACGCCATCTAGCGAGTAAAAAAAATTAATAAGTAGTTATGCAGTGAGCAAGATTTAGCGCTACAGTTTGACATTTATCATGTGATCCAGCACGTGATCACAACAACAAACTGTTCTTTGAAAGGAAACGTAAACATTTTTATACAATTATTTAAGTATACGATCAACTCAGTGTATACCTTTCAATTAATTCATGTTTATTTTCACTTTTCTTCAAACCCCGGCATTCTAACCATCGTTTTAACTGTAAGACTGAATGATTTCAATGTTTTTAAACACAAATCGTACACCCGGTACATCATTTGTGTTAAACTCATTATTTATTTGTGAACTTGTTTTTTAGAGATATTTCAAATTCCAAAGAATACTACATTTTAGTACAAGAGATAATTAATAACAGAAACTACACAAAATAACATAACCAAACTTTGCTGACTAAATAACAAACAAATTGTAGGATCAACGAGGAGAAGTGCTGAAGGGGAGAGCATGCAATTGAGTAGGCCGTGGTATATCACCTCGCTTTTTCTAAAAATTTGTTGCCCTTTTCTAAATTGTGTGGAGGGAGGCCCGCCGCCGATCCGCCGCGGGTGACGTCAAATTTATAAGTCCCCATTAGCTAATTTGATTTTAACAATTATAAAAATTGCAATCTACCTACAAAGAATGACCATCTTCCATTCATTATCCGCCACTATTCTTGTTTAAAAGTGAACAACCTTTTAAAATTCAAATACTGTTACTCCACTAGCCGCAAGTTAGAAAATGATCCTTACTCACACCGCATACAAATTTAAAACAATGGCAGTTATAATCCGCATCTGGGTTCCCGTGTAAACGTAGTTTATGAACACCACAAACCAGTTCTCGTTCTCGCTGACCCAGCACTGGGAAAACTGGCAACGTTGCAATGAACCGGATTCCGCAAAAGGAAAAGAAGATATAGCACGGAATGAACATAGGGAGATGTAGGGGATTTTTAAAGAGTCCGGGAACTTTTGAGCCAGGCCTACATTTCGAACAGCGACCTGCCTTGCGCCGTATTTCTTTTACTTTTTGTTTTTTAGGTTTTTGTTTTTTATCCTCAACGCTTCTCAAGGTACAGTCGGGCAAAAATGTTACCGGGAGTTAGAATTTAACCTAAAACTTCGTACAACGTACAAAATAATTTTTACGTATGATACAAGTAGAGATGGATCAATTCCCGAAATTTAAAGACACGGGAAAATTCCCAGAAACTTTCCGGGATTTTTTTTTGAGAAATTTCCCGAGGAATTTCCAAAAAAAATATCCTTAGGGAAAATTTACAAGGAATTTCAAATATGAATAAAAATTGTAACTGTAGGTTTATTTAGTTTTATTTTTCAGTGAAATTATGGTAAAAGAAATACATTCATATATTCGTATTAATATATTTATGCACTATTGGTCATACATACGAGTAGAGCGACTCAGTAAGAACTAATAAAAAATACTCCGCCATATTTTAAATATTAAATATATTTTCGTGCGTCTTACATAAAGTAAAGTTGCAATATTCATAAAACCTTAAATGAGTAATTCAAAAGCATCGTACTAAATTTCACAATTTACTTGAAAAAAATTAACCAGAATAACAATTCATTTTGAAGGAAACTTAAATTACTCAAAAAAACAACAATGTTACATATTTAATAAGTATTTATAACAATTTGCACCAAACACCAAGGCCAAAATGTTTTCAAATTTATGGGAAATTTGCAAAAATTATATTCACGGGATATTACCAAAAAAATTCCGAGAAAAATAGTAACCAAATTTCTTCCCGAAAATCGCGAATGAAGGAATTTCCGGCAATTTTTCCGGGGAAAATACAAATTCCCGGCGGGAATTTTTTGGCGGCACATCACTACGTAGTATACAGGTGTATCCATACTTCGGAAAAAAAATGAAAGGGCATATAGTACTGTCCAAAATGAGTAAAAATGGTTTAATCAACATGGATTCAATCTTCAATAGTTTCCGAAATACCTATAAGGCAGTCAAAAATGAGGTTTTACGGTGTTTACCTCTGCTATCTCGAAAACTATAAGAGTTACGACTTCGATTAAATAAGTCTTTTTGTTTACCTTTCAGAGGTCAACTTAGATGTGCTTTTGTTTTTTTTTTAAATCAAATTGTACTAAGTTAAATTTTGTGGCAACCTTGACCAATATTTGATTTTCAAATAACTTCGTTACTATTAGAAATAAACCTTTTCAATTTAAAGAGATAGAAGATATGCGCAATGGAGATCTGCGCATAGTAAGAAAAAATGAAATCCAGGGCGTTTATTTAAAAAAAAAAAATAGACGTAAAATGTGAGAAATATCTCAGATAACTCTAAAAAATCTTATCAAAATAAGTTACAAAAGCTTTAATTGAAGTTTAAATGTCTAGCGATGCAAATTTTCACCGAGAATACATGTATTTTAATGACTGCAATATTTTTGACATTTCGTTTGACAGCTCAACTGGCAGTTGTTCGCGCCATTTTCTTACTATTTGCAGCGATAGAAAGAGATAGCCGTTAAATTGAAAAGGTCTATAGGGCGCAAGCAGACACGTGACTCGAGCGACCTTGATTTACTTAGGATCAGCTGATTTGTGTGCGCATGTCATTTTGACAAGAACATTGTCAATTTGACAAGACCAATGTTTTGACTTATTTTAATTTTGAATTGCTAAAATGTTAATATTTTACATTTTAGCAGTTTTAAATAAAAATAAGTCAAAACATTGGTCTTGTCAACATGACATTGTTCTTGTCAAAATGACATGCACACACAAATCAGCTGATTCTAAGCACGCCAAGTTCCCTCGAGTCACGTGTCTGCTCGCGCACTATTGAGAAAAATGTTTCATATAAAATTTTATTGTTTTATTATAGTCTGTTTACTTTTGTTCAATTACTATCTTTTTTAATTTTCTTCGATTTTAATAGTAAATGGCCTCTTTCTCGGAAACAGTTGAAGACTGACCAATTCCTGGAACATTTTGACACTACCTCATACATATCCAGCTTTTTGAAATGTATTTTTTTTTTTATTTGGGGTGTCTATAGGTCCATATTATCTGGATTAACAGATGTAGATTTGCACCGTCATGTGCTCATTTTTATTGATATTAAAACGATGATTATCTGATAATTAAATTAAATGCTTGTCAGCTTTATTATTTGTTAAGCCATAATTTGGTTTAACTTTTATTAGCTTAATAAAGCTACCATAAAACCCATGTAGAAAATTATAATTTTCAAACATTTTATATCATCCATATTTTATTATGAATAAATATTGGATTTATTGATTCTTCATACATACTGAAATGGATAATGAATAAATAAATATGTATATCATCAGAACTTTTTATACATTGCCTAGTGCCTAGTGAACCATTATATAATTCATGCAAATTTCGAGAATGACAAAATATTTTTTAGTATCCCATATTTAGAGAACCCATTTAAATACTGGATTAGTTCTGGACGCAACTAACCTTTTTTTACGGAATTTAGATGAAATATGTACAGGAAGAATCTATCTAAATTGTTCTACGCAATCTAGTAAGTTCATTAACCAATCTATCTAATATTGTGTCCCGTAGCAAGATCTCTTCTGCTTGTCCAGTGTTGTAACATCAAGGGATGTAATGTAAGAGATGAATTATTGATAGTAGGTGTAGGGATAATCAGACCTCGATCGCGATGCGATACCTGCTGAATTATTCACTCTGGACCGTGAACCGAGAGAAAAACCGGCCGATTTCTACCGCCTTGTTCTTGGGGCGCCTGGCCATACAACCCCGCAACCCCGACACTGATATCTTCATTCCGAATTTATTGAGATGTTGCCAATTATCCCAAGAAGGGAATACATTCCAGAAGGAAGTAAACAGAAATGAGAGAGGTAGCAAAAGTGATATAAAAAAAAATCATCGATGTCGCCAACCCAAAGTGAAAGTGTTTCTACAGAGGTTACTTTTAACGTCTGTAGAATTTCGAATCTAAGCTGTCAAAACTTCAAACGATCACAAATTACACTCAACAAAGCATATACCTATCAACTAATATATTGCTGTTCCTTTGCTTTTCTTTAAGCCAACACTGTGAAATGAAAATATACTATTGGCTAACGACGACATCGTGATCACTTTTATCATTTAGATTGCGAATCACAGCCCAAAGGAACACGGCTATGAGTTCAGATTATTGACTAGTGCTCGAAATTTTAAATTTAAATTTGAGAAATTAAGTAACGTATCTATTTATCTTGTGTATAAATTCTTGAATATAAGTAATAATAAATAAAAATAATAGTATAATGTGTATCTAGTAGGAAAAGTGATATATTTTCGAACGATGGTGGAGATTGCGGGGCGAGCCGTAGGCGAGGCCAGCAACACCAGGAGTCCGGGGAGTCACTTTTCCTACATGGTGCACATACACTTTATTTTTCGATCGGCTTATATTCAATAATTAGTTATTTTATATTTCATTTATAAATGTCAGACAACAAACAAGACAAGATTATTGAGTTGTTTTGATAAAAATATCTGAGGATAGCGTAACTATGGTTTGTTTATTTATTTTCATAAAAGTCAAAATATATTTGAAACAATGAACCGCGTACTGTCCAGGAATACTTTGTCACGCGCCGGGAACAATATGCCCGGACTGTTATTTTTCGTTGCCTAGCAACTACACAAAAATACCGAAACAATGCACTTTTCGGTTCGAAAACACACCGGAAATGTGTCAGTTTTCGTCCGATCGAAAAAAAAAATATTATAGTGTTAAATTTGTATTAAATAATTTGCTTTGTTGTACTGTAAAAATAATAGGAATACAATCTGGTCAGGATTAATTTATTTAGGTGACAGTAAGGTAAAGAAGATTAAAAGAAATAATTTATAAAATATTTATTGATTTCTAAATAGCCCAATTGGATGATACTTATTTGTAATATAATCATCTTTTCCGACAATAATTTAGTTTCGTGATAAAATCTGATTTTTAGAAATGTGTCAATAATTTTCATAATTTGTGTTTTGTGGTTGTATAAAACAGTTTGTTGACGTGGTTAACAAATTCGGTTGTATTAAACACATAAGGAGAGCATTGCTGAAACACATTAATAATCATGTTTTAACTTTTTATTTTTGAAGATTTCCTGTTGGCTTTGCCTATATACCCTTTCGGCTTTTTTACAAATAAATGCCACATCCTTTGAGGAATATAGGAGGTTCCCCCGATTTTTTATGTTAATTATTAATATGATTTCTCTTCTATCAAAGCACAAGTACTTCGAAGTACATGTACAATAGTACAAACAGAAATGAAATCAAACTTCAAACCATGTGCTCGCTGCATCAGCCGGCTACAGTTGTCAGCGTTAGCCAATAGTAGTCAAGATTTACGAGCGTGCGCATAATACCAGGTTGGGTGTTTCTGTGAGATATACTTATGCAGAAATGATATTTACATTTCACAGTGTTTCCTTCACCTACTCTTATGGGGAAGATACGAGCATTAGCAATATATTAGTCTAATAGGTACACACTTAGAAATTTCAGCCGTGTAAACTTAAAATATAACGTGGTAAAATTGTTTCGTGTAGAATTCGACACTGAAATTGGTATTATAAAAGTTAGTGTAAAAATATTAAGTTGGTAATTTTATATCTGTGTAAAATTTTCTACGACATATTAAATTAACACTGTAAAGTGTATTATATTTATTAAGACTAGTTTTAACCACACTTGTGGGGAAAAAATTCTTAATTTGGTGTTACTTGTATTTTTACACTAATTTTTGTACAATTTACTACAGCATATTTGTTAAAAATACACTGTCTAGTTTATTTCTAAAAACTACACTGTTCGAAGTAATTTCAAAACTAAATGTGTAGAAAAAGCACTACTTTGTGTATATCTAAAAAATCGGTGTAGAAAGTACAGTACTTTGTACATATTTGAAATATCGGTGTAAAAAGTACGCTCTTATGTGTATATCTAAAATATCGGTGTACAAAGTACACTACTTGGTGTAGTTCTATACAATAGTAAGTGTAAATCTATACAACAGTTTATTCTGTTCGCATTTTTCGTCGTGGTCGGAAGAATAGATACTTCAGTTGTTGCTAGAGTTTTACAATATTATATACTGGAAGTGGAAGAAAGTGGACAAGAAAGTAGATCAATTTGCTTAAAATTTAAAACTAAAATATAAAACTATAATTTCGATTTGTGAATGAACCTTAACAATAGTGTCTGCATTTATAATGTGATAATTATTTAATTAAGTACAAGTATTTATATAAAATGTTGTTTTTATATAGAATAAATTTTTTAAT
Organism: Harpalus rubripes; assembly: GCA_963082715.1. Classification (NCBI taxonomy): domain Eukaryota; kingdom Metazoa; phylum Arthropoda; class Insecta; order Coleoptera; family Carabidae; genus Harpalus; species Harpalus rubripes. The sequence continues at coordinate 7,311,242 of OY720455.1, read as the reverse complement.
GGAAGTATGTTTGTATTTTTATAAATCATACCTACCTATTTACTCGATATCGTGTACAACATTTATAGATTTATACTAATATTGGTAAATATTTATAAAAAAATACACTTTTTAGTAGTCAAATACAAATTTTGTGTAGAAAAATAAAAAATGAGTACTACTGTACACTATAATCAGTGTATATAAACACGAAATTGATGAAAATATACAGTACCAATAGGTATATTTATACACTAAAATTAGTTAAAGAAACCCACTAATAACCACATTTACTTATGCAAATAAACACTAGCTTGATGAAAATGTACACCACAAAAAAGGTATATTTTTTCACTAAACTAAGTTCTAAGTTAAAAATGACACTATACTGTGTACTAATAACCGCAAGTTATTTGGTTAAAATAACTCATTTAAGTGTTAAAAAACTACACGGTGTAGTAGTATCTACGAAATATATAGTGTTAATTATTAACACATATCTCGATGTTGTTTATTACCAAATGTCGATTTGGTAAATTCTACACTACAGCTGGTTGACCTATATAGATCATATTTAGTGTAAAATTTAACACGGAATTTCTTAGTGTGTATATACAAACAAGCAACCCCATAAATTATAAAATAAATAAATATATCATCACGGCATATTACCCAATGCGGGGTGTGCCAATCTGCTTTGTACACAGATTTCGGAACTGATAATGACATTTGTATGTATATGGGCGTTCACCAGGCGTCACCTAATAAACAATCATTGCTGGCTGGAGAGTGCACCACATGGATCACTTTTGTCGGTCGGGATCGTACCCGGTTCCCCAGATTCGCGACCAAACAATCTGACTACCTGCTAATGATTCAACGATTATGTTACCAACAAGAAACAGTTAACAGCACATTATAATTCATCTATCACCAATAATCACATAAATCTAATCAAATCCATCTTGAAATCATCACGTTATCACCGTCCGATTATGCACGTCTTGGTGGCAGCAGCGTTGAACGGCACGTGCCTGGTGTGATTTGCAGCGAGATAGCACTGCATGGTGTTGCATTGCTATTGCATTGTGCCGATGCGATGGACAATTAAGATTTGACGGTTTAATCGGCCGTCCGAGACCAATTAGCGAGACAGGGACGTGAGCCGGACAGTAACGCGGACCATGTGTCACAGCCTGTCTACTCGCGCCTAAGTGAATTGTACTTGTGGGAGGAATACGATGCGTGGAATCAGGAAAATGAATGGAGACGAAGAAAAAGTGTGTATTTTGCTTTTTTCAGTTTTCTTGTAAATGTCTTTATAAATAAAATTAAGAGGCCTATTCAGAACTCAATATTTGTGTAGTCGTTATGGTCTTTATGGCTGTTACGTACTATAAAGATATTTTAGCAGGATGCAGTTTATTATACGTATAGATTTTGCTTCTATACTTGAATAATGAGCATAAGAAATAAGAACGATAAAGACTGTGGTGAAAGAAAGTTACTTTTGACATTCTGTGATATTCTTGAAAACTCCGTGTGATGTGATGCTTCTGTTACATATTCAGTCAAAATAAAAAAATCTGATGTGGCCAGCACATTACCTTCCGTCAGTTCTATGTATTTTGTACAAATTTCATACAGAAAGTTTCTTGCTAAAGATAGACCAGAAAAGTTAGGTTAGTATTTGCCTTTAGCGCGAGTTCATAGTTTAAATTCCCTAGTATAGGTTTCATATAGGAGTTTAATTTTACAGACAAAAAAAGATATTTAAAAAAAAAGAAATTAAGCAGCTCTTGCTAAGAATTCGATAGTTTGTTTATTCAGTAATAGATTGCAACAGTTTAAACCTGTAAAAAAGGCAAAGTAAGAAAATTATTAGAAATTAAAATGCTTGGTGCAAGCAAGGATACCGTATGTCGTTGACCCACCAGTAAATAGGACAGCACAATAGAAGATGAAGTATGCACGATCAAACTAAGACATACGTTCAATGAATTTTGTAGTGTTGTATTATTATTTAAATAATTATAAACTGTGCAGAGTTCATGTGAATAATATTGTACGATTCTGGAGATAAAGGATCGGTCTAGATGCTACATATAATGCTTTGCATAAGAAATTTACTTTTATGAGATTTTTCGGCCTTTAAAGTTGAGCAAAAATTTCCTTGGCAAGAAATACACGGGGATTGAAATTATGTTCTTAGAGTTATGAACTGAGTTTGAATTTCGCGCCTAAGTTTGACCGTTACACTTTTCTGGTCTATTATATTTCTTGTACTTTACCTTCCGGCAGTTGCATGTATTTTATGCAAATTCCATACAGAAAATTTATAGCAAAAGATCCTATATTTCCAGTAAAATTATAAGACAAACACACTATGTCAATTTCACTTGACACTGACATCTTTCAATCAAAATTTTCTTAATATAGTAGCTGTTCCCATAGCTATGGTTACTTTATGAAATTTAATTTCTTTATAATTTATTAACTCTATATCCATTTAATATTAAATATAAAATGCAGTCAAATCGTATAGAGAATAAAACCTAAAGGTGACGGAAGGTAAAAATTAAATCTTCCCATAAATTTTCAATCACGTTGAGATCATTTGTAGGAATTACCAAACCCGTTCTAAGCAATGTAGAAGTTTCCAAATATGACATAAATATCATATTGTCTTTTAGTTGTGTTGGAAAACGTTTGCGTAATAAATATAATTGGCAATTCATTATTTTTTTAAAGCGCAGACAAATAAGATTAAGGTTAGATTAGGTTCATATATGTGTAATGAAGTTAGCAATTGTCAAATAATCTGGTTCATTCATAAGTAATATTTTGTAAAGATTATTATTAATACCGACGTAGGTTCTGAATTGACAAATTTATAAAGATTGTTACAAATGTCTTTATGATATGCATAGCAATCTTTAAGACTGTATATCTCTGAATAGGCCACTAAATAACGTATGCTCCTGATGTTTTGTATTTATACTACTTCTAGTAGAACATCAATGATCGTTCTTTTGCGTCAAAAATATCTGAATATTCTTACGAATCATTCCAACTTCAGAGCTGGAAGCGTTGGTAGGTATATAGTGTGGAGATAAATTCAAAATTTTAATAACCGACTGTCGCGCGTACCTTTCTGTCACATTTGTGAATATTTGAGTAGTAGTTCAACAAAAATACCTCCTTTACGTTTTTATTATTTAATATATTTTTTTATAATTGTAATCTCTGTAATATTAGCATAACAACATTTGGAGATCCAAAATAAATAATTAAAGTTATGTTTAGTTGTTAACTAACAATAGCACATAACCACTGCCACTCTTCTATCTATTAATTTTTTAGTTGACAGCACTTGACAGTTACTTGCTACTGAGCGTTCTATTGCTTTATTTTATTTTATTTTAAGTACATCTACCCAACAGACTTAGTCTAAAATAGGGCAGGAATATAAATATAATAAACAAAATTAACTGTAACATAGTATGCAAAAATACATAGTACAAAATATAGTAAACAAGACAATACTGTATTATGCAATAATTAGCTGTAAGAAGTATTAACTGTAAGTGCATTAGCAAAGAAAGTAAGTATAAGTTGCAAATGTCTATAAGAAAACATCTAGGTATATCTATATTTAACTCGGCGTTATCAAAGTAAGTGCACCTTCGATGAAGTGGTGATTTAAAGAAAAAGTTAGTGCGAGCAGAAGGCAAATAAAATAAACGATGATTTCTATTAAATTTGGAAGGAATATGGAAGTTTAGACAAGAAAGTGAAATCGGATCATCAATATGCCCAGAAATAAGATTTCGTAAATGATTTAAAGTACATGAAATTCGTCTTTCCTCAAGTGACTGACACTGAAATATTTCACAAAGAGTTGCGTATGGTAAGTGTTGTGGTGGATAGGAGGACATGATTTTATAGTAAATATATTTTAAGAATTTTCTTTGAATTGAATCGATTATTTTACTTTGATTTTGATATATAGGATTCTATACAACAGAACAGTATTCTAGCTTGGATCTAATAAATGAGTAATAAAGTGTAAATATTGCGGCTATATTTGTAAAAGATTTTGTATTACGAATAATGAATCCAAGCATTTTATAACTGGCTGACGCAATATCTTCGACATGATAAATAAAACTTAGGTCCTTGTCAAATATAACACCGAGATCTTTAATTTGATTACAATGTGAGAGGGAGGAATTGTTTAACGAGTAATTGAAAGAAATCGGTTCCTGTTTTCTAGTAATAGATAAAACCTTACATTTTGAGAAATTTAGTTCTAGATTATTTTCATTACACCATAAATTGATTTTATTGAGATCAGACTGGAGTAGGGTACAATCATTTATGTTTGTTATTGTTCGGAAAATTTTAAGGTTATCTGCAAATAATATCGTTCACTACTAATGACTCCGTTAATATCATCTATAAATAAAAGAAATAAAAGAGGGCCGAGGTTAGAACCTTGCGGAACACCAGAGATTGCATAAAACGGTGGAGATTGAGAATTTTGGTAAGAGACGAAGAGTTGACGTGCTTCTAGATAAGATGAAAGTAAAGAAATTAAAGCGATAGATAACCCGAAAGTATGTAACTTCTGAATGAGTATGTTATGGTCTATTTTGTCGACGGCTTTCGAGAAATCAGTGTAAATAGTATCTATTTGACCTTTTTTATCTAGTATAGAGGAGATATAGTGTGTAAAATAAGAGAGATTCGTTGACGTAGACCTCTTGCGCATGAAGCCATGTTGCGAGAAAGAAAGCATGTTATGGATATTAGGATAAATTGAATTATAAATAATACTTTCGTATATTTTACTAAAATTAGATAAAATAGTAATCGGTCTGTAATTTTTAATGTTTTAAGAATATTCTTATTCTAGTAGGAATATATCTGACACCGATAAAACGAATCTAATATTTTAAAGAATTTCTTGAAAAATTCAGTTATTTGCAAGTATATATTTATACCCATGTTTAAACCTAAATTTACCTACAAACCAAACACAATTACGTTAAAAATACCCATCTATTTATACCCTGTATCTCTCCAGCGCCGTATTAAGGGGTAAAGACCTTCTAGTAAATTTTTCCCACATTCCTGCATCTAAATCCGTCTTCCTGGTGTATTTCCAAGAACAGTAACTTCCTCACTGCCCCATACCGACACCACTGGTCCGTATTTATTTGTTCTGATTCACACACGAGTACAGGAAACCAAAATAGACCACCATACGGTCATTTTATTTATTATTTATTACGCGATTACGAATCGGTGAGAGAACAGTGTTGCCAGAGATGATACGGCCAAATAATGTGGATAGCGAATTGTCCATTGGCAGAGGCAGCGTCATAAATTGTAAGTTAATTTATGAAAATGATTTTCATAAAATAGATTGTACCTCTTTGTGAGTTAATATTCGTACAAGAGGTATTTGTATGAATACAACATCAATGAAGGTAGTATTTTTTATGTTTTCTTAAAAAATCCTTTAATAGGATGTCCGTAATTATTCTTAATACTACTCCGTATAGTAAAGTAATCTTATTGTTCCCTTAACATAAATGCTATTTTTGTTTGAAATAATGGGATCTAGCAACATAAAAAAATTATAAAATGTACACTTTTACTCAATAAATAGCGGTTAAGATGAAAAAAACAATTTTTAATCGTTATTTTGCGAGATATTTGAGGTTTGTTGTCAGTGTCACTGTGACGTCTTATCAGTGCTACCTTCCTCTCGCTGCCTACTATAGGGCGCGAGCAGACACGTGACTCGAGCGACCTTGACGTGCATTGGAAGCAGCTGATTTGTGTGCGCATGTCATTTTGACAACAACAATGTCACGTTGACAATACCAATGTTTTGATTTATTTTAATTTTGAACTGCTTTAATGTTATTATTTTATAATTTTTAGGCAGTAGAACATATAAAATTAAAAATACTAAAATTTTAGCAGTTAAAAATCAAAATAAATCATAACATTGGTCTTGTCAACGTGACATTGTTCTTGTCAAAATGACATGCGCACACAAATCAGCTGATTCCAAGCACGTCAAGGTCGCTCGAGTCACGTGACTGCTCGCGCCCTATAGAGCTTGTGCGAGAGAAAGATATAGCAATAGGTCGCTATGACGTTATATTGACATTAAAAATCAAATGCAGTTCATCTAAAAACAATTAAGACTTTCTAATACTACAAATTGCTTCAAAGTTAAAAGAATTTTCATTTAAAATAATAAAAAATCTGGTGTGGCCAACACAATACCACCCGCCATTTACAGCCGGAGTCACAAACAAGATTAAGCTAATCCTTATTTTTGGATAAGCGAATTTTACTCTAATTTTGGGAGTTTATTTCTTAAAATATAGTCTAATCTAATCCAACTAACTACCTTTTTTGATAATAAAATGAAGATTAAATTTTAAATACCTGGATAGAATAGAATTCACTAATTCAAAAATGAAGATTGGCTTAAACTCTTTTGTGAATCATTAATTTTTATTAATCTAAATACATACCTATATATTTATGCTGCAAACTGTATTGATTTCCTTTCCTATTGTTCTATTTACTTTTTTCTTTTTAAAACGTTTCTATTATTAATTTGAAATGATTAGTTCTTTGACAGTGACATTTATCTGCGTAACCAAAGAGTTTTGTCTGTTCAAAGTGTAGGCTCTGGGATTTAAATTATAGATAATTTTATAAATAAATCCATAAAATATGTAGAAAAAGTATTAATGCAAATTTGTAGAAAATTTAATAATCTTAAATTTTTATAATAACATTAATCTAGAAAAAATAATATTTAAAGGTACTTTTCAAAGAAAAACTATTTTGAGCTTCAAGTAAAGTGCCATTTTCAGTTATTTGATTTACACCAAAATCTAATGGGCTCTTTCCATAATAGAAATACAAGGTTTCAAAATTTTCTGAATGATAGTATTTGAGTTAGAATAGAGGATCCACACATACATACACACACACGCAAGCACACACACACACACACACACACACACACACACACACACCCACACCCACACCCACACCCACCCACACACACATACACACACACACACACACACACACACACACACACACACACACACACACACACACACACACACACACACACACACACACACACGCATCATCGTGAAAATGTTAAAATTGGATTCTAGGGACCTTAAAACGTGGTCATTTACCAAAATCTCGATATGCGATTTTTACCAAGGGCAGCGGGAGGTAAAGACTGCAAAATGTACATTTTCGCAAATATCTAGTGACCTATGCATTTTTTCGCAAATAACAAAACAGCATTAAAATGGTGTCCTAATGGGGAAACTTTAATTTAACCGACTTCGTATTTCTTATTGTTCTCGAGATCCACATGGTGGCCAAGTTACCCTGGACACTCTGAGTCCGTATATAACTGAACTCTACACAGGTGTCCCAGGACGAGTTTACGTTATCTTTATTTTAAAAACGATTCAATATTATTTTTCGAAATTTGGTATCTACAGGTCATCCGACATGCCCGTTACAACTAAAATATCTTCAAAGCAGTAGCACTTCCGATTTAACCGGAAGTAGTCCCTAACTTTCTTATTTAGAATGAATTGCTATATTTTTTATTTTATCATTGAATTCAGCAGAAACATTATACTCATGATCAACCACTTCACGCGTAATTTTTTTATTTTTCTCTAAAAACGGGCATGTCGGATAACCCCTAGATACCAAATTTCATAAAAAGTTTCTAAAATAAAAATAGCGTAAGCTAGTCCTGGGACACACTGTATAATATCATTATTATCATTACTAAACAAGGGCAAATTTAAGTATAGGACGATGTCTTTAAAAATTATTACTAGCACGTAAATCTGTTACAGCACATCTAAAAATAAATTTGGTAAATATAAATCTCCGCATGTAAAGAATCTGATTGTTCTAAATCTAAACGAATATTCTGGGAGTAGAATTATATTTGTAACAGACGTGGGTGGCATATGTTGTTATATTTGAAATGCATTGTAACAACACAACTTGCTGTATGTTTATAATAAACGTAAACGTTCCATGGGTCCATAAAATGTTGTTGCTCAAAAACGACATGAATTATGTCGCGGAATATAAACCCACATATATCACCAAACTTGTCAAATACTATTATTTTACGACTTGTAACAGAATTAGGTTAAAGACGGCATATAAAAGGTCGCAGTCAAAAGAGAGTACCTACCATAAAATTTATATTTTCAACATTTCTTTATCAAGATGTTTGCGAAGTACGTACGAGTATGTAAAAATAACACAAAAACTTTTACGTTTTGGTCTAAAATAAACTACGTGATTTAGATTTATTAAAGATAGTTCAGTTATATTGTGACCCTTGTATAGTATGACTAGCGAATGAAAGTTGACGTTTAGATTATTTAATACATGTGGTTTCTTTTGAAAACATTTCCCTATATTTGATTTGAAAGGAAACTGACCCTTATGTATTCTCTTACAGAAGATTAGAATTGTGCTCAATACCAGGAGATATTTAAAATGACCTTAGCAACAGAATTCAGGTATGTATTTAAAAAATTTAATACGGCAAATTCTAGTTAGTTCGTCTCAGGTGTAAGCAACCCTCGAGTCGGAATTACTATTAGAGGAAATTAAAAATAATCCTATTTTATAGAATTGCCAAACTAAATAGTTTAAAGATCAAAATATTTTGTTATAATCAACATAAACGAAAAATATTTAATAGTACATTAAGATAGTTTCATAAGACTTTAAGCGCACGCGTCATTCTTAGAAACGAGCGGTTTGCTGCGAGTTTTCTAGTGCGCTGAAATGTCTTAGGAAACATGTATTTTATACTATTTTTTCTATTTTGGTCATTTTTTCAAAAAATGTACGTTATTTTATGTCCAGGAATTTCAATTTCGGTTGTTTAATATGTACTTTATGAAACTCATTTGGATGTCATAAAGAAGTACTTTATGACATCCAAATGGGTTTCATAAAGTACATATTAAAGAACCAAAATAGAAAAAATATTTTAAACGCACCCCTGTTTCAATATTCAGTTACCCTAGTCGGCCATCTATTTTCAGCCAGATATAGTAATGTATTTCTGTGCTTTCCTAGTCCAGTATTTAAATGGGTTCATGCAAAAAAATTATACCTGGATATTTCGTACAATTCTATTCTTCTCTAGGGTTTCAAAAGAAACCACATCTATAAAATAATTTAAACGTCAACTTTCATTCGCTAGTCATACCATACATATACTTTTCTGCTACGAAATGCCCAAAAAAAGTCTTCAATCAGTCGCACTTGAGAAACATTTGGGGGATTATACTCTATCTCTGTTTTGTATAAAATGTTGGCTCCTTAATGCTCTGAAGCATCTGGAGATTCGCTCCAATTGGGCTGCTGCCTATTTGGTTACATTATTTGCTTTTCAAAATTTGTAATCATTCCTAACCAAAGTTCTGTTAACAATCATCTTCAAAATTCTGAAGCGTCAAATAAATTTTTAGCCCAATAAAATTAGATTTTTCAAGGGAAAAAATGGAGTTTTGAAACTTGGCACAATTATTTCTTGATGTCTAAGTATAACATAGTAAAATTCCCCGTGTGGAGGGGGTGAGCGGGGGCGAGCGGCGGGGGAGGGGGGGTGGAGAACCCGTTTAAAGGTGTTCTTTTTATGATTTTTGCAAAAATCTCCGATACTATAGGTCCTAGCGAAAAGCACTTTATATACAAGTACTAGGAAAGCACAGAAATACATTACTATGTCTGACTGAAAATAAATGGCCGACTAGGGTAACTGAATAACAAAACAGGGGTGCGTTTAAAATATTTTAAACAATTTTCGTTTATGTTCATTAAAACAAAATATTTTGATCTTTAAACTATTTAGTTAGGCAATTCTATGAAATACGATTATTTTTAATTTCCTCTAACAGTAATTCTGACTCGAGGATTGCATACACCTGAGACGAACGAACTAGAATCTGCGGTATTAAATTTTTCAAATACATCCCTGAATCCTGTTACTAAGATCATTTTAAATGCCTCCTGGTATTGAGTACAATTCTAGTCTTCTGTAACAGAACACGTAAGGGTCAGATTCCTTTCAAATCAAATATAGGGAAATGTTTTCAAAAGAAACCATATCTATTAAATAATCTAAACATTAACTTTCATTCGCTAGTCGTACTATACAATAATGGCTGGGAATACCAACATGAATAAAAGTTACAGACAAGAATATTTCTGACGATCCGGGAAGTAGATGTAACATCGTTCAGAGACGAATAAGACGAGGTATTGAAAAAAATATGCGTCGCATTGAAAATAATGGTGGTAATGAAAGAATACTAGAATATCAATGTATAATACAAGGGTCACGCTAGAATTATTGAGATTAAGACACACGGTTTATATATTTTAGACATCCTGTGATTGTCAAATTAAAATAGTATTACAATGTTCGTAATATTAATGAACATATTGTTTTAGTGTAATTCCATTACTGTTATATTACTTCTGTTCTATGAGAAATTCTCGTTTGTTTTTGCCTGTGAGTGTACCATCAGTAGTTAGCTGGTGACTTGCGCCTGCACCTGTACCGAAGCAGCGCTAACAGCGGCGTTGCCATAGCAACGGTGGACGCGTGGTGGAGCGTCTTGCTCTATTTTCATCTGTTATGTTTACACGTGGTCTCCTACAAGAGCGAACACCGCACATATAATCCACGATGAGCGTACAAACTTAGAGAACATCGAACATAACCCTAAACGCGAAATACTAGAAAGTTCCAATGCAATTGGCGAAGATGTTATTAATATTTCTACGAGAAGATATTATTGAGATTTTTTCCAAACGCTCTATGTGCCATTTCACATTTTTTTTCAGGACAGCGATAGTATAATCCTATATTAAATATTAAGAACGGTAAGGACAGTTTACCGATCGAAGACAATTTTGTCTGAGATCGGTAATTCCTTAACGTTCGTGATACTTATACTATTTTTTGCACGATCGACGCACAAAATTTAAAAGACAAATATGATTTGAAAATTATTTTGACATATTAAAAAAAATTATTTGTCATTTTTGAAGTACGCTTTGATTTTTGTTTTTATTTATTTACCATCTCGCCTCCTGAACGGTAAGTGAAGCACATCACTTACCGAAGTGAGTCACATCACTTACCAGTAATTTGTAAGTAAGATCTACTGTGAGAATGAGAACATTCCGTAACACTGTTATAGAATATCAAAGGCCACTAGTTTTTCAATTCACCCATTTAAAATACATGGGAAAACGCAATTGTTTTCAAAATCAAGCCGGCTTTGGTTGACGCTTTGTATCTTTGATTTTATCACCTCAACTGCATTAACTGTCAAATTATAAAAGAAATGATTACAAAATCTAATTATACGCCTTGTTTTACGAGTTTTAAAGCTTTTATATGGTATTTTATCTATTCCATACTAGAATATTCTATTCCCTCAGGGCTTTCATTATTATTGTCTGACAACAAAAAAAATTCGTCAATTATTTTCAATTTATTCTCACTCTTTTACTCTTAAGATGCATTCACAAATGTAAATTAGGTTTAGATTTATGGTTTATAATTTAGATTTAAAGACTTTGGCCGCATATTATGTAATGACTCCATTCATACTTCAGAATTTAGGATCAGAAAGCTAAACATTGCAAGGTCCAAACTTTAGGTTTATGATTTAGTTTGACGTCACAAACTTCACCAATGAGAACGAGTCTGAAATGATATAGATATATACACCCATCTTTACTTAGTATCCTCTTGGTGGATTTGGCTTTTTAAACAAATGTGAGAACATGGAGACTATCATAACTTAATTGCTGAAATATAACCAATAATGCCAAGCGAATGACAGTTTCACGGCGCACAGGTGTCTTGTTAAGTACTGCTCTACTGATATTCTAATCTTGTTTTTGAAGCATTTACACAGATGTCTGTACATATGAAAACTAATTTTCAGGTAATTTAAACTTACATTTATGAATGACTTACTTAAACCTAAACAAAAACCATAAACCTAATTTTCATTTGTGAATGCACCTTTACTATTACTGATAATTTTGGTATAGTACAGAGTGATCCAGAATGATTGAAGGTTCCGCCTCGTTCTGATTTTTTGTTTGCCGCATCGTTGTGATAGTGAAATACGATTGAAAGATTGCATTGGCGTACATATTTCCACTCATTTTCACCATTCCTTGCTGTAAGAATATATTCTTCCCAAATAAACTTGTCATATGGTCTTCCATAAACGACCATTCTAACGTAATGATTTCAATAAATAACAGTTTAATTATAAAGGTAAAAACAAACGGTATGTCAAAAAATTCAAAAACATAACGCCGCTGACTTTTCCAAATGTCGGTAATATAGGAAACATAATTTGACATTGCCGGTAAATTGATACTAATTTTTTTTCCGTGAACGATAATTTTGATCATAATCAGAACTTTTTCAAGTCACGTGACATATCATTCTGGGTCACTCTGTATATGTCTCCTGGTGTATTGTAGTCGACGTTTTCAGGTTGGCTAGGATGGGCAGGTCTTGGAACACCTAGTATACCAAAATTTCTCAATTTCAGTAAAAATTTTGATCTATAAATCATAATATTGAGGATTATTATTCAGTAGAATACACGTATATACTTTTTTATAGAATGGTAAGGTAATATACATAAGGTATATGTACACCGTTATATTCTAGGTATACAAAAGTTTTTTTTTTATAGTATCTTCATCTTATTCTTTTTTCTTTTTTGTATGCCTGAGGTTCGACTGGTTAGAATAAACATTACTACTACTACTTCACTACAACTCTTTTCATATGATGTGGCATTAAGAGTGAGGCTACTCATAGGTCACACGTTACACGTCCGTATTCTTATTCTTTCTTCCCAACGGTCGATCACTTCTCTACACGCACTGCTGCCTGACTTAATACGTACCTCCTACCGAGCATGCAGGAAAACAACACGTGAAATATCACTGAAGAAGAACTTTAGAAGAGTTAAATAACGCAGTAGTTAGTAACACGTATTACAGATACTTTATTTGTTGTAAAGTGGTTTGTTATAATTTATGATTTTGAATACTAAGATTCTTTTTACCTCCCGGCATACCGTAGGTAAGGGAGGTAATGTAATCGTGCCAAAAATTCGATGGTGAGTTTTCACTATATAAGCACGAATTAGGGTCCCCACAACACGTATTTACTATTTTTACGATGTTGTCTGTATGTGTGTATGTGCCGATTTTTTTCGTCCACGATAATTCTTATAACAAACTTCCAAATATATCTATTTTCCGTATTTTAGCTTCCTGCATACATACATATAACGAGTTGATTAGATTTTGGGTAAAATTGGATAAATGGAAGTGATATTTTACATGAAGTCCATAACAGTTTTTAATGAAAAACTATATTAAAATATAATCAATTTTAGTATTTAAGACTTTTATATCATGGGAAACAACATATTAAATTTTGGCTAATTTTAATCAACCAGAAGTGATACTTTACTTGAAGCTCTGAACAGATCCTCGTGAAAAATATATTATGATATACTCCAAAACTTGTCAAATTTAGTATTTACGACTTTTATATAAAGGGGAACAACATATTAGATTTTGGATACAATTGATAAACCGTGATACTTTATTTGAAGCTCTGAAAAGATTGTCGTGAAAAATATATTGATACAATCGAAAACTTTTCAAATTTAGTATTTAAGACTTTTATATTAATAAGAATGACATGTTAGATTTTTTCTAAAATTGATAAATCGGAAGTGATACTTTACTTGAAGCTCTGAACAGAAATATATTATGATATATTCTAAAACTTTTCAATTTTAGTATTTAAGACTTTTATATAACGTGAAGCAACATATTAGATTTTGGCTAAAATTGATAAACCGGAAGTGATATTTTATTTGAAGATCTGAACAGATTTTCGTGAAAAATAAATTGATACAATCCAAAACTTTTCAAATTTGGTATTTAAGACTTTTATATCAATGAAAGCGACATAATAGATGTTTTCTAAAATTGATAAACCGGAAGTACTACTTTACAGGAAGCTATAAACAGTTTTTTATAAAAAAATATAATAAAACATGATCCAAAACTTCTCAAATTTGGTATTTAAACCACGTGTATAATTTGAAACAATATTAGATTTTGACTATACCTATATATGATAAACCGGAAGTGGTACTTAATTTGGAGCTCTTAACAGATTTTCGAGGAAAAACAATAAAATATACTCCAAAATTTGGTATTACAGACTTTTCTATTTATTGGAATAACAAATTAGATTTTGTTTACAAACGATCAACTGGAAGCAATACTTTACTTAAAGTTCATTGCTATTTCAAACATGGAATTGTCTTTGGTCAAAAAATTCGGTGGTGAGTTTTTAATGAATAAGCACGTTTTAACGTCCCTAGAATACGATTTTACTATTTTTACGATGATGTCTGTATGTGTGTGTGTGTGTGTGTGTGTGTGTGTGTGTGTGTGTGTGTGTGTGTGTGTGTGTGTGTGTGTGTGTGTGTGTGCGCGCGCGCGCGCGCGTTTGTGCGTGTGTGTGTGTGCGCGCGCGAATGCGTGCGTGCGCGTGTGTGTGTGTGTGTGTAACAAAATTTTCGTCTACGATAACTAATACACATCAGATTTTTTTAAATGTATCAATATACAAGGGTGGCAGTGAAAATGAACAGATAAAAAATAAATCATCGGACGTGGAAAAAATCTTATATACAAATGTTATAGGTAATAATAAAACTTCAGTATAATCCCTCGTACAACTGTAACTCCATCCACTTTCTTTATTTGATCTTGTAAGTTCGGAATCCCGGCATCAGACGTGCGGAACTAACCCAGTGTCACACGGCATCACTTCCACACCATGTGGCTCGGCGTGGCGTACACCTAGAGACCGTGACCGTACCGGAACATACATTAGTAAACACTAGACACCTTACGCACCCCGTTGGGAAATGCTACGGCGGGGACTACAGACTACACTACAAGGTACAAGCTAAGCCGACGATATCAAATTAACACGTTATTAACCTGGTCAACAACACTCTGCATGAATTATTCATTCCAAGTGGCTAATTAAAAGCAGCTAAGGCAGTTAAACGAGGATTCTTCATTATTAAGATTGGTATAGGACAAGATAGATTAACTTAAGAACTTAGTACTAATACTGAAATTAGTACTACCTAAATAAAATAAATAAATTAATATAACATCTAAATTTACTATAAATTCTTGCGTGTACCAATCTACTTTTGTTCACAGATTTCGGTAATGACAATATAAAGGCTGATTAAATTTGGGATTGGGGACGAACATAAACGCCACTTCTTGGTGTAAAAAGGTCCTGAATTAAACTTCCGGTTTCCCTGATTTTCAACTCGCCTACTAGTTATTAATTTTTCAAAATTATAAAAGTTTACTATATTATCAGGTTGTCATGACTATAGTATAGTTATGGTTTGTCTGTGGCCATAATACGAGTATTTGTACCTACTTTCATTGAGGAAATATTTTGATGTTTGTTTTATTTGTTACCTCCCGCTTCCCTTGGCAAGGGAGGTACAAGGATCGTGCTAAAATCGCACATCGAGATTTTGGTAAATGACCACGTTTTAAGGTACTAGAATCCAATTTTAACATTTTCACGATGATGTCTGCGTGTATGTGTGTGTGGGTGTGTGTGTGTGTGGGAGTGTGTGTGTGTGGGTGTGTGTGTGTGGATTCCGTTTACGCTCTAACTTAAATACCTACTCTCACTCAGTAAATTTTGAAACCTTCTACCTTATTCTAATATGAAAAGAAGCCATTAGATTTTGATGTAAATCAGATAACGGGAAATGGCATTTTACTTGAAGCTTGAAATAGTTTTTCTCCGAAAAATACTTTTAAATGTTTTTTCGAGATTTTTGTTCTTATAAAAATTAAAGACTATTAAATTTTCTACAGGTTTGCATTAATAGTTTCTCTATATATTTTATGAATAAATTTAAAAAATAAATAAATATAATTTCATCTGAACGTATAAGTAAAACTGAGATTGTCGGTGAAAATCCGGTGAAAAATTCCTATTAATAAGCGAGTTATAGTTCCCCGAAGTTTGAAAATATATTGATGTGACGTCACGAATATAAGTTTTTATATCAAACAGTTGTCTTCGTGGATCTAAATGTTCTTGAAATATACGCTATTTCTAAATTATATTTATAAAAAATAAATTAATATTATTATACTATACAAGTCTATATGATTTATAATTGGAAGTGTATTTAAATTTTTAATTTTAATGCAAAACATTTATACTCAAATAAAAACTATTTGAGAATTGCAGTACTGGACTGATAGCCACGCCTCCGCTATTTGAATTTCTCTACTTACATTGGTAGTAAGCTCCTCCCCCTAACTGGGTATTCGTTATATATTTATAGGCCGTCTTTGAATCGCCAATCAAAATAATATATATGAAATTCATATGAGTGACGAGCTGCTATAACAAAAACCCCTTTATTTCCGAAGTATTTCGATTATATCGTTTTATTCCTTTATTAATATTCATTATTAAGTATATACTTTCAATATTTTTTCCTAATTTCTCTTAATTTAATTGCGCTGTAGTCCCCTATTATCTATAATTTACGGCGCCTACGGATAAAACACAACCCCTTGAACAATGTATGTAACTGACAGATAAATGTCACTGTCAAAGAACCAATCATTTCAAATTAATAATAAGCTTAAAAGAAAATAGTAAATAGAACCATAGTTATATGGAATGGGTTTTCAGCATAAGTAAATATGTAAGAACGTATATTTGAATTAATAAACACAGAAATGTTAGATTAAAGAGGTAAAATGTGGATTGAAGTAAAGGGAGATTTACGCACGGTCACCCATCCAAGTCATACCTTGGACCTAAACTACCATTATTTAACTTGTCTGTACCATTTTAAGTACAATTGTATTTTTCTTTATGAAGTCGCGTGGGTATATGCATTATGTGACCGGTTATTATTCGGGCAGTTCGCATTCAATTTCGATTGTCGTCAAACTTGAAACGTATTTCTAATTTATCAAATGAGTAACACAAATGAGCCTAGTTGTGCTGTCTTCTCGACAGTATTGAGATTGAGAGCCGATGAGGTGACACCTGGTAAGCACCCTCAAATGATAAAATATATAGTACCTACTGAAATCTGTGAATAAAAATGCAGTTTGGTACGATTGGCACACCCAGAAATGGGTAATAAGCTTTGATATTTTTCTATATCTACATTTTTGTACAACTCTATTTTGTTGATCCCTCTATTATTTGTCCTTATAGTCTCTAGTCTGTACATCTATGCGGCCACCCATCGAAGTCTCCCCCTGACTCATCATCCCTTAACTTTCCTCTACCCTATTCCAATTCCTCTTTAACAATTTTTCTCTTTCCACCCCTATATCTGTTCTACCTATGTACGTCCACCAGGTCTGCATTTGGTGTTGTACTCGCAGCTCTCTGTGTGGTGAAATTGATTTCCCAGTGTGCAGTTCCCCTTTAAGTTGGCTGCGCAGAGCTGCCTGGCCGAGCCCTAGCATCGCCCCGCCACCACCACCGCCGCCGCCACGCCAGCCCGTTCACGGAACAAAGTTCCGAGCGGTTCGGGCTTAATGTTTGCACGCAGTATAGAGGCGTTCAGGGATGCTACAGTATAATATGTGCTATAGTTTGGTATTATAGTGGGAATAAATAAATATATCTGGGGTTTAATGCAAAAATAACCAGTGTCAACGTTTGGTAGTTTTGGGAATAAACGTTTTCAAAATAACCAGAGATATTCGGGTGTAATAATAACGGGAGTACCTTTCTATCAAACTTGACATCTTGCATTATTTATTGTTGATTATAAATGTTACTAATTATCTGATTCAAACTAACTTGTTTACGTTTGTCATTATTGTAATACAATAAGTATCAAATTCATCATTCAGTTTTGCAGGCCACGCCTCCAAGAAAAAGTTCAGCGTGCTCTATATTAATTTTTCACCATTAAATAAGAGTACACCAATCATACGCGTCAACGTCACAATCTTTCCCCCTGCCGCGCACCTGATGGTTGATGACGCAGTTAGCTTGTTTTATGTAGTAACTATTTGTCTTAATTAAATATAACTTTAATTTTTGCTATATTATATTTATTTAAAATAATAATACAAGAAAAATACGGTTTTGAGGTTAGAGAAAAATGTATGTATTGTATAAGTTCCTATAAAAATTAAAACCATTTCTCAAATAATTTGCACAATTTGGAGCAGAACAACCAATAATTAAGGATCATATCTATGATTACTGTAACGATGATATTAGCCATGTTCCTTCGGGTTGTGATTTGCAATCTAAATGATAAAAGTGATCATGATTAAGAAAAATAATGTTTTTACGTTTCTTGTTCGTATCCCCACTTTCTCATTTTGTGATCACTAGACAACATTCCCCTTTCCCTTCTGAAACAACCATTTTGTGTGATTCAAACGGATTCAGTTCAGAGCAAATTTAAAAATGGCTTTTCGAGCATAGAAATTTATGAACATGGGGTTTGTGGTTTCATGGGAAATGTTTTTCCTACAAAAGCATGTAATGACAGTAGATTATTTATAAAACAAAATAGGTTAGTTTGAATTTGTCTGCATCTGCATATGACGTCTACGCATTTGACGCTAGATGGTGTTCTATTGTTTTCTTGATATAATTTTTAGATCATGATTCAAAATGATCACGGTTAGACCAATCAGGATTCACAAAATCACAATCACAGCCCAAAGGAACACGTCTACTGAATGATTGAAATGGCTCCAAAATGGTGGACGAGTCAGCTGTGTCGCCGTGACGTTATGTTGACATTAAAATTTTAATGCAGTTAAACTAAAAACAATGAAGACTTTTTAATACTACGAATTACTGCAAATTAAAAGAACTTTCATTTAAAATAATAAAAATATCTTTTTCTTAATCCTTTGGCAGCTCAAATAGATAATCAAAAACAAATTATTTATCAGGAAAAAGTAAAAATATTACCTCAAACAAAGAAGATACATATCGATTTATTAAAACATAATAATTAAGATAATTTTTTGATGAAAATGCCTGTATTTTGCATCACTAAAGCTAATTTAAAATAATTTCCAAAAATATCGATACATTTAAAAAATTGTAATTTACTTTTACGTCTAAAATTAAAAACAGTAAAATAAATATTTCCTCGTAAATATATCGTTTTTATATTTTGCGTTCATAATGAAGTCATTACAATACGCAATTGCGTATCGTAATGACCTTCATTTCGATACGCAATTTTTTGTTTTAGACGGTTGGTACTAGATGACGTTTCTTTAACCCATTTTTACCTAATTTATTTTTAGTTAATTGACAATTCATTTTAATAATATAATGTCGAAATTATTATTATTTTTTTTAATTTAGGGAAAATTATTTACATGAAAATGTACAAATGGTTACAAATATAATCACAAATTGAGTAAGTAAATGTTAATGTAGAAGGCGCAAAATATAAAAAATAGTATAAAGAACTCATTTTATAAGACTTTCTTTCGCACTTGTCAATTAGAAAATTCGTTAACGCTCGTTTTCTAAATTTTGACGCATGCGAAAAAAACATGTCTTATAAAACACGTTCTTTAATATACTATTTTAGCTGATAACAATTTTTTTAAATGACTGATCTTGTATACTGCAAAACATATATAAGAACTAGATTTTCTATCCGAATTATTAATATACAATAAAAACAATGTATGTCTAATTTTAATTCAGGAAGTAAAGGTTGTTAATCATCTATCCCGTTGTCTTGTGTTCATACTGTACAAATAATATACATATCAAACTAATTTTAAATATTTATAAGTTGATAATTAATTAACCCATGAAATAAGAGTTAAAATTAGTTTATTCAATAGATACATAACCAAATCAATTAAGTATTCTAATATTGACATCTTAATTCATATCTTTATTTAATAAAAATTGATAACATTTTCTCTAAACGATCCAAAAAAAGAACTACTTTATTGATAATTGATATGAAATTAATTCATATAAATAATTGATATTCTTTATATTTGTATAAATTTAAATAATTTACTATTAATATATTCAACACAATGATTATTTATTGCTTCCTATTTAAGTTCATTATTTTCACTTGAAAGCCCTGTTTTTGAAAGTTCTTAAAGCTGCCATAAATAATAATTTTAGAATTGTATTTGCATACATGAATTAAATATCAGTAAATATTAAATTAAACTTCAGTAGGCAAGTCAATTTTTCTTAATAAAAAAAAACTTGAATACATATTTACAATAGTTACTTACATTACTGAGTTTACATGCAGTTTTGAAACCGTTTTTAAAACGTTTTTAGTTTTGAAAACGCAATGTATACAGTGTCAAAACGGTTTTGAATTATCTCAAACCAAAACTAAAATTCATAGGTTGGACTTGAAAACTAGCTTCAAAACTAGTCATGTAAACACTTAAAATTCAATTTCGATACTGCGCATGCGTACAGAGCATAACGTTTCTGTCACTTTGTGTTACTAACCTTTAAATAAACTGACAGTTGTGTAGTTTTAGTGCGTAGTGGTAAGAAGTATAAAAAATATTTGGAATAATAGCAAAACGAAGTATTTGGAGTGAAAAGGATCTGTCACTTACATCAGCTAAATACGCATGCGCCGACACTGATTTCAAATCAATTTTTAAACTTGTTTTGAAAACTGCATGTAAACAGTTTTGCATAATTTTGACTGAAAACTGAAACCATTTTCAAAACTGTATGTAAACGTAGTATATATTAAGTACGAACTTTCAGGAAGAATTAATTAAATATAAATCCTATTTATTATGGGATATCGTGGCCGTGTGCCTGAGTGTCTTGTCGCGAATCTGGGGTATAGTTTAGTTCAAGATCATTTCTTTGACTTCTATAATCCCTGCAAACTATACCGGGTTTGATCCCGACCGATGCTGAAAGAAATATTTCGAATTTTAAATGGCATAAAAGTGGTCCCTTAGGTGCATTCTCCAAGCCAGCAATGATTTTGCCTCCCGCTATCCTTGGTAAGGGAGGTATAGGGATCATGCTATAAATCGCATATCGAGATTTTGGTAAATGACCAAGTTTTAAGATCCCTAGAATCCAATTTTAACATTTTCACGATGATGTCTGTGTGTCTGTGGGTTTGTGTGTGTATGTATGTGTGGATCCACCACTCTAACTCAAATACTATCATTCAGAAAATTATGAAACCTTGTATTTCGAACTTTTTCTGTAATGGAAAGAGCCCATTCGATTCTGGTGTAAACCGGATAACCAGAAATGGCACTTTACTAGAAGAAAATTAAAGATTATTAAATTTTCTATAGATTTGCATTAATACTTTTTCTATATATTTTATGGATAATATAATATAATTTAAATCCTAGAGCCTACGCTTTAAACAAACAAAACGTAGTTATTCAAATGTATGTAACTCACAGATAAATGTCACTACCAAAGAACTAATCATTTCAAAATAATATTAGTAACGTTTTAAAAAGAAAAATAAAATAGAACAATAGAAAAGAATTCAATACAGGTTCCAGCACAAGTAAATATGTAGGTATGTATTTAGATTAATAAAAATTAACGATTCACAAAAATGTTTAAGCTAAGCTAATCCTCGTTTTTGGATTAGTGAATTCTATTTTATCCCGGTATTTAAAATTTAATCTTCATTTTATTATAGCTCCGGTGACTCAATGGTTAGAGCAACGCCTCATGTCATGAGTGCTCTCAGGGATCTGGGTTCGAATCCCACTAAAGCATGGATGTGTGGGAATGTGCACCCACTCTGTAATTAGGATTTAATCCTGTTGAGGGGTTTAAAAAAAGATAATTACTTGGATTAGATTAGACTATAATTTAAGAAATAAACTGTCAAAATTAGAGTAATCCAAAAATAAGGATTAAATCTTTTTTGTAACTCAGGCTGTAAATAGTGGGAGGTATTGTGTTGGCCACACCAGATTTTTAGTTTTTCGCTTATATCTCGTGTGCACAAAAGTCTGTCTAGAAACCATTCTTTGACTGGACTATTTATTTACAAATTATTGATTAGTAAGTCATGTGAATCACTTACCGATCAGGAGGCGGCAAGTAAATAAAAATGATCAAAGCTCAAGCTAACTAAAAATGACAACCAAAAATTTTTAATGTCAGAATAATTTTCAAACCTTTTTTTTAAATTTTGTTCGTCCAAAAAACGTAATAAGCATTGCAGGTATCTTAACTGGTCATTTTCGACTGAAATACCATCCATGTATGATTGGTATAGCTGAAAACAGTATCTGTCGACTCTGCGAAGTCGACGAAAAATTTTCTGAACACATTGTATATTGTATGTGATTGTTCCACTGTGGCCGTAAGTAGACTTAACCATCTAGGTAAAAAGTATTTCGCGGCAAATGAGATCGGGAAAATGACTCCTGGAGCAATAACTGGAACACTGGAACTACAGGGTGGGGCAGAAAAACCTATCCGATTTCAAAACGTTATAAAATTAAAACCACTCAACTTGTCAAAAAAATTTTTTATTAACATATCGCAAATTTTATGCCATTTTTAAATTTAAGTTTTGAAAAGCACATCACTCAAATGTCGTCCTTGGGAGCGGATACACTGATTTAGGCGCTCGCGGTAGCTTTCCATGACTTTCACCGTCATTTCCACAGGAATTTCTTCAATTGCCCGAGCAATTTCCCTTCGTAAAGCAAGAAGGGTCCTTGGTCGATGCTGGTAAACCTTCGATTTGAGGTAACCCCAAAGGAAGAAGTCACATGGAGTGAGATCCGGTGAGCGCGGCGGCCAGCCAAGATCACCTCTCAGGGAAATGAGGCGACCGGGAAACAGTTCCCTGAAAATGTCCATTGATCGTCGCGATGTGTGGGCGGTTGCACCATCCTGTTGAAACCACACATTTTCCACGCCATTTTCTTCCATTTTGGGTCTAAGAAAATTTTCCAGCATGAAACAATAGCGCTCGCTGTTGACCGTTACGGTTTGCCCATTTTCTTCAAAAAAGTAAGGCCCCCAGACGCAAAGGTGAAAATGGGCTTCGTCCGTGAAGAGCACAACATCGTCGTTTGGGAGTTCTCGGAGATCGCGACACAGGTTCGTACGGGTTTCAAAATCCCTTTCACTTAATTCCTGTGCAACAACCATTTTGTAGGGATGCATTTTGAGGTCCCGGTGCAAAATGCGCCGAATACTGCGGTTGGAAATCGCCAAAGCGAGCGAATGTTTTCGCGCCGAACGACGCGGGGAACGTTCAATCGCGGCTCTCACATTGGCCACGTTTTCAGGTCCTATTGCTGTCCTGGGACGTCCAGGCGACTTCTTTTTCAATGCTGAACTCGTCTGTCTAAAATTTGACACCCACACTTTAATCGTAGCGTGATGTGGAACAGGATCATGACGCCCGAGTCCGAAATGAATTCGAAAAGCACGTTGTGTAGCAATTATCGAACCGCCGCATTCGATAAACCGCTCAATAACAAAAGCACGATGTTCACCAGACCAAGGCATGTTGACTACTGACAAATGGCATAAAACCGGCTTTCTAACGGTTTTTACCCCACTACTCTACCTGCTCCCTCTTCTGGGAAAAAGGGATTTGAAATCGGATAGGTTTTTCTGCCCCACCCTGTACTTCCAGAAAACTAAGATAGAGGTCTATGTTATAGATCATAAAGATCACGGAGACAAAATAGATTAAGCACTAAACTCACGCCCGTAAAACTGCATTTAAAATAATTAAAATGTTGGTTTAGTAACGAAATTTTAATAGATAAAGTGTCATTTAAAAACTAATCGCTGGAAAAAATATATGCAAAATAAATTTGTCTTTTGGAATATTTTGTATCGTTTTGTTTATTACGTTTATTTACACTTTTTCCGCTGAATAAATTATGAAAATGTTTTGCTTTTTAATAATATTTACCTTTCATATATGTTTCATGCTTCTATATTTGTGAAATAAATTTTTTAAAACTATGGAAACGTACAGAATATTATATCAGTTTTAATTAAAATCGGAATTAAATTGGAAAACGCATTTGGAGAGCGCAGAACCAGGAATTACCAGAAATAAAATATTTGCTGTGCGTTTGTTGTAAACATTTTAAATATTTACTCGGACTGCAAATCCAGATGGTCACAGGCAAAACAGCCCAATGACGATGACGAAACAGAAATACATGAACCGTTCCGTTACACACATGCACATATATACATTTGAAGGAATAAATATTGCGTTATATTTGTCCAGCACCGAGAATAGACTCTACAGAGATGAGGAAATGTTCAATTCTAATTCATGGTACAATAGAATCTTGATTTAAATTCAATATTAGCTATTTATTTTACTGGACATAGGATTGAACAATTTGATTTGTACCTCTTACATTTTTACCTTCCGTCACCTTTAGGTAAGGAAGGTATTGTCTTTGGTCAAAAAATTCGATGATGTGTTTTTAATGAATAAGCACGTTTTAGGGTCCCCAGAATACGATTTTACTATTTTTACGATGATGTCTGTATGGCACACCCAGCAATGGGTAATATGCCGTGATGATATATTTATATATTTATTTATGTCTGTATGTATGCATCACAGACTATCTATACCTAACGGCAACAGACAGGACAGATAGTGTTACTTTTAAAAATGCAGTTACGCTGCGCTAACTATCGACGTTAAGGTAAACTAATACCTAAAAGTTCGCCAGTTGGCGGGATTTTTAAATCAAGGACCATAATTATTACAGAAATAGATTATAAATAAAAGAACAATTAGATAAAAAGCTTTTTATTGACAATTTATTTTTTTACAGAACAAGATAAATGTATTATGAAAACTCCAGTCACGTATGTATGTATGTATATGTGTGTGTGATGATTTTTTCGGATCGCATAACTCCAATACCACCTTTCCAAAAATTATAATTTTCGCGTATTCCTTTTCTTTAGATCCATATGAAGAGCTGATTAGATTTTGGTTATAATTGGTCGACCGGAAGTACCGTAATTTGAAGATTTTAACTTTCTTGAAAAAATGCTGTTAAATATCACTCTTTCACATTACCCAATACCTTCCGCCATTTACAGCCCGAGTCACAAAAAAGATTGTTTTTTGGATTTTTAACTCTAATTTTGACAGTTTATTTCTTAAAATATAGTCTAATCTAATCCAAGTAACAACCTTTTTTTAAAACCCCTCAACAGGATTAAATCCCAATTACAGAGTGGGTTCACATTCACACACATAGTGGGATTCGAACCCAGAGTCCCGAGGGCACTCACGACATGAGGCGTTGCTCTAACCATTGAGCCACCGGAACTATAATAAAATGAAGATTCACTAATCCAAAAATGAGGATTAGCTTAAATATTTTTGCGAATCGTTAATTTTTATTAATCTAAATACATACCTACATATTTACTTATGCTGGAAACTGTATTGAATTCCTTTTCTATTGTTCTATTTACTTTTTCCTTTTTAAAACGTTACTAATATTATTTTGAAAAGATTAGTTCTTTGATCGTGACATTTATCTGTCAGTTACATACATTTGAATAACGGCGTTTTGTTTGTTTAAAGAGTAGGCTCTGGGATTTAAATTATAGATAATTTTATGAATTTATCTGTAAAATATATAGAAAATATCTTAATGCAAATCTATAGAAAATTTAATAATATTTTATTTTTATAATAACATTAATCTCGAAAAATAACATTTAAACTGACACTTGCCGACGACAATAGGTTGCCAACAAATAGAAGAAAATAATTTGCGGCTGCTTGCATAACGGAGTTACAAGACTTTTTAATCCACCAATCCCGGAAGGATATCTTGAGGTGTGATGATATGAACATAAAACTGGTTGCTAGGTTTTAAAAATACTACTAGTGAGTTACAAAATTTGTTTGACTTACTGTAATTTTGACACTTTAGAGTTGACTTTTCACTGTCAACAAATTTAGGTTAGCGAAGGTGTCATCCGAGATCACCACCAGTTTCTGTTCGATCTGGCATAACTTGACTAGTCTCATGCGTCCTTGCGATGGCTCTCAATATCAATTTATGATCCACAAGATTCCTATCCGGAGAACGGTTCCGAATAGACTCGTGCTGCCTCTCTGGCGTTACGTCCAAATTCTCCGAAAATTATAATCATTTCTAAGTAATCAGAGGCTGAATATATGGTAAGAATTTGCCTTTTTTTTATTCACCTTGTCAAATTTAATTTGACACTGACATTTTTAGAAAACTACAGTCGCCCACACATTTTACAGAAGATTTGGTTTGTATAAAACCCTAGTAACGTAAAATTACGGCAAACACACGGTAAAGGTGCAGGTCTCTGATTGGTCAATTTTAAGACGTCTTTTCTCGAATATCTTTTAAGCTAGATTTCTTTTTTCTTCGAAATTACAACTCCGAGTGCAGTCTCGTGTTTCCTCATTCGCTCTGGGGCGCGAGTTGTGAGACAGCCTGTATACAAGGAAGTAAAAGCAAATCGAAATTTAAATAACTCTTAACATTTAACATTTAAGTTATGTTGGTGCATCAATGAAATATATTTTTTTCTTTGTGAAATGTAGAGAATGCATTGAGATGATTATGTGAAGTTGACAAAGTTTGGTCTGGGTAAGCACCTGCATGAATTTCTCGTTTTATCCCGTCGCGGTTGACATTTGGACGGAATTAGGAAAAGTTTTGGCATCCGACGCGAATTATTCAGCTCGATTGAAACCACGTGTACTCGCAAAAATATGCAGCTAGCCCCAAAACCACACTAACCAGTACATCAGTCTCACTCCCAGTACAGTACAGTTATATTGACTTCATATCGCCCAAAAACACCAAGCTATTATTAACGTTCTAAATATTTCTCTCCACACAAAACTAAAAATAAAGTTTACTTCTTTCCAATACGAAATTTATGAGAAATATGTGACATCAGGGCCGGGTTAATTATTATTCATTGTTTACTAAGAATAATAATGTGGCTAAGAGTTAGTAACTATGTTAAAAAATTAGGGTGAATATGAACATTTTATTTTATGGGGGGGGGGGGGGCGAGGGGGCTTTTACTACTATAAATCCAGCCCTAATAACCTTTTTTCTCAAAATCTTCACACTTTCGAATTTCCTCTCGCTAAGAGAGGTATTGGATTCATGCTAAAAATCGCATATCCAGATTTTAGTGAATAAGCACGCTTTAAGGTCTCTAGAATCCGATTATAACATTTTTACGATGATGTCCGTATGTGTGTGTGTGGATGTTGGATCCACGATATCTCAAATACTATAAGACTTAAGACATTTTTAACTACAGATTCCTCAATCTAACAATAATGGGAAGAGTTGATTAAGTTTTGGTAACAATTGGACAACCGGAAGTAGTAGTAACAAGAAAAAAATCATCTAAATATTATTTATAGAAAATTTATGTAAATACTTATATTAAAGAACGTTAAATTCTTTATTCGATATAAATTCATTATTATATCTTCTGTAGATTTAGAGATAAAGAAATATATATAAAATAATTTGATGTAAAAAAATCTCAGATCAAACTACTTCAAGACAAGGAATTCAAATGTTTGTAATTGACACATAAATGTCACTGTCAAAAATATTCGTATGCCACTGTGAAAAATATTTGTACATCATTATGAAGATTATGAAAATAAAAAAAAAGTCAACAACGCAAAAGAATATACGTAAAAAAGAATATAAACGGAATTTGCGAAAAAATGACGAATATAAAGAAAAAGAAAAGGAAAGTAGAAAAAGAAAATTTCAGGATATTGAATATAAAGAAAATGTATGTATGTATTGTACATAATTTATATTAAAATATCCCATAGATTTTGCAAATATATGTGAGAATTATTTTGTAGTAAGACATGAATATATGTATTTGTATTTAAAAATATTTTTCATTTTATGTGTACAACCAGGTAAAATATCTGGCAAGAGGTTATGTGCTGGCCACATCAGATTTTTATATGTATAATCCCTGATATATCTACATCTCCACGATACCAAAGTTTCAGAGCAATGCTTTAAAATGGTCCGAAGTTTTTGCTCCAAAAATTATATCCAGTGCCCAAAATTTCTGAATATATTATGTAAAGTCCGTTTCCACGACTTGACCCCTCGTCATCAATAGTAAGCATATGATTCAAATCGCCAGAGGCGAGAGGGAATTGATGTCATCATATTGTTACCAGGATTTTATTATAGGGATTTAATTTTCTAGTTTCATATAAGGTGGAGTATGACAGGACTTTGTCATGTTTGACATTTTCAGTGTTTTACTATGTACAAGAAAGTAAAAAAAATCTGGTGTGGCCAGCATAATACCTCCCGCTATTTACCGCCCGAGTCACAAAAAAGATTAAGCTAATCCTTATTTTTGGATTAGCGAATTTTATTCTAATTTTGGCAGTTTATTTCTTAAAATTTAAAATATAGTCTAATCTAATCCAAGCAACTACTTTTTTTTTAAAACCCCTCCACTTGATTAAATCCCAATTACAGAGTGGGTTCACATTCACACACATTCATGCCTTAGTGGGATTCGAACCCAGAGCCCTGAGGGCACTCATGACATGAGGCTCTAACCATTGAACCATCGGAGCTATAATAAAATGAAGATTATATTTTAAATACCGGGATAGAAAAGAATTCATTAAACCAAAAATGAGGATTAGCTTAAACATTTTTGTGAATCGTTAATTTTTATTAATCTAAATTAGTAGCACGACGAGGCGAGAGTACTCTCGCATCTCGTCTCGTCTCGTTGCATTATGCGAGACGAGAACGAGATTTCAGTTTAAAATTCGAGGCGAGATCGATATAACTGCAAGAAGCGAGAAATCTCGCAATAAAAAGTATTTGTAACTTTATAGCTTTGATTCATAAACTCAATGAAAAATGCACCGTAGAAGGAGTAGAGTCAACTCTAATTCATGCATAGAACACGTAAATGTGAAAATTATATGAATTCACAATATTTTTTGAGTCTATTTAGTGTCGATTAGTATCGGTCTCTGAGCGAGAAAATGCAAAAATAAAGACAAAATCGGTATGCATCCAATAGAACTAGTTTTCTCTAATATTTCAGCCCCTATTTCACCCCAGTTAAAACTATTATTCATATTATTATATTAAGCGTCGATGGGAGCCAACAAGGAGAGAAGCGGAGTGATTGGTTGCCAGCGGGTTGCCAGTATAGCGGTTTTTTATGAGTAATGTCCGGTAGCAGAAACCTACATCAACGGATTGTTCGGTTAGAGGTTCATCAAAACGAACAAATGTAACGCGATTTTTTGACAGCAATGATTTAAATGCCATAAGACCAAAGAAACTGAATTTATTCGTTTTAATGAACCGCTAACCGAACAATGCGTTGATAAAAGTTTCTGCAACTGGGCATAAATTTTACTTAAATAATGGAATATATTTAATAAAAAAGTGTAGGTACTTTTAGTTATAAAAAATAATTTTTTAATGTTTAATTCATCTAATGGGCTTTTTCCATTACAGAAAAAGTTCGAAATACAAGGTTTCAAAATTTTCTAAATGATAGTATTTGAGTTAGAGTGGAAGATCCACACATACATACACACATACATCATCGTGAAAATGTTAAAATTGGAATCTAGGGTCCTTAAAACGTGGTTATTTACCAAAACCTCGATATGCGAGTTTTAGCACGATCCCTATACTTTCCTTACCTAGGATAGCGGGAGGTAAAAATTGATGAACGAGATCTAAATATTTCTCCAAACTTTTGCAACATATACCATGTATAAATATATAATTGCCACATTTATTTTCATCAAATACTCCCTTCAATATTTAAATTCCCGCATTAAACTCTTTCTACATATTTTTAATCCCTATTCCGGGATCCAGGTATCCACCATTCCCCGGTTTTAAAAATCCCTTCATCAGCTCTCTCTGCTTCTGGGTAAACAAGCCAAGCCGAGCTTCAGGGGCCGACACAACCCAATCCCCCCTTGTTGGGGGGTGAGGATGGGCGGCCGGGGGGATGCAGCGGTCTCGATTTACGTCAAGCGGGTAGCCATGGCAACCACAATGGTTTTACAACATCCAGCCTGCTATACTGTGCATGTTGGCGGAGTGTGGATATCGTGTATGCTTGCTCTTGCTGCTTACTCTAGTGTGCTCTGGTGTGGTTAGAGGAGGAATAGAAGAGGAATGGAGCAGGATGTGTGAGTGGTTTGTTTATAAAGAGAAAGAGAGCAATGTTGGTGATTATTTTCTTGATTGATGAGTGCGATATAGACTGTTATCTACCGAGCCATGCATGAAGGAAAACAATTGACTGTAGTATTATTTACTTGATTCTGTGTGACAACCCAATTTCTTTTATAATCAATAAAAAAAATCGGTCGGGTTAAAATCGAATCTTTAAATTTTTTGATGTTTTTTTTTATTCCAGGCACCGTTTAAATTGATTATTTCTATTTTGGTTCTTTAATATGTACTTTATGAAACCCATTTGGATGTCATAAAGTACTTCTTTATGACACCCAAATGAGTTTCATAAAGTACATATTAAACAACCGAAAATGAAATTCCTGGACATGAAAAAACGGACATTTTTTGAAAAAAATTACGAAAATAGAAGAAATAGTATAAAATACACGTTTCATAAGACATTTCAGCGCACTTGTCCTCTTAGAAAACTGCGACAAGCCGCTCGTTTCTAAGAATGACGCGTGCGCTAAAATCATGCCTTATGAAACTTGTATCTTAATGTACTATTACCATACTTTCCCTGTAAAATACAACGGTGCATTACCCTATACAGGGTATAATCATACTTCGAGAAAAAATGAAACGGCATATAGTACTGACCAAAATAAGTAAAAAAGGCTTAATCAACATGGATCCGATCTTCAACTGTTTCCGAGAAACTATTAGGGTATAGTTGTCGATGTTTTGCTTCACCTCCGATTTGGATAAAACTTTGTCAAAGTATTCTTCTCATCAAGACAAACATAGGAAAAATAATAATAAGTGGGTGTCAAATTTTCACACAAACCAAGTTGTATGCAAACGAATTTCGCCCATATGAGAGTTAGTTTAGTTAGCTTGCTTTCTTAAATTCGTCTTAAACCTAACCTATATAATTTTTCAGGTGTGCGTCAAATGGGTAGAGTCGAACGCGACACCCATCGGAGGACAGATTATATGGATTAAATATTTAAATATAAACAAATTGTGTTTTGAAGGTCAACCGACTTTGACCCCCCACATATTATTATTTTTCCAGTGTGAGGCAATACATCGACAACTTCACCACTATTAGAATCGCAGAAAATTGACAAAGAGAATGATTGAGCAAAATTTTGTCTAAATAGACTATAAAAAAATCTGATGTGGCCAGCACATTTCCTTCCGTCAGTTCAATGTATTTTGTACAAATTTCACATAGAAAGTTCCTTGCAAAAGATTTCTATTTCTTGTAAATTACCTTCCGGCAGTTGCATGTATTTTATACAAATTCCGTACAGAGAGTTTCGAGTAAAAGATCCTATATTTCCAGTAAAATTATAACACAAACATACTCTGTAAGTTGCACTTGACACTGACATCTTTAAATCAGAATTTTCATAATATAGTAGTTGTTTCCATAGTTATAGCATAGCCGGCTAATTTATGAAATTTAATTTCTTTATAATTTATTAACTCTATATCCATTTAATATGAAATGTAAAATGCAGTCAAATCGTATAGAGAATAAAATATTATTTAATATTTATAATAACATTAAATACTCGATTAAATGTAAATATAACAGTGTTTTTTCAAGAAAAACTGTTAAAATCTTAAAATGAGGGTACTTCCGGTTGACCATTTATAACCAAAATCTAATCATCTCTTCACATGGAGGTAAAGAAAAGGAATACGAATTATAAAAATGCAGTTACTTGGATTGTATTAGAGTATATTTTAAGAAATAAACTGTCAAAATTAGAGTAAAATTCGCTAATGCAAAAATAAGGATTTTTTTGTGACTGGGGCTGTAAATGGCGGGAGGTATTGTGTTGGCCACACCAGATATTTTTGTTTCTAATTATATTATCATTACCATATGCTGCAATTAATCAAATATATCGCCTAACGGCGAAGACCAACGTACAGCCCTGTACGAACCTTGAAAACACA
This sequence comes from Harpalus rubripes, assembly GCA_963082715.1. Lineage (NCBI taxonomy): Eukaryota > Metazoa > Arthropoda > Insecta > Coleoptera > Carabidae > Harpalus > Harpalus rubripes. Next base: position 7,278,791 of record OY720455.1, on the reverse strand, counting down.
GTAAATTTTTATTTAAGGTATGTTTATAAATGTATAAAAAAAATAATTTAATCAATATTTCAAAATTTTACCACAGTTTTTACAAGAATGTATAAATGTATTATAGTTTAGAGTAAATCATAAGAACTTGATTTTTCGTAAATTGTTAGTGTGAAAATATTATTGGATTCAATATTGTTGGGCCACAATTAAAATATTCTTTTTTATAATCAACTGTACTCTACGATATATTATACTACTTGATTTGGAGGTATAAGAATTAAAAAAAAAATTGTCCTAAAAATTGCCTACCTCACCCAGTAAAACGGTATTTTCCGGACTTGTTACGTAATACACTATTTATGTTTCATGTATGCTCGTTCTTTTCTTTTGTGAGAATGCCTACGTTATCTGTGACATATATTTGTCTTTAGTACATGAACAGTTCTTAATCACAAGTTTTAGTTTCGCAGACAAACATCACTGTAGGTAGAGTCCGGTAAAAAGACCTTGCAATTATGTAAATCCTATGTTGTTTAGATAAAGTTTAGATTAGTTCATCGTAATCTCTACACGAGTTTAGCTGTAAACACGCTCAACTTAGACGGCAAGCGGGACAAGCAAGACGCAACTCCAAAAGAGCTATATTCTGTCAGAACGACGAATTTATATGCAATTGATCGGAAAATTCAATGAGAAAGCTTAAGAGCTTAAGAAATTCAAGATTCTGACAATAAATTTGTTATTATATATGATTCTGAACCGTATTCATTGGTCATCCAAATATAACTAAAGAATTTATGCAGATTTTTTGATTACACATCAGGATTTGACATTTAATGACAATTTGAGTTAAAATTTCGATGCTATATTTTTTTGTTTATGTGAGGTACAAGAATTGTAAAATTGACCCTTAGTGGGATACAATGCCTAATATAATTAAATCTGGTATTACTAATAGAGGTGATGTGACCCAATATTAAATAGCGGAATATTTGAATAACATATTCATTTTTGGAACTTCGTATACAGGCTGTCTCACAACTCGCGCCCCAGACGAAACTGACACTTGCCGACGACAATAGGTTGCCAACAATTAAAAGAAAATAATTTGCGGCTGCTTGCATAACGGAGTTACAAGACTTTTTAATCCACCAATCCCGGAAGGATATCTTGAGGTGTGATGATATTATTACAAAATAAAACTGGTTGCTAGGTTTTAAAAATACTACTAATGAGTTACAAAATTTGTTTGACTTACTGTAATTTTGACACTTTAGAGTTGACTTTTCACTGTCAACAAATTTAAGTTAGCGACGGTGTCATCCGAGATCATCATAGACTCGTGCTGCCTCTCTGGCGTTACGTCCACATTCTCCGAAAATTATAATCATTTCTAAGTAATCAGCGGCTGAATACATGGTAAGAATTTGCTTTTTTTATTCACCTTGTCAAATTTAATTTGACACTGACATTTTTCGAAAACTACAGTCGCCCACACATTTTAAAGAAGATTTGATTTGTATAAAACCCTAGTAACGTCAAATTACGGCAAACACACGTTAAAGGTGTAGATCTCCGATTGGTCAATTTTAAGACGTCTTTTCGCGAATATCTTTTAAGATAGATTTTTTTTTTCTTCGAAATTATACATCCGAGTGCAGTCTCGGGTTTCTTCATTCGCTCTGGGGCGCGATTTGTGAGACAGCCTGTATAGGGCGCGAGCAGACACGTGACTCAAGGGACCTTGACGTACTTAGAATCAGCTGATTTGTGTGCGCATGTCATTTTGACAAGAACAATGTCATGTTGACAAGACTAATGTTTTGACTTATTTTGATTTTTAACTGCTAAAATGTTATTATTTTTAATTTCATGTGTTTTACTACCTAAAAATTATAAAATATTAACATTTTAGCAATTCAAAATTAAAATAAGTCAAAACATTGGTCTTGTCAAATTGACAATGTTCTTGTCAAAATGACATGCGCACACAAATCAGCTGATTATAAGCACGTCAAGGTTCCTCGAGTCACGTGTCTGCTCGCGCCCTATATCGTATTGTAACGTGTTAGCCCCGCTGCTACGTTGAACAAGCGTCTAAGTATAGCGATGAGGCAATCGCGCCAGCAGCCGGGCTACGTAAACAAACAAACCGCGACGTGTATAATTACTTCCGGTCGCCTGAACTTTTTGTGTTCATGTTATTATGCGGTCGAACATTCTAGAGCTTTCTGGAAGTTAATGGCAGCTGTATAAAAGGGACGCAGCTATGCTCGGGAGTTAGTTAGTTACATGGAGAGACATATATAGACATTCACATAGAATGTTAGTGAAGCACAGCAGTATCGTGATGAGCGTAAGCAGTTTGTGTCGAGTAGGTATTCGGGAAGTTTCTAGTAAACTGGGATAGCTGTGGATGTGAATACTCCGTAGTGTTGACGAGCTATAGTATACGAGGACAGAAACGCCGAGTCGGAAAGTTACTGGTATACTGGGATAGCTGTGAATCTGTGAAAGATAATACTCGGTAGTGTTGAAGAGTATTGGGAAGCTAGGTATACGAGGACATTAACGGCAAGTGGAAGTGGATATTCGGCAGTAGTGGTGAAGAATTGTGGCATACGGACAGTCGGTGATACTGAAGCTGTGGAAGTTAGACAGTTACATAAATAGGCAGATAGTGAGGTGAAAAATGTGACTTATGTCCGAGCAGTTGAATATATAGACGCTGTTGAGTCAGTTGAGTATATAGACGCTGTGGAGGTCGGTAGGCGGACAGTTGAACGTGATATAAACAGATAGTCGCAAGTGGAGAACATAAATAAATATAGTTATTTAAATATATGAGTTATATATTGTTTAAATGAATAATCTTAGTGTTTAGTGTTTTATAATATTTTTAATCTTGATTAGTCTTTAATATTTGTTTAATCGTAGTGTTCGTTATATTTATCATCTTTTAATTATTTTTAATACCTATTTATCGTTATAATAAACTTTTATTTTTAATTAATAATAATTGTCTAATATTTACACTTCACCCAACTAAATAAAAACGTTACAGTATAATTTCCGAATTCCAAAAATTTGTAAAATGTTATGTGGAACACTATTTTATCAGACATTTTTTTGGGTAATTTGTAAATGACAAATTCCTTTTGAATTTTCTATTGATTTTGGGAATAATTAATGATTAGTCTTTAAGGATGTCCAAGCACAGTCTCCATTTAATCACTAATGATTATAAATAGTATTGTGTAAACAAAGACAGAAAGATTTATAGAGAAGGAGACAGTGTACTCGATTCTTGAAATTCGTTAGTATAAAACCAGTTCTACTTAAAAATAATTTCATACGCAGAGACAAAGAGACGAGACCAGATCACAACAGCTCATATAACTGTTCGTTCCTAGTATACAGGGTGTAACAGACTATTTCAAACAGAATTTAATAATAGATGATAAATAAATATACTTTTTCGAAACTGAAGCGCTGACTTTTGTGCCATTTAAAATTTGAAATAATTAACTTCCCATTATTTTGATAAAAAAAAAATTCAACTTCTTAAATAAATATTTTCTAATAAAGAGAGGACCTACATAATATGGATCTCCCAAAATTGCAAACGTAATTATATTTTTATAAAACCTTGTTGCTCAAAATATTTTAGGACGACTTATTGGATACAGAAGTACAGAAAAAAGTTTGAATATAAATATTATTTTTATTGCATAGTTAACATCTTTTTTTGTATATTTGTAATAAGCTTTTTATAATAATAAAAACAAAAACTAATATTGTGTTGTTTCATTCCTGTTTAGATTAATAAAATATTTTAATGACAACTGTAAATCATTTGTAAACATGCATATATTACAGTCATTATAGATTAATAAATTGCCACTTTTTTTTTTAAAAAAAAAGCACAATTGTTGTATTTATAAATATATAATCATATTGATATGACTGCATGACATATATTAGATATTAGTTTGTAACCGTTGAAAAATTAAATCAAGAACACCCAATTAATAAATATTTAATCCCTTCATTAGGTATTGCAATTTTCTCGATCACCCTGTATATAGTCCGTCAGATATCACTCATCAGCCGTTCGTCCGCGCATTCCTGAATACCAGTCGTCAGGTAAGACAAAGACACCTCCGTACAGCCTACGGTGTGCAAGAGAGAGACAACAGCGCACAGAGAAAAAACGTCGTAGAAAAATCCGTATCCTAGAAGTGGATTTTTTTTCTGCTACAGCCACACTAACGACGAGGCAATATCTCACGACGGACAGAGATAGAAGATGAAAAAGTGGACCGTGTTGCCAAGTGGAAATGTGGGCGGGAAATTTGAATATAAAAAGAATTTTTTTTGTAAAAATTAGAACACTGAACACTTTTATCCTTCCTAGAATACATAAGGGCCAGTTTCCTTTCAAATCAAATATAGGGAAATGTTTTCAAAAGAAACCAGATCTATAAAATAATTTAAACGTCAACTTTCATTCGCTATACCGTGTGTCTATTTTAAAGGTATACATAGGAGAATAACATGGGAAATCAGTTTTTTACAATTTCTGCTCGCCTAATTATTTTAAGCAAAAATGCGTCAAATAAAAGTTTTAGGGTATAAAATTATACATCTCAAACAATAAACAGAATTACCTTTGCATGCTTTATAGCGACAGAAATTAAATATGAAAATGTCGAAAATTAAGTTAAAAATATCGACAGCCACGGAATTCACCAAAAAATAAATTAATGCTTGACGTTTTATCTGTCACAACGTAAGTTAACTTATTTGACGTTTCTGACAATTTGATTTGAACAAATATCGTTAATTATGGCAATAATAGGAATATAAAATTAAAAAATAAAGTTAAGAAAATACAGTTTTGTTTAAATAATGTGAATATATCAAAAATTCAACATTGCGTAACAAAATTATGTATGCCTAACGCTCTTTCTTAGAGTAACGCATGTTCTGCTCGTCCTATATTCTGATTACGCGGCTCACGTGTATTTTTTGAAGACACATTAGCAGTCTTTTCAATTTTTTCACGAATTTAGCTCTTCATTCGTATAAATGTTCATTTTTTTATCATTTCAGACAATAAAACTGGAGACAAAATCAAATTGTCAGAAACGTCAAATAAGTTAACTTACGCTGTGACAGATAAAACGTCAAGCATATATTTATTTTTTGTTTAATTCCATCGCTGTCGATATTTTCAACGTATAATTTTCGATATTTTCATATTTAATTTCTGTCGTTACAATGCATGAAAAGGTAATTCTGTGTATTGATTTAGATGCAGAATTTTATGCTCTAAAACTTTTATTTGATGCATTTTTGATTAAAATAATTAGGTGAGCAGGAAATTGCAAAAAACTGATTTCTCATGTTAATCTCCTATATGTACACCTTTAAGGGCCGGTATTTCCATCTTCAGATAAAGTGCTGGATAACTTATCTGTCGGATAAATGAACAATATCGCATCAAAAAATGACATTCAATATAATTTACATCATTTATGCTTTTATTTCGATGCAATATTTTATCATTTATCTGACGGATTGTTATCCTGAACTTTATTCGGAGATGGAAATACCGGCCCTAAGACAGACACACGGTATAATCATACCATACCCTACTGGCGAGAGGTATTGTGCTGGCCACAACAAATTTATTTTTGGTATTTCTTTCATTTTCATTTAAATATGTTAAAGCATGCAGTGTTTACTTTCACAACATCAATTATCTTAGTAAAATACGACCTATTTTAAGAATATAATTTTCATATATGAAAAATAATGTCGAAAATGTTGAAAACTGGCTATTGGGGCAGTAATGAATGTTAAAATATTCCCTTGTGGCTTGAAGTGGTAACACGGCAGGGTAAAATATAAAAATAAAACGAGTAGATTAGTTTTGAAGTCCCAGAACAGTGTCTTGGACGCCCGGCCCGGTCCGAAAAAACCTTCATTCATCATCGCTGGAATCATGAATATGTAATTATATGCTACTAATTTGCATGCTAACACGAAATTAATTTTCTCTCTACATTTACAAGCAGTTTCCAAAACACTCGCAGACAACTCTTTCATTTCAGACTATCTTATTGTTTAGGGAGAAAATAATAATGACTGGGGCACGTGACAAGTTGTGAGTCTGACAACTCTAATTCAATAACAATTGAAGAGCAGGGAAAGTAGATGAATAGTCACAAAATGTGTTTTTTTTATTACATTTAAAACATTATGGAATGTTTTGAATTGAGATAGGGTATTCAATCTTAGTCCAACACTCAGATTTCAACGTATATGGGACCTAATACAATTTTACGAGTTCCACTGCCGAATCTACTAGGCAAAAGTGCCTTGGACCGTCATCCTTTTTAGCTCTTGTATTGCAATTTCTAAGACCTGAATCTTAGGCTGCTTCAGTTTTGGCCTTCTTTAATTATACCATTTGAAAGTCCCACCATCATTATATTAGTAGGACTAATCATCTCTTTTTACTAGGAAATGGACATTCATCCTTTTTACCTTCCGTCACCTTTAGGTAAGGAAGGTAATAGGTTTTAGGGTTACGATTTCACTATTTTTACGACGATATCTGTGTGTGTGTGTAAGTACGATAATTTCAAAAATTATAATTCTTTCGTATTCTTCTTTGTTACATCCATATGAAGAGCTGATTAGATTTTAGTTAAAATTGGCCATCCGGAAGTAGCCTCGTCTGAAGATTTTAACAGTTTTTCTTGAAAAAACGATGTTAAATATCATTTTTTCACATTTAATGTTATTATAAATATTAAAGAATTAAAAATATTTTATTCTCTATAACTTGATTGCATTTTATACTTCATATTAAATAGATATAGAGTTAAAAAATCTGGAGTGGCCAACACAATACCTCCCGCCATTTACAGCTCGTGACACAAAAAAGATTAAGCTAATCCTTATTTTTGGATTAGCGAATTTTACTCTAATTTTGGCAGTTTATTTCTTAAAATTTAGTCTAATCTAATCCAAATAACTACCTTTTTTGATAATAAAATGAAGATTAAATTTTAAATACCGGGATAAAATAGAATTCACTAATCCAAAAATGAGATTTAGTTTAAACTTTTTTGCGAATCGTTAATTTTTATTAATCTAAATACATACCTACATATTTACATATGCTAGAAACTGTATTGACTTCCTTTCCTATTGTTCTATTTATTTTTTTCTTTTTACTATTACTATTATTAATTTGACAGTGACATTTATCTGGCAGTTACATGCATTTGAATAACTGCGCAACCAAGGAGTTTTGTTTGTTTAAAGCGTAGGCACCGAGATTTAAATTATAGATAATTTTATAAATTTATCCATAAAATATATATAGAAAAGTATTAATGCATATCTGTAGAAAATTTAATAAACTTTAATATTAATGTCGAATAAATAACATTTAAAGATATTTTTCAAAGAAAAACTATTTTGAGCTTCTATTAAAGTGCCATTTCCGGTTATCCGATTTACACCAAAATCTAATGGGCTCTTTCCATTACAAAAAAGTTCGAAATACAAGGTTTCAAAATTTTTAGTATTTGAGTTAGAGTGGAGGATCCATACATACATACACACACACATACATACATACACACATTCACAAAGGCATCATCATGAAAATGTTAAAATTGGATTCTAGGGACCTTAAAACGTTGTCATTTATTAAAATCTCGATATGCGATTTTTAGCACGATCCCTATACCTCCCTTACCAAGGGAAGCGCGAGGTAAAAATTATAAAGAAATTAAATTTCATAAAGTAGCCAGCTATGGAAACAGCTACTATATTAAGAAAATTCGAGTTGAAAGATGTCAGTGTTAAGTGCAAGTGATATAGTACTTTCTGTATGGAATTTGTATAAAATACTTACAACAGCTGGAAGGTAATGTATCTTTTGCCAAAAATCGACAATTTCAGAGCTTTGTCACAGATACAAGAAGAATAATATTGCAAAAATAAAAAGTTACATAGATAATATCAAGTTTTCTTAATAAATATGTTAAAAATATGAAACAAATTCCTAACAGATTTTGTATAATTGGTAAAAATGTAGAGCCTCTTTTCGTTCATTTAATATAATGATCAATTTTGTAATTTGTGATTATTGATAATAATTTTTAATGAAAACAAATTCTGATTCTGGAAATTATTGTAACAAGCCGTCTGATCTGTACCAGAACGAGGAATAAAAAGGATTTGTAGTGTTATTATTTTTTAAACTAAAAATAGTGCATGAACCTGATGGTACACTATTTAGTTTATATAAATATACCAACAGGTCCACATTAGTATTTTTTTAGTCAACATTCAGCAATGGATATAATTTACAGACATGGATGTATTTATTTTATTTATTGCAAAAAGATAATTTATTTATAGTTAGAAAAAATATAAATAAATCTGCATATTCTTAGAAACAAACAATACATATAAGGCGCGGTATTTATGCACCTATAATTAATATTTGTCTCCACCAAGACAAATGTAATGATATACTCTGACAAGGATAATATCCGCAACTATTTATACACAGATCCAAAAGTTATTTATTACACACTGAAAATTTATTGCCAGAGGATTAACACTTGTAATTTTACATTAATAAAGCTATAAATATAACAATATAATATATTTGCGCTCTTTTTAATTGTACTTTTAAATAATATTTTCTAACAAGTTGTATTTTTATAGAAAAATTTTATTATTTTTTTTAACCGGTTGATTAGTAAATTGTTTTTTCATAGAAAAATGTGACGAATGGGGCAGGTCACCAAATTTTTATTTTTACATGAAATGATACTTGACAAAAAAATAAAATACCCGTATTTTTTTAAATCGATTAATTATTCAATTTTACGAGAAAATAATTATTAAAAATTTGGGGAAGGGATTTGCGACGTGAGCGTGGTAGACGCATGGAACAAGACAGATAGACTGGGAGAGAAGGAGATAGTCACACCACAACATAATAGACCAGAAAAGTGTAACGGTCAAATTTAGGCGCCAAATTCAAACTCAGTTCATAACGCTGAGAAGATCATTTTAATCGCCGTGTATTTCTTACCAAGGAAATTTTACCTCAACTTTAAAGGCCGAGAAATCTCATAAAAGTAAATTTCTTATGCAAAACATTATTTGTACCACCTAGAATGATCCTTTATCTCCAGATTCGTACAATAATATTCACATGAACTCTGCACAGTTTATAATTATTTAAATAAAAATACAACACTACAAAATTCAATGAACGTATATCTCGATTGGTCCTACAACTTCGGTACGCAGCCAATCGCAGTATAGCTTGTGTTGCACTTGACGTATTTACAGGCGGGTGAGGAACTATCCACGACATACGGAATTTAAACTTACACGTAACATTTTATTTTCTAATAATTTTCTTACTCTACCTTTTCAAGGATTTTAAACAGTTGCAATCTATTACTGAATAAACAAACTATCAAATCCTTAACAAGAGCTGTTTAATTTCTTTTACAAAATATCTTTTTTTTTGGCAGTAAAATCACACTTCCATAAGAAACCTATATAAGGAAATTTACACATTGTGAACTCGCGCCAAAAGCAAATTCTAACATTACTTTTCTGGTCTATAGGATAGTTCAGTAATTACGTCATATGCGGCGCGCTTCATTTAAACTACTGTCCTACCGATAAACACATCTTTCAAAGTGAACCTTATTGCCACAGCAAATAAGAACTATAACTTTAATTACCTAATAACGATTTAATGGTATTATTTGATTTGTAAGTTACGGTGACTCATTATTATTGGACGAAATTTATCTTAGTTTATAGGTAATCATTTACCTGTGACTCTCGTCCCTATATAATCCCAGTTCTCCCCCTTGTTTTTCAGAGTTGTTAAGACCTCTGGCATGGTTGACATGTTAAGTAATCTTGACTACTCTGTTTAACTTTCGCTTGTTGTACTACTGATGATGAGAACTTAGTTCTCGAAATACGTATTTAGTTTTTATTAAAATTAATTTTAAGGTTAAGGGGTAATTATAAAACTTTAATTGTTGTGCTTATCATAGCATTCTGAAAGCAGCATTAATAAAAGAATTTAAAAATATAATATTTAATAATAAAGTCTACATTTTCTGAAACCGATAAACTATTAAACAAACCACGGATCTTATGATTTATAAAAAGTCTTAGATATCTAAAAAAAGTTATGATACTCATAATATAGCTAGCCAAAAGAAATTTGTAGAAACTGCTCACCATTTGAGTAGGTTTTATAATTTTTCTTGTTGAAAATATTAACCGATAAGTTTGGGCCCGTAGTATCTACTATATATTTCAATAGTCGATATAAATTATAAATAAGTTTTACAAATGCATTAAACATAACTCTTTTTTAATGGTGTGCTTTAAATAATTTGCAAAGAAAATAGCTAAAAATATGTAAAATTTCAGCATAGATATTTTTTAAGTGCTTTTCCATTGCCAAAAGACGTCAATAAATCTCTTATTGATGATAAAAACTAATAATGTACTCTTTTCATTGAAACAATGTTCTAAAATCCTGAAAAATCCAAGGATTAGTATATTTTGTATGTCTTTAAAGATCGGAAAATAAACAGTATTCGTTATTTATTCCAAAACTTAGTTAATGTAAATTGATTATTTCTGTAATTAAACTGCAACATCTGGTTCATTAACAAGTTGGATTAATTAAAATCCGTTAAATCTTTCTTCTCACAGAACTATATCTACAGCAAATCTGTCATATGAGGTTTGATCAAATAGTAAAGAATGAGATTTTCAATTTCGGGCGTTATTTTTTTTTTCGATTAAGGCCCGGTATTTTCATTTCCGAATAAAGTTTCGAATAAGTATTCGTTAAATAAATTTATTCTATATATTTATCCAACGAATAATTCCATTGCGTCTTTTCACACATTTTACACAAACAAATAGCTATCTGTCGAATAACTTTAATGTTCGTGAATTGGTAACCTTGGTAATTGGTAAATTGTTGTACTTTTTGTGTATTTCTTTCAGTTCAAAGTAAATGTTTGTCAATGTATTCAACAAAAGTATCTAAAATTCGAAAATATTTTGCCAGCGTTAAATGACATGGTCTTTATAATGATTTACCTATTTACTGTTTGAGATAAAATGCGATCCCCAAAATGTGATACTAAATTGTTTTCATAATCGAAATCTGTCAAAAATTATTTCGTGTATGTGGTTATGTCGCTGTCTGATTGTGTTTGATCGATTTCTCACGTTATTTATTAATTCATAGTTGAAAATATCATCATAATATTTAATATATCCATTTTGTTAATAAATCTGCACTATGTGGAAATGTAATGAACTTACAAATAAACGGTTATTCGCTACCCAACTACCGAATAATTTATTTCGCGAATAACGGATGTTATTCTTTCGAATAAATATATTTGCAAGCGAAAAGACGATAAAAATATTTATCCGAAGGATAAATTTATCTAAATCTTTATTCGCAAGTGAAAATACCGGCTCTAAGCTAATTTTCTGTTTATCATGTTGGTACCCTAGTTTGTGAAGTATATTTAAGGTAGTTTGTGTTTGACAACAAAGAATCTGCATTAAATGAAGTGTTGCAAATGTTGGAAATTTGGAAGCTATTTCGAAACCAAGAGTTTATGAATGGTACAAATGTTTTTAAGAAGGCCGTGAAGACGTGAAAGATGACAAGACGTACTAATATATCATTCACCGATGAAAATGTGGCATAAATTGAAAATATTGAGCTTTGCAAACATCAAAACACTTTAATGCCCGGTTTTATAAAAAAGAATGAAATTTTTATCCAGGATTATAATTATAATCCAAGATTTTGTTTATATTATTCGGTATACAAAATTTTGAAATCCGAGATTAAGTTTCGGGCGTAAGAGAGATAGCCGAGGAAGTTGGTGTTTGATACAGCTCATGTAAAAAAAATGTGGGCAAATACTCCTAAATTTTGCACTACGAAGAAATACTGGTTCACAGTCCATTATGTATATGTGATTTTTAGCCAAAAACAAAAGCGTCGTGAAGTCGTGATGCCGCAGTTACCGTATGAAGATGATAGTGAGAGGAAACCCTTTTGCAATCAAAGAAGAGATAAAGGCAAAATCGCTGAAGGAGCTGAAGACTGTGCCACAAAATTCTATAAATATTTTGCAGGTAGGAAACAAAATTGGTCAGATACTTTGAATAAATTATTACTTTTTGATAGAAATGCAAATTCCCATCATTTTTTAATCAAATTTAATATTACTGAATTCATTAATCATTAATTTAATATAGAATTATTGCAATTTGTCTGGATGCAGAAAAATACGAATTAAATGTTTTGATATGAAATGTATTTTGTCTTTATATAAAAATATATCTTATTTTACTTTTAATCTCATCTTCATGTAGTGTGACTCATCATAGGTCACGACCCGAGGTCCAAAATCCACGATACAGTCCTGTCTATTTCCCCATACCTCCCCAACGAGTAAGACAAAGATACAACATATATTTCGTAGTGTCTGAAAGTCAGGGCCGGGTGTGATTGGATGAGCGGTAGACTGCTCAAATATAAACATTATCAAATTCGCATTCTTTCAACGAATGACTTGTTTATCAAATAGTTGAAAGATTATGGGTATTAATAACTTATTTATTTAGATTAATTACTTAATTTGCTTCAAATGGGTTGAAATATTAGAGACACTTTTGCTTTTGTACTACTTTTGATTGTGATAAAAAATAAATAAACGTCTACAAGAACTTTATAGTACATAGCACACATATTGAAAGAGATAATTTTGTTTAATATTACAACTGTTAAATAAGAAAATCAGGTGGGTCGTGGAAAACAAAATTTGTGGAATCATCAAACTTATCTTCGTTAATTAATTAATTAATGTTTCAGTAATCGTTGTGAGTGAAAATAAGGAAATAACTAGAAAGCATTTTCTTTGGTTTTTGGTAAAAAAAAATAAACCCAAATAACAGAACACTCGCCATAGTCACATGATAACACAATATGCGAGTTTTGACTTAAAAAAATTAACAGTAGACGGTTTTCTTCGGAAGAAGGGTTTATACTACAATTTATGATTATTTTGAAAACATTCAGCATTCCAAACTAGATTGATTGATATGTGTAAAACTGTTATAATACTAAATTTTCCCCAATGCAGGATATTTTCCTGATATTATCTGACTATACATTAGGAATGGGGTCATTTACCATATTTTTTTCTGAAAGTTTAATTTCATATATAGTATTTGGTTTTTGTCCGATTTGAAAATTATTTGTAATAACTGAGAAATTAATTTTTAAACATTGTGTTTTAGAATTCACGGTATGACATTAATGACGGAATTATCCGACTAAAGCCGAACCTGTATACTCTTAACAAGATGTTTCAGCTGCTGTCATTGTCAACCACGTAATTGATTGAGTTGATAGTGTGTCGAAATGGCCCCTGGTTATACCAATAACGAAAGCTGGAATTCTTCCACATTTGTTTTATAATTTTTTAGGTTACCGTCAATCAATTTAAAATGTCCAATTTTCAGCATCGGATTCCAACTGGCGAATGTACAGAAAGTTTTCTGTAAATGTTTATAATTGTAACTTTATAAATATACCTACATTACAATGTTCTTCACAACAATACAATGTTCTGGTTTTGGTAATTTCATTGTCATCACATGGACCGTACACTGCTTCAAACCACATTTTTCTAATTATTTGTTTATTTGGATCGTGAAAAAATATTTTCGTAGGCGTATCCACAGAATTATTAAAACAACCAGGTACAAAACAATTACGTATTGCAGACATTATAAAACACTGGCGAGAAGAGCACAAATCTCTTTTGTCACAATATATAAACTAACCTCTCTGCCACAGCTGATTTGTTAAACATGTGTCCTAAACGTCAAATCTAATCATGCTCTCTCTCTTTTCCGTCTCTTTCTAATGTCTGTGATTGTGACGTCACAGCTTTCAAGGACATTCTAAAGAGGGCGAAAATAACAGTTTTCGGAAATTAATAAAATATATTAAGAAATTTGTTTTATTAAATTTTAAGTATTTTCTTACATTATTTAGATGTGAACTAATGAATTTTACTATTACAAATTCTAAATTCATTTATGATAAATGCCCCCATTCCATGATTTCCCTAAATAGTACCTACTTAAATTTCTCCAATAATCACAGAAATTCTTTCGCCGTAATATTTCCCCGTACACCATTCCCATACTTCCTTGGAGAGTTATATTTCAATGTAACTTTATTAGATTTTTAATTTGTCGGTACATATGTAAGTTAGTAGCAGCAGATGATTAAATCAAAGAATAAAAAACAAGACAATCTCATATTGTAACTTGATACAATTCCAAGTCAACAAATCTTTCCAGATAGAGTGACAGCACGTGTTGTCGGCCACGTGTCCTATAAAATCAGCCACTCACAATTCTTCCCTTCCTCATTTATCCACATTAAATTATTCATAAACTTATAAATATCATTTATACCTGTACCACTTTTGTTCACAATTCCAAAAAATATGTATATGTTAGTTTTTAAACATAAATAAACATGGTCAAATTGTACAAACAAATTTGGAGTATAAATAAATGATTTTTAGTTAATTTCACACGTTCCCTGTAAATTGCAACTAGTTTCATACCCAAATAAAAGTTCTGACATATTGTCAAAATCAGCATTCCATATTCATATTTTAATTTATAAATTTTTTTCTCCCCATTTTTCCTCATGTATACTCATACATATGAATACACGCTTCTATAAACCTATTGTTGTACTACATTCTATTCTTATTTTAAATAATTTTAAGTATTAATTTTTAGACTGACATGACATTTGAAAATTTTCGAATATTTATGTCTGAAGCTTACTTCATATATACTGAGTTTACATGCAGTTTTGAAATCGTTTTTAAAACGTTTTTAGTTTTGAAAACGCCATGTATACAGTGTCAAAACGGTTTTGAATAATCTCAAACCAAAACTAAAATTCATGGGTTGGGCTTGAAAACTAGTTTCAAAACTACTCATGTAAACACTTAAAATTCAGTTTCGATACTGCGCATGCGTACAGAGCATAACGTTTCTGTCGCTTTGTGTTACTAACCTTCAAATATACTGACGGTTGTGTAGTTTTAGTGCGTAGTGGTACGAAGTATTAAAAATAATTGGAATAATAGCAAAACGAGGTATTAACAGTGAAGAGGATCTGTCACTTACATCAGCTAAATGCGCATGCGCCGAAACTGATTTCAAATCAATTTTTAAACTTGTTTTGAAAACTGCATGTAAACAGTTTTGCATAATTTTGACTGAAAACTGAAACCATTTTCAAAACTGCATGTAAACGTAGTAATAAATCGCAGACCATATCCAGATGGATACAAACTCAGTCTACGTATTCTAGGTTCAAACTGGTTCTTAAATTTACTATGAATAAGTCCAGGCTGGTCTAAGTTAGACCTAGTTTAAGTTTAAACCAGGTTTATCTCAGTTACTATGAATACGGCTGTTGAGAGTTTTACAGAACACAATGTCTGGTAGCATGAACATCTGATTAAGGGTGATTAGCAAACAAATGACTAGCAGAGTGTTTTATATGTCAATCCTTTATGGATTATTTTGGAAAAAAATACTTGTAATAAAAATTGCGCAACTACAATTCAATTTTCTATAACCATTCGGCATACGTTGATAGTTTTGTATGGTATATATTCAAATTGTGTGAAAATCTTTAAATCGGTCTCATACACAACTATATCAAAAATGAATTACGTCAATTCGTGTCATTGACGGCGATGTCTGTTTTGAAATATTGGTTTAGTGTTTTTTTTTTCTGTCTGTCTATCTCTAACGTATGGGCAAGCCCTAGAGCTAGAGTCTAGACTAGATCGTAAAAGACACCGGAACAACTAATTCTCAGATCAAGTTACCGTAGACCAAACGAAGTGATTGTGATGCTAACCTTTGTCATACTTTTCATATCTTTGAAGATAATCAGTCAGACCATTTTACAGGCCTTTAAAAAGGAAGTAGCATAAATCATTTTTCCACATTGTAATAGCCCTTTACTAGTCGTATCAGTATCATTATCATTTGCTGTGATTAAAATAAATTATACGTAACTAAGGGCCGGTTTATCAATACAAGGATAAATAATTTAACTGGCAGATAACTTTTTAACTGCCAGTTAAAACATAGAAAGCGTTTATCAAACAAAAGTTAACGTAAACTGTCAGATAAAATCGGCCAAAATTTATCCGTCACTTCAACTGGCAGATAAATCTATTATCTGGCAGTTAAAATATAAGTAGAAAATTTTACCTTCAAAAATTAATAAATACAATAAACAATTAATTAATTAAAATGTGGTAAGTATATTATACTGATATTTTGTTTTAATTCTATTCAAATATTACTATTTTTATAACCTAAAATATATAGTTACAGAATTTTTTAAAACGATTCTATATCCCTTATGTAAAATGCTTTATTACCCTTGTATTACATATTATAGTTTTAACTACGGACATTATACAAGAAAAAGAGACCAGAGAGATATAGATTTCCAGAATTTCATAGAAGGAAAACGTTGAATTCAATGAAGATATAATTAACCAGTTGGAAGTTGCTATTTCCCCGTTCTTAAGGACTAGATAATCGTTAAACATATTGATAAAATGAATAAATATGTTACATACAAAAATAAAAACGTATTATAACCATACAAATCATTACAATAGTGAATAAAATTTTTGTATAATGCAACATTCATGTCAAATGAAACATACCGATTGCAACAATAATAATATTTGTTGGTAGCAATAAATTAATATAGATTATAATATGAAATAATCAGTAAGAATGATTGTAACATTAATTCATAATTATAAAATTTGGGCAAGTACAACAATGAAGAATGTTGAATATACAGATATAAATAATTAGATGTTGCGCCTTCGTTCTTAAATTTTCCTTTAATGTTGATATCTTTTTTATGCATATTGTGGTTACTAGAACATATATTGTCATTTTATCAATATAAATATTTTTAATATATTTACCTATCAGTTTAAAAATATAACAATTCTGTATTTTGATGTACAATTCATACAATAATATCCAAAATACCTACCTCATTATTCACAAATAATTAACAATAAAATCTATCCTATAAAGATCTGTCAGGTCTGTATTCTTGATCTGTCAAAATATTTTGAAATTTGACACATGAGTCCCAAGCCAATCATTAAAGGTTTTACAATTTCAGTGTTACCAATATATAATTAAATGTAAGTTTGTTAACTGGCAGATAACTTTGTATTGATAAACAATCGTGTAAAGTTATCTGACAGTTAACGTTAACTGTTAGATTGTTATCTGACACATTTATCCTTGCATTGATAAACCGGCCCTAAATGTAACTAAAAGGAACACATTTTAACGTAAAAAAAATTGTTGATTTCTCAGAATGTTTATAATCCATAACAATTGACATGCACATGAAATTACCAAATTGAAAAAAAACCGATAATATTTTACAGGGTTGGTTTGTTATTATAAAAATTAAAGATTACTAAATTTTCTACAGGTTTGCATTAATATTTGTTCTATATATTTTATGGATAAATTTATAAAATTATCTATAATTTAAATCCCAGAGCCTACGCTTTAAACAAGCACAACTCCTTGGTTACACAGTTCATATCTCAAATGTATGTAACTGACATAAAAATGTCACTGTCGAAGAACTAACTAATAATTTCAGATTAATAATAGTATATACACTCTATAACTCCCAGTTGATCCTCACGTCACCAATTTCTGATGCAAGAATTACAAAACTTTTATCTAGAATCTTTGTCGTACAAACATTGCATATATGAGACTTTTATTCGCTATCTCATTGTCGTCCGTGGTTAGGAGGGGTATAAGCTATCTCCGTTTAATCAACGGCAAAAATGAAATAGAAACTGTCTTGTAACCGCGGTAACGAGTGTCATTTTCAATTATTTGAATATTCATGTCATGTCATTCATGTGATTAAGGTGATTTAGCGTCGATAATAATTTGTTTCGTTTTCGTTGTGTATTGGTCATTTTGTTAATTCTTGGGATTACACATATTGTGCATTTTGCTATTGCAAAGACGGTGTTTCTAAGATTTACGACAATTATTGCAACATATTGCTTTTGGACAATAAAAATAGGTATATTTTATCCATTATATCGTATTTATTCAATTGGTTTACTATTTCTAAATAACTATTTTTATTTCGAATTTTGATGAATAACGAAATTGACACAATATAGTTCGTACTGTCAGTTTTTACCAGTTTTGATATTACATCATATTATTCAATTGCGAAATATGTAAGTGTCACTTCGAATTTAGGTGAATAATAATATTCTCACAATAGGTATATTAGCGAACAACAAAATTATTACAAATAAAATATTGAAAATGTCAAATATGACAAATTCCTGCCAAAAACCATGATAACAATAACAATATGACGTCATCAATTCCCTCCCACCCCTGGCGATTTGAACCATATGTTTGTTTACTATTGATGACGTGGGGATCAAGTCGTGGAAACGGACTTTATATATTTAAATTAATAATAATTAAACGGCGGAAGGTATTGTGTTGGCCACCTCAGATTTTTATTTTTATTCAGACGAAACTTTCTGATTATATTTGAATAATAACACTAATTTCCCCGCTTTTTCGGTACCCAGCTTATTTCTTAGTTTGAAGTGCTTAAGTCCAAAAGTGGAACACCAAAAATATTTTTTTTTTTGATTTTTTAAAATAAATCATGATTTTTTCCAACCCTTAGACAAGAATCAAACACATTTAATAAATTACGAAGTCAGCAAAAACAAAATATTTGTGTCCAGAAACTGCTTTCAGGATGCTCAATATTTAAAGGCCTCGTCTCCGCAAAAGTGCAGTTTCTAGACTAGAGATACAAAAAATCTGGCCAGCACATAACCTCTCGCCAGATATTTTACCTGGTTGTACGCATAAAACGAAAAATATACTACAAAATAATTATTTTAATATAAATTTAATGTACAATACATACAATTCATTTATATTCAATATCCTGATTTTTTTCTACTTTCCTTTTCTTTTTCTTTTATTCGTCATTTTTTCACAAATTCCTTTTATATTCTTTTTTAGGTATATTCTTTTACGTTGTTGACTTTTTATTTATTTTCATAATCTTCATAATGATGTACAAATATTTTTGACAGTGGCATACAAATATTTATGACAGTGACATTTATGTGTGAATTACAAACATTTGAATTTCTTGCCTTGAAGTAGTTTGATCTAAGAATTTTTACATCAAATTATTTTATATGCATTTCTTTATCTCTAAATCTATAAAAGATATAATAATGAATTTATATTTATCGAATAAAGAATTTGACGTTCTTTAATATAAGTATTTACATAAATTTTCGATAAATAATATTTGGATGATTTTTTTCTTGTAACTACTACTTCCGGTTGTCCAATTGTTACCAAAACTGACTCGACTCTTCCCATTATTGTTAGATTGACGAATCCGTAGTTAAAAATGTCGTAAGTCTTATAGTATTTGAGTTATGGTGAATCCAACATCCACATACACACACACACACACACACACACACACACACACACATACACACACGCACGCACATCCACATACACACACATACGGACATCATCGTAAAAATGTTATAATCCGATTCTAGGGACCTTAAAACGTGCTTATTCACTAAAATCTGGATATGCGATTTTTAGCATGAATACAATACCTCTCTTAGCGAGAGGTAATAACTATTTATGTAATTTGACCTGAGTTTTTGTTTCAAATAAAGCATTTGTCATACAGAAATTACATTTTACTCGTCAACAAATTCATCTTCTCTGCCATTTTTGCATTTATACAACAAATATCAGTATTCATCCCGATTGAATTACAGAACGTGAGCGGTTAGCGTAGTGGTTAATGAGATACGAGTATACAGCTGTAGGGACGAGTGGGTATGCGTGGGTGTGTGTGTGTGCGTGGTACCACGACGCTGCCGACGCCTCACTTTGTGGTTATTCGGTTGGTGAATTATTAAATCACTAGGATGTTGATGTAATTTAAAGTTTGTTTCCAACCACCAGACTCCAGGAATTTTAACGCGTCTTCAAATACAGTGGTTACAACTAATCAATTCACCAACTAAGTTCTTAACAGATACAACGATGGCAATGTTGTTAAATTTACTTACAAACAATATAAGGCAACGTGTTATCTTTTATTGATATTTCTTTTGCAACAGAAAATGGTATCAACGTTATATTATCGGTGGAGATGACGGAATGGGTGAATTTGATGTTTCGGTAGATATTTTATCAAAACGGTGGAAAGAACTTATTTTGAATTTTTCTGCATAATTTGAGGAAGACAAACGCACAAATGTTCCCCTAGTTATTCCATTTTCGTCTATAGAAGATGCAAGTATTTTATTTTGAGGTTCGTTTTCACATGACATCTCAGTTCTTTATTTCTTATGCACTTATTTTTGAATATTATTACATTTTAGAAAGTTTATACTGCTTTGGATGTGTCACATGTGACGGTAAATAATATTAAAAATTAATTCAAACGTGGATAAATATCGTCCCCAAAAAAATTGTGATCCGTCATCCGTCAAAACTCAATGCGAAACAATACATTGTGCAATTTGACGTACTTACTATTTACATATGTGGTGAAAGTAAATTGCTTTTTAAGGCCCCTTCTATAATCAATTTTAAGTAGTATAATTAAATTAAAAATTATTATGTGTTGTGCTTTCAAAGCTGTTTTCTTATTATATTAATTGTTGTAATCAATTAATGTATTAATAAGGGATCCCACCATTTTTTAAATATAATTTCATCTAAACGTATAAGTAAAACTAAGACTGTCGGTGAAAATCCGGTGAAAAAAATCCTATTAATAAGCGAGTTATAGTATCCCGAAATTTGAAAATATAGATATGACGTCACGAATACAAGTTTTTATATCAAACTGTTTTCTTCGTGGACCTAAATGTTCTTGAACTATATGCTATTTCTAAATTATATTTATAAAAATTAAATTAATATTATTATACTGTACAAGTCTACATGATTTATAATTGGAAGTGTATTTAAATTATTAAGTTTAATGCAAAACATTTATATTCAAATAAAAACTTGATAGCCACGCCTCCGCTATTTGAATTTCTCTACTTCCATTGGTAGTAGGCTCCTCCCCCTAACTGGGTATTCGTTATATATTTATAAGCAGTCTTTGAGTCGCCAATCAAACTAATATATATGGAATTCATATGAGTGACGAGCTGTTATAACAAAAAAAACCTTATTTCGGAAGTATTTCCATTATATCGTTTCATTTCTTTATTAATATTCATTATTATGCATATACTTTCAATATTTTTTTCCTAATTTCTGTTAATTCAATTGCGTTGTAGTCCCCTTTTGTTGTAATCAATCCTTATTATTATAGCAATGAATTATAATTAAAAAGAAAATAATTTTCATTATATAACGTTCATGTTATTTCTAATTTAAAGTTCATAATCGATGATCGGTTATAATGAGGACATAATGAACTATTATGCCCTCATATAATGCCCCGGTTGTTATAGATATGTTTATACACACCGTATCCTATCAATAAATACTTCATAATACTTTACTGAGACATAAATATATTTTAAAAATAATTTTAAAAATTCATTTGATTGCAGTAGTGCGTAAAATGATGTAAACCTTTTCCTTCCACTAGCTATACGCAAATAACTATTTTGTAATAGAATCGGTAGATACTTATATTAAATTATATTATCCGTTAACGTTTAACGAATAAGTTGTAACACACTCTACTATTGAAATAGGATTCAAATCTGAAATCTTTTTTTACCGATAGTGTTTCCAAGACAGTAGGTCTTATTTACAAATTACTGAACGGTAAGTGATGTGACTCACATCGGTAAGTGATGTGTTTCACTTACCCTTCAGGAGGCGAGACGGTAAATAAATAAAAACAAAAATCAAAGCTTACTTCATAAATGACACCTAAAATAGTATAAGCATCACGAACGTTAAGGAATTACCGATCTCAGACAAAATTTTGTCTTCGATCGGTAAACTGTCCTTATTTTTCTTAATACTTAATATACAATTATTCTTTTTGTGTAGGATGTAAGAGGCTTTCCCAGTGTCTTAAAACGGTCACCCATCCAACTTATTCCTTCTGTAAGAAATGCTTGGACATACCGATCTGGGAAAAAACTGTCACTGTATCAAATGCCTTATTCACAGAGACACTGGTCATATTAGACTTTTCTCTCGTTCTCCAACTAATCCTTATTCTACCCAGTGTCTATTTCATGTAGTGGTTAGCTCCTACGAGCCGATGTGGCACTGAGCTTCATGTATACTACCACGGAACATATATAATTATTAATTAATTGGCCGTGGGGTTTAGTCCGGGCAACACGGAGGCAACTCACACGGTGGAGCACACCACCACCACTACATAGGAACTTGGCCTGGAGATATGAGCCGAGTAGCTGATTGTAGTGGATGGGAAGTTTGATGGAGTTGGATAATTATTTGGGATTGTTGTACACACTGTTCTATCAGTAATGAAACATATTAAATTTTCGAAAGGGGATGACATTTTTGAACATAGAATATACCAGAAATATTCTCTTCATTTCAATCATTATTTTTAAAAGCAATGAAAATGCTTGTTAATTTTTTGATCAAACTGTGTATACCTAACGTATGTATGATCGTTCCACGATACCAACCGATTTACGTCATCAAATTGTAAATATAATTTTCTTTATGCGCCTGTTGATGAAGACTTATGCGATTGACAATTTGATTTTATGTTTTTGATTGAAATCCGTGTCTTTAAAGAAAAATCTGATGTGGCCAGCACATTACCTTACGTCAGTTCTATGTATTTTATACAAATTCCATACAGGCAGTTTCTTGCGAAAGATTCTATATTTCTCGTAGATACATTACCTTCCCTCAGATCTAAGTATTTTGTACAAATTCCATACAAAAAGTTTCTTAGAATAGTAAAATTATAACACAAACAATCGCACTTGACATTGACATCGGTCTACGAGAATTTTTTTAAATTAGTTATTTCCATTAATTTCTTTATAATTTTTTAACTTAATATCCATTGAATATGAAGTATAAAATGTAATCAAATCGTATAGAAAATAAAATATTCTTTAATATTTATATAACATTAAATGTGAAAAAAATATATTTAACAGCATTTCTTCAAGAAAAAACTGTTAAAATCTTCAAATGAGGATACTTCCGGTCGACCAATTATCGAAAATATAATCAGCTCTTCATATGGATGTAACGAAGAGGAATACGAAAGAATTATAATTTTTAGAGTTGTAGTGTTGGAGTTATCGACGGAGAAAAAATCGTCACACACACATACACACAGACATACAGACATCATTTCAAAAATAGTAAAATCGTATTCTAAGGATTCTAAAACGTGCTTATTCATTAAAAACTCACCATCGAATTTTTTGACCAAAAACAATACCTAAAGGTATGACGGAAGGTAAAAAAGAAGCTTTTGTAATATTTTCGTGTTAATTTGGATAATTTGAGTACTGAAATCATGCCGAAAGAGTTATCTCAGCAAAGTCTGGAATAAGTGGCTAATTTGATAGCGTATTTTGAAGCAGAAATACATAATAATGGTCCTTTTTTACCACTACATTATATAAATAAGGTAATTTTTATAGCAAATATACGCAAATCTGTCTATATGTTAGGCGAAAAGTGAAATTGTTAATGTTTTTTGGGATCAAAATATTGGACAGACGACTATTTACCAAACTATATGGGAATGGTGAAGAAAATGTAGTATGTATTAATTTACCCGAATTTTTGCCCCCAAATCGAATCACAAGAGTCATTAATTCAAAGTGCTCAGAACATTAATTCGACAATAGAGAATTTTAAGAGAAAGAGTCTAATCCCCCAAATGTTCGAAACATGTCGCGTGGTCGACAATTACGCCATCGAATATCCGTAGTATCGAAATACCGTAGTATCGAAAACCCGTTTTATCGAAAGTCGCCACGTCAACAGCTACCACCCAGCACTGACCGTAGCTACGAAATCCGTCACATCGAAAGTCGCCACGTCGACAACACCCCCCCATAATTAACCGTAGTTACGATAGCCGTCACATCAAAAGTCGCCGCGTCGACATCAACCCCCACTACATACCGTTGCTACGATAGCCGTCACATCAAAAGTCGCCACGTCGACATCAACCCCCACTACATACCGTTGCTACGATAGCCGTCACATCGAAAGTCGCCATGTCGACATCACCTCCCCACTGCTGACCGTGGCGACATTCGATGTGACGGCTATCGTAGCTACTGTTAGTGGTGGGCGCGGGGGGGAGGGGGGGGATTGTCGACATGCCAACTTTCGGTATGACAGATTTCGTAGCTATGGCCAGTGGTGGGTGGTGGGGAGTAGGTGTCGACATGGCGACTTTCGAATGCACGTTTTTTCGATGCTACGGCTATTCGATGGTGTGGTTGTCGACTGCGCGACACGCACTCCAAATGTTTCTCAGGTGCGATTAATTAAAGAATTTTGGGCATTTTTTAGCCGAAAAGTATACAATAATGGCAGCGAATACCAAAAGAACAACATTTACAGTTAAGAATATTTCTGATGATCCGTCCAGAGAGAAATAAGACAAGGTATTAAAAAACTGAGTCGCAATGAAGATAATGGTCCACTATCGGTGTTGTAAAATTAGATTTCTTTTCTCCTTAGTTTATAGCAACAACCCCTTATGTCATCGTTTCAATAAACATTTTTTTTCTTTTATGAAGAGGTCCAACTTTTTCTCAAATCTTTTGTTACATAGATACGTTATTGTCATAACCGAAATCTAGGAATAAAAGCTAATTAAAATGTCCTGCATCTGGTAATACGTTGTTATTATTTATATACCACTACAGGCATAAATCTGATCTTCGTCATTCATTGAAAACCACTGGCTAGTGGCTATATTTATATCCTTCCTTCTTGTCGGTTGTAAAAACTTTGTCCATTCTTTACATGAAACAATTGCTGTTGAAGAAAAACAAAACCGTTTGTTTGTTGAGAATGAAACAATGAGCAGCCTTGTCTCAGCCACCGCGATCTTATTACTGGCACGTGCCGTGTGTACTGTGCATTGCTCCATTGATCAGAGCCATTCATAGCCACCCGGGATCGCCACATACATCACCGAGCGAGCTCATCCGCATGCGAGAAGCGAGTGGACGAGAGAACTGATGCCAATCCAAAGAAAAAACGAGGAATTTGATAATGGCTAAGACAGAGTAAATTATGAACTCGCAATGGTTTTTTTGTTGTTTGTATCCTAATATGGAATAAATAAGATGTACCTTTGAGTGATTTAAAAGTATAAATAGAAATACAGGGTGTCTCACAACTCGCGCCCCAGACGAAACTGACACTTGCCGACGACAATAGGTTGCCAACAAATAGAAGAAAATAATTTGCGGCTGCTTGCATAACAGAGTTACAAGACTTTTTAATCCACCAATCCCGGAAGGATATCTTGAGGTGTGATGATATTATTACAAAATAAAACTGGTTGCTAGGTTTTAAAAATACTACTAGTGAGTTACAAAATTTGTTTGACTTACTGTAATTTTGACACTTTAGAGTTGACATTTCACTGTCAACAAATTTAGGTTAGCGAAGGTGTCATCCGAGATCATCATTTATATCGTACAATGCAACGTGTTGTAGCAGCTGTGTAAAATGTGTTAAACAAAAATATTATTGTCATTTGAATTCTTTAAGATTAAAACAAGAAATGGGGGTTCTAAATTTAATTTGACACTGACATTTTTTGAAAACTACAGTCGCCCGCACATTTTAAAGAAGATTTGATTTGTATAAAACCATAGTAACGTAAAATTACGGCAAACACAAGTCAAAGGTGTAGGTCTCTGATTGGTCAATTTTAAGACGTCTTTTCTCGAATATCTTTTAAGCTAGATTTTTTATTACACATCCGAGTGCAGTCTCGTGTTTTCTCATTCACTCTGGGGCGCGAGTTGTGAGACAGCCTGTATAGTAGTTGTGTAAATGATTGTGAACCGAAAGAGCTAGTAAGTAAAACCTATTTTCTATTGCTATAAGTTCACCATATACGGTTTTCACTATTGTAGTCGAAATTGCAGGGATGATAGAAGTCAAAGAAAAAATCTTGAACTAAACTATACCGTGAGTGCATTAGATGGTAATAGTTTTGGTGTCGGTCGGAATGGAACCCAGGTCACCTGAGGCACACAGCCACGAGACGTCATCAAATAAATTGATTACTGTGTGCATAAATATATATTTAACAAAATTAATTTCAATTTATCAAAAATGTAAATAAAATTCATTTTAGATTTAAAAGTTTAGGTATATTTTTTACTTACCTAAAAATTGATTAAAAATATATGATCACGGTATATTATCCATTGCTGGGTGCGCCAATCTGCTCTGTACACAAATATCGGTAATGATGATGACATATTTGTACCGTGAGAGCAATTACCAAGCGTCACCTCACGGGCACTCATTGCTGGCGTGGAGAGTGCACTACAAAATTCAATTAAGTGCCATTTAAAATTCGAAATAATTGGCGTCGGTCGGGATCGAACCCGGTTCCCCAGATTAATATGATATAAAGGCCTAAATTAGGTTATTTTAAGAATGTTTAAAAAAGTGTAAATATTGACAAAAACAGTCAATGAAAACTAACAATCCTCAAATTGAAGTTGTATGACAGCCTGGCTGTGATTAAATCATACCTATTTTCTGGAAGTCTAAAACTCAGGTGGACGTGGATCAGTTGACATTAAAATCGGTTGTTGGATCATTTCGAATGAATTAGTTAAACTGCACTACGCACAGTGAACATTTAAAGTGCCTGCGATCCTGTGAAGATATTGGGGCCTTACGAAAGGCGATAGGTAAAAAGATATTCTATGAAAGTTAGTGATGCATAACGAGGCGAGAGTACTCTCGCATCTCGTCTCGTCTCGTTGCATTATGCGAGAGCGATATTGCAATTTAAAATTCGAGGCGAGATCGATATAACTGCGAGAAGCGAGAAATCTCGCGTGATTCTCGCAATAAAAAGTATTTGTAACTTTATAGCTTTGATTCATAAATTCAATGAAAAATGCACCGTACAGGGAGTGGAGTCAACGGTAATTCGTGCATAGAACAGGTGAATGTGAAAATTATATGAATTGGCTATATTTTTTTGAGACTATCTAAAGTCGAGTGATATCGGTTGCAGAGCGAGGAAATGCAAAATAAAGACTAAATCGGTTTTGCATCTAATAGAACTAGTTTTTCTCCAACATTTCAGCCCCTAATTCATCCCAGTTAAAACTACGGTTAATAAAATTTTTGTCGTCCCTGAAAAGTAAAGGATCTTATATTAAGCGTCGATAGGATATTTTTTTAATGTTTAATTAGTTTTACTGATGACAGAATGTATTAGCAGATGTTCGTATTGAAATAATTTGGTGACTAGAATTTAGTGTTTCGTCTCTATTATAGTTATACGACTGTAAATACACGGAGGACGGAACGATTGGTGCGAACTTGTCTTTTGTAGTTCAACTGATAATACCGAGGTAAATACGTAGTGCGCAAGCGCTTATTTTTACAGCGAGACTCTCGCGAGAGAACGAGACGAGACCCAAACAAATTTGCGAGAACGAGATCGATATTGCAGATCCAAAAACGAGACGAGATCGATATTTTGTATTTCTCGTCTCGTCTCGCCTCGCGTGCATCACTAATAAAAGTAAAAAAAAGTTATATTCCTTACGATGAAATTAGTAAAACATTTGTAGAAGATGAACTACAAACACCTTGAAGTAAAAAGGAAGATAATGATTCATCCAATTTGTACAAAAATCTCGTACAAAATAATGTATATTTTACGATTTCCTGAACTTTTACATCAAACGCCAAGCAAGTCCTCGAAATTAGCATTTCCTATTATGAAAAGCAAGTATACATCCATTGGCGCTATTCATTGAGTGCGAGTATTCCCACGTGTAAATCTGTATTTAGCTGTGGTTTACAACTTGGAAAGTAATAAAGAGTATCGTGATTAACCATAACTCGCATGCGGCGGATTGTACACAGTACAGCTACAGTGTGCCAGCCATCAAACATGGCACAAGTAATAAACGAAACCATTACATAAATTCACATCCACTTGTTGCGCCGAGGAGTATACGATATTTGGCCCAGCTTGCTTACGAAATACGGAATCAAGCCGGGGAAAGATATTTCGATTTATGAGATAGAATAACCAATTGACCAACATTCAACTTAAGACTGTTAAGTAAAAGAATTTCACAACTGCGCATGTGCACCACTTCACAAACGTCAACGTGTGGTGTATTTATGTGGTTTTGTGTAGGTTAGATTGCAAAAATTAGAAAATGAGTAAAGTACATGATTGTTTATTGTTAGATTCAGTGCAAAAATATTCCCACTTATAATTTTTTTATCTGTTTACATTTACGGCTATATGCCAGAAAAATCACATCTGCGCATATGTACCAAAGGCTTTAAAGTAGCTGCATAAAGTACCAAACTTAAAGTAGTAATAGTAAAGGTGCATTCAAAAATAAAAATTAGGTTTAGATTTATGGTTTATACTTTAGATTTATGATTTATACTTTAGATTTAAAGACTTTGGCCGCATATTATGTAATGACTCCATTCACACTTCAGAATATAGGGTCTCTAAATCCAAATCATAATGCTAAACATTGCATGGTCCAAACTTTAGGTTTATGATTTAGTTTGACGTCACAAACTTCACCAGTGAGAACGAGTCTGAAATGATATAGATATATACACCCATCTTTATTTAGTATCCACTTGGTGGATTCGGCTTTTTACACAAATGCGAGAAGAACATAGATACTGTCATAACATAATTGCTGAAATATAACCAATAATGCCAAGCGAATGATAGTTTCACGGCGCACAGGTGTCTTATTGAGTATTGCTCTACCGATATTTTAATCTTGTTTTTGAAGCATTTACATAGATGTCTGGTCTGTACATATCAAGACTAATTTTCAGGTAATTTAAACTTACATTAATGAATGACTTACTTAAACCTAAACAAAAACCATATACCTAATTTTCATTTGTGAATGCACCTTAAAAGCCAAAAGAAAAAGATAAAGTAAAATAAAAAGTAGGTTGCATAAAGCCACCTTTAGAATACTGGTCATATAACACCAGACAGAGAACTGCATTATAGGGACTATATCTATAATATTAAATAAAGTTACTAGTTTTTTTAAATATTCTAGTTTTAATGCCCTGAACCTACATAACATATCTACTCTTCTCCAAATTCTCAGTACGTTCCGCGCGGTCAAATTCCACGCGATCGAAATCCCACGGGTCGAAATCCCACGCGGTCGAAATCACACGGGTCGAAATCCCATATGTCGAAATGTACCCCCACCACTTTGTCTGTTCTACAGAAATTCAAATATTTCCACGCCGTCGAATCCCACCCGGTCGAAATGTTACACGATACAAATCCCCCGCTCCCGTACCGTTCTCTTTATCGATCGTATTGCATTCTAACAATCTATTCTTGTGGTAGTTCCGCGTCAAAGATAATATATTAAAAAGAAATTTTAAAGATTATATTATTATAAAACGAACTATTTAATGAATGAACCTATACATTTTAAGTAAACATGATAGTTTACTAGTTAATAATTAAATTTATATTCAAGTAGACAAGTATGTGTAGATACATCAAGTTACCGTTATTGTCAAAATATGCCGAGTGAAAGAAAATATATTTGGAAATAAAAGCAACATAAGATTAATAATAGACACACCAATACGTAATTCTACAACTGAAATAAAGAATGAACTGTTTATTCACTTAATATGACAGCTAATCTAAAATGGCGGACCAGAAATATCAATAATTTTACTTAAAATATATAGGCAAATTCTTTTCCTGCTTCATTCATTAAATAGTTTGTTGTATAATAATATATGTTTTTTTTTTAATTTGTTATCTTTGAAGCGGTACTACTGCGAAGCATAGGTTGTTAGAACGCAATACGATCGATAAAGAGAGCGGTATGGGAGCGAGGGTTTTGTATCGTGTAACATTTCGACCGGGTGGGATTCGACGGCGTGAAAATATTTGAATTTCTGTAGAACGGATAAACTGGTGGGGGTACATTTCGACCGGATGAGATTTCGACCGCGTGGGATTTCGACCGCGTGGAATTCGACCCGCGGGATGCTTAGCACATTCTGACTATTTTCAAGCCTTACGCTATCGCTTTTTTCTAATACGGAATCCATTTTCTCCAACACTATTTAAGAAACTACACATTCCACAACTAAAAATTATGTTGGAATCAATATTATTCCAATAAACCGTTTGGAATAATAATAACAGTTGTTTGAATTTCTGATGCCACGTAAAGCACAAGGCAGAAAATACGTATATACGTAAATATATCATCATATTACCCATTACTGGGTGTGCCAAGGCAAAAAACACGTGTCTAAATATATCATCATTTTACCCACTACTGGGTGTGCCAATCTGTTTATACACAGATTTCGGTAATAATGATGACATATAGCGTGAGGGCGTTTACGAGGCGTCAGCTCACGGGCACTCATTGCTGGCGTGGAGAGTGCACTACGGGAGTCAATTTTATGCCATTTAAAAATCGAAATATTTGACGTCGGGATCGAAAATGGTGTCCCAGATTTGCAACCAGATACTCAGGTACGCGGCCACGAGACCCCATAATAATAATTAATGATAATTAATTGTATTTCATTTCCCTGACCTATTATAGAAGGAAGGTAAAAATACTAATTATTATATTAAAAACTTCCTTGTAGCCTCATTCAACAAATTATCTTCTAATTTCTTCTTTCTTCTGTTGTTTAATACGAATAATAACGCCTATTGTCTTTCTCTTTTCCTCCAATTTTCTTTTACAAAAGAGTGGATAGTCTAACATAATAATCAGTGGTAAATAACTTAATAATGCGAGTGAAATAATGAACAATACGCACTTCTCTAATTTCACACGTGAGCTTAGGACAATAACTTCAATTTGTGTGCTTTCGTTCCACACATTACGGAGCAATTTCATTCATTTGTCGGCCCCACAAAAGAATCGCACATGCAGTCAGATTGTTCGTCGTCATACACGCATTATTCGACAATTATATCAGGAATGTCATAATTGCATTGAAGTGTCAATTCTAGAAACATTTTCCAATTTTGAGACAGTGATAGATATTTATTTTTACCGTATAGTCATGTTTTACGACAGTGTTAGATATTTATTTTTACCGCGGAGGAATGTTTTATGACAAAATAAACTTATTGGAATTATAGAATTCACAGGAAATAGATATTGTTCGTATGTATAATGAAATTGTTTCCGTGACGAAAATTGTGAATGTTGTTGCAATTATAATTTTTTATTTTGTTGTGACGATACTTACATATTTCCATTTATTTCTAGTTTAAAGTTATTTCAAATTATTCCGATTCTCCCCAGCTATTACGACAATTTTTGAGGATGTATCTATGGGAAAATTATTTATCCAAAACCTAATAATAACGCTATAACTATGGTGATTTGAAAGTAGTTCATAAGTCACTATAGTAAGTTAAAAATCATAGTCACGTTGCTATTAGCAACGTGAAATAAAGATTCATTTTTACCTCCCGCTACCCTTGGTAAGGGACGTATATGCCTGTGTGGATCATCCACTCTAATTCAAATACTATCATTCAGAAAATTTTGATATTTGGAACATTTTCTATTACGGAAAGAGCCCATTAGATTTTGGTGTAAATCGAATAGCCGGAAATGGCACTTGAAGCTCAAGATAGTTTTTCTTTGAATTGCATTAATACTTCTTCGTCGGCAAGGTAGGTGTCTCGGGTTCGAATCCCGATGGCTGACAATTTTTCACAATTTATTTCATATATACAAACTGTTCTCATTTTTACATCTCGCTAAGTGAGGTATTGGATTCATGCTAATAATCGTATATCCAGATTTTAGTGAATAAGCACGTTTTATGGTCCCTAGAAGCCGATTATAACATTTTTACGATGATGCCCCCGCGCGCGCGTTTGTGTGTGTGTGTATATATATATATATATATATATATATATATATATATATATATATATATATATATATATATATATATGTGTGTGTGTGTGTGGGGATGTGTGTGTGGATGTTGGATCCACGATTTCTCAAATACTATAAGACTTAAGACATTTTTAACTACGGATTCCTCAATCTAACAATAATGGGAAGAGTTGATTAAGTTTTGGTTACAACTGGATAACCGGAAGTAGTAGTTACAAGAAAAAAATCATCTAAATATTATTTATCGAAAATTTATGTATATACTTATTATTAAAGAACTTTATTCGATAAATATAAATTCATTATTATATCTTCTATAGATTCAAAGATAAAGAAATGCATATAAAATAATTTGATGTAAAAATTCTCAGATCAAACTACTTCAAGGCAAGAAATTTAAATGTTTGTAATTGATACATAAATGTCACTGTCAAAAATATTTGTATATAAATGTCAAAAATATTTGTACATCCTTATGAAGATTATAAAAATAAAAAAAAGTCAACAACGCAAAAGAATATACGCAAAAAAGAATATAAAAGGAATTTGCGAAAAAATGACGAATATAAAGAAAAAGAAAAGGAAAGTAGAAAAAGAAAATTTCAGGATTTTGAATATAAAGAAAATGTATGTATTGTAGATAATTTATATTAAAATATCCCATAGATTTTGCAAATATATGTGAGAATTATTTCGTAGTGAGACATGAATATATGTATTTGTATTTAAAAATATTTTTCGTTTTATGCGTACAACCAGGTAAAATATCTGGCGAGAGGTTATGTGCTGGCCACATCAGATTTTTCATTTAAAATTGTCTAATCGGATAAATGTAAATACGGATAAAAGTAAATACGGAAAGGAATTTGTCACACCTACCAATGTTTATGAATCGCTATTTTTATTTGAACGAGGACACTTGAAGTGCTAACTATTTAAGAACACACTACACATCAAGGACTTACATATCTTTATCTTTGATTGCAAGATACGTCCAAACTGAAGTACATATACCTACATTTAATTTGTACTCATTCATTCATACATTTTCATTGAGCAATGACATTAAGCGGTATATGATTTATGCAGATAATTAATTCTTGATAAAATCATAATGAATAATCACGGCAGAGTAATGATTTCTCGCTTTAAGCCATATCTTGACAAGTAGTAGTATCTGTCTCTCTCTCCTATAGTTTAACCTCTGTCAAGACTAACGTCTTGTTAGTGTGAACGCGAGCGGCTTGGCATCGGGTAATGTATTCTGAATATGCGGTCAAGTTATGAAGTAATTGCAAGAGGAACGTTTACTTTTCTCCATAAATGTCGATGATTTTTACACCTGGATTGAGTAGAAATTTTAAAAGCTACTGGGACTGGGAAAGGTTGGTGAGCTGATTTTCAACAGACTTTCAAACAGAAATGTTCTTTAAATTGTGAATTAATACTTATATTCATTTGCTGGGTTAGATACGATCAGAGCTGGGCAATACTTGCAAGAAAAGTACTTTATTAGGCTTGCAAGTACTTTGAGTACTTCAAGTACTGTACTTGAAGTACTTTCTATTTATAGTACTTTGTACTTGACAAAGTAAATCTATTCACATGTACTTGGTACTTAGTACTTGGAAAAATACTTGATGTACAATGAAAAATACTTGAAGTACTTTAAATGTACTTGAAGTACTTTAAATGTACTTGAAGTATTTTAAATGTACTTGAAGTATTTTAAATGTACTTGAATTACTTTACGGGGTCTCGTGGCCGCGTGCCTGAGTGTCAGGTCGAAGATCTGGGGAATCGGGTTCGACCTCGACCGACGCCAATTATTTCCAATTTTAAATGGCACAAAATTGACCCCTGTGGTGCACACCTCACGCCAGCAATGAGTGCCCGAGAGGTGACGCCTGGTAAGCGCCCGCACGGTGCAAATATATCATCTTTACCGATATCTGCTTACAAAGCAGATTGGCACACCCAGCAATGGGTAATAAGCCGTGATGATATATTTATTTTATTTGAATTACTTTAAATGTACTTGAATTACATTGTTTGTCTGTCAGTGTTTCTTTTGCAGAGGTGTGGTGTTATGTGAATTTCATTAATAAATATATTTTCAGCGATAATATGAAAGTAAAGATATATTTGCAAATTTTTTGGCATAAATAAATTAATTCTAATCTGCGCATATTGCATATACATGAATGTTTGTATTACCGAACTACAGCGCTAGGACTTTGCGTATCGCCTGGCGATCGCATAACGTAAAAATGACGTCATTCTAACATCTCGGTACAGCTTCTCGCATCGCATGGCGATCATATGACGTCAATTTTATGTCATGAAATCGCTAGGTGATACGGCAGTCCCAGCGAGGAACTCTTGTTTTAAATAACCAAATAAATATCGCATATTGAAATTTCTGTCAACAATCACCTTTTAAGGTCCATATAATCAGAAAAATATCAATTATCTGAAAAAGTACTTGCACCCAAATTTACAAGTACTTTTTTAAGTACTTGGTACTTTCAAGTACTTTAGAAACTAAAAAAGTACTTGTACTTCAAGTACTTTTAAAAACATCAAGATACTTGTTACTTGTACTTCAAGTACTACTTTCCGGTACTTTGCCCAGCTCTATGCTATTATAGATTTTTTTTTCTGTTTCGGAATTAGAATGTCACATTCTATGCTGGATAATATAATATCGAGCTATTATCCAATCAGAAAACAAGATCAAACTGCTCCTATCTTCGCACCACATACAGTATAGCAAGTTAGATCCTTAAACGATTTTTGGTGATATTTTGTTATTTGTGATTGGCATGACTGCAATAAATACACAATATCTAGGCAACCAGCGGTGTGACTTGGAAAGGGGAGGGGGGTTGTGGGAGGCAGTTGCTACCCCAAAAGTTTGGAAAATCAAAGGTATAGATTATTTAAGAAGATTATGGTAACGTCTTGGGTAACGTTAAATATGATGTGGAGAAGTTTCTGAAGCTGTGAAGTTTACTTGAGGAATTTTATTGGATTGAAGCTTACGTTGTTTTAATTGTTTATTGTTGGAAATACAATTTTAGACGACGTATTGGCACATGGTTATGACCATTTTTAAGTCAAACGATGTTGTATTACATTTAGTCAAAATTTAAATTTAGTTACATGATAGAAAAAGACTTTTTGATAAATTTCAAACCATGTTTATGAGTTTGAAATCACAACCTGCGCAGGTTGGAGAGTAAATGAAATAAATACATTAAATTTAACCAGTAATGTAACTCGTCGAGAGCAACAATTTTTCTTAATAATTTTTTTTCTAAACCTTCTACTTTTTGAGTTAGAATTCTTTAAAGATTTGTTTAAAATTTCGCTACCCGCCAATGGCAAGATCTCTGCTGTCTGAATCAAAGTTCGATGTACACAGCACAAAAATTGTCGGGTATGGTTGCATACTTGCAGACACAATAATTAATAAACGATCAAGGGAAAATGTATTTATTATCAATAAATTCGTAATAATACAAAACAACAAAATAACAAAAAACAAAATTATAAAATTGTTAATTAAAACAGGTGTCTGAACTTGTGTGAATAGAGGAAGACGAGGAAGAGCATAGCTTGGTTATGAGATGAGTTTTCGAGTGTCAACACGGCAAATCATAATCGTTTAAATACGTTATTCAAAAAATGTAAGTACATACTTTTGTCCATTTAAACGAGGTGGAATTATATGAGGACCAATGACTCGTCAATTTATTTTCGCCCAAACAATTAATGATATTTTTTGTTGAAAATTGTGTTTCCTTCTTACAGTATGATGATTTTTGTGACCAGATAAGTGTATTGTGCATTATTAAAGACACTTTCTCTAATATATCCAGCCCCAGCCCTATCAGTGAACAGTACAACTCATTCGCAAAATTAAATGCTGGAAACAATGAAATTTTTGCAAATGGTATGGAAGTAACTGTTGTTCTTTTAAAATATTCCAAATTGTCATATGTGACACATATGATCTCGAAGATATTGTATGTGGTACAACATAAATTTACAAATATTACGAAGAGAATGATTTTCGTGTAACTTAGTTGACCTTGGGAACTTCACCATAGGTAATTACAATGTCTGTGTATCGGCTATTCATAAATATAAGCATTTTGCCAGAATTTACCTTATAAACAATTTTATTACTAATGTTAAAATTTAATTGCAACAACTGACAGGACTGTCAATTACTAAAACAAAATTTTTCATAGCTATTGCTACTGCATTCAATTATTACAAAAATATTTGGAACGAGTCGTCAATTTACGGGGTGGTAAAAATGTTAAAAAAAAATAAGCGATTTCGAGAAAAAGTTATTAAGAAATATTGTTGCTCTCGACGAGTTATATTACTGGTTAAATTTAATGTACTTATTTCTAGGGATCGACAGATATGATTTTTTGTGGCCGATACCGATATACTCATATCCGATATCGGCCGATACCGATATATCGGCCATAAAATTTTGTCGTAATTTTTTTGCTGTATAAATGAGGTAAAAGTGATTTATAATGATATACTGTTACTGTTACACGCATTAACAATAAATAAATAAATCACAAAAAAAATGCAGAGCAAATGCAAAAAAAGACATTTTTCCATTGATGTACAAAGTTGCAATAATATATTTAGCACCACCGTCAAGTAGTGTTGCTAGTGAACAGCTATTTTCTTCAGCTGGAAATGTTTATGAAAGCGCAAGAAATCGTCTAACTCCGGAAAGAACAGAAAGCTTAATTTTGTTACATTACAACTTGCCAAAACTTAACTTTAAATATTAATTTGTTTAACTTAATGTGTAACTTTACTTCTACATTTTTAATGACTTTTTTGCTAAATTTTGAATAATAATAAACTTGATTTGTTTTTACCTTCCGTCACCTTTAGGTAAGGAAGGTATTGTCTTTGGTCAAAAAATTCAGTGGTGAGTTTTTGATGAATAAGCACGTTTTAGGGTCCCTAGAATACGATTTTACTAATTTTACGATGATGTCTGTATGTGTGTGTGTGTGTGTGTGTGTGTGTGTGTGTGTGTGTGTGTGTGTGTGTGTGTGTGTGTATCTGTGTGTGTGTGTGTGTGTGTGTAACAAAATTTTCGTCTACGGTAACTTCCATACTACAACGCTAAAAATTATAATTCTTTCGTATTTCTCTTCGTTACATTCATGTGAAGAGCTGATTAGATTTTGGTTAGAATTGGACAACCGGAAGTACCCTCATTTGAAGATTTTAACAGTTTTACTTGAAAAAACTATGTTAAATATCATTTTTTCACATTTAATGTTATTATAAATATTAAAGAATATTTTATTCTCTATACGATTTGACTACATTTTATACTTAATATTAAATGGATATAGAGTTAAAAAATCTGATGTGGCCAGCACATTACCTTCCGTCAGTTCTATGTATTCTGTACAAATTTCATACGGAAAGTTCCTTGCTAAATTAAATATTCTATTTCTTGTACATTACCTACCGGCAGTTGCATGTATTTTATGCAAATTTCATACAGAAAATTATTATATTGTGACGTTTTCTATATACAGTGTAATGTATCTGCAGAAATAAAAGATTTATTATTATTATTATTTCTTGTACATTACCTTAAAGCAGTTGTATGTATGTTATACAAATTCCATACAGAAAGCAAAAGATCCTATATTTCCAATAAAATTATAAGACAAACACACTATGTCAATTTCACTTGACACTGACATCTTTCATTCAGAATTTTCTTAATATAGTAGCTGTTTCCATAGCTATGGCTACTTTATGAAATTTAATTTCTTTATAATTTTTTAACTCTATATCCATTTAATATTAAGTATAACATGCAGTCAAATCGTATAGAGAATAAAATATTCTTTAATATTTATAATAACATCAAATGTGAAAAAATGATATTTAACATAGTTTTTTCAAGAAAAACTGTTAAAATCTTCAAATGATGGTACTTCCGGTTGACCAATTGTAACTAAAATCTATTCAGCTCTTCATATGGACGTAACGAAGAAGTATACGAAAAAATTATAATTTTTGTAACTGTAGTATTAGAGTTATCGCAGACGAAAATTTTGTTACACACACACACACACACACACACACACACACACACACACACACACACATCCACACACACACACACACACACACACATACAGACAGACATCATCGTAAAAACAGTAAATTCGTATTCTAGGGACCCTAAAACTTGCTTATTGATTAAAAACTCATCATAGAATTTTTTGACCAAAGACAATACCTTCCTTACCTAAAGGTGACGGAAGGTAAAAATTATAAAGAAATTAAATTTCATAAAGTAGCCATAGCAATGGAAACAACTACTATATTAAGAAAATTTTGATTGAAAGATGTCAGTGTCAAGTGAAATTGACATAGTGTGTTTTTCTTATAATTTTACTGGAAATATAGGATCTTTTGCTGTAAATTTTCTGTATGAAATTTGTACAAAATACATAGAACTGACGGAAGGTAATGTGCTGGCCACATCAGATTTTTTATTTAGTATTTCCGTTTTAATTTCCTTTAAAAAATCCTTAGCAACTGAAATATTAAGCAATTTATATTTTTTTAGGCCGATGTCGGTATAGGCCGATATCGTAGTTTACAAATCGGCCGATACCCATATCGGCCAAGAAGACCGATATGGCCGATATACCGATACCGATATCGGTCGATCCCTACTTATTTCATTAACACCCTGTATAAGCCCTCGGCTGTAATGAAACATTTCCCACTTCGGATGTAATATACTATTTCTTTAAATGTTTGAAGTGCTTCAGTTTGGCGCTAAAGCCCTCAAGAAAATATATAAATAAATAAAACACATTTCCTCCAAATGACTTTCCGGGTAATTAATTCCCTTCGTAAAAACATCAGTTGTGGTTAGGAAGAAGATTAAAAACCATTACCC
Organism: Harpalus rubripes; assembly: GCA_963082715.1. Taxonomy (NCBI): domain Eukaryota; kingdom Metazoa; phylum Arthropoda; class Insecta; order Coleoptera; family Carabidae; genus Harpalus; species Harpalus rubripes. Next base: position 7,239,350 of record OY720455.1, on the reverse strand, counting down.
TAAAACAACAATCCAATCCCGTGTTCATCGGGGCTTGACACTCGCCCTTTAGGGAATTGAGTTGAGTTGACACTGTCAAGAGTGACACGATCCGGTGTACAGTGGCCATATATACGAGTATACCTGGGTATATGTAGCTACGTGTATCATAGAGAGGAAGAGTAGAACAGTTATATTGCAACGGTAACAGAACTCATACGGCAGCGGAAACTCCAAGAGGAAACCAACCGTGCAACCGTTACGGTTTCTACGGTTCCACTGCCCGGTGGTTATAGTCAGTGGTTTAGCTGAGCTTGGACGATGCTAATAAAATTTTGGTGCTGAATAAACTTTATTAATTATAACAGCAATGGCTGACTGTATGAACAATACTAATAACAAATAATTACTACGTTTACATGCAGTTTTGAGAATGGTTTCAGTTTTCAGTCAAAATTACGCGAAACTGTTTACATGAAATTTTCAAAACAGGTTTACAGATTGATTTGAAAACAGTTTCGGAGCATGCGCATTTGACCGATGTAAGTAACAAATCTTCTTCACTCCAAATTCTTCTTTTTGTTATTATTCCAATTATTTTTTCTAATTTGTAGCACTACGTACTAAAACCATACAGCTGTCAGTTTATTTGTAGGTTAGTAACACCAAGTAACAAGGCGACAGAAACGTCATGCTATATACGCATGCGCAATCTTGAAACTGAATTTTAAGTGTTTACATGAGTAGTTTTGAAACTAGTTTCCAAGTCAAACCCGTGAATTTTAGTTTTGGTTTGAGATAACTCAAAACCGTTTTGACACTGTATACATGACGTTTTCAAAACTAAAAACGTTTTGAAAACGGTTTGAAAACTGCATGTAAACTCAGTAAATGTAAGCCAATGGTTTAACGTGTAACATCTAAAGATGGCTTTAGACGATCAGAGATTTACATCAATTTTTACTTCTTATACTGTACTATAAGATTCTGGAACGTTCAAAAAAATTTTACTAAAACTATTTGATCTAAAAAATCCAATTTAGGGCATGTTCTAAATATCAAGATCATTTACTTCAAATTTTAGTTATTTCGAGGGATTATTTTATCCTATATTACATGCACTGTATGAAAATGTTAAAATTGGATTCTAGGGACCTTAAAACGTGGTCATTGACCAAAATCTCCATATGCGATTTTTAGCACGATCCCTATACCTCCCTTACTAAGGGTAGCGGGAGGTAAAAATAGTTAACCAAAATAAAAATTTATGATAGAAATTTAAATTATTAAAAAATAAACAATATTAGGTATCTGATACTTAATATAATAGGTTTTTCTATTAATAGGGGTTTACATTCGTCGTGACATCGAAAGAACTAAATTATTGATTTTTTATATTTTTTTTTCAACACTTTCTTACAAACTCATCCACAATTCTGACACGGTTAAAGATACGATAACGCGGTTTGAAAATTTGACATCAGCATAAAATTCTTCATTTCATCTATTACACGATTTTTGTCGATGAGCGATTCGCGAGTTACTAACAACTTAAACTAACATGAACATTTTCTAAAACATATGCAAAACGGCCTAGTTCTCCTTTTTCATCTAAAATTTTGACACGATTAAAGATAAACAAAATTACATAATTAATATGTGTCGAAAATCAGATGAAAAAATCTGATGTGGCCAACACATAACCTCTCGCCAGATATTTTACCTGTTTGTACGCATAAAACGAAAAATATTTTTAATTACAAATACATATATTCATGTCTCACTACAAAATAATTCTCACATATATTTGCAAAATCTATGGGATATTTTAATATAAATTATGTACAATACATTTTCTTTATATTCAATATCCTGAAATTTTCTTTTTCTACTTTCCTTTTCTTTTTCTTTATATTTGTCATTTTTTCGCAAATTCCTTTTATATTCTTTTGCGTTATTGACTTTTTTTATTTTCGTAATCTTCATAATGATGTACAAATATTTTTGACAGTGGCATACAAATATTATTGACAGTGGCATTTATGTGTAAATTACAAACATTTGAATTTCTTGCCTTGAAGTAGTTTGATCTGAGAATTTTTACAATAAATTATTTTTTGTGCAACCGGACGCGAAATAAGCATTTCGCAGCCGCAATACAGGCCACGAAATTGGATTTCGCGACCGTTGTTATGGTAACGGCCGCGAAATTAGGTACACAATCACTTTGACACTTGAGAATTGCATGGTTTTGTTTATCAAATGTTAATCCCATACCCACCTTAAAAGCTAACTTTCGATTTACAGTGAAAATGGTTAAAATTAATAAAATTTGTAATTACATATTTTTTACGGTTGCACAAAAAATATTGTGTACACCTTGTCCACGAAATCCTTTAGCACCCTCGAGATTGTCTTGCCTCGGTCGCAAGCGGCCTCGGCGACAATTTTCTCTCGGTACGCTAAAGAGTGATTTCGCGGCCTTGATATACAAATAACTATTATATGCATTTCTTTATCTCTAAATCTATAGAAGATATAATAATGAATTTATATTTATCGAATAAATAATTTAACGTTCTTTAATACAAGTATTTACATAAATTTTCGATAAATAATATTTAGATGATTTATTTCTTGTAACTACTACTTCCGGTTGTCCAATTGTTAACAAAACTTAATCAACTCTTCCCATTATTGTTAGATTGAGGAATCCGTTGTCTTAAGTCTTAAGAATATATATATTCTTGAGATATTCTACTCGTACTTCTTTATAGATGTTTCACGTGTCGTATTTTGATTAGTGGTAGTGCACTATACTACACTAGCTTGGGGCATGTTATATTTGTTTAATAAATATAAAATCTGTGGCATCATAAAACTGTGGGTGACATTGTTGCGGTACATTGGCTAGGCAGGAACCCAGAACGTTATAGAACGACTGGGACTGAACGTAAATAAAATAATAAGTGTTGTTTTTAGTGTTTGGTTTCCGATACACGTCTACATCTACCATAACACTGGACTCCTGCCAACTTGCTACGATGTCCTGTAACGTAAGGCTAGGCAATTCCATATCCTGCTGGCCACAATAGGATGGAGCCAATTTTGTAAAATATAGAATGTATAGTTTATTAGTTAAATAATAGCAACAAGAGAAAAAAGTGGTTTATTATTTTTAACGAATGTTTGGCAATTTGTAAGAGTAAACTATATAATCATAATGACATGCCGTGTTTTACTATTAGTTTAAATGAAAGTTCTTTTAATTTTGAAGCAATTCGTAGTATTAAAAAGTCTTAATTGTTTTAGTTTACCTGAATTTTATTTTATTTATGTCAACATGACATCACGGCGACACCTATTGCTATATCTTCCTCTCGCACAAGCTCTATAGGTGATGTGCACATTTTGAACGTCAGCACCTCTAACGGCTACTTTGGCGTCTTTGGGTACCTAATAAATTTTGACATTTCGAGAAAGTGATACAATTTACAATTTTATTTTGAGTTTTTGCTGTTGTATATGAATATTATACGTCATAGTATATTGAAATGAATAAAGAAATTATTTAAAAAGTTATATGTGAATCAAAAAATTCAAAATACCAGCGAAGGTACTGTGACAGAAAATATAATTTTTCTCATAATATGTGATTTCTGTAAACCATTTTATCATACTTAGTTTGATATTATAATTTATAATATTAGTTAAATATTATAAGATGCATATAGCACCGTCTTCCATGTATTTTCAGTCTTATAACTATAATAAAGAGACGAAACACTAAATTCTGGTCATCAAATTATTTCAATACGAACATAATGTTTATTCATTTACGGTTACCAAAAAATGTGATGTCAGTAAATAATTTAATTTGCCTCCAAAATATCCAATTTATCATCAAATTGTGATCTCTAAACTATTTCAATAAGAACACATTCTGTCATCAGTAAAACGAATTAAACATTAAAAAATTATTTTTTGTAACTAAAAGTACCTACACTTTTTCATTAAATATATGCCACTATTTAAGTAAAATTTATGCCCGGTTGCAGAAACGTTTATCAACGCATTGTTCGGTTAGCGGTTCATCAAAACGAATAAATTCGAATCAGTTTCCTTGGTCTTATGACATTTAAATCATTGCTGTCAAAAAATCGCGTTACATTTGTTCGCTTTGATGAACCGCTAATTGAACAATCCGTTGATGAATGTTTCGGCAACCGGACATGTCATAAAAAACCGCTACACTGGTAACCCGCTGGCAACCAATCACTCCGCTACTCTCCCTGTTGGTTCCCATCGACGCTTAATATAACATCCTTTACTTTTCAGGGGCCACAAGAGTTTTATTAACCGTGGTTTTAACTGGGGTGAATTAGGGGCTGAAATATTTGAGAAAACTAGTTCTATTGGTTGCAATATCGATTTTGTCTTTATTTTCGCATTTTCTCGCTCAGAGACCGATACTAATCGACTCTAAATAGACTCAAAAAAATATTGTGAATTCATATAATTTTCACATTTACGTGTTCTATGCATGCATTAGCGTTGACTCTTCTACTGTGCATTTTTCATTGAATTTATGAATCAAAGCTATAAAGTTACAAATACTTTTTATTGCGAGATTCTCGCGAGATTTTTCGCTTCTCGCAGTTGTTATATCGATCTCGCCTCGAATTTTAAACTGCAATCTCGCTCTAGTTCTCGTCTCGCATAATGCAACGAGACGAGACGAGATGCGCGAGTACTCTCGCCTCGTCGTGCATCACTAGGCAACAAGTCCCGGTACTTTTTGACGCTAATATGATCCACTTTTATATGTAAATGCGCCATCAAACATTCTCGAAATAAAGTAAAATAATAGTGTCTGTCTACATATTGCTAACTTATTTGCATATGATTAAAGTTTTGTGTGTTCAAATGTCCATGTTTAATTTTCAATTAGCAATGCAATATCATCATAACCAGAAATTGAAATATTATAATTACAATGTTGTATTCAATATAGGACAATAATTACAATTTCTGCGCAATTCATGAATATCATTCATAATGTTGTATCTGTTTACATAAATATCGTTTTGTTTGCAACAAACTCTACCTATATTACAATTTCAACATATCGCTATCAAAATTTACAAACGATACGGATGCAGTTGCCACAGATTGGAAATGAACAAAGCTGAACTGAGATTTCCAAAATACAAACAAAACCTGCATGCAACAAAAATCCACTAGAACATCAGCTAAAAACAATAAAACATTTATAAACCAATCAATCACTGAACAAGTTTATATTCATACAAAAAATATTGCAAATGTAACTGTTCTGACAAATGAAAAACAAATGTATTCGCCAGATGATCAAACACGAAGATTAAATCTACATGCATGTTGATACACGAGGATTCTGCATAAAAAGTAAAATAAAAATGACCAAAAATACTGTTTGGATATGTCGGAATATGGGTTATTTATATGTACATGTTAACGTTTATATATTTTTTTTTCTTCCGTTCAAAAAATGCACATTTTTCATTAAAATAGGTTCATATTTTTCTATTTTGCGTTTGTCACAAAGTTACAGCACCCAAAATAGTTCATTAATATCTAATGCGAGTACTGTAATATATTATATTAGTACAATAAGGTTGGTAGCTATGAATGTCAAAAAATATCAAATGTCAAATCTCGATAAATAAACAAACACAAACAATATTTATTTTTTATATAATTTTCAAATTAAAAGTAATAATAATAAAAAGAGAAGAAATATAATAGTAAAGTTAGAAAGAAATACAAAATATCGCAGATAGTTGGTACGATAAGATTATAGGCGATGTGCACATTTTGAGCGTCAGCGCCTCTAACGGCTACATTAACATTTTTGGTTAACGAATAAATTTTGACATTTCGAGAAAGTGATACAATTTACAATTTTATTTTGAGTTTTTACTATTGTGCATGAATATTATACATCATAGTATATTGAAATGAATAAAGAAAATATTTAAAATGCTATATATGTGATGTGACAATCAAAAAAGTCAAAATAACAACGAAGGTACTGTGGCAGAAAATATAATTTTTCTTATAATATGTGTGATTTCTGTAAACCATTTTATCATATTTAAATTTATATTATAATTTATAATATTAGTTGAAAGTTACAAGATGCACAATACATGGAAATTGAGATTAAAAAGTTGGAAAACTTGAATGATTAGAAAGAAGAATATTTCTACATATCACGTTATCAGTGTATGATGTTAGCATCTTTCTTCGTTTATATTCGCAATATATGAAGAAGATTCTTCATTGAAAATAAACCAGGCTCTAAGTGGAATCAGTTGTAGTAGCTCGGAAAAGAAAATACACGAAAAATACGAACCATGTGAATTTCTACCTTTAACATTACATGTACTAAATCTATAATAAATAGACGAATTATGTCAAAAATAGACTTCTATTTCATACAACTGCAAGTATTATACAATTTTAATACAATTTTCTGCTTCTTGTATTATATTTTGTTCAAATATTAACTTAAAAAACACATTTTTATATAATTCATTATTGCAATCAGACGACTATTGTTGGAATTTTATTCATACGATAAGTATCTTTTACAATGAGAAAATATGTATACCTAAAAGAATTTTTCATGTTAGTAGAAGATATTTTTTCGAGATTTGTGTTACAAAAATTAAAGATTATTAAATTTTCTACAGGTTGGCATTAATACTTTTTCTATATATTTTATGGATAAATTTATAGAATTATCTATAATTTAAATCCCGGAGCCTACGCTTTAAACAAACACAACTCCTTGGTAGGGAGGTATAGTGTTGACCACATCAGAATTTTACCTCTTAAGTGAAGTTAAAGTGTTGGTAACACTGTCTTACATATTGTACGCAAATGTACTTTGAATCTAGTATTAAACTAGAAAGAAAAAATAGGACAGTCGTATATTTCTGAACTAAAACCTAGTATGAAAATTGAACGAAACTCAGATAAACAGGTCTGATTTATACTACACCTACAACAAATAACTAAAAACGAGAATCGAATTAAAACCTAAAAAAAATAGTATAATGTAAAATGAAAATTAATTATTAAATATCTTTAGTAAGACCTAAAATTACTACAATAATTTATTTTTTAATATACCGTATTTCCTTCGTAAATTTTCCTTGGGAAAATTTTATATTTTTCTTGACTTACATAAAACTTCTTGTTTTTGTGATTACAGATAATAAAACGACATACTCGCCCGCAATTTGTTATGAAAACAATGCGATTATCTCGTCATTTGTCATGTGATTTCCATGCGAAGACAATTTCAGTGTGAGTCAATATATGCATCGAGGTTTATTGCTGTTATTAAATTAATTTTATGGACGTCCTTCCCAAAGTGCACAGAGAATTTGCTAGGATAGTGCTAGTGTGTGTAGCATACACGGAATAGCCAAGCTACGTCAGCTCTAACGTAGACATATAACCTAATTGTTAACACCAAGCAAACATATTAGTGGTTGGTTTCACAGTCACTTGCCTCAAGCTATTTGATAGTGTTGTATTCGACTGTTCCTTTGAGATTTGAATGTAATGAGAAATGAGGAATTTGGAAAAATTAGATATAACAGAGTCCTCAATCAAAGTGACAAATTAAAAATGGGTCAACAAGTACCCGGAGCCGAAGAAGGTGATCGCTGGAAGGAAATTTCTTTTTCATGGCCACCACTAAGGGTAAGCGTCGAGCTGCCCGGCACTTCTTCTAGTTACTGTCTGCGAAAGCTGCAGGTTGTTTCTTACACTGCGTTTTTTTTTTTCGTTCGACGGATTTTGAAAAGTCATCTTCAGCGCAAACATCAAATTCTGCGTTCTGCTGGAGAAATCACCATCTGAGACAATTCAGATCAGGGACGCTTAAACTTTAACTATCAGAGATCGACCGTAAAACTTATTAGCGGTAAGAGATCGATTAAGAAAGAAAAAAAAATTAATACGCAGGATCTCGAGGACTATAAAAGATACGAAGTCGGTTAAATCAGAGAAAAGTTGTCTTATTAGAGGACGATTTTAGTGGTGTTCCCTTATTTGAGAAAAAATTGCATAGGTCCATAGAGCCAAGATTATTGTAACGTGGAACGTCCGCCGTCGCTTGTAACGTGGAACGCCCACCGTCGCCGCCGCTGTCGTCACGCCGTCGCTGCAGCAATGAGCGAGTGTCTATTTATAGCGATGACGCAATCGCGCTAGCAGCCGGGCTACGTAAACAAACCAGTCGCAACGTGTTTATTTACTTCCGGTCGCCTGAACCTTTTATGTGCATTATTATTATTATTATGCGGTCGAACATTCTAGAGCTTTTCTAGAAGGTAATGTATAAAACGGACGCAGCTATGCCCGGGAATTAGTTACATGGAGAGACATAAAGAAATTCACATAGAGTGTTAGTGAGAAGCACAGCAGTATCGTAGTGAGCGTATGCAGTAAGTGTCGAGTGGAGTAGGTACTGGTATACTGGGATAGCGGTGCATGTGAATACTCGGTAGTGTTGACGAGTTTTGGGAAGATATAGTGTACGAGGACAGTAACGGCGAATCTGGAAGTTACTGGTATATTGGGATAGCTGTGAAAGTAAATATTCGGTAGTTGAATATACAGACGCTGTTGAGTCAGTTGAGTATATAGACGCTGTGGAGGACGGTAGGCGGACAGTTGTACGTGATATAAGTATATAGTGATATAAATATAGTGGATAAAACAACGATTCACAAAAATGTTTAACTAATCCTCATTTTTGGATTAGTGAATTCCACGGGTGAATTCTTTTCTATCCCGGTATTTAAAATTTAATCTTCATTTTATAATAGTTCCGGTGGCTCAATAGTTAGAGCACCGCCTCATGTCATGAGTGCCCTTGGGGCTCTGGGTTCGAATCCCACTAAGGTATGGATGTGTATGAATGTGAACCCACTCTGTAATTGGGATTTAATCCTGTTGAGGAGTTTGAAAAAAGGTAGTTACTTGAATTAGATTAGACTATATTTTAAGAAATAAACTGTCAAAATTAGAGTAAAATTCGCTAATCCAAAAATAAGGATTAATTTTTTTTTTGTGACTTGGGCTGTAAATGGCGGGAAGTATTGTGTTGGCCACTCCAGATTTTTAAAACTAATTTATGGGTCTAAAATATTGGAAAATTTCCATGTATTTGGTATTTTCGGATAGGGATTTTTTTATCTTTGTATTGACACCACAACCATTGCCGTAAGTTAAGGGCAAAGGTATGCAAAAAACTGATTTCCCATGTTAATCTCCTATGTACGCCTTGAAATAAATCATCCTGTTAGAATAGTAAAGTCTCATCATCAATATAAGTCAAAATATGATCCTAAATATCTTGCATCTTGGTCTATTATCTAATTAACCTCAGATTAGGTAATCTACCAACCTATCGATTCGAATTCCCCCAGTGGCTGTAAACAACAAACCTCATATCCATAGGGATTCACATTCCTGTCATACACACTAGAGTGTAGTGGTACCCCTGCAACTCGCGACCTACATGTAGGTCACACATACACACACAGTGCAGTGGTGCCAACTGTCAGCGGGAGCAGGGGAAAATGATTTAGTGCGTGACGTCACCGTCACCAGTGCGTACGACGAATACGTGATGACTAATGGATGCATGAGTGATGAAAGGAATGAAAAGAGAAAGAAGATGTGGGTTAGGATGAAGAAGAGAAAATGGAAATTTATTTTCGATACATACTATTATTTTCAATATTGTTCAAAATGAAATATCGACTACAAATCTCATTTTAGATTATTATAAATGCAATGGAAAATTGGGAAATGATCGGACTCGCAGTCTAATATAAATAATTTATTTCCTGGCCTACGTTTCGACTGTACTACAGTCTTCCTCAGGTCTAGTAGTACAGTCGAAACGTAGGCCAGGAAATAAATTATTTATATTAGACTGCGTCTCCGATCATTTCCTAATTTTCCATTCTGCTACCAGTCGATCATCGTACTCCACATTATAAATGCAGTTCTTTACAAAACACCCAAAAATAGGGGATTACAGCTCAATCGAATTAAGAGAAATTAGTAAAAAATAGTGAAAGTAGATGCTTAATAATGAATATTAATAAAGAAATAAAATGATATAATTTAAATACTTCGGAAATAAGGGGGTTTTTGTTTTAGCAGCTCGTCACTCATATGAAATCCATATATGTTATTTTGATTGGTGACTCAAAGACCACCTATAAATATATAACGAATACCGAGTTAGGGGGTGGAGTCTACTACCAATGGAAGTATACAAATTCAAATAGCGGACCCGTGGCTACCAGTACTGCAATTCTCAAACAGTTTTTATTTGAATATAAATTTCTTGCATTAAACTTAATAATTTTGATAAACTTGCAATGGGCTACTTGCGTGCCATTTTTTTATTTAATATTTTTGAAGAGACGATAAAAACTTGCTACCCATATTTTTTCTTTTGGCAAAATTTTCAATAATTGACCAGAAAAAAATTAATGAAATTTTCATATTTAAATTACCGCCATGTATGAAGTAGAATTACACCGAACCAATGAATAGCTGTAAAGCAATAACATCGGTACGTCCAATAGCAACGGCATGAGCGGGTAATTTAAACATGACAGATCATCTGTTTGAGGTTTGAATAATAATTTGGAGGTTAATATTTTCGTTTGCCATTTTAATCTTGTACAAGTACAAGCTAAGTTAAAATCCTGATTAATAAATCGAAATACGTAATAAAAGTAACAAAAACCGCGCAAATTGTAAATAATAAAGAAGAGAGACAGTGACAGAAAAATGAACTAATGTCAAAATCAAATTAACTCTCGCACTCGCTCGTCATTTACAGGTTACATTCTTAAATATGCATCCCTTTCTCTAGTTCAAATAATGACGTCAAAGAAAATCTTCTTTCTTAATTTATTAAAAAACATATATTTTTTTTAAATAAAATTTATATTTTTACATTCGTTTTCAACTTTACTTTAGGTATTTAGTTATAGATATCAGATTTTTAGTACCACGCAAGTAGCCTATTATAAAGCATGTAGACTTGTACAGTGTTATAATATTAATTTGTTTTTTATCTTCCGTCACCTTTAGGTAAGGCAGGTATTGTCTTTGGTCTAAAAATTCGATGATGAGTTTTTAATGAATAAGCACGTTTTAGGGTCCCTAGAATACGATTTTACTATTTTTACGATAATATCTGTATGTATGTATGTATGTATGTATGTATGTATGTATGTATGTATGTATGTATGTATGTATGTATGTATGTATGTATGTATGTATGTATGTATGTATGTATGTATGTATGTATGTATGTATGTATGTATGTATGTATGTATGTATGTATGTATGTATGTATGTATGTATGTATGTATGTATGTATGTATGTATGTATGTATGTATGTATGTATGTATGTATGTATGTATGTATGTATGTATGTATGTATGTATGTATGTATGTATGTATGTATGTATGTATGTATGTATGTATGTATGTATGTATGTATGTATGTATGTATGTATGTATGTATGTATGTATGTGTGTATGTGTGTATTTGTTTGTGACGATTATTTCGGGTCGCATAACTCCAATACCACCTTTCCAAAAATTATAATTTTTACGTATTGCTTTTCTTTAGATCGATATAAAGAGCTGATTAGATTTTGGGTATAATTGGTTGACCGGAAGTACCCTAATTTGAAGATTTTAACAGTTTTTTTTTGAAAAAATGCTGTTAAATATCACTTTTTCACATTTAATGTTATTATAAATATGTAAGAATATTTTATTCTCTATACGATTTGATTACATATTGTACTTCATATTCACTGGATATAGAGTTAAAAAACAATAAAGAAATTAAATTTCGCAAAGAAGCCAGTTGTGCTTTAAACATGGAAACATCTACTACATTAAGAAAATTCTGATTGACAAATGTCAGTGTCAAAGTGCAATTTTCATAATATGTTTGAGTTATAATTTTATTGGAAATATAGAGAATATTACAAGAAATTTTCTGTATGGAATTTGTACAAAATATATTGAACTGACTGAAGGTAATGTACTGAAAATGTGGAATAATTTGCAAGAAAACTTTCTGTGTGGAATTTGTACAAAATACATAGAACTGATGGAAGGTAATGTGCTGACCACATACGATTTTTATAAATATAATTTAAAAATAGCATATATTTCAAGAACATTTTAAATCCACGAAGAAAACAGTTTTATATAAAAACTTATATTCGTGAAGTCACATCTATATTTTCAAATTTCGGGAGACCATAACTCGCTTATTAATAAGAATTCTTTCACCGAATTTTCACCAATAGTCTTAGTTTTACTTATATTTTCTGATAAAATTATAAAAAAGGTGAAATCCCCTATTTTTAAAATAACTCTGGGCGAATTGTGATATGATGAGTTTTAGATTTAATTAGCTTGGGTATTTATCAGTCTAAATGAACAACATATCCAAGAAAATAAAGCAATTGTTGATGTATATATTAATTTATATACCTACTGATTAAGTTTCCCTTGTATTTATTTTTCGCTTAATTTAATTTGAACACCATGAGCTTTATAATTTTGCTGCTATTTAAGATATAATTTATGAAGCGCGTCTACAATCAACATAAATTATGTATTCAGGAAAAATGAAGTTGATAACAGTGAAGGTGCATGAACATATTACTCCGTAGTTATTTATTTTTGACTAAATGAAGCTATAAACCAAGATTTAATATGCCAACGAGTAATTTACGCTTTTAACATCATATTAATAAGGAGCTTATAAGCTTCTGATCATTAAACACTGTTATTATAAGCCGTAGGGAAAACAGCAGGCATTTGTAATCTATATCTTACTTCATTTTTATTTTTAAATGTGTTTCAATTAAGTTAAATACAATACTTGCAAGATATCTGCCCTCCGTCCATAAAATAAAAAAGATATTAAATATCTGGAAAGTAAACTACTAACTACGATTTGTCTGGTTTGTTAACAATATAAAGTGGGATCTCATATGAAATTACAGTTTTTATTTAACTATTGATATTTTTGAACTAACAAAAAAATGAATGTTTCATATTCATAATAACGCAACCCAAATTATACCCACGTTCTTCTCCATAAGATACCGAATAAAAACTGTTTAATCCTTTTTTTTGTATCTCTCATACAACTTGACCAGAGCTCGGCAGTAATTAATTACTTAAGTAATTAAATTACTAATTCAATTACTAGAAATAAGAAAAAATCTGATGTGGCCAGCACATTACCTTCCGTCAGTTCTATGTATTTTGTACAAATTCCATACAGAAAATTTCATGTACCGAAGAGATCTATATTTCCTGTAAAATGTCAATTGCAGTTGACACTGACATCATTTTTTTAATATAGTAGTGGTTTCCGGTTTCCATGGTTATAGCATAGCTAGCTGCTTTATGAAAGTTAATTTCTTTATAATTTTTTAACTCTATATCCATTGAATATGAAGTATAAAATGTAATCAAATCGTATAGAGAATAAAATATTCTTTAATATTTACTAACTAGACATTACCGGGGATAACGGATTTCAGTGTTTTCCGCCGACATACGAGCAATGGCGTAACTAACGGACCCGCATTGCGGGCGGGTCCCCGGCTCTAGAGAGGCTCCAATTTACATGATTTATAATTTTGTTACTGCGAAATTTTGAATTTAATCTTTTTTTTTTTGTAGCAACATACAAATTTATTTAGTCCTTTATTTTTTTAAATGTCAATTTTCAAAAATAATATTGGCTAACGGGCCTCTTATCCGCTATGCAAAATCAAGCTCTTTATTTTCTATCACATTTCGGCCAGCAGAATTTGGATTTCTTAACAAATATTTTCCTGCAAATAATCCAGAGTTTTCCTTTAAAATAAACCCATAAAAAGAAGTCTAGGGCTGTCAAATCAGGACACTTGGCGGCCAATGTGTATTATCAAAACGTGGGATTAAATAACGATACGAGAATGATTTTCGCAAAATTGCTACTATTTAAACTGTTTGATACTAATCCATCTTTCTAATACCATATTTTGTCCAAGTTCTTTCATTTGGTTTACCAAAAATGTAAGAAACAATTCCCTGTAACTGTCACCAGTGTAAAACAAAAAAAAATACGGGCCAATCACATTTTCATAGTAAATGCCACAACATACAATGACTTTGGTGAGATGTAAAGGTGCCTAATCTTGGATTTTCAGGCCTCCCATATTGGTTAATTTGCTTCTTAACATGTCAACTCAGGTGAAAGAGAGCCTAGTCACAATTTCCACAAGTTCTTGTGCGGGCCCCTAAATTCTTAGTTACGCCACTGCATACGGAGGTCTGTTAGAAAAGTATCCGAAAACCTGATGGATTTGAATCAAGCGCGCTTGCATGTGCTTAGCGTCTGTTGCTGGTAAGCAGCATTTGAGTAAGGTAATGTATAATGCTCTCGTCGGTTTTTCATTGCTTCCACTGTGACGACTGGGATTTGGTTTCCGGGTCGTACCCGTACACCCAGGACTCGTCACCAGTGATTATGGTGTTCATGAAGTCGGGGTCAGTATTTGTGGAGTCCAGCATGTCCTGTAAGACTTCAACACGAAGTTGCTTTTGCTCCGCCGTCAGCAGCTTTGGCACGAATTTCGCCGCCACTCTCTTCATGGCCAAATCTTCTGTCATAATTGAATGTGCCGAAAAAGTGCTGATGCCCACCTCTTCCCAATTTCTCGGATGTGCGACCGTCTTTAAACCGGTTGTACCATTCCTTAATCTGTGTGATGCCCATACCATCATCACCAAAAGCCGTTTGAATATTCCGAATGGTTTTCACCTGGCTGTTGCCCAGTTTCAGGCAAAATTTGATGCAATAGCGCTGCTCCAGTCTTTCCGTCATTTTCCTTGCAATGAAAAACCGACGAGAGCACTACCTCACTTAAATGCTGATTGCCAGCAACAGATGCTATCGACAGGCGGGAAAAAATGTACGCATGCGCACGAAGGTTCAAGGACGGCTCATGCAAGCGCGCTTGATTCAAATCCGTCAGGTATACCTCGTATACATACATTAATTAAATTGATAAAATTTCTACTTCAGTTTTAGAATATTTTGCATTTGTAAATTTTGGTTTAGTATTTTGTTGAATTGGGAGTATGTATTTTTTTAAGGTGATTTAGATCTCGTCTTTTATTATTCGATTTTTCTGATCTACAATCAAAAATCAATCCTCTTGCACCGAGTCACAACTCACTTCGTGTTGTATGAATGTAGAAGAAGACACTCAGCGAATTGTACACTCCCATACATAGGATAGTACTCGTACACGTCTCGTATTCGTACTCGGTAACTGTGGGGTGGTAAATCGATGCGATGCGATCTGCAACTCGTGGCGTATTGAAAGCCGGGGTTTTGCAGGGGTTTGTCGGGGTGGGAGCGGGTGCCCAGGGCTGGTGGGTGGTAGGGTGTCAGGGCGAGCACGCGGTCGATACACCAGGCACACGGGGTGGCCACAACCACCAAAACAACACAGAATTTACGAAAGAATTCAAAAAATTGAAGATATTTTGCTAAGTAATCAGTGAATCACTTCAAAAGAGGTTGCTGACGATGTTGGTATTTCATCCGAAAAAACATGATTCGCTGATATTTCGTGATCCATATGATAAAGCGGACATTGAAAGGACAATATTTTGCGACCATATAGGACATAAATAAGGAAAAAACGCTAGAGAAGCTAAAGGCTATACACAAAGTGCATTCTACAAGTGTTTTGCAAATTGGAACAACGTTAGCATAAGTAGTTTCTATCTAATGAGAAAAGTGAACAATATTGTAAAGTTTTTATTTATTTGGGTGAAGTGTAAATATTAGACAATTATTATTAATTAAAATAAAGATTTATTAAACTATAATGGTGAAGTTGTCGATGTATTGCCTCGCCTCCGATTTGGATGAAACTTTGTCAAAATATTCTTCTCATCAAGACAAACACTGGAAAAATAATAAGTGGGGGTCAAAGTCGGTTGACCTTCAAAACACAATTTGTTTATATTTAAATATTTAATCCATATAATGTCCTCCGATAGGTGTCGCGTTCTATTCTACCCATTTGACACACACCTGAAAAATTATTATATAGGTTAGGTTAGGTTTATTACGAATTTTAAAAAGCAGGCTAACAAAACTAACTCCCATACGGGCGATGTTCGTTTGAGTGCAACTTGGCTTGTGAGAAAATTTGACCCCCTCTTATTATTATTTTTCCTATGTTTGTCTTGATGAGAAGAATATTTTGACAAAGTTTTATCCAAATCGGAGGTGAGGTGAGGACATCGACAATTTTACCACTATAATTAAACATTAAAAAGATATTAAATAATGACGATTACGAATATTAAACAATTATTAAAAACTAACTAAGACTAAAACTATAATTAACTAGGTTAACTACATTATTTATTTAATTAACCAATTAACACAACTATTTATTTCCACGTGATTACTAATTATTTATTTCCACTATTTATATCAATTTTTTATATCACGTTCAACTGTCCGCCTACCGACCTCCACAGCGTCTATATACTCTACTGACTCAACAGCGTCTGTATATTCAACTGCTCGGACAGAAATCATACCTTTCACCTCACTGTCTGTCTATTTATGTAACTCTTTCTCTTCCACAGCCTCAGTATCACCAACTATCCGTATGCCACAATTCTTCAATACCAATGCCGAGAATACACTCCAACTTGCTATTACTGTCCTGTATACCTAGCTTCACAATACTCGTCAACACTACCAAGTATTCACTTCCACAGCTATTTCAGTATACCAGTAACTTCCAAAGTACCTAACCTATTATTCACGAAAGATGACTATTCAAGGTCATTTGTGAGCCGTCTGATATAATATTACTTGTAGATAACTTCATTGCATTTCGTATGCATACATTTTAATAGAAAAATAAGAGTAATTTATTTGAAAATTATGTTTCTTTCTTAATAATGTCTTTCTGAAAGATTTATGTTTTTCACTTATGTTTTTGCAAAATACAAAAACAGACTTAACTTACAAACCAAGAAATAATAATTTGATTTAAACGTCAACGCCACTGGGTAAATATTAGCACAGCGGGCAGTGTAGTAGATAATTAGGTATCTGTAATTCAACGACTTACGTCATTTTTATTTAGAGTGTGTTAGAAAGTAATGACATTATTTACGTATATCTGTCACACCACATAAATTAAATAGACATAGATCAAACAATCTTTCTCTTTCCAATACAAAATGTTGCTAAGCTATTGTTGTAAAGTTATGTGTATTCTTTCTTCGCAAGAATGACCTTGAATAGTCATTTTTCGTGAATAATAGTGTACTCCACTCGACACTTTACTGCATACGCTCACTACGATACTGCTGTACTTCTCAAACTCACTATGTGAATGTCTCTATATGTAGCTGCGTCCCTTTTATACAGCTGCTATTAACTTCCAGATAGCTCTAGAATGTTCGACAGCATAATAACAATGAACACAAAAAGTTCAGGCGACCGGAAGTAATAGGCTACTTGCGTGGTACTGAAAATCGATATCTATCACTAAATAACTAAAGTAAAGTTGAAAACGTATGTAAAAATATAAATTTTATTTTTAAAAAATTATGTTTTTTTTTTAATAAATTAAGAAAGAAGATTTTCTTTGACGTCATTATTTTGAACTGGAGAAAGGGATGGATATTTAAGAATGTAACCTGTAGATGGCGAGCGAGTGCGAGTTTCAATTTGATTTTGACATTAGTTCATTTTTCTGTCACTGTCTCTCTTCTTTATTATTTACAATTTGCGTGGTTTCTGTTACTTTTATTATGTATTTCGATTTGTTAAGCAGGATTTTAACTTAGCTTATACTCGTATAAGATTAAAATGACAAACGAAAATATTAACCTCCAAACTATTATTCAAACGTCAAACAGATGATCTGTCATGGACTACGTTTACACGTATGAGAAAAATTTACTTTGACTTGACTTTTAAAAGGCGACTTATGAAAAGTCAATTTAATGGTGCGTTTACACATAAGGTCAAATATACTTCACTTTACGTTTGTTACTTGTCCTTCACTCAACTTAGACTTTGACAGCAAAATAAAGTTTGGTTATAATACGTGTGATATAACTATTATATAATCATAAAAAGAATAAATTATTTATAGAAAAAATGGATAGTAAACTACAGTTATTAAATTTAAGCGCGATATTTTTAAATAATATAACTATGCAGCAACAATATTGGATGCGAAGTAGATTAAAAAATAATCGCATAAAATATTTTAAAATTCGAGAATATTTTAAATTCAGATATAAAATTGTGTAATTAAATACCTCGGAATTAGTGGATGAAAACTAGATGTCACTGTTAGTAAAGTAAAGTTTGTTTCGTTCGTTGGTTCACACGACTATTTAAAAGTCACTTATATGAGTCAAGTCTATTTTATTTTGGACTTGACTTTAGGAAGAAAAGTAATAGCCGAGAGTGTTTACACAACGGCAAAAGTCGCCTTTTGAAAGTCAAAGTCAAGTCAAAGTACTTTTTTGCTATACGTGTAAACATAGTCATGTTTAAATTACCCGCTGATGCCGTTACTATTGGACGTACCGATGTTATTGCTCTACGGCCATTCATTGGTTCGGCGTAATTCTACGTCATACACTGCGGTAATTTAAATATTAAAATTTCATTAATTGTTTTCAGGCCAATTAATGAAAATTTTGCCAAAAGAAAAAATATGGGTAGCAAGTTTTTATTGTCTCTTCAAAAATATTAAATAAAAAATTGCACACGTCGCGACTCATCTGTTTACGTCGCCCGGTTGCTAGCGCGATTGCGTCACCGCTATAAATAAACACTCCCTTACAGCGGCGGCGAGAGTGGGCGTTCCACGTTACAATATTAATAAAATGATGAATAAATGATTATTGAAACAAATGTAAATCTTCGTTATTTTTTGATCAAACCTCTTGTCGAATAAGCTTGTTTATCCGGTTGGCCATACTGTAGAAGCGCATGCATATTTGAATGTAGCTTGCTAGTATAATATGCAGGTAGATGTAAAATAACACAACAAGAACAAAACATGCTTGCGTGTGGTGTAACAGCAGTATTAGTTGCGGAAATACGTATAAAATTATTTAAAACATTCCTGACGCAATCTTGCATCCTGTAAAATATTTATCTTTTACGGAAAAATCGATAAGTTTATTAGCTGGAACTCTGTACCTATATGAGTCTGTCGATGTATGTATTTTGGTATGTGAGTACATATGTTACACTTGTATAGGCACGTGACCTTTATAATACTCGTACTCTGTCTACATCAAGTACATAGATAACTTTTTATAACACAGATAACGGGGAAGAGATAAGAGATCAAATTTTAGAGATAGAGTCGAGGACACTTCATATTTCAAAATTATTTACAACCAAAAACAAAAAAAAAAAATCAATGTATGATGGCACACTTAAAATGAATAGTTATTTGTATCACAAGTCCAGAAACTGAATATTTGCGAGAATGAGTTTATTTTGATAGGCCGAGCTGAAAGCGAGGTCTGCAAATACGAGATCTCGCAAAACAGTTTCTGGGCGTGTGATACACAAGATTTTTTGTGCCGACATCTCCACAAATTCTTCGTATATTTCTCAACACTATTCTATTTTACATAAACTAAAAAAATGAACATATATTTTTATCGGTTTTGCATTGCAAGTTTAAATATAATTACTTACATTTGAGCTTAAAATGCGTAATTATTTTATATTTATTGAAAATATATCATACAAACATTAGTTATATATATATATATTTTATATATACTTTCACATATTTTCAATGACAGATAGCGGAAACTCAATTGTATCACGTGAAGTTAGTTGTAGTTACGGTAGTTACAAAACAAACGAAACAAATTGGTCCTAAAGTTGGAACTTTTAATTAATCTATACGAGATGACAGAAATGACAGCATTTTATTATTTTTATGACAAAATTTAGTTATTTAAGTTACAATAATTAAAGATTTAGCCCTAAAATTTGTAAACAT
The DNA here is from genome assembly GCA_963082715.1 of Harpalus rubripes. Taxonomy (NCBI): domain Eukaryota; kingdom Metazoa; phylum Arthropoda; class Insecta; order Coleoptera; family Carabidae; genus Harpalus; species Harpalus rubripes. Next base: position 7,219,160 of record OY720455.1, on the reverse strand, counting down.
TTTGCTAATTCTTGTGTTGAAAATAATCTTAAATTGACATATCCCCAGAACAGTAATGCCAACTCCTTTTGCTGGCCTAGGTCAGCAACAGCGCATTTCTGGACGATTTTGAGGTCTGTAATACTAGTTAAATTGGACGGAGGTACGAAAAATTTATTAGGGTACAACAAAATAAAAAAATCTGGTGTGGCCAACACAATACCTCCCGCCATTACAGCCCGAGTCACAAAAAATATTAAGTCAATCCTTATTTTTGGATTAGCGAATTTTACTCTAATTTTGACAGTCTATATCTTAAAATATAGTCTAATCTAATTCAAGATACTACCTTTTTAAACCCCTCAACAGGATTCATTCACACACATCAATGCCTAAGTGGGATTCGAACCAAGAGCCTCGAGGGCACTCATGACACTAACTATTGAGCCATCCGAGCTATAATAAAATGAAGATTAAATATTAAATACCAGAGGATAGAATAGAATTCACTAATCCAAAAATGATGATTGGCTTAAACATTTTTGTGAATCGTTAATTTTTATTAATCTAAATACATACCTACATATTTATTTATGCTGGAAACTGTATTGAATTCCTTTTCTATGGTTCTATTTACTTTTTTCTTTTTAAAAAGTTACTAATATTATTTTGAAATGATTAGTTCTTTGATAGTGACATTTATCTATCAGTTACATACATTTGAATAACTGCGTTTTGTTTGTTTAAAGCGTAGGATCTGGGATTTAAATTAAAGATAAATTTATCCATAAAATATATAGAAAAAGTATTAATGCAAATCTATAATAATAATCTTTAATTTTTATAATAGCATTAATCTCCAAAAAATAACATTTAAAGGTATTTATCGAATAAAAACTATTTTAAGCTTCTAGTAAAGTGCCATTTCTGGTTATCCGATTTTCACGAAAATCTAATGGGCTCTTTCCATTACAGAAAAAGTTCGAAATACAAGGTTTCAAAATATTATCAATGATAGTATTTGAGTTAGAGTGGAGGATCCACACACACATACACACAGACATCATCGTGAAAATGTTAAAATTGGATTCTAGGGACCTTAAAACGTGGTCATTTACGAAAATCTCGATATGCGATTTTTAGCACGATCCCTATACCTCCCTTACCAAGGGTAGCGGGAGATAAAAAATCTGATGTGGCCAACACCAAATCTCCCGGTATTACATTTTTTAATTTAAATATACATACTTACATATTTAGTTATTGCGAAAACTGTATTAATATCCATTCCATATGAACTGTGTAATCAAGGAATTTTGCTTGTTTAAAGCGCAGGCTCCGGGATTAAAATTATAGATAATTTTATAAATTTATCCATAAAATATATAGAAAAAGTATTTATGCAAATCTGTAGAACATTTAATTATCTTTAATTTTTATAATAACACAAATCTTGAAAAAACAACATTTGAAGGTACTTTTCGAAGAAAATCTATTTTGAGCTTTAAGTAAAGTGCCATTTTCGGTTATTCGATATACACCACACCACTCGGGCTGTAAATAGCGGGAGGTATTGTGTTGGCCACACCAGATTTTTATTGTAATGTAACGTAGGTTTTTATTTGCGACTTTGATAGGTGTATGGCAGTGAGTATTAAATTCTTTTATTTATTTGTATTTATAGTTTACCTACGTAGTGTTTTTGTATTTGTGTGTTGTGTTTAGACTTTAGACAGTTTATACAGGTAAGTCAACAATCCAGTATATATTGTCTTTTCAAAAATGTTCTGCTATCTGGCAATTAATGTTTGTACATGAGAGGAAAAACATGCAGCTTCACATCCCTTGAAAAAATATAACTTTCAATTATAAGGCATTTGACCTTGAATGATACCTTGCCTCATCAAAGTTTTAGTGCACGAAACGTCACTGCCAACGAATCGTAAATACGCCACTAAAATTAGAGAAAATGAAAGAATTAATTTACTTGGCTATAGCACCAATTTTTTCGCTTAATTCCCAGTAAAAATCTGCCAATTTCCCCCCTAATTAGATCGCGTGAACTACTTTCAAACAATTCCAAGTAAATTACATCCTATTTGTTTCACACCCAAATTAAAACCCAATACCTGTTAGAGGTCATTTTCTGTTGATCAACTAAACACCTTCATTAACCACTCATCTATCCCCCCACCACGCGTTGTACAGCGTGGGTAGTTTGGCTAGGATAGGCTACGTGCGTGTGTGTCCTACGCTTCTCTGTCACAAAATGAAATGTCCAATCAATGCAACAGATGAGCCACTGCAAGGGAATACCCCGACGTTGCCAGGCAACGCATTCGGTAATGGTGACGTCACGGAGTTGGCGAAATTTGGGGAAGAAAAATAAAAAATGGGGGAAAGAGAAAATGATGTATGGGCAATCAACGTAACGAGAAATTAAGTGCTGCTGGGACGTTTATTTAGCATGTAACATAAAAGTTAAAATGGGTGATTTACAATGGCATCTACCTAGCCAACAGAATAACATATTGTTTAATATTATACACCATTCTTTATTTCTCCACGCCAGCAATGAGTGCCCGTGAGGTGACGCCTGGTAAACGCCCGCACGATACAAATATATCATCATCATTAACGAAATTTGAATACAAAGCAGATCGGCACACTCAGCATGGAGTGAGTAATATGCCGCAACGATTTTTTTTTTTATTATATATTTATTTATAACCACGAAAACAATAATAATTTTGCTTACCATGTCCGCCAGATAAAATATACAGAAAAAGTATTAATGCAAAACTGTAGAAAATTTAATAATCTTTAATTTTTATAAAAAATTTGAAAAAATAACATTTAAAGATATTTTTCGAAGAAAAACTATTTTGAGCTTCAGTAAAGTGCCATTTTCGGTTATCTGATTTACATCAAAATTTAATGGCTTCTTCCTATATTAGAACAAGGTTTCAAAATTTTCTGAAGGTTAGCATTTGAGTTAGAGCGGAGGATCCTCACATATTTACCTACAGACATCACCGTGAAAATGTTAAAATTGGATTCAAGGGACCTTAAAACGTGTTCATTTACCAAAATCTCGATATGCGATTTTTAACACGATTCCTATATCTTCCTTACCAAGGGTAGCGGAAGGTAAAAAGTAAATTTTATAAAATTTTAAATTATATTTTCTACAAAATTTATTTGAAGTCAATAGGGGATTCCATCAAGTTTTAAATATAATTTCATCTGAACGTATAAGTAAAACTAAAACTGTCGGTGAAAATCCGGTGAAAAAATAAGCGAGTTATAGTCCCCCGAAATTTGAAAATATAGATGTGCCGTCACGACTATAAGTTTTTATATCAAACTGTTTTCTTCGTGGACGTAAATGTTCTTGAAATAAATACTATTTCTAAATTATATTTATAAAAAATAAATTTATATTATTATACTGTACAAGTCTACACGTTTTATAATTGGAAGTGTATTTAAATTACGAGTATCAAGTTTAATGCGAAACATTTATATTCAAATAAAAACTGTTTGAGAATTGCAATACTGGACTAATAGCCACGCCTCCGCTATTTGATTTTCTCTACTTCCATTGGTAGCAGGCTCCTCCCCCTAACTGGATATTCGTTACATATTTATAGGCTGTCTTTGAGTCGCCAAGCAAAATTATATGCAGGGTGGTGATTTGGACGACGCAGCATAGGGGTTTCAATGGTAAAATCTTACAGAAAAAAATACTGTATCCGAATATGATATTCGGGCCTATTCTGTAACTCAGTGGTTAATTTTTAACAACTGGTTAAAAAATTTACCCAATAGATATCGTTTTAACAACTAAAAATCCAATTTTTTGTTATATGTCAACATATTTGATTGGTTATAATTTTTAACCAGTTGTTAAAAATTAACCACTGAGATACAGAATAGGCCCGATTGTTTATAATTTTTCAAATTCCGGAACCGTAAAAATAGTCGAAAACAATAATAACATTTTTGCAAAAATCATAGATGCCATGTAATAAAAAATTAAACAAATATCACATAAACAATGAGCAAATGTCAGACAAGAATTTTACAACAGATTGAGACATTGTTTAATGGTAAATGGTGGTTTATAATATATTATTTTATATTATAAATTCATATGTTTGTGATAGTAAAATAAAAATCCTTTTTCCCAAAACATTTTATGTCTTTTAATTTAAATAAGTTAAGGGTCGTATTCATAGTCAATTCTTAAAGAAATCTTAAATTTCGTTCTCGTCAAATTACATTGTTGTAATCAACAATTCCATTGTTGTCGTCAACTACAATAAAGGTGTTTTCATTTTCCTCGTTTTGAAAATAAGTTTAAACGTCCAGAACAAGGTGTAGTATCTATAGGTGAGTGCAAGACGTATTCCAATACATTACGAAGAATGGCTAACTAACTGGGCTAGATCATACAGCGTGCCGCTAGATGGCAGGTTTTGTTGCGACCCGGTTTTTACGCAAAATATTCAATTATTCATATATAACGCATAATATTCTATATTTTCAATCATTACCTTTTATCTTTTGTCAGATCTATGTATGTATTTTGTATAAATTCCATACAGAAACGTTTCTATATTTCCAGTAAAATTATAAAACAACAAATGTCAAATGCACTTGACATTGACACCTTTCAATCAGAAATTTATCTTAGTACCTGTTTCTGTGATTATAGTGTAGCTGGCTGCCGCTAAATTGCACCTTTTGGCACCTTAAAAAGACTATATTTCTCTTTATTTGATCCATACCCTGTTGTGCATCTTGTAGCAAAACATTTTTTGTCAAATGGTAACGGGTCGCGTTAGCGCCATTTTGTTTCCCAGTTACTTAGCCATCTCAACGCATCTCGTGCTCTCACCTATAGATACTACACCGTGGTCCAGAATCTGTGACAGATGTTTGCGCTTTTGTTAAAATGGCATCAATGATTTTTGCAAAAATGTTATTATTGTTTTCGATTATGTTTATGGCTCCGGAAATTGAAAAATTATAAACAATAGCATATTCAGATGCAGGATTTTTTTCTGTAGCAAAAATCTAAATACAATTTTGCTCTAAAATAATTAGGGGAGCAAATAACTGTACATTAAGATTTTACCATTGAAACCCCTATGCTGCGTCGTCCAAGTCACCAGCCTGTATATGGAATTCATATGAGTGACGAGCTGCTATAACAAAAACCCCTTATTTCCGAAGTATTTCAATTGTATCGTTTTATTTCTTTAATAATATTCATTATTAAGCATAACTTTGAATATTTTTTCCTAATTTCTCTTAAATCAATTGTGCTGTAGTCCCCTATTTATAGGCCACTTTGTATACAGAAAAAAATATTTTCCTATGTTAAATGCCGATTGCTCGATATCTTCTGTAAATTTCTTCCATTTTCTCTTGTCGTCTATCTATTAAAATATTATTATATATAATAGTGCCCCTAGTAGCATCAAAAGAAAACTAATTCATCTGCGGTGATGTGTGTATAATTTGCATTCTTTCTGTGTCTTCTAATCTAGTGCGTTGGAGACCGACTGGCTGAAGGCATGGCTGCTAAATGAGTCCAGTAATTGAGTCGCCGCGCGCTAAACGACCTGTCAGCCGTGCATGTGTACAGCAGTTTTAAATGACGCGCGTAATTCATATTACGCGCTGGTGCTGCGTTCCCCCTTCGCTGAATCGGTGTTTGTGTGTCAAACTTCACAACAACCCAACAACTTTATTTTAATTACGCACATTAACAGACACTTCAAGAGACATACCACATCATTACCACCTAAATGAACGGAATTAAATAAACGACGAACCAAAATCGTTAAAATTATCTATAAATAAATAAATCATCACAGCTTATTACCCATTGCTGGGTGTGCCAATCTGCTTTGTACACAGATATCGGTAATGATATATTTGCACCGTGCGGGCGCTTACCAGGCGTTACCTCACGGTCACTCATTGCTGGCGTGGAAAGTGCATCACAGGGGTCAATTTTGTCTCATTTAAAATCGGGATCGACCCCGGTTCCCCGGTTCCCAGGTTATCTATACCAGAATGTAAACAATAAATAGAGTATTGCATCTTCCACTTTAGTTTATTAGATGTAATTCTATTTTTTAGACATTCATTTTTAGGTATACAAGGTGTTTATTTGAAGTGGTATTTATTTGTTAGATAGAGAATTTTATTCCGAATACACTGGATATAATATATTCATACTCTCACATAACGATTTTTTTTAGAAATATGTATATATATATATATATATATATATATATATATATATATATATATATATATATATATATATATATATATATATATATATATGTAAATACTAATACTCATACCCGAATGCCGTAGTGAGAACTTATTAAAACAAACAACTTTTCATAGTTCCAATTTTTTATTTGGTGCACCGCTTCGTAGTTATTGGAGTTCTTTTGTTTTTCGAAAAATCGTCATAACTCCCTTATTTTAAGGACTATTGAAAAAAAATTCTGTCTTGTAAAACATTTGCATTTACAATTATTTTTTATTCTTTAAAATGACAAAATGGCGATCGGTCAAAAATTTCAAAACAAGATTCTTTGATCGATTTTCAAAAGTAATCCTTAAATTATCTACTACAACATTTGTCCTAAACATTTTTTCAATCTATCCAAAAAAGTCTTAATTCAAATTCAAATACATTACAGTTAATCATTTGTGTGCGTATTTTGCATAATTTGTGAAAATGGCAAAAACACGCTGTCGGGGTTGCGTTGTAGTTGAAGTAAATGAATTAAGACTTTTTTTGGATACATTGAAAAAAATGTTTAGGACAAATGTAGTAGATAGTTTAAGGATTTTATAAACGTTTTACTTTCGAGAATCTAGGGAGTGGTTATCAAAAAATTTTGTTTTGAAATTTTTGATCGATCGCCCTTTTGGCATTTGAAAAAATAAAAAATAATTGTAAATGCAAATATTTTACACCGCTGAAAGGTAATTTCTAAAGAATTTTTTTTTCAATAGTCCTCAAAATTAGGGAGTTTAACGATTTTTCGAAAAACAAAAGAAGTATAACTACGAACCAGGGCAACAAATCAAAAATTGGAACTAAGAAAAGTTGTTTGTTTTAAAGCAACTACCGTTTTCGAGTGTAACGACTTAGTATTAACACCCTGTATAAAGTTTTATATTAATATGATTAAAATATTACTATAATGAATACATGTTATTTTTCTTTCATATAGAATTAGAATACCATGAAAGAAATACGTGAATATTTTATGCGCGTTGACGTCTCGGTTGACATGTTAACATTTATGATCAATTGACGGAAGAAAAAAATATTCACTCCTTTCTGCCAGTGCACTCTAATTCTATGTATGTAAAAAAAATTAACATGTATTTATTTTTATTCACAATTGGTTAGTAATATGACGATTTCTGACGTTGGAAAGTTAGTTATTGTTAACCTCAAGGCGGAAAATAGCTGTATAATTTTTTTTTAAATAATAATTATTGTGGAATCCATTAATGCTAATACATATAAATAAAATACAAATTTTGTTAATAGTTATGTATTATATGAATGTGGAATGTATCATATTAGTCACGAAAGAAAAAGTTTAACCACGTAGCCCGCAGGGCCAATGGCTAATTTTCTTTAGTGACTACTATACATTCCACACGAGCGTAATACAACGTTTTATCCAACAATGTTTTAAAACTTCTTAAATAATTTTTATGTTTTCATTCATCGTTTGACAAGTCAATTGATGTAGTATTTTTTTAAATTACAAAGTAGCCATTGAATGGTTTTGTTATATTGTTATTGAAAAAATCTGAAGTGGACACCACACGACTTCCTTGTACGCAAGACCAATACGAAGATGAAGTATAGACCCAATTATAAAATTGCACGTGTTTGACGTAATTTGACATTAACACATTTTTTATTTTTTTGTTATTTTTTCATTACAAAAACCAAAAAGTATATGTTTTAAATTTACATATCTCGCTTATACAAAGGGCTAATTTAATAATACTTTATGTGCTAGACGCAGAATTTAATTCTCTAAACCTCTTATTTGAAACATTTATTTCTAAATTAAAAATGAAACCATTTTATTCAAGAAAAACTGTTAACAACTTCAGGTAATATATCACTTCCGGTAAGTCTGTTTTAACCAAATTCTGCTGTTATTCCAATTGATATAAAAGTCTTATATACCAAATTTTAAACGTTTTGGATTATATTTTAATATAGTTTTTCATTCAAATCTACTATAGGCTTCAAATAAAGTACCATTTCTGGAAATTATGTAATGACCAAAAAGGGAGGTGCACAACTAGATGTTATAGAAGTCCTTAATACAAAATTTCAACTTTCTACGGCTTACCGTTTTTGAGTTATGCGAGATACGTACGTACGTACGTACAGACGTCACGGCCGAAATTAGTCAGAATGGATTCAGGGGTGGTCAAAATGGATATTTCCGTTGAAATCTCAAAACCGAAATTTTTCGCGATTACAATAAGTAAAAAATTTGCTGTAATAATTATTGTCTGTAATTGGGAATTATTTGAAAGAAAAATACATTAAAATGGGTGAAAATGAGGACCTTCCTTTAAAACGTGTTCACTTAGAAGCACAAGCAGCATCTTTGAATTTAATTCCGAAGCAAGTAACCACTAACTCATTTCTCGTTTTCGTTTCATCAGCCGTAGATGACAGCTGTCATTGTGTAAAGATAAGTAACCTATTTTAGCATAAATGTTAATATTAATTTAAATAAATAAGTTTCATAATTTTAAATTATTTCAATAATAAAATAATTATGTAAAATTTCTTTTTATTTATATTAAAAAAAATACAAAATCAGTAATAATTCCTCCGTGACTTCTAAAATATTCTCTCACGGAGTGACTAATGTTGTACATTAGTTATTTTAAATAACCATAGTAACAATCATATTATGAGTCTGTGTTGTATAAAAATATTTCCCTTGAATAATTATTATTAAATTTTGAAATATGCCATACATTATACTCGTATTAAAACCATCTCCCACATTCCACCATTTCCTTGCATTCTTTATTTTCTCATCTCTCCATTAATTTAATTCGAAAATTGAAAGAAGAAAGCATGATATCGAGTGTCGAAAACACTCACACTCCACATTCATACAAGCTGCTCGAGCTCGGTACGGTAGTTGTAGAACTGTGCTCTGCTCTGCTTCTGCTGTGCGAGCTCTAGGCTGGTAGGGGGTGTTTGTAGGGGTGTGCGGGACGCGGGGGAGAGGGGAGACAATGCAGGGGTGAGAACCACGTGGAGACCCAACCCTCTTAAAGGGGATGGAGCTGAATAAAGCCAAGATATAGGGCAGAGGAGCTTTAACAAGAATAAGTTGGTGAATTTTATGTTAGATTGTGGAATTTGTTGGTGTTATATAGCTATATTTTGGGTGTGCTATGTCTATTCTACACTACGCAGAATTTTTGGGAATATGTACAAATGTCTCTAAAATACGTGGATGTAACTTAACCACTGATTTCTGGACCTAAAATAAGATTTAACTAAACTTAAACTTATCTATATCGGAAAGTGTATCGTTTAACCTAAAAAAAATATTTTACTTATAACAGTACGCATTGTTCAATTTGGATAATATTAGCATCTCATGAACAATTTAGACAATATTTTTTTTCTACAGTCTATATACAAAGTAGCCATTTGCACTCTCTTTTGTCAACGCAAAATGTCATTTTGCCGCTCTAGAGCAACAAAGTAGAAAAACGCTTGCTCCTCAAATTTCTAACTATACAATGTTGAGAAATGTTACTTGACTACATTCTTAATGCAAACGTTTAGTCAGGAATTAATGACACTGTAGTTACACATTACTCACTTACATAACCAAACAAAATGCCGCATTGCTGTGAAAATAAAATAGGGCATTCATGTACAAAAACGAAAGTATAAAATGCTTAGATTATATTGAAGCAATAGCTCAAGAAGAATGGAAAATACCGATAAGTAAAAATAAATTTTTGTTATGGTGGAGGACCCCATTGTGGCGACTGTAGAAAAAATCGTGTGTGTTTCGAGCGCAAATGGACATTGTCGATTTCGGGAGAATGCCTCGCTCCTGCGTCGCCCGGCAACAACCTCTCAATCGACAATGTCCCGTTTTGCGCTCTTAATACACAAATAGCTATTTTATATTTTGCGTTCATAATGAAGTCATTACCAAACCCAGTTGCGTACCGAAAGATCCTTCATTTGGATAAGCATTTTTTGTTTTAGAAGGTAGATACTAGACGACATTTACTTATGTTCATAAATTAGAATTGACATGAACTTTTAAATAATTGAATAAATGTCCATCCAACTACAACATTACACATAAAATTTTTCCTAAATTAACTCGCCAGGGCTCATTTTTACCTCCGGATACCCTTAATAAGGGAGGTATAGGGATCGTGCTAAAAATCGCATATCGAGTTTTTGGTAAATGACCACGTTTTAAGGTTTTACGATGATGTGTGTGTGTATGTATGTGTGGATCCTCCACTCTAACTCAAATACTATCATTCAAAAAATTTTGAAACCATTAGATTTTGAAAATGGTACTTTACTTGAAGCTCTAAATACTTTTTCTTCGAAAAGTGCCTTTAAATGTTATTTTTTCAAGATTAATATTATTATAATAATTAAAGATTATTAAATTTTCTACAGATTTGCATTAATATTTTTTTTTACATATTTTATGGATAAATTTATAAAATTATCTATAATTTAAATCCCGGATCCTACGCATAAAACAAACAAAACTCCTTGGTTACGCAGTTATTCAAATGTATGTAACTGACAGATAAATGTCACTGTCAAAGAACTGTATGTAACTGACAGATAAATGTCACTGTCAAAGAACTAATCATTTCAAATTAATAATAGTAACGTTTTAAAAAGAAAAAAGTAAATAAAACAATATGTAAAGAAATCAATACAGTTTCCAGCATAAGTAAATTTACATTAATAAAAATTACCGATTCACAAAAAAGTTTAAGGTAATCCTCATTTTTGGATTAGTGAATTCTATTCTATCCCAGTATTTAAAATTTAATGTTCATTTTATTATAAAAAAGGTAGTTACTTGGATTAGATTAGACAATATTTCAAGAAATAATACTGCCAAAATTATAGTAAAATTCGCTAATCCAAAAATAAGGACTAGCTTAATCTTTTTTGTGACTCGGGCTGTAAATGGCGGGAGGTATTGTGTTGGCTACACCAGATTTTTTAAATTTTGACCCGTGCGAAAAAAAAAGAACGTCTTATAAAACTCGTTCTTCAATCTACTATTTTTTAAAAAAGATTCATTCTGTAATAAGTAAACTATTCTGTATATTTGTAATTTATGATATCTGTTACGATTTAGGCAGGACAAAAATTTGAATGACTGCACCGTGTAATTTTAAAAATAAATTGAATTTGTACTCTATTCAAATGACAAACAACTTATTTATAATAACAATAATATATAATTGTACTTATGTGAGTCGTCAAGTATCTCAAAGTGCTTAATAGTAAGCTAACATTATTTAATCTTATCATAATAATGGCAGTAATTTAGGATATTGTGAAAAAATTGTTGACAATTTATAAACAAATGTAGTGTGATTAAAAATTATAGTTGCTGCCAAGTAAGTATAGACTGGTGATTTCTACAATGTTGCCAATTCATGGGTAATGTTGAAAACTGTTATGAAGAAGCGACAACATCGCAGAGCAAGGGACAGGGTGAGGAAAAGGAAAAATTGAGCATCAGTCCAAACTCATTTAATGGCGACTCAGAGTATGCTCTGTTCCATTTAAGCCATTCAGTAGATGGCACTGGCAACAGCGCAAATCTGAAGTAGCCGAAATTACATTGGGTAAATTTGTCTTTTGTCTCTAATTTCAGCCAATCAGAAAGATCAAAACTATTCCCTATGCTCCGCAATACTAGTCGCGTTCTTTTTACCACTTTTTACATGAGACCTTAGTTCATTTCAGCTCACCTCAGATGCTTCGCTAATTTTGACCGTTCTTTTTATCCTAACAGAGATGAGATAAAGTGAGACCGAAGTGAGAAGAGTTCCACCCCTCTTCCCGATTCTTAGTCACCTCTGGAGTTTGTGCTTGTTGAGTTTTTAATCTTAGATGAATGGTGGGGATAAATGTTTTGCTGTCACGGGCTGTCACATACAATTAGTTTGGTTATTATGATTATTTGTTTATTCCTTTAATAAATATTATTATTATTTGAAGAATAAATAAATATAAAGACAATTCCGTGGAAAATAATATAGTAAGGAGACGTAAACTTCATAGAATTGAAAATCATGTGGAAGTTATAGTACTGTATAATTGAAACATTTTAGAATATGTCGCACTATATGTTATTATGTAATCGACAGAATAATAGAAGCCCAAATAATGCCCACTCATAGTGGGCGATCCAAAATAATACCTGAAAATATCGTGGTTGACCGTTGAAAAGTATCACAGACATCCAGCAGACATCAGTCGTTCAAGTTACCAACAAAATTTGTCTTTTGTCGTTCTTTTTACTTCATAAAAATCTCACTTGATCTCAGCTCAGTTCATGTCAAACTCATCTCATTTTGAGATGAGATGAGGCAAATGATAAAAAGAACGCGACTACTGAATGGCTTAAATGGAACAAGGTATAGTTTGAAATTTGAATAGATTGCTAGATTAAATTAATTTTACAAATTTCACGCGGTCACTCAAATTTTATTAAAAATAGATTAAACTGGTGAAAATTTAATTTTATTCCATTTTTAGCTTTTAACGTTTGACACTCAATATTTTGATATTATTTGTTGATTAGTGGTCTCAATGGTACATGTATACTTAAATCGTTTATTAATGGGAAATCATTCGTTAATAGATATCATTAATAAACGATTCGCTTTAATGAAACGATTAACGGAAAATGATATTTTTCTACAATCGTGCAGGAAATAAGTGTTCTCAAATTCAAAATGAGTGGGGGGAAATAGCCAATTCCTGCACTAGTACGGAAAATAATTAATAATAAATGCAAAGTAATAGATAGGTATGTCAAAAATTACTTCAAGCATTCGGCCCTGTTCTGTAACTCAATCGATAACTTTTAACGATCGATAATAAATTGTAGCCAATAATAATAGTAAACACTGAATAAAAAATCTGATGTGGGCACCACTCGACTTCCTTGTACGCAAGACTAATATGAAGTATAGACTCAATTATAAAATTGCACGTATTTGACGTAATTTGACATTAACATCTATTTTTTATTTTTTTGTTCTTTTTTGTCCTAATCCATAGCAAGCTTCATTACAAAAACCAAAAAGTACATGAGTTTTAAATTTACATATCTAGCTTATACAAAGGGCTAATTTAATAATACTTGATGTGCTAGACGCAGAATTTAATTCTCTAAAACTCTTATTGAAGCATTTATTTCTAAAATCAAAATGAAATAATTTTATTCAAGAAAATCTGTTAACAACTTCAGGTAATATATCACTTCCGGTTAGCCTGTTTTAACCAAAATCTGCTATGTTATTCCAATTGATATAAAAGTCTTATATTCTAAATTTGAAACGTTTTGGATTATATTTTAATATAGTTTTTCATTAAAATCTATTACAGGCTTCAAATAAAGTATCATTTCTGGAAATTATGTAATGACCAAAAAGGGAGGTGCACAACTAGATGTTATAGCAGTCCTAAATACAAAATTTCAACTTTCTACGGCTAACCGTTTTTGAGTTATGCGAGATACGTACGTACGTACGTACAGACGTCACGACGAAATTAGTCAGAATGGATTCAGGGATGGCCAAAATGGATATTTCCGTTGAAATCTGGAAACCGAAATTTTTCGCGAATACAATACTTCCTTTACTTTGTACAAGGAAGTAAAAAATTTGTTTCTATTTGTCAAAAATAATTATGGATCGAAAACTATTATCGATTGAGTTACAGAATAAGGTTGATTATCTCCTCTATTCCTGAAACAAAGTATACCTATCTTGATTTAAATATCCAAAAAATTCCTATCCCCCAAAAATCCTCCCTTGGAAAAAATCCTCCACTACGCCCCTGTTCATCACATCATCCCTATCCGGGTTGGCTATGCTCACTCCCCCGCCCCATAGCATGAAGGGGTCGGGGGTAGCTCGGGTGTAATGAATGAGCGCAGGGTTGGGGCGGCAAGGGGTGGGAGAGACAAGGACAAACACAGACGGAGCGAGACAGCGCCACTGTGAGATTGATCGACGTTACACCAAGAGCTTGACGTAGACATCCAGGGGGAGTTATTGAAATATGACAAATAGTCGGGAAAATGGGTCGAGAAAAATACGCCGAGAGGAATGCCAGTATAGAAGCAAGGTGTTAAAAAAGTAATACTAAAGAATTGGACAAGAGATTATTTGTTATTTATTGTAATTTTCTATTTAATGGTCAGGTTGTCGAACTAAAGTTTCTACACTGGTGTACAATACACCCAGTTAAATTTGGAAGACATTACTGCAAACTATTTCACTCACTTTTCTATTCCAAATTGAAATCGGTTCTGTATTTATAACTATTAACATACCTAGGAATGTTATGTATATCATAACTGCCGAAGATGTAGGTTTGAAATTTTAAGACTTCTAAGGCTTGTTATGATTAATAACATCCGTGATTTGTTCAATAGTTTATCGGTTTCAGAAAATTAAGACAATATTAATAAAAACCATTTTTTGAAATTCTCTCATTAATGCTACTTTCAGATTGCTATGATTAAGCGAACAATTATTTTGACATATATGTCAATATGACAAATATTCAATTTATGTGCTTTATTCCTCAAGTTTATTACTTTAGAATAAAGTAGACCGTATTTAGAACGATAGGCTAAAGTTATCTGTATGTATTAATGAGGAGCATTATATTTTCATTCTATTTTATTTTAATTTTGTAGACTGTTGTTGACAAGTCAGTATGGTAATATTACCATACAGGTACAGTTATTACTTAGTTACCAGCCTACTTTTGTACATGCAAACAACAGAATAATATCCTGAAACCGGTAAAATAAATTATCTACCTACTTCCTCCTTACATTTATCTAAAAATGTGTCCATATATGTTACCATTACCAATAATGATATAGTTTTGTAAACATATATGTAGGTATACAGGGTGTTTCTCGGATACGGGACACCCCGATTATTTTCTTTATTATTGAAAGTATAAAAGTCGTTTTGGATGAAAGGGGACATTCACTTATTGAAGAAAATAATTTTTTTAACCAGTGGTTCACAAACTGTAACATAAAGTTATATTTTTACCACCCGCTACCCTTGGTAAGGGAGGTATAGGGATCGCGTTAAAAATCGCATATCGAGATTTTTGTAAATGAACACGTTTTAAGGTCCCTAGAATCCAATTTTAACATTTTCACGATGATGTCTGTGTGTATGTGTGTGTGTGTGTGTGTGTGTGTATATGTATGTGTGGATCCTCCACTCTAACTCAAATACTATCATTCAAAAAAAATTGAAACATTGTATTTCGACCTTTGTCTATTACGGAAAGAGCCCATTAGATTTTGGTGTAAATCAGATAACCGGAAATGGCACTTTACATGAAGCTCAAAATAGTTTTTTTTCGAAAAATACCTTTAAATGTTATTTTTTCGAGATTAATGTTATTATAAAAATTAAAGATTATTAAATTTCCTATAGATTTGCATTAAAACCTTTTCTATATATTTTATGGATAAATTTATAAAATTATATAATTTAAATCCCAGAGCCTATGCTTTAAACAAACAAAACGCACTTATTCAAATGTATGTAACTGACAGATAAATGTCACTATCAAAGAATTAATCATTTCAAAATAATATTAGCAACGTTTTAAAAAGAAAAAGTAAATAGAACAATATAAAAGGAATTCAATACAGTTTCCAGCATAACTAAATATGTACGTACGTATTTAGATTAATAAAAATTAACAAATCACAAAAATGTTTATGCTAATCCACATTTCTGGATTAGTGAATTCTATTATATTCCGGTATTTAAAATTTAATCTTCATTTTAATATAACTCCGGTGGCTCAAAGGTTAGAGCAACGCCTCATGTCATGAATACCCTCGGGGCTCTGGGTTCGAATCCCACTAAGGCATGGATGTGTGTGAATGTGAACCCATTCTGTAATTGGGATTTAATCCTGTTGAAGGGCTTAAAAAAAAGGTAGTTACTTGGATTAGATTAGACTATAGGTATTTTAAGAAATAAACTGTCAAAATTAGAGTAAAATTCGCTAATTCAAAAATAAGGATTAATTTAATCTTTTTTCTGACTCGGGTTGTAAGTGGCGGGAGATATTGTGTTGGCCAAACCAGATTTTTTAAAATGGGATGATTAATAATTTAATAATTTTGATTTAATAGCGTATGTTAAAATAAGTCACCCATTTTAAATATTTTATGAATTCTGTCGAAGTCTGTACCTAGCTATTTACTATTTTATTACAGGAAAAATAGTAGTAAAATATCATTTTACACGACTTGAATGTATTTTTAAATAGATTTAAATATTCGTAATTTGATCTTAGCAACATGTGACTTATGGAACGCATGAGTCATTACTATGATATATGGGACAGGAATTCCACCTGCTTCTAAACAATTCAACGTGTATAATATTAGAATATCAACTTTCTGCAAGGAACACATAACTTAAAATTTATAGCATATACTCGTATATTTTTTGGTACAGTTCGAACACATTAACAGTGGATCAATCTTTTAGTTCCAGTTCAAAGTTGGACTTACATTAGTTTGAAATAATATTATTATTAGAAATTTAATGTTTTGGAGAAGGGATATATACCGTAATCATGTTAACATCGTGGAAGTAGATAGATAGACTGCGGGAAAGAAAGTAGATAAGCCGATCAGCGTCGCGATTGTTATGGTAGGTGTGGCATGACCACAGCTGGCTATAACTATCTCTTTCCCTCCCAGTATATCTGTCTTCTCCACGCTTCTATCATGCTCACGTCACAAATCCATTCTCCAAATTTTTAATAATTATTTCTCCATAAAGTATGAATAATTAATCGATTTAAAAAAATACAGTCATGCAAACTGAAACAGAATGAAACGTCAGAGCACATACAGTTTAACATGTGACAAACTATCGCCTACTTTTATTTATAAAAATAACGTAAACTGTTTTCCTGTTGGCTATGAATGACGTACTGTATGTGCTCTGACGTCACAGGAGTGGGAGGGTTGTTTTTCATGACTATTTCTGGCGCCAATCTTTATTTAATTATTTACGAAAATAACAAAAAATTATTATTTTTAATATTATGAAAAATATTGCATAAGTTTCATTTAAAAATCATTGATGTAAATCAAATTTTATAAAATAATATATTTTTTGTGCAACCGGACGCGAAATAATCATTTCGCAGCCGCAATACAGGCCGCGAAATTGGATTTCGCGACTGTTGTCATGGTAGCGGCCGCGAAATTAGATAAACAATCACTTTGACACTTGAAAATTGCATGGTTTTGTTTATCAAATGTCAATCCCATAGCCACCTTGAAAGCTAACTTTCTATTTACAATGGACACCTTGTCCGCGAAATCCTTTAGTGCCCGCGAGATTGTTTTGCCTCGGCCGCAAGCGGCCTCGGCGACACTTTTTCTCTCGATACGCTAAAGAGTGATTTCGCGGCCTTGATATACAAATAACTATTTTGTCGCAAAATCAAATGTTTTTCAAATTATTTAGTATTCGTACAGATTTAACAAAAAGAAAATTCTATTATGGTAATATAATACAAAAATATATATTTATATACCGGGTGTCTGCTTTTTTATGGACCATAGGAAATACAATGGTAATTTTTTTATATATTTGTAAATTCTGCCTTATTATTATTAGAACTAAAATGTAGATACAAAAAAATGTTCAGAATTAAGTACTGCATACAATAGGTTCTTGACATGAGATAAACATAAAATAAAATATCCGTTTTAAGCTTTTGCAGAGTGCCATACAAGACATGTTTTGACCTGTTTTATTTAGGCAGGCATGGTTTAAGTTCAGAGTTTAAACACGCGCGCTTGGACGCGTAATATACTACGTATAAGCAAAAATTCAAATGCATTCTTTGGGGTTTTATTACAGATTTCGTTTTCGTTTATAAAATAAAACATTTATATTGCTTTTAAAATAACTAAAAAGTGCAATAACACCAACAGGTATGTAAATAAAATCATGATTTATTTGATTTTTAAAAAAAAACCAACGATTTTTGATTTTTTAAAATAAATCATTATTTTTGCTAACCCTGTCGTACATTGGCGTATATTTTAGCATTTTTGTGTCTCGTGTAGAATTACGTGATTTATCAATTCCATAAAAAAAAACTGTCGGAGAGGGCTACTATATAATGATCTTACTTGCATGTGTGTTTCTTGATGCAGAAAAATATGGTTTGCTACTAGGTGTCAGCACAGATTAAGGAGCGAATTGAACTACCTATAAACGAATTAGTATTGCGCAATGCCATTCGTCCGTGAAGAATACTATATGTAGATGTTTTTTTCAAATTACATAATCAATCTAGGGAAAAAATACATTGGTTATTCTTGCATGAAACCACAGAAATAATAGTGGGACATAATATGTGTCATATGATAGGTGACCACACAACACAAATACCGCAAAACAATAAAAACTGAATTAACATTATCACACAGATGTTTTAATCAAAAAAAAAAAAAAAAAAAACTGATAATGATAGAACATACGAGTACTTTCAAACAAGGCTAAAAATTAAACAAACCTAATCTTACATACTTTAAACCCAAAGTAACAATGCGGAACTACCGACTACCGGCATCCATCTTTGGATTTTTTTGTGTACTTAATTTAATTTTAATCGCCATTGATGAACTAATTATCGCATTTTATCGAGTTGCTTCACAATATAACATATATTAGCAGTGGAAAAATGCCGTAAGACAATTTATATTTATTTAAATGCATGAATCAGCATTCTCAGTGCTAATATTATCTAGCTAAGTTGCACTTGAGAAAAGACAAGTTTTTTTCTTATAGAAAACTTCTATTTCTGGCGTAATTACACAATTACTGATCTTGAAGTTCGATAAGTTACAAGTGACAATTTGAAAAACATAGTGTCGGTAATTAGTTTGTTTATTTAAGTTATTTATTTAAATAAAGTGATTTATGTAGTTTATCTACTATGTATTTATCTGTCAGCAGTTGTAACTATTGTAGTTTTTGCAGACTTTGTAATTAAATTATATATTATTGCCCTGAGGAAAAATATAGGTATCACTTTCTATTTTAAAAAGAAAATGAATATTATGGAATAACTTCATAACTATTTTTAAATAAGAAAGTGGGGGACAGAACTTAAATGCCAATTTTTGGTTTAAAAAGGTTTTGAATTCTACTTCCGGTTATCATCGTTATTTTTTTACCTTCCGTCACCTTTAGGTAAGGGAGATATTGTCATTGGTCAAAAAATTCGATGATGAGTTTTTAATCAATAAGCACGTTTTAGGGTCCCTAGAATACTATTTTTACGATGATATCTGTATATGTGTGTAACAAAAATTTCGTCTGCGGTAACTCTAGTACCACAATTTCAAAAATTATAAATCTTTCGTATTCTTCTTCGTTACATCCATATGAAGAACTGATTAGATTTTGGCTACAATTGGTCAACCGGAAGTACCCTCATTTGAAGATTTTAACAGTTTTTCTTGAAAAAACTATGTCAAATATCATTTTTTCATATTTAATGTTATTATAAACATTAAAGACTATTTTATTCTCTATACGATTTGACTGCATTTTATACTTAATATTAAACGGATATAGAGTTAAAAAATTATAAAAAAATTAAAATTTATAAAGTAGCCATAGCTCTGGAAACAGCTACTATATTAAGAAAATTCTGATTGAAAGATGTCAGTGTCATGTAAAATTGACATAGAGTGTTTGTCTTATAATTTTACTGGAAATATAGGATCTTTTGCTAGAAATTTTCTGTAAATTTTATGAAAATATTTGGCATTGGCATCCCTATACAGCCTATTTAAATTAATTTTGGAATATAAAAATAAATACATATTCCATTAAAAAAAATCTGGTGTGGCCAACACAATACCTCCCGCCATGTACCGCCCGAGTGACAAAAAAGATTAAGCTAATCCTTATTTTTGGATTAGCGATTTTTAATCTAATTTTGGCAGTTTATTTCTTAAAATTTAGTCTAATCTAATCCAAGTAACTACCTTTTTTGATAATAAAATGAAGATTAAATTTTAAATTCCGGGATAAAATAGAATTCACTAATCCAAAAATGAGAATTAGCTTGTTTTGCGAATCGTTAATTTTTATTAACCTATAAATACATACCTACATATTTACATATGCTGTATTAATTTCCTTTTCTATTGTTCTATTTACTGTTTTCTTTTTAAAACGTTACTATTATTAATTTGAAATGATTTGTTCTTTGACAGTGACATTTATCTGTCAGTTACATACATTTGAATAACTGAGCAACCAAGGAGTTTTGTTTGTGTAAAGCGTAGGCTCCGGGATTTAAATTATAGATAATCTTATAAATTTATCCATAAAATATGTATACAGTGTGGTGACTTGAACGACGCAGCATAGGGGTTTCAATAGAGCAAAATTGTATTTAGGCGTTTGCTACCGGAAAAAATACTGCATCCGAATATGCTAATGTTTATAATCTTTCAATTTCCGGAACCGTATAAATAGTCGAAAACAATAATAACATTTTTGCAAATATCATTGATGCCATGGAACAAAAGCGCAAATATCTGTCACTACTTAAGAAATATTAAATTTCGTTCTCGTCTAATTAGATTGTTGTAATCAACTATTACATTGTTGTCATCAACACTACAATAAAGGTGTATTTTTTATCTTTGTTTTGAAAATAATTTTAAACGTCAAGATTTTTTGACAGATGTTTGCACTTTTATTTAAATTTTTGTTCCAAGGCAACAATGATTTTTGTAATAATGTTATTATTGTTTTCGACTATTTTTATGGTTCCGGAAATTGAAAAATTATAAACAGTATATTCGGATGCAGTATTTTTTTTTCTGTAACAAAAACTTAAATACAATTTCGCTCTAAAATAATAAAGGGAGCAAATAAATGCACATTAAGATTTTAACATTGAAACTCCTATGCTGCGTCGTCCAAGTCACCACCCTATATAGAAAAAGCATTAATGCAAATCTGTAGAAAATTTAATAATCTTTAATTTTTATAATAACATTATTGTCGAAAAAATAACATTTAAAGGTATTTTTGAGCTTCTAGTAAAGTGCCATTTCCGGTTATCCGATTTACACTAAAATCGAATGGGCTCTTTCCAGTACAGAAAAAGTTCGAAATACAAGGTTTCAAAATTTTCTGAAATATACTATTTGAGTTAGAGTGGAGGATCCACACACACATACACACAGACATCATCGTGAAAATGTTAAAATTGGGTTCTAGGGACCTTAAAACGTGGTCATTTACTAAAATCTCGATATGCGATTTTTAGCACGATCCCTATACCTCCCTTACCAAGAGTAGCAGGAGGTAAAAAAACAAAAAAAAACTATAGGATTAAAATTAATAATAAAGAAAATATTCATTTGCTCCTTATTTTTCAATCACCCGGCAGATTCTATAATCAATCAAGGGTGATCACGGTTAGAACATAGATGGATAAACCACTAGGGAATACCCCTTTGTCCTTTTTATCACTTTTCCAAACATTTAAAACCCCTACTATCCTTAATTCCTGGCTCCCCACTTAACAATAATTACAGCTAGTAGCTAGTGTAAATCAATGCATTATCCGTTCTGCACGTCGCTGTACGTGTCTTGCTTGCAAGGCGCTTCATCTGACCAGCAGAGAGCATTCCAAGACTTGGCAGGCATTTCGCCGGCCGGCTACTTGGTCAATTCCTGATCCCATGCCACCTTGGACAGTGTAAAGTGTTTCGGGGATCGCTTGGGGTATCGCCTGGGGTAGGTCAGGGGCAAAGTTAGTGATTAGCAGGGTAAGGATGATGGGTGATTGGATTCTGATAGTTGGACAAAGTTTCGGGAGATTATGATGGTGATAGGTTATGGAGAAGACCAAACAGTTGTGACAGCACACACTTGAGAATTCTATAATGGAAAATAGGCGAATGCGATTTTACTTTTACGAATCTTGGAAGCTTGCAATTCTATATTCGCGTTTTATTTTGGGGTTTTATACTATTAAAATAGAAAATATTATGACAGTTGTATACAGTGTGAACACTGAAAACCATGGCATAGGCGTTTCACATGGGAAAATAGTTTTTTACAAATATCATCTGTCCCGCAAGACTATTGGCGACTAAAACTACCGATGACGGCGCTAGTGTTGTAGCACACACGTGCTCTGAAAATGGTATTGTGCTATAAGATCGCATACAGAAACATTGTATAACCAACATTCGTTTTGAAGTATATTAACAAATTCATTAAACTTTTTATAAATAGTGTTAGTAATAATTTTGTGTACGTACTTAAATTATAATTACATTCGAAGAAAGTTATCTTAGACTTATTTCTAAGGAAATGTTTACTTATTTGGAGGTAACAAATTATTCTCGAAGTTTTATAGAAGGGGGAGAATTGTTGAATCGTTGGTTGTTATTCTTATGTGGCGCTAATGAACGTAGTGCTACACACTAAAAAAAATTTGGGCTGTGTTTAAACAAGTGCTTTAACGTCACATCCTCGTGAGATTAGAAGAACTTTAAATTTACAATTGATTATTTACAAAATGCTCTTGTATAGCTGGCCATAATGCCCAATGCAAACACATTACAGCTGTCTTAATATTTTGTACAAGATAGTAAAATAGTACCATATATTATTCATGGATGTTAAATAAATATATATTTACTTCACTTAGTTAAGAAAATTAAAATGGAACTAATGTCAAATATCTTTCAAATTGTTTTAATTACAAGTGTAAGAAATTTACTGAATGCTACACATAAAGTAAAAAGTGTATTACTTTACTCATGAATTGGTTAGGAAATAATAGAATACTTTTCATTTTTGTTATCCTCTTATGATTCGTCATTTGTTTTTCAGTTCGTATTTTCCTAATCCAGCCCTCTCTTTTGTCGATAGACTCCATTTTACCAAATTTATTTTGGATGTCATTCTTCCTCTCACCAGTTTTTGGGATGGATAATTTCATACTACCCCGAGAATGACAGCCATAAACGCAGCAATTGACGTTGTTAATATTTTTTCGTTTTTTGCTTATATTGCAAAGTAATTTATATGTACTTTAAAACAAAAAGACAAACAAGAAACCGGCAAGAAATCCGATGCACTATATGTATTTACTGTAAATTTGAATAACAGAATACCATTTTCAAGAGTTACAAACATCGTCCGCTTGAGGGATTCACGTTAATTTTAGTCGACAATAGTGGGAGTTTTTGATATTGTTAGATAGATTATTTAATTTGGCATCGAATTTGACATTTATTACTTACAATTTATTAAAAACCGTAATCATGGAAACGTATTCAGGAGCTGAATTGCTTAGATCGGGGCATTGTAATAATAGGCGCTTTCTTTTTAGGGGGAAAATGAACTGATCTTACCTCGTACTGAACTGAACTACTCCTAAAAAGAACAGTATATTTTTAAAAATAAGAAGTAGAAGGTAAAAACATATATAGTATTATATTTATTATATAATAATATGCTGAATTTGCTTAAGGTTATAGTCTGTTGTATATGTGATTTGATTTTGACATATTAAATTCTTTTACCTTTGAGTATTTAAATATGGATATATTTCTTATGGTAATGAAAAATGATATAACGTTCCAAACTAATTAATTTCTTCTATTCATGTCATTTTAATATCAAATACAAAAAAGACAAAATACATAGCAGTCCGTCATATTGATGTGACATTGACATTCAGGATCTATATGATCCTGTTTCAAAGGTGGTGCTTCGCGGGAGCGGGAACGAAGAAAATGGGTAGTACATGATCATTTATCCCCTTTTAAAAAGAACAATTTAGAGTAGATGTGTGCTACTCGGAGTTGATCTACTTGATAAAAAGAAAGCGGCTAATTATTCACAAGTTCAAATCCTGCTCGCGTTATATTTTTTTTTATTTTGTAAAATGTATTATTAAATAAATTATAAAATTAAAAACTAAATTGTTTGGTAAATCAAATATTTTATTAGAATAAATCCACGAGAAATGAAATAAAAAAAATATTGTAGGTACAAAGTACCTCATAAAATTAAAATTAGTATAAAAAATAGTAAATTCTATAAAATACTTGATTTACTAAATAATATATGTTTTAATTTTGTAATTTCTTTTAATAATACATTTTACAAAATAAAAATAAAATAATAAAAATACGAGGCGGGCAGGATTTGAACTCCTGAATAATTATTACGATGCCCTGATCTAACCAATTCAGCTACAGAATACTTTTCCATGATTACTGTTTTTAATAAATAAGTAATAACTGTCAAACTGCATTATATTTTCGCAAATATTTCAATAATAAACCATTAAATTAGGAGTATTTAGACACTCTTCGATGCCAAATTAAATATTCTACCCAATCATATCAAAAACTCCCACTATAGTCTTGCGGGACAGATGATATTTGTAAAAACTGTTTTCCCATGTCAAATGTTTTTAAAACTTATAAAATGTAGGTTCTGTCTGCATGTGACTTTAGAATGCAGGCAGTTAGGAAGGCGGTATTGAAGGGTGAAACGGCGGTGGAAAAAGAATCCGCTACGTCTGCCGTTACAACAACCCCCGGCGAAAAAGAAGAATAATTTTACTGCTGAGATTGGGACAAAAATACCTCGCAAAATATAATTAATTCTTTCATTTCAATTAATTAATCAAATAACTTTTTCACTATCTACAATTTTTATTTCGAATACAGTAGTATTTTCTGTATATTACAAAAACAACCAATGTCTTTTTTGTTAAACCAAAATAAGATCGGCTGTGTAATCAAATGGGGACAAACTTTTAGAAAAAGCGAGGTGATATACCATGGCCGAGTCGATCAAATGTTCTCCCCTTCAGCACTTCGCCTCGTTGATCCCAACATTTGTTTGTTTAGTCAGCAAAGTTTGGTTATGTTATTTTGTGTAATGCCTGTTATTAATTATCTCTTGTACTAAAGTGTAGTGATCCTTGGCATTTGAAATATCACTAAAAACCAAGTTCACAAATAAATAATGAGTTTAACACAAGATGATGTACCGGGGGCACGATTTGTGTTTAAAAACATTGAAATCATTCCATCTTACAGTTGAAAAGGTGGTTAGAATGCGGGGTTTTACGAAAAGTGGAAATAAACTTGAATTAATTGAAAGGTATGCACTGAGTAGAACATATACTTAAATAATTATATAAAAAATGTGTTCAGTCTGACATGTTTAAGTTTCCTTTCAAAGAACAGTTGTTGTGATCACGTGGTGAATCAGATGATTGATAAATGTCAAACTGTAAAGCGAAATCTTGCTCACTACATAACTACTTATTGAATACTTTTTTACTCACTAGATGGCATCCGAAAAGTTTGAATTGTATAAGTCCCCATTAAAGAGCATCTAAGGGGTCACTTCTCTACTATTTGAAAGTTGAAAATATTCTTCAAATTTGACTTAGATCGATCAACCACGCACCCTTCACCATATACATTTTTACATGACATACAACCCATTATCCTTAACCCATATTATTTCAAATTTCCCTCTGAAAAATCCTCCTCATCTCTTGCTATTTCCCGCGCAAAAGTTTCTCCTCTCTCTTGGTTGTGAGGATTACTTCCAGTTGGTGAGCGACTGCGCCTGCGTGATCGCACAACTTCTCCGTCCGTTTCTTATTCGCGTCATCGCGTCTTCGACTCCGAATACTTGTACTTCGCACAGTGCACCCGCTTCTGCAGCGCTAAGCTACTGCGCCGTCTTCAAATAGCTACTCGCAGTTCGCACAGTTTTCCAAGACGTACGCAAAGACGAACTAAGTTTGAGGGAAGTTGGTGGAGACATTGTAATTGAATTTTATCAGAAATTGTTGACTTGAGCGACTGCGCCTGCGTGATCGCACAACTTCTCCGTCCGTTTCTTATTCGCGTCATCGCGTCTTCGACTCCGAATACTTGTACTTCGCACAGTGCACCCGCTTCTGCAGCGCTAAGCTACTGCGCCGTCTTCAAATAGCTACTCGCAGTTCGCACAGTTTTCCAAGACGTACGCAAAGACGAACTAAGTTTGAGGGAAGTTGGTGGAGACATTGTAATTGAATTTTATCAGAAATTGTTGACTTAGGAGGACAGAATCGAGATTATTCAAAAAAATCTGGTGTGGCCAACACAATAAATCCCGCGAATTTTACTCTAATTTTGGCAGTTTATTTCTTAAAATATAGTCTAATCTAATTCAATTGATAATAAAATGAAGATTAAATTTTAAATACCGGAATAGAATTCACTAATCCAAGTATGGGAATTAGCTTAAAACTTTTTTGCGAATCGT
Organism: Harpalus rubripes; assembly: GCA_963082715.1. Taxonomy (NCBI): domain Eukaryota; kingdom Metazoa; phylum Arthropoda; class Insecta; order Coleoptera; family Carabidae; genus Harpalus; species Harpalus rubripes. The sequence continues at coordinate 7,192,415 of OY720455.1, read as the reverse complement.
TGATTTTTATTAAACTAAATACATACCTACATATTTACTTATGCTGCAAACTGTTTTGATTTCCTTTTCTATTGTTCTATTTACTTTTTAAATAAATAAATAATTAATCATCACGGCATATTACCCATTGCTGGGTGTGCTAATCTGCTTTGTACGCAGATATCGGTAATATGATGATGACAGATTTGTACCGTGCGGGCGTTTACTAGGCGTCACCTCACGGGCACTCATTGCTGGCGTGGAGAGTGCACCACAGGAGTCAATTTTGTGCCATTTAAAATTCGAAATATTTCGCGACCAGACACTCAGGCACGCGGCCACCAGAATTTACTATTATTAATTTGAAATGATTAGTTCTTTGACAGTGACATTTATCTGCCAGTTACATACATTTGAATAACTTGTTTAAAGCGTAGGTTTCGGAATTGAAATTATAGATAATTTTATAAATTTATCCATAAAATATACACAAAAAGTATTAATGCAAATCTGTAGAAAATACAATAATCTTTAATTTTTATAGGAACATTAATCTCGAAAAAATAATATTTAAAGGTATTTTTCGAATAAAACATATTTTGAGCTTCAAGTAAAGTGCCATTTCCGGTTATCAGATGTACACCAAAATCTAATGGGTTCTTTCCATAATAGAAAAAGGTCGAAATACAAGGTTTCAATTTTTTCTGGGTGATAGTATTCGAGTTAGAGTGAAGGATCCACACATACATCACCGTAAAATGTTAAAATTGGATTCTAGGAACCTTAAAATGTGGTCATTTACCAAAACCACGATATGAGATTTTTAGCACGATCCCTATACCTCCCTTACCAAGGATAGCGGGCGTTAAAAGTCAAGTTGTTCTAAAAACCAATATTTGTTATTCATAATAAAATGACATTGAATTTGCAATAAGTGGCGTATTACTTCGATATTTAGAATTATTTGTTGTTTATTTGTATTTGTAGAATACACCGACATGCAATTGGTTTACAGAGAAGTGCGCCAAACAGTCGCCATTAATAAAAAGTGTCTTCTCCATGTTCCGTCTCTGATTTCAAACCTTCAAAAAAGACAAGTGTTGTTGTTTTCACTCAAACTACTGTGATTTTTAAATAATTATGTATTCAAATAAATAATTGTTATTGGTCCATCTTGAAGTGCTTTTACAACTGCAAAAAGCAGATTAGAAAAGAAATTATTGCAGATTACGATATATTGCAACCTTGTTTATTAAATAATTGCGTAGGCTTCCACAGTCTGAGACATAAGAAATATTCGTTTTCCGGGAATGGACTGTGTCATATTTTGAGTCAGAGCTCAACGTTTCGCCCGCAGTCGTATGGGGCATCTTCAGGAGCAAGGGGGATAGTACTGTCGTAAACAAGGTTACCCTACGTGTCAACCACGCTAGAGGCCGAGTTTAAGCAACAAAAAGGGGGAGACTCAGTTTACAAGCTTACCCGACGTGTAAACTGAGTCTCCCCTTTTTTGTTGCTTAAACTCAGCCTCTAGCGTGGTTGACACGTCGGGTAACCTTGTTTAAGACAGTACTATCCCCCTTGCTCCTGAAGATGCCCCATACGACTGCGGGCGAAACGTTGAGCTCTGACTCAAAATATGACACAGTCCATTTCCGGAAAACGAATATTTCTCTTGATTATTAAGTAATAATTATTTTAAGTCACTAATGATTAAAGAAAAAGTGCTGATTTAGTAACGAGGTCTTAATAGATAAAGTGACACTTTACAAGTAGATGTTGAAAAATAGTATTTTATATTATTTTTGTACAAAATACAATCAAAGGCGTTGCTATTTATTCAAAGTAGCAAATGGCGATAGTCTTCTATTTGTGAGAGTGTCAATGCCGGTTAATCGCGTGAAAACAATTGAAGTAAAATGTAGTCCAATCTGGCGATTGTCGATTGTTATCGCCTCCGAAGAAAGTTTAAGTTCAAGAGCATCTTTAATTAGATTACAGTCTCAATAACTTTTCTTTTTACACCACTTCACATAGTTTCCAACTAACTGTTCTTTTTAATCAAATTACAACAAAATTATTCGGTTGGCAGCTCTGAAAAAAGTGAAAACCTTTTTCCCAGTAGGGATTTCCACGTTGCGATTATTAGGTTGGTAACTGACGTAAAAATTGGCATATCCTAATGCAATTATGGAATAATTGGCATTGATATTGCGATAATTGATTAATTTGGCAGTTATCTATTCTATACATTTAAAAATTAAGCGTTTGATTACATTAACCATTTTGTGTCATTCATTGTCAGGGGAAATGGAAAATTGCTAATTTTATTATACGCTCCTACATTTATTATTATAATCAGTGACATATTCGGGCCTATTTTCGTAACTCAGTGGTTAATTTTAAACAACTGGTTAATTTTTTTAACCAATCAAGTATGTTGATATATTAGAACGGGCGCCAAGAAACATTCCGTTTGAAAAAATCGGTGGATTAATTCTGATTGATGATTTAAGTTCAGAAAGACCTAAAGAATGAAATTCTGAATGTTGCCGGACAAAATCAGTGGCCAATTCTTTTTTATAGGGGGTATAAGAACTATTGATGACTTTGTCCGGCAACATTCAGAATTTCATTCTTTAGGTCTTTTTAAACTTAAATCATCAATCAGAATGAATCCACCGGATTTTTCAAACGGAATGTTTCTTGGCGCCTGCACTATATTACAAAAAATTGGATTTTTAGTTGTCAAATCAATATTTATTAAATAGTTTTTAAACAGTTGTTAATAATTAACCAGTGAGTTAGAAAATAGGTTCGATTATAACAGTCGTTGCAAACATATCTGATCTAAAAGCCGATTTTATTGTCAATTGATCTACTTTTACCAGAACCTTTGACTTTCAAGATACAGGACGGATTTTATCAATAACGCAAAAAACTCAGGCCGTTATACTTATTTTCTAGTTAGGTAAAAGTATAGCTATTTGTATATCATATAACAAAAAGTTTTTATTGTACAATTTATTTGTTTCAAGTACATGATACTAGTGCAGTGAAAAAGGGGATGCCCATTTGGAACGTTCATGCCAAACTTTTGCAAGTGGCAGCACAACTGTTCACACAATTTCTTTATATTTAATTTTAATTTATTGTTATTTTCCATTCTTCTTGAGCTATTTCTTCAATCTAATCTAAGCATTTTATATTTTCGTTTTTGTAAATGAATTCCATATTTTATTTTCACTTCAGTGCGGCTTGTTTGGGTATGTAATATACCGACAGAGCAATTATATGTCAGATTGACTTGTGAAGGTGGTAAATGTATAACTACAGTGCCATTAATTCCTGACTAAACATTTCCATTAGGAATGTAACCAAGTGACATTTCTCAACATTGTGTAGTTAGAAATTTGGACAGCTAGCGTTTTGCTATTTTGTCGCGCATAAGCATCAAAGCGACATTTTGCGTTGACAAAAGAGAGCGCAAATGACACTTATTAATGTTTGGGTGGATTTTATTCTTAAACGATTTTTGATGACAATTTGTTTTTTGTTATTTGAGATTGGTATGACTGCAATCACCAACCAAATTTTTCTAAGAAAAATTTCCCTTACTGGAAATTGTCATTTATTTTTGTAAATAATATAAATGAAAGCTCAATCAGAGAAAATAGTAAAAAAAAACACTTGTTACAAAAGATTATTGAAGCACAACTCGGAGTAGGCTATGAACAGAAGCGTATGTCTGATCATTATTCAATTCAAAGGTCAAGTCACGGATCATATATACCCTTTATAGATGGCCGACGACCACTATAACAAATGAGACAATGTTGCACGTATCGCCGTCTGGCGCTGGGAAGAAAAACTAATTGTGAAGTAGGCAACCTGGTGTGTATATAGGCAATATCAAAGAGGACCAGCGACCCGCAATACTTTGGAATACACTAAATTTTTAAAGTAGATAATCGTTTAAATAATATATGACCACAATTAACGGAAAAAGTTTATTTTCTGGTTTCATCAAATTTTTGTTACATAATGATTGCAATGATTGGTAATAATCAAAATACTTTCAACGACGTAGCCCAATTCACAGGAGAGCAGCATATCTGGAGCACATGATATAAAGGCATACACATTTTTGAAATGTTTATAGATCAGAATAATGAAGAGTGAAGAATAATGTTGACAGCCGAGCAAAATAGCGTAGGAGCAATGTAATCGCAAAGCAAAGGTTCTGGGTTTGAATCCTTCTCAGGCATAAATGTTAGTAGTGTAGTGCACACACGTAAAATAAAAATATCTATATATTAAAATTCTTGTATGTTATTGTTATTAAAATACAATAAACATCTTTACCGGTTTCCGGATATTATTCCATTTTTTACATGTACAAAAGTAGGCTGGTAACTAAGTAATAACTGTATCTGTATGGTAATATTATTACCATACTGACTTGTCAACAACGGTCTACAAAATGTAAATAAAATAAAATGAAAATATAATGCTCTTCATTAATACATACAGATAACGTTAGCCTATCGTTCTAAATACGGTCTATTTTATTCTAAAGTAATAAACATGAGGAATAAATCACGTAATTTGAATATTTGTCATATTGACATATGTCAAACCAATTGTTCTGTTAACCATAGCAATCTGAAAATAGCATTAATGAGAGAATTTCAAAAAATTATATTTATCAATAATGTCTTAATTTTCTGAAATCGATAAACTATTGAAGAAACCACGTATATGTTATTAATCATAAGAAGCCTTAGATGTCTTAAAATCTTTAAACTTACATCTGCGGCAGTTATGATGTACATAACATTCCTAGATATGTTAATAGCTATTACGTACCATTAGCTTTACGTAACTTCTTGTATTTTGAAACAAAGTAATATTTCTTTTCTTTATAGTGCCCGAAATGTTTAAGTATACGTCTTGCACTACTAATTTCCGTTTCAATGGTATTGCACTTGCGCTTCACAGTGGCGGAACTAATGGGATTTTCTGCCAATATGCCCCCCGTACAAACAGAAATCATGTTCAGGGTTTGGTAGTATTAGCATCATTAATTCATCCGCACCAGTATTAATATAATTAACCAAACACCATCTTTTATGCAGTAATCAAAACCGTCTGATAGTCACGTGACCTGAGTAGTTCTCAATATTTTATTCCGCGGAAATAAGTATTAATAGTTGCTTGCAATTCATAGGCGTGTTTTGTTCTGTCAATCTGTCAAATATCTGTTCAAATATCCGTTAAGCTCTCTGTTTATTTTTACGGTCTTTATTACATGAATTTCATAATTACATTATCGACAACAGTTTTTTTCAAGACTCTTATTAGTGTATTTCGTCATTTGCTTGGTAAGCGAGTTACAAAATAGTTATTTGTAACACTAGGCCAAAAACTGAACATTTGCGAGACTGAGTTTATTTTGACGCAAATACGAGATCTCGCAAAACAGTTTCTGGGCGTGTAATACATAAGATTTTTTGTACCGACTTCTCCATAAATTCTATGTTACATAACCTAAAAAATGAACATATATTTTTGTCGGTTTTGCATTGCAAGTTTAATTATAATTACTTACATTTGAGCTTAAAATGTATAATCATTTTATATCTATTGAAAATATAACATACAAACATTAATTATATATTTTATATACTTTCGCATATTTTTAATGACAGATGGCGGAAACTCAATTGTATCACGTGAAATTAGTTGTAGTTACAAAACAAACTAGTCCTAAAGTTGGAAGTTATAATTTATCTTTACGAGATGTCGAGATGTCAGTAATGACAGCATATTATTATTTTTATGATAAAATTTGTAAACATTTTGCTAATCTTGTGTTGAAAATAATCTTAAATTGACATATCACAAGAACAGTAATGCCAACTCCTTTTGCCGGCCTAGATCAGCATTTCTGGACGATTTTGAGTTCTATAATACTAGTCAAAATGGACGGAGGTACAAAATAGTTATTTGTATATCAAGGCCGTGAAATCACTCTTTAGCGTACCGAGAGAAAAATTGTCGCCGAGGCCGCTTGCGGCCGAGGCACGACAATCTCGAGGGCGCTAAAGAATTTCGCGGACAAGGTGTACACAATATTTTTTTGTGCAACCGTAAAATATATGTAATTACAAATTTTATTAATTTTCAACAGTTTCATTATAAATAGATAGTTAGCTTTCAAGGTGGCTATGGGATTAACATTTGATAAACAAAACCATGCAATTCTCAAGTGTCTAAGTGATTGTTTATCTAATTTCGCGGCCGCTACCATGACAACGGGCGCGAAATGAATTTCGCGGCCGTTACCATAACAACGGTCGCGAAATCCAATTTCGCGGCTTGTATTGCGGCTGAGAAATGCTTATTTCGCGTCCGGTTGCATAAAAAATAATTTTAATAGCTTAATTAATGAGTTTTTTTAGGTTAAGTTACCACCCGAAATGATTTTAACGGACGAACACCACAAGTTTATTGTCGAAGCGTATTCTATATAATAAAAATTCGCACGTCCATGAATTTACATATCAAACTTATCTTCCCGGAAGTCTAGTTTTGATGTCATTGAGGAAAGATGCGGGTCACTTGACTATCAGATAATATATGAAGACAACATATTATAGTGTCAAAATTAAAGGGAATTTTGTGTCAGTTGGTGATACTATGTGAAGTTTGACGTAACCTTATTTTTGTAAAATCAGTTATCTACGAAAAATTCTATTTCTTCTATTTATTTTAACTTTGCTACTCTATTTTTTCTCCTCTTCTTATTACTACTCTTAAATTCATAATTATATAAAAATAGTATTCTTAACAATCGTTTGTGTTCATTTATTTAGCGAGATTTGACATTTGATATTTTTTGACATTGATAGCTACCAACTTTTAAAAAATAAATTGAACTACTCTATTACAGCATTCGAATGAGCTATAAACGAAGTCTTTTGGGTGGTGTAATAATTATTTTATAAGCGCAAAATAGAAAAAAAAAATTATAAAATCCAATTAACAAAATTTTGGATTTGGAGTAAAACAAATCAACGAAAGCATATTTTCAAAACTGAGTATACACATGTATACCGCGTAATCTCGCTTAATTCAAACAGAGTTACAGAAAATAAAAATAGTAGTCGAACACGCCATTCTTCAAAATTCATGATTTGAAAAACCTCTCTGAATCTCTCAGTGCACGTGGCGTGGTTTTTACCTGTGAATGTACCTGGCTAGTGCGCATGTGTGCGCAAGCGAATGCACTACGGTTTAACACACACAAGCGCACAGTTAAACATAGCGTTGCGCTTATATACACCGGTGGATGTGTGTTTCACTTTACGTATATATGAAAACCTTGTTTATATGTGGATTCGTGTACATAGAGTAGCGGTATAGAGGCAAAGTTTTTGTTTGTGCGCATTTGAGGGTGGGGAATATTTGGGGATCAAATAGTAAAACTTTATAGTAAATACATGCACAGGGATATTAAAAATAATACGTGAGTTTAACATGGTTAACAGTTTTTATTTTTTCAATTATTATCATTCCCGCAAAATTTAACGGGGGTACGGTATTCATAGAATTTCAAAACATAAAATTATTTTTTTGGAATTTTTTTTAAATTTTGCGCTTTTGGTGACCCAGTAATCTTTTTTTTTCTTTACCGGTTTCAGGATATTATTCCTTTGTTTACATGTACAAAAGTAGGCTGGTAACTAAGTAATAACTGTATCTATGTGGTAATATTATTACCATACCGACTTGTCAACAACGGTCTACAAAATTAAAATAAAATAAAATGAAAATATATAATGCTCTTCATTAATACATACAGATAACGTTAGCCTATCGTTCTAAATACGGTCTACTTTAATCTAAAGTAATAAACATGTGGAACAAAGCACATAATTTGAATATTTGTCATATTGACATATGTCAAAATAATTGTTCTGTTAATCATAGCAATCTGAAAGTAGCATTAATGAGAGAATTTCAAAAAATGGTATTTATCAATAATGTCTTAATTTTCTGAAACCGATAAACTATTGAACAAACCACGGATGTTATTAATCATAACAAGCCTTAGATGTCTTAAAACCGACATCTTCGGCAGTTATGATATACATAACATTCCTAGGTATGTTAATAGCTATTATAGGTGTGGTAAAAATAATCGATTTGGCAATTATTTGACATTTTTTAAATTAATTACAGATGAAAATACCGAACCTAGCTGTTCAAAAGTACGTATTGACCCACATGTAAAAAAGTATATTATAACAAAAGTTACAGAAGGCAACGTATTTTAGCAAGAGTTACAAATTCGCTCACGAGCGCGCAGTGGCGAGTGGGCGAACGAACGAGTGTTTCAATTTGAATTGCCTTCTGTACCGTGTGTTTTATATACTATTTTCTTTGTTGAGACTTTCAATTATATTATTTTTACCTTCCGTCATATCTTTAGATAAGGAAGGTATTGTTTTTGGTCAAAAAATTCGATGATGAGTTTTTATTTAATAAATAAGCACGTTTTAGAGTCCCTAGAATACGATTTTACAATTTTTGCGATAATGTCTGTGTGTGTATGTGTGTGTGACAATTTTTCCTCCGACGATAACTCCAACACTACAATTCTAAAAATTATAATTCTTTCGTATTCCTCTTCGTTAGATTCATATGAAGAGCTGATTAGATTTTGGTTATAATTGATCGACCGGAAGCACCCTCATTGAAGATTTAAACAGTTTTTCTTGAAAAAACGCTGTTAAATAAAATAAATAAATATACCATCACGGCGTATTACCCATTGCTAGGTGTGGCAATCTGCTTTGTACGCAGATATCGGTAATGATGACATATTTGTACCGTGCGGGCGTTTACCAAGCGTCACCTCCCGGGCACTCATTGCTGGCGTGGAGAGTGCACCACAGGGGTCAATTTTGTGCCATTTTAAAAAAACGCTGTTAAATATAATTTTTTCACATTTAATGTTATTATAAATATTAAAGAATATTGTATTCTCTATACGATTTGATCACATTTTATACTTCATATTCAATGGATATAGAGTTAAAAAATTATAAACAATTAAATTTCATAAAGCCAGCTCTGCAGTAACACTGAAAACAGCTAATATAAATAAGAAAATTCTGATAGACAGATGTCAAAGTCAAGTGCGATTGACATATTATGTTTGTGTTATAATTTTCCTCGTAATTTTCCTACAAATATAGAATCAATTCTGAGAAACTTTCTGTGTGGAATTTGTACAAAATACATAGAACTGACGGAAGGTAATGTGCTAGTCACATCAGATTTTTTGATAAAAATATTTGACAATTTCTATTAAGGGCATTGATTTAAATCAAATTTTATAAAATATTACATTTTTTTGTTAGAAAATCAATTTCAAATTATTTTAGATGCCTACGGACTTAACAAAAAGAAAATTCTACTATGGTAATATAATATAAAAATATCGGGTGTCTACTTTTTTATGGACTATAGGATATACAATGGCAAAATTTTTAAATATAAATTCTACCTTATTAATTTTAGAACTAAAGTGTACATACAAAAAATGTTCAGAATTAAATACTGCATCAATTGAGCCTAAATTTATCGATATATTAGGTTCTTGTATTGAGATAAAGGTAAAATAAAATATCCGTTTTAAGCTTTTCACAGAGTGCCATGCAAGACATATTTTGATTTGTTTTATTTAGGTAGGCATGGTTTAAGTTTAAAGTTTAAACAGGCGCGCGTGGACGCATTATGTACTACGTATAAGCAAAAATTCAAATGTATTCTTTGGGGTTTTATTGCAGATTTCGTTTTCGTTTATGAAATAAAATATTTGTATTGCTTTTAAAACAATTAAAAAGTGTAATAACATAAACATGTCTATAAAATTGAAAAAAAAAATCATGATTTATTTGATTTTTTTAAAATCAATGATTCTTTATTATTTTAAATAAATCATGATTTTTGCCAACCCTGGTACCTGCGCTTGTTGTAGTACGTGTTGCGAGGGGTTAAAAAGTGCTTATTTATTATTTAGCAAAATCTCGATATGTAATTTTTACCAAATATACGGATATTTTTGAAATAATCCCGTATTGAATGAGTTTTTACCACGTCTTTAATTTATTTTTCTAGGTCGTCAACGGCTACAATACAAAAATTTAGGCATCAAAAAATACAGAATTTTATGCTCAATACTTTGATAATTTCTCTAGCAAAATTCATACAAAATTCAAGGTATATAAAGCTATATACAACATAACCTTGTTAACACTACTGTTAAGTTTTCAGTAAAATTCCTCTCTGTACATAATAATCCAACCTGTACATTTGATTCTCTACATACACCTATATAGGTGTATTCGTCAGTACATAAGCCTCACACATACACATGCGGGTGTACGGGGAGGTGGGTGCGGGTGAAACAAAGACAGCTTCTATACATTAACTATAAGAGCGAGTGAGATAGACAGTGTAGCAGCACAGCCAGCACAGCGCGTTGCCATGGCAACTGGATGTAATTATTAGAAAAACCTTGGGTTTGCCGGTACTGAGAGACGAACAGAGCCGAACATACCCGAAGTATGCAGTGGCGGTGGGACACAGCCGTGCAAAAGAAAAAATCATTTTCGAGAAGAAATTTTAATAATTTTTTATAAGACTATTTCACTCATAAAGTTATAAGCCAATCCAAATTCAGAATTCTACCAAGTTACCAAGTTTCATTTCACACCTCAAAACACAATGAAAATTAAAAGATTTGTCCATAAAACATATATAAATGATTACCTGATTTTTATTTTGGAAATGTCATCCGAATTCGTGATTAAATTTTATTCTGGAAAAATTTTCCGATTGCTTTACTCGAGCCTGTTGCCAATTTATCTCGTGACATTGATCAAAAATCACTCGTTTGACAACTCGCGATTTTTTTGTCAATGCCACTAAATAAATTGCTAGGCAACCAGCTCTCGTAACAATCTGAAAAATTTTCCGGCAAAGATTTACCACTTATGATATTATACATATATGAGTATTTTTGAAAAAAATCTGGTGTGACCAACACAATACCTCCCGCCATTTACAGCTCGAGTCACAAAAAAGATTAAGTTTTTTGGATTAGCGAATTTCACTCTAATTTTGATAGTTTATTTCTTAAAATATAGTCTAATCTAATCCAAGTAACTACCTTTTTTTAAACCCCTTAACAGGATTAAATCCTAATTAAAGAGTGGGTTCATATTCACACACATCCATGCCTTGGTGGGATTTGAACCCAGAGCCCCGAGGGCACTCATGATATGAGGCGTTGCTCTATAGAATAGAATTCACTAATCCAAAAATGAGGATTAGCTTAAATATTTTTGTTAATCATTAATTTTTATTAATCTAAATACATACATATTTACTTATGCTGGAAAATGTATTGAATTCCTTTTCTATTGTTCTATTTACTCTTTCATTTAAAACCTTACTAATTTTATTTTAAAATGATTAGTTCTTTGATAGTGACATTTATCTGTCAGTTACTTACATTTGAATAACTGCGTTTTATTTGTTTAAAGCGTAGACTCTGGGATTTAAATTATAGATAATTTTATAAATTTATCCATAAAATATATAGAAAAAGTATTAAAGCAAATCTATAGAAAATTTAATAATCTTTAATTTTTATAATAACATTAATCTGGAAAAAATATCATTTAAAGGTATTTTTCGAAGAAAAACTATTTTGAGCTTCTAGTAAAGTACCATTTCCGGTTATTCGATTTTCACCAAAATCTAATGGGCTCTTTCCATTACAGAAAAAGTTCGAAATACAAGGTTTCAATATTTTCTAAATGATAGTATTTGAGTTGGAGTGGAGGATCCACACACACAGACATCATCGTGAAAATGTTAAAATTGGATTCTACGGACCTTAAAACGTGGTCATTTACCAAAATCTCGATATGCGATTTTTAGCACGATCCCTATACCTCCCTTACCAAGGGTGGCGGGAGGTAAAAACTGTGGGCCAAATGACTGGTGATTATATACTTCGACCGGCACTTTAAGGGTCATCTCCTAGTCCAGATTTAGCTTCTACCGAGACCCTATATTTTTGCCACAATGAAAAGAAACTTCGTAAAAGTCCAGTGCGTACAGTAAAACCTACCTTGTAAGATATATGAAATGTGCAGGGCTTAAGGATATAATTCCTAACAGAATTAAAGCTGGTATTACTGATAAATATTAAATGGCGGAATATTCGAATAACATTCAGTTTTTGTATATTGAAAATCTATATTTTCAATTGGTCTAAAGAAATTTATAGAAATTTGTTTGCTTAAAATGTTAACACTTTTCTTGTGTGATCTATTTGCAATATAACGGTACTTGTACCATAAATAATTATTAAATTTGTAAATTTTTGTATGCCAATTTTATTCTCATTCGCTAGAAATTATATAATTTTATTCATATAAAATTAATTATTTTAAACATAATTTTATTGTTCTTCTAATTCTAATTTCTAATGTGTTATCAGCATATAAAATATTTAAAAATAAAAGCCGATAATAACAAAAATATTATAAAATATCAATTATATAAACATTTATTGATATATTTTGCGTTGTTCACTAATAATAATATAAAAACTTGGTATATATTATAAATATTAATTTAATATCTTACCTTAAACATACAAAAATATCCAATAAAATGATATATTCCTGAATCTTATCCATAGTGCTCTTTACAATTTTGTTTCAAAGTTAACTCAGTAAAGTCTAAATCTACACTGACGAAGCAAATAAAATATTAAAATAATTATTAAATTATAATAATTTGTGTTACATTTTAAAATAATTGTTGTTTATTATAGTCGCCATTGTTTCATTGCACGCAAAAATTATTATGCCATTATTATTTTTTCAATAGAATGTACAAATAATAAATATATGTAATATATAGTCAGACAAAGATTGAAGGAACGGTAAATATATTTCATAAAAGCACAGATGGACCTGTATAATTATTTTATTTAAATTATTGTTAGTCTGTCTGTATATTATTACTATATGTATCTCCAATTATAAGAAAAAAAATAGTTTGTATTTTCATTTCTGTGAATTCCCCTCCTTTCACAATCATGCATAAGATTTTGTACACAAAAATACAGTAAGTGTTGTAAAATAGTATATTCTATAACTAGTATGGAATAGGTACTTTCCGCGCGAGCGAAAAGTTTGTAGGCCGAGCCGTAGGCGAGGTCTACGGTTTCGCGAGTGGTGGAAATACTATTCCATACGAGTTTTAGACTATATTTTCTCTAACACTATTTAAAAAATATATTTTGCTCATCACTTGCAATTTTTGCAGAAAAATAAAATATTATTGGTATATTATAAAAGCAATAATTTTTATTTAACTTACCATGTAAAAGCTTCAAAACGCGTAAAACAAGGCGTATAATAATATTTTGAAATCATTTCTTTTATAATTTGACAGTTAAGGCAGTTGAGGTGACAAAATAAAAGAAACAAAGCGCCAAGCAAAGCCGTCTTGATTTTGAAAACAATTGCGTTTCCCATGTATTTTAAATGGGTGAATTGAAAAACCAGTGGTCTGTGACTGCCTATTACGGTATATTATTCCATAACAGTATGACAGAATGTCCTCATTCTGTAACAGTTTTCAGTTATAGAATGTATGAATTCCATAGTAATGTTAGAGAAAAAATATTATAATACGTACTACATACAAGATATACAGGGTGCTACTTAAAAACCAGACCATAGGCGGGCAACATGGGAAATCAGTTTTTCCTTGCGCAAAAGTCTCAAAATTATTTTAGTCAAAAATACTTCAAATAAATGTTGTAAAGAATTAAATTCTGCATCTTATTCAATAATAAATAAAAATAAAATAAATATATCATCATGGCTTATTACCCATTGCTGGGTGTGCCAATTTGCTTTGTACACAGATATCGGTAATGATGAAATATTTGCACCGTGCGAGCGCTTACCAGGCGTCACCTCACGGGCACTCATTGTTGGCGTGGTGAGTGCACCACAGGGGTCAATTTTGTGCCATTTAAAATTCTAAATATTTGGCGTCGGTCGGAATCGAACCCGGTTCCCCAGATTCGCGATCTGACACTCAAGCACGCGGCCACGAGACCTATTTTATTTTGTACGGTTCATAATCGAGCAAATTGACTTTTAAATTTTATAAAAGTTACTTTTTCTTAAGACATCTAAGGTTTGTTAAGATTCATAACATCCGTAGTTCAATAGTTCATCGGTTTCACAAAAAAAAATATTATTAATAAAAATCTGATGTGCCCAATACTATACCTCGCGCCATTTCATTTTTATTAATTTAAATATACATACTTACATATTTACTTATGCTGCAAACTGTATTAAGTTCCATTCCATATAACTATGGTTCTATTTACTATTTTCTTTTTAAAACGTTATTATTATTAATTTGAAATTATTAGTTCTTTGACAGTGACATTTATCCGTCAGTTACATATATTTGAGATATGAACTGTGTAACCAAGGCGTTGTGTTTATTTAAAGCGTAGACTCCGGGATTTAATTTATAGATAATTTTAGAAATTTATTCATAAAATATATAGAAAAAGTATTAATGCAAACCTGTAAAAAATTTAATAATCTTTAATTTTTATAATAATAAATCTCGAAAAAATGACATTTAAAGATATTTTTCGAAGAAAAACTATTTTGAGCTTCAAGTACCATTTCCGATTATCCGATTTACACCAAAATCTTATGGGTTATTTCCATATTAGAACAAGGTCGAATTACAAGATTTCAAAATTTTTCGAATAATAGTATTTGAGTTAGAGCGAAGGATCCAAACATACACACAGACATCATCGTGAAAATATTAAAATCGAATTCTAGGGACTTTAAAACGTGGTTATTTACCAAAATCCCGATATGCGATTTTTAGAACGATCCCTATACCTCCCTTACTAAGGATAGCGGGAGGTAAAAATTATTTTTTTAAATTCTCTCATTAATGCTACTTTTATTACGCTTTGATAAACAGAACAATTATTTTGACATTCATGTCAATATGACAAATATTTAAATTATGTGTTTTACTCCTCATTTTTATTATTTTACACAAAGTAGCAAAAGAACGATACACTAACGTTATCTGTATGTATTAATGAAAAGCATTATACTTTCATATATTATTTTATTTTCATTTTGTAGACTGTTGTTGACAAGTCAGTATGGTAATAATATTACCGTACAGATACAGTTATTACTTAGTTACCAGCCTACTTTTGTATATGTAAACAAGGGCTTAAGCCGGTAAAATGTCATTACATTTGTCTGTGATTCTAATATAATAGCATGGCTAACACTATATAAAAAAAAATAACTTATTATTGCCTAAAATTAATACGCCATTTTTGCGGAAGGAAAAACTGATTCCTCATGTTAAATGCCTATGGCCAGTTTGTAAATTAACTCCCTGTATATGTACATACCGAGGTACATAAACTGGCAAAAAA
This sequence comes from Harpalus rubripes, assembly GCA_963082715.1. Lineage (NCBI taxonomy): Eukaryota > Metazoa > Arthropoda > Insecta > Coleoptera > Carabidae > Harpalus > Harpalus rubripes. The sequence continues at coordinate 7,176,832 of OY720455.1, read as the reverse complement.
ATCGCGTACACCTTAAAAGTCAAGTAACCGAGTTTTTCTAATTTTTTAGCTCTGTAACAAATGTAAAAACTGACAATGTTGTCACTGTCATCACTATTTGATCTATTATGGAGCTAGTTCTTAATTGTGTTTAATTTACCTACTGTTAAATTACAAATATATTCCAGAAAAATGAAAGAACAACCAAGTATGTATTTTAATTTCTGTTAATTTTGACATCTTAATTGACACTAGTGACATTGACAAGTTCAAAATCAAGATCGACTCAATACAGCAAAAAATAGGTGTACGCGATTTTTTTGCAAGCCAGTGTACTTAAAATAGTATATTAAAGAATGTGTTTTATAAGACGTTTTTTTCGCATGCGTCAAAATTTAGAAAACGGACGTTAGCGAGTTTTCTAATTGACAAGTGCGAAAGAATGTCTTATAAAATGAGTTCTTTATACTATTTTTTATATTTTGCGCCTTCTACAATAACATTTACTTACTCAATTTGTGATTATATTTGTAACCATTTGTACATTTTCATGTAAATAATCTTCCCTAAATAAAAAAATAATAATAATTTCGACATTATATTATTAAAATGAATTGTCAATTAACTAAAAATAAATTAGGTAAAAATGGGTTAAAGAAACGTCATTTAGTACCAACCGTCTAAAACAAAAAATTGCGTATCGAAATGAAGGTCATTATGAACGCAAAATATAAAATAGTATATTATGTTATTAGGAGTAGAAAGCGGTCTTTTTGTGTTGAACCCAGCTATTGCGGCCGAGGCGCTAGCCGAGGTTAGGCAAGCTGGGTAAAACACAAAAAGGGCGTTCTACTCCGAATGACATATACTATTTTTTCTTCAAGTGTTTCAAAGATTTTTTTCACATTTTTTTTAAATTTTTTAATTGTAGTGTTTGCAATTTCAGCGAAAGCTGGCTGTGTACACTAAAAAACAAAAACAATACAACTGTCAAATAACAATTTTCAATATAATCTTTGTTGCTGTGACGACTGCCGCCGCCAGCGGTGAACTATGACACTAACATTTTTTTACTAGTACAGCAATAACAACATTTTTGTACTAGCAAGACAATGAATATCTTCTAAAGTGTGTATACAGTAGCATAATATGAATATTATAATACGCTTGAAGAAAATAGTATTAGGATGTTATTAGGAGTAGAAAACGGTCTTTTTTGTTGAACTCAGCTATTGCGGCCGAGGCGCTAGCCGAGGCTAGGCAAGCTGAGTAAAACACAAAAAGGGCGTTCTACTCCGAATGACATATACTATTTTTTCTTCAAGTGTTTCAAAGAATTTTATGACATTTTTTTTGGAATTTTTTAATTGTAGTATTTGCAATTTAAGCCAAAACTGGCTGTGTACACTACAAAACAAAAACGATACAACTGTCAAATAACAATTTTCAATATAATGTGTGTTGCTGTGACAACTGCCGCCGCCAGCGGTGAACTAAGACACTAACATTTTTTTACTAGTACAACAATAACAACATTTTTGTACTAGTAAGACAATGAATAACTTCTATAGTGTGTGTACAGTAGCATAATATGAATATTATAATACGCTTGAAGAAAAAAATAATTTTACAATTTTTAATGAATTTTTTAGCAAAAATATTCTTAAAATTTTATAACTTTTGAACCTCGATTTATCGCTAATTACGGATATGGAAAATGAGCTTAGCCTGCAATTGCGTATCGTAATGACTTCATTATGAACGCAAAATATAAAAAAATAATTTTACAATTTTTAATGAATTTTTTAGCAAAATTATTCTTAAAATTTTATAACTTTTGAACCTCGATTTATCGCTAATTATGGATATGGAAAATGAGCTTAGCCTGCAGAACTCTCAAAATCTGATTTTCTTTAAAACTGGCATGTCTGGTTTTGACATAGCCGCTATCGAGTCTACATTACACATATACTTCTCAAATGTATTTCATATATTCGTTACTAAATTATTCTTTTAAAACTATTCAATAATGAACCCTGCATAAATGAATACAAATTTTCCAATCCCTTAAAATATTCCCTCCCCTATTTGATTCTGTAAAATTAACCCTATTTTCTTGTAGCCCCTTCCATTTTAGCATTTTTTCCCCGCCGCTGATCAGGCAGCGAAGGAGCAAACGGGCTATTGGGCGACGCGTTGGGGTGGGCAGGAGGGGTAACTACCCCTGGGCAGGGGTTGGTATGCTCAGCAGAACAGGGGTGTCCACACACGGATTACAAGATATTTACGTCAGGGAAATTGAAATGTAATAGTTTAGTGCTTAGTGGACAAGGTTGGTATTAGTGAGAAAAATAGAATAGAGGATTACAAATCGGTTCCATATTTCGGGAGGATAAAATAGTTATTTTTATATACAATTTTAAAGTGTAAAGGCGAACGTTTGTATAGAAACTGTCGAAAATAAAATATACTCCTAAACCATTAGAATTAATAGTAATTTTCATTCATGTTTCTTGAGCAATTCCTATAAATAGAAAAGTAAATTCTGCCCTCTAATTGGTGAGAATGTAAACCTAGTTCACTATAGCGAAAAATAATCAGCTGTCAACTGTTAGTTGTAAAATAAAATTGGCAGAAATAAGTAATATTTAACCATGACTTTGTAATTTTTCATATTGTACATTTTTACAGATAAAAATATTTCATACTGACAAAGTTTGGTTTCGCGAATTTTCATTATTTATGTAATGCATGTAAAAACGGTTAGCTTTCAAGCACCACCTGCTATTTTCTTGCAAGTTTTTTTTTTTAATAACCTGTAAAGATCTCAGGTGTACCTAATGACAAATTAATCGAAAATATTGACTGAGAATAAATATATACATATATTATTATTTAATGTGTAACCTACATTTTAGATAGGTACAGCAGTTCCAAGAGCATTTCCGTCCCTACACAGAAGACAATATAAAGGTAGTCAAGATATCGGGTGCGATCTACAAAATTATGGAGATGCGAAGTTGATTAAATTAGACAAAAATTACTTCCACTAGAAGCCAGGCCCTTCTCCAAATTTTAATATTTTTCTTCTGGTAAATTAAAAACTAGTATGTGCAAATGGTAGATTATTATTTCTCGCATATGAGTTTCACAGCAGGCGCTATCGGCAAATGTGTCAATTTTGCAAACACGGTACCCGTTTTTTGAACTTCGCCAATAGAATCTCGTTTATCATAAGTCGGTTAAAATGGGGCATTAGTGTATCATTTTAATAGTATATTGTGTTATTAGGAGTAAAAGTGTTACTTTGTGTGGCGAGCATGGAAGTTTGCACGACGAACGAAGCGAGTCGGACAATTGCATGCGAGACACACAGACACTTTTATTCCGAATGACACATTAATTTTTTTTTTCAAACGCACTACTTTTTTTTTTATTCGCTAATTCTATGTAGTTTCTATGGATATTTTATTTCTACGCCGCTGGCGTAGAAATGAGCTATTTTTACTCCGGCGGCGTAGAAATTAGCTATTTCTACTCCGGCGGAGTAGAAATTTGCAGCGGCGTAGAAATGAAACTTCTACCTTGAGAATCAAGTCACAAAAATGCCATTTCTACGATGTTTGAAAAAAACATGTATTTGGTTTCCCAAAAAATGCATAGATCACTAGATAAATACAAAAATTCAAATTTTGTTTCATTTTTATTTTGTAAATCACTTCTATACCTTGTTCCATTTAAGCCATTCAGTATTGCGGAGCATAGAGTATAGTTTCGACCTCTCTGATTGGCTGAAATTAGAGACAAGAGACAAGTTTACCCAATGTAATTTCGGCTACTTCAGATTTGCGCTGTTGCCAGTGCCATCTACTGAATGGCTTAAATAGAACAGAGCATAGGTATGAAATAATATGGAGTTTTGTCTTGCACTTCTTTAAGACATTTTTTTTATTTTCTTTCAGACGACAATGCTCATTTTTCTTAATATTTAGATTTCTAGTAATGACGTAAGTTATTATTTTTATATAGACTCCACATTGAAAAATTACACAATTGGCAAAGATAACAATTTTTTAGCTGACAATGACATCTATGTTTGTATCAAATACCTAGCACAAATGTAATAATTATAAAAAGTATTTTTACCTTCCAAAGCATTAAAAGACTGAAACACTAGTTCGACTTCAATATGTACCTCTGCATTTTACCGACAAATACGTTTTTAAAATTGTCTAACAATGACGCAACTTGGCCATAATTAAATGACATCGTATCTCTTAAAATAATCCAGATCCCATTGGTGATAAAAAACGAACAGCCTGTATATGTTGTAATATAGTTTGGAAGCTATACTATATTTCAGATAAGAATAGACTTAGGAGTAAGATAGAGCTTACGATTCCAGTTTCTAATTACAATAGCGATATGTAAGCAGGTATATTATTTATTTCATTTTGACTTTACAAACATACGTAATATAACAAGTGATATGATTATCATCGATGATATTATCGAGTGAAACCGAGTTGCAGATTTCACGAGTCCGAAGGACGAGTGACATGTGCTGCTTCAGTTTCACGAGCAATATCTTCGATTATTAATCATATCACGAGCTTATATTTAATGAGAGAATATAATGATTTTTTGTGACACATTGTGTGTGCTGCTAACCTAACTTTTAATATATTGTATTACAACATGGTTAATTTGACAATTGGCTTATTATTTTCTTACTTGTTGATATCAACCCAACGATTATCACACATTTTTATACCCAAAATTAACTGTCAATGTCAAATAAAGAAAACAAATCCCTTAGTAACAAATATAAATAAGGTGATAATTTCTTTGTTTTCTATCATCGCTGTGATAGACATGTAACTAGGGAGATTCTGAATGTTGATTGGCGGAAGACATGTCACGTGACTCATGAATTATATTCTCTATTTAATAACTTTAAATAACTGTTTATTTACTAAAGAATTAAAAATGATCAAATTTTGACGTTTCGAGCTGTCAAGTATATCATGCACGAAACAAAACTATTCATTAGTTTTATGCGTGTAAAACAGGCTGGCTCCGCAGCGCCACCATATATATTCTTTTCTGAAATATAGTATAGGTTTTCCGTTTACACTGCATATTACTAACAAATCGTTAGAATACGATGTATAGTAAAAGAAATGAATGCATATAAAAACAATTTTTACCTCTCGCTAAGAGAGGTATTGTATTCATGCTAAAAATCGCATATCCAGATTTTAATGAATAAGCACGTTTTAAGGTCCCTAGAATCCGATTATAACATTTTTACGATGATGTCCGTATGTGTGTGTGTGTGTGTGTGTGTGTGGGCGCGCGCGCGTGCGTGCGTGCGTCCGTGTGTGTGTGTGTGCGCGCGCGCGTGCGAGTGCGTGTGTGTGTGTGTGTATGTTGGATTCACGGTATCTCAAATACTATAAGACTTAAGACATTTTTAACTACGGATTCCTCAATCTAACAATAATGGGAAGAGTCGAGTCAGTTTTGGTAACAATTGGACAACCGGGAGTAGTAGTTACAAGAAAAAAATTATCTAAATATTATTTATCGAAAATTTATGTAAATACTTATATTAAAGAACGTTAAACTCTTTATTCGATAAATATAAATTCATTATTATATATTCTATAGATTTAGAGATAAAGAAAGGCATATAAAATAATTTGATGTAAAAAATCTCAGATCAAACTACTACAAGGCAAGAAATTCAATTGTTTGTAATTGACACATAAATGTCACTGTCAAAAATATTTGTATGCCTCTGTCAAAAATATTTGTACATCATTATGAAGATTATGAAAATAAAAAAAGTCAACAACGCAAAAGAATATACGTAAAAAAGAATATAAAAGGAATTTGCGAAAAAATGACGAATATAAAGAAAAAGAAAAAGAAAGTAGAAAAAGAAAATTTCAGGATATTGAATATAAAGAAAATGTATGTATTGTACATAATTTATATTATAATAATTATTTTGAAGTGAGACATGAATTTGTATTTAAAAATATTTTTCGTTTTATGCGTACAACCAGGTAAAATATCTGGTGAGAGGTTATGTGTTGGCCACATCAGATTTTTATAAATAGAATAACAAATTTTTAATCTAATACTATATTTTATCTTAAAACTAAAATATGTATGTATTACTGTAATATTTATTGTATTTCGCCTATTTTGTACTAATTTTAATAAATAGAGTGTAGCCATTATAAATTTATGAACTTTACACATAATGTATGAAATATATTCCTATTTACTGAATATATGTTCTGTATCTTAAACAGACCGTGGCTGAAATAATAGAGGCACCTGCTATTGTTCTCAATGCCCGAAGAAGTGTTCTGTAAAATACGAGAATTCTTAGCGCAGGGGTGTCAAAAATGCTTCTTAAAGACGACCATTCATTCTGAAACGAACGTTTATATCCACAATTCCTTTATGCTGACATATGAGCATTTTTATTATAAATATTTGCATATTTATCGAATTACAATGACATCTATAGTTATATACGTTGTTTTGTTATATTTATAAATGTATTTTTAGATATTTATGGCGGCATAATAATATCAATGACCCAAACGTTATAAATAATTTTTTAAACAAGATTTGGAAATGGTAATATAAATGTTTTATAGGTTTCTAAACGCCTACACGCAAACAGATGATAAGATGATATATTTTTATTACTTTACGGGTAGATTAAAAACGTTTTAAACTAACTATAGGTATAATAAATAGAGCAAGAATTTTAAAAAATCTAGTTCAACAAAAGTACAGATTTTAAATATCGTAGTTACTTTATAATGGATGCCAACGGGCCATTATTTGCGCCGCTCTGTTCATGCACTTAATGCTTCCTCTACCTGTTCTGTATAATAAAATAATCTTACTGTTCCTTTAACGTTTAACATAAACGCCATTTTTGTTTGAAATAATTTTCGAAAATCAGTTTTAATTTTATAAGAAATGATTAAAGAAAATAACATTTATGTTAAAGAAACAGTAACATAATTTTTACCTCTCGCTAAGAGAGGTATTGTATTCATTCTAAAAATCGCATATCCAGATTTTAGTAAATAAGCACGTTTTAAGGTCCCTAGAATCCGATTATAACATTTTTACGATGATGTCCGTATGTGTGTGTGGGATTCACGATTTTTAAAAACTATAAGACTTAAGACATTTTTAACTACAGTTTCCTCAATTTAACAATAATGGGAAGAGTTGATTAAGTTTTGGTAACAATTGGACAACCGGAAGTACTAGTTACAAGAAAAAATCATCTAAATATTATTTATCGAAAATTTATGTAAATACTTATATGAAAGAACGTTCAATTCTTTATTCGATAAATATAAATTCATTATTATATCTTCTGTAGATTTAGAGATAAAGAAATGCATATAAAATAATTTGATGTATAAAATCTCAGATCAAACTACTACAAGGCAAGAAATTCAAATGTTTGTAATTGACACATAAATTTCACTGTCAAAAATATTTGTACATTATTATGATTATGAAAATAAAAAAAGTCAACAACGCAAAAGAATATACGTAAAAAAGAATATAAAAAGAATTTGCGAAAAAATGACGAATATAAAGAAAAAGAAAATTTCAGGATATTGAATATAAAGAAAATGTATGTATTGTACATAATTTATATTAAAATATCCCATGGATTTTTCAAATATATGAGAATTATTTTGTAGAGAGACATGAATATGTATTTGTATTTAAAAATATTTTTCATTTTATGCGTACAACCAGGTAAAATAACTGGCGAGAGGTCATGTGCTGGCCACATCAGATTTTTACTATACAGAACAGGTAGAGAAAGCATTCAGTGCATGAACAGAGCGGCGCAAATAATGACCCGTTGGCATCCAATTTTATAAAGCAAACGACAGAGTAAATTTTTCAAACTATAATTAATAGTGTTTAATTGTAAATATTATTATTGAATATATCTTTTTATTCTGAAAGTAGTATCTAGTAATAGAAAGTATGCGCGGGTCACGCTACAATTATTGGAAATAAGAAAATTATGTAGGCTGTGAAAACAAAATTTGCACCATCATTTATTTATCTGCCAATTTCTAAGTTTCTCAGTAACAGCTTTGGCAGTTTTAAACTCACAAGAAATTATTTTGACTAATTTTTTAAGCCCCCAAATAATTAGTTTGACTAGATTGGTTGGGAGCTTTTAAAATATGGAGAAAAGAATGGTAAAGTGTATTATTGTTGAAGGGAATTACTTTGAATATCTTTAAAATTCTAAAAAATATTAAGCATATAGATTATTCTCAATTATTCTAGCGTGACCCTCGAATTAATTAAAGACAAGATAATTAAAACTAAATGTTGGTAGAAGTTTTATAACTTTATTGAGGGAATACATAAATTTTGAACAATTATAATTGTAATGAAAATGTTATAAAAGTGTGCTATGCATTTTGTTTTGTTTTTGGCTAAATTGCAGTTTATCCAGAATTCAAGAATTTTATGTTAATAGTTATATATACTTGCTAAACCATTAAAAACACGAAATACCGTTAAAAATTGGGTGCGGAAAGCTATAGTTATAGAGACTTTGACATTTTTCTGAAAAAAATTAGGTTAGATGAACTACATATATTTCCATGTTTAAGTAGGTATTTACGCTTTCATACGAATAGATAATACTGTTTTATAATTTTCCATTCATCTGTCAAACTATTGTAAACTAACATGAAGATAGTGGGCCGAGCGATGTCGAATGTGTGTACCTCGTGTGCGTTAGATATTGTTTTTGTCAGGATTTTTTAAAAATTTCATAAAAAATACGTGTGCGTTAGGTATTGTTTTTTTCAGGATTTTTAAAAAAAATTCTTAAAACATTACTGTGAGTATTGTTTTTGTCAGGATTAAAAAAAAAATTTTTCCAAAAAAATATATAAATACCCGTTTCCGCGCTCCAATTTTATGTTTCCTTATTATATTTTAGCTAAAATAAGACATTATAACAAAAAAAATGCAATTTCTACTATTCTGGATAAACTGCAATCCAGCCTTGTTTTTTGGTGAGTATTCTTTTGTTTAATAAAAAAATATAACAAATTGTTGGTTGTAGTTTTGTGGTTACAAAACTATAAACGATTAAAATATTTTTAAGCGAGTTTGTTTAAAAGGAAATGTGCCTACAGAATAAGAATACAGTGGTGTGGAGGTGATATTGTTTTGAGGTTGAATATTGATATTTTGTTTGGTGGCAAGAGCAACACGTACAGATTGGTAGGAATTACGCTGCGAGTGTGAGCCCCTAGGGCGCATTCCCGTCACCTCTTTCTCGATCGCAGTGAGCCGTGACGCTCGCACTTTGACAAATGAATCCCCGGTACACGTGTTCGCGGTATTACACCCTCCGCTGCGGCCCGCGGGCTTCAAGTCGAGAGTTCTCTCTTTTACCTCCCTCCAACAAAAATGATATATCTCCAAAATGCATCTGATCGAGAGAATGCAGATCCAGCGAAAGGATTAATTATAACCGCGTGAGTTGTGCCGGATCCGCGGATTCGATCCGAGCGTGTAAGCCCGGCTAGGTGAGGGCCACGCGGGGGTGGGGTAGAGGAGGAGGTATGGCTGAGCATTGGAGAGCAGGGCGAGGGGCAAACACGCGCACGCCCCGACCACTTTTAAAGGGAATAGGGTGGAAGGGATGTGAAGGCGGCTGGCTCGGCTCGGCTGTCGCGCCGACGGGAGTATTGAGCTCGGCACGGCGAGGCGCGGAGAGAGGGGCGGGGGGACACGGGGCGCACCACCCCACACCACCGGCAAGAGGGTAAAACGGGACTTATGTACAGCACCAACCAAAAATATATACATATAACACTACGCTCTGCTTTGCGGCTGCATGGGTGACATATCGTCATCTGGTCTTTTGTTTTGTACATTTATGTATGTGTATGAAATGTGTACATAATGGTAAACTCACCCTTGGTCCATACGGTCGACAGGATTGGGCCCAGGCATCTGTCCAGGCATGAGGCCGTGCTGCGGCCCCATGGGCCCGGACATGGGATGTCCAGGTCCGGGACCGGGCCCGTGGCCGAACGGCGAGCCGGGCGGCATGCCGAACTGCGGTCCCCCGAACGGCTGGCCAGGAGAAGCGAAGTGCGGGTTGGGGCCGCCGCCAGGCCCAGGGAACGGCGGGCCAGAGGAGCCGGGCCGACCGAACGGCGGTCCGCCGGCACTTGGAGAGCCGAACGGACCTGGTCCGGGACCAGGGCCTCCAGGTCCTCCTGGTCCACCAGGTCCAGGACCATTGTACGGGCCACCAGGGCCGCCTGAGTTGGGTGGTGGAGGCGGGAAGCCGCCAGGGCCGCCGGCGTTCTGCGGGGGTCCGGGACCGGGGCCGGGCGTGGAGCTGCCGGACGGGGCTGGCGATGAGGTGTACTGCGGCGTGCTCGAGCCGGGCGGCGGGCCCTGGTATGGTGGAGCGCCCGCGGGCGAGCCAGCCCCCGCCGGCCCGCCCTGGAACGGCGGCCCCTGGAAGCCCGCCGGCGGCCCGGAGAACGAGTTGGCCGCGTTCGGCGCAAAGTTCTGGGGCTCCGAGCCGGGCGGCGGTCCCTTCCAGGTGGCGGCGGGGTCCTCCAGTGTGGCGGGCAGCGTGATAGGGGGCGCTACGCGGCGGCTAAGGCCTGCAACAGGGCGAGCAGTCAGCATTGCACCGAGTCCACACGCACCGCTACGTGTCGCCGGCGACACCGAGGGACACACACAGATTCATCGCACTACCAAACGTACAATCTGCAATGCAAACACAGCGGAACGAAAGCGACTGCAGCGGCAAGGCTGAGGTTATGATACCTAACCTCTTCGGCAGACGGCAACTCGTGCCCAACAACACACAACAATATTACAATTCAACAATATTATCAATAAACTTCCAATTACATTTCGTTTTTCGTTGGCCTCCGCGTCCTTGTCTCATTCTGTCGGCGTCACGAACCGAGAAATTTGTATGTTTTTGTTTTCCAAAGTACGAGTTGACGCATAACTGCTATCACACTGTACGTTTCGCTTCAAAACGACGCACAAACCGGCACTACACAGCCTAAAACTAAACACTAAACTATTTTCCACATTACACAGTTGCATTTCTGTCTTATTCCCACATTTTTCTGTCATTCTAAACCAAAATAGAGGCGCCAGTCAAGCATTCCTCATTTCATATACAACTTCTCAAGAAACGAAGCAAGTAAACACTGCTCGAGTCAAGTGCGGCGCATGCTGCCGTCTGCCCCGCTACTTCCGCTGGGAACTGCCGTACCAACTGAGTTTCAAACTTTAGCGCGCCAAACGTGAGACCACGTTGCCCACTGTTATTAATCATGTGCTCGTTGTAAACACGTGTATATCACTCACTCTATCAACTCTTATACCAATATAAACAATATTTCATCCATTGACAATACATACAGTGCTCCTAAAACGTATTTTTAACTTGTTTAAATTGAAAAAATATGAAAATAAAGCACATGAATCTGTGTGTACTAGGTGCATTTTAACCTTTGTTTACCAGCATGGAGAACTATGAATCTTTCTTTTTATGGCAATAACGTGGACATGTTTACGTTATTTTTTTGCACAGCTTTTTTTATAATTGTTGACGTATCCCACCTTTTATGCCTTTGCCGCTAGCCTGGTCTAACTGGGGACTAATCGCAGAAGTGTCAACTAATTTTCTTCTTAGGCCTTCGGCAAAAATGATCCTGCGAAAAGCCACCAACTGCTGCCATTTTTACAGCGCGACGCAGCGATTGCTAGCGGCTGAGGAGAGCACTGGCATCAGCAGCGCCGTGTACACTGTCCGAGCACACATCCTGACCGGCACACTCACACAAACATGCACTGCACGGTTCGCGAAACACTCTTAAAACACACTGCTTTCTAACTAGAAACTTTTGTTTTACAATTGAGGTTGGGAAAAAATGCACGACGTGTATTTTTTTAACACTCGCGGATGACCATTTTTTTTCGTTCACAAGTCTCCCATCGTGAACTCACAGTCAACGCCAGTTGACAGTGTCACCCTAAAAATCAATAAAGTTATCCGCCGCTTTGCCTTTCCCCTTCCCCCGGTCCATTCAGCAACACTACACACGGCGTAACCGAACTAAAAAGAAGTTTCGCAATCGGCGTCGCGTCGGTCGTGCCCGCGGTCCGGCGTCACAACACGCACGCATGCACACACACACAACCGCGCACAGCGGCACTCAGCACTCGCCGCTAGACACACATCACACAATCAAGCCAACTGCAACAACGTGCAACGACACTCAGTATACAAAACGCAACGCAAACTATTCGAATGAAAGGCGAGACGTCACTGTCCCGTGCCCGTGTGAGGGGGACAGCAACTGCTGAGCCGCGACAACAGTCAGCCACGTCTAAGTGGAGCATGCAACATACAGCAGCGGTAGCCGTTAATCGCCAGCCACTGTTAACTCTTGGTTGTGTACAGTACGCGCGAGTGTGTGTACCAAGTACGTGTTCTTCGCTTTCGCTGCTTCTCCTGGCGTGACTTTCCGCATAAAAAGCGCCGAACATTGCCTCTATCTTGCAACCCAAGCGACAATTGACAGAAGAACAAGTGCTACATATGCCGCTGACCTTACGCTCAATTCTGGTCAAGTGTTATCATAAACCGTTGTTTCCCCGCCTTGCGTCTTCCCGCGCGCTTTAACTCTGCGGCCTGTGGCGCGTTCCAGGCTCCAGGTAGCCGGCTGCGGTATCGGGACAGGATGCGACCCATAAATTACCGGGACCACCTTGTTAACCGACCTACTGACAGTATCGGCTCGTGAGAAATCTCCCGATGAAAGCGAAATCTCTACACCCAGCTCTTCAAAATTTACAATTTATTACCACAGAGACAAACAAAGAAAAATGTTTCATTCTTTAAAACTTTCTAAAAAAAATATATAGCTTGCCAATTTGCATAGTTTGGAATTTAGTTTTGTGCATTCTGTAGGTGTCTTACTGCGATGACCTTGCCACTTGATGTGCGGCTGGGAGATAGAGATCTTTCATATTCCACGTCCGTCTTGCTCGGCTGTACGCGGATGCAAATACATCCGTCTTTGTCGGCGATGAGCGCGCGCCATTATTGTGAGTACGTGAAGTCTCAATACACCTCGGTTTGCACCGCGCGCCCCGCTCAGCTTGACAAACACATGGCCAAGTGACTCTCCCCTCCACCGCGTCCGGTAATATATCACTCAAGGTTTACTACAACGCTGGCAGGTATAACCAGCCGATCGACTTGGAGACCTTGAGACGAACTAAATTTATTGCACGTTTTATTTTGTGAACAAGTGTGATTCTTATACATAGACGTGAAAAGGCTTTTTACCAGTTTACCTAGGCTGCTATCAATGGACGAAGTTTGCACAATTATTTACGTACTGCACCTTATCTACCGCTCGTTGTGTTCTTGCTATATTTCGAAATTTATAACGGGAGGCTATTAAAAAACGAATCTTGTTTGAAACTCCATAACTCCGGAGTACATTAAGATATCGATTTTAAATTTTTATCCCTTACATAGAAAGGGTTGAAAAGTATATCTACCAAATTTCAGACATTTATATTGAAAAACAAGAGAATAGCGATTTTCTAAATTTGCCATTCAAATCTGCTATGGACTTTTTCAATTTATCGGCTATCTCTTTCTATCGCTGCAAATAGTAAAATGGCGCGAACAACTGCCAGTTGGGCTGTCAAACGAAACGTAAAAAATATTATTGCAGTCATTAAAATACCTGTATTCTCAGTGAAAATTTGCATCGTTAGATATTTTAACTTCAATAAAAGCTTTTGTAACTTATTTCGATAAGATTTTTTAATGGTATCAGAGATATTCTCACATTTTGCGTCTAATTTTTTTTAGAAACAAACGCCATAGATCTCAGTTGTTCTTACTATGCGCAGATCTCCATTGCGCATATCTTCTATCTCTTTAAATTGAAAAGGTCCATTACACATTGATAATTTTATAATGGACCTTTTACATTTTTATTGCACCCTGACGTCATTTTTCAATGCGCCACGTAGTGAAATTCTTACGAATTAGAGATGAGGAGGCACCATGTTGTCAAGTAAAATGATTAAAAGAATAAGCATTTATTTTCGATAAAAAATTATTTAAACACAAAAACTTAAATAATTTTGTCTTTAACTATAAAGATATAATTAATAATGAAAAAATATATTTAAAAGAAAAAGCAACAATTTTATTCTTATTTATTACTCTCCTAATATAAAACTGGCAACTACACAATTATCTGTAACTTTATGTGGTATTTATTTCGCATCTTGTGGAACAAAAAACCACTTTTTCTGATTCCATCTCTTCTTCCTCTTGTTTTAAAATATTCTTCACAAACGCTTTGTGTGAATTTATTTAAGAAAGTTAAGTTTTTGTCAGAGTTTTTACTTTCCGCCATTTGTAATTTTATTTAAAATGTAATTGGCCTCCTCAAAGCGCAAACAACCTACTGCGCACTACATATATGTCATTTTTGTCTATCTCTGTCTTTTGATGTAAAAGGTCCATGGCGAAAAATGAGAGCAAATTTATGAAAATATTACAACAAACTCGAAATGTCACTTGCAGTTTCATTTGTTTCAATAATAGCCTACTTCGTTTTAAGTTGAAGGGCGCTCACGTGACTCGAGCGACCTTGAAGTGCTTGGAATCAGCTGATTTAACAAGAACAATGCCGTTAAAAAGTTATTTTTAATTTCAAATGTTTTACTGCCTGCAAATTGTAAAATAATTTTTTAGTGGTTCAAAGTGGCATACACCGGAGTTTCAAACAGGATTCGTTTTTTAATAGCCACCCAATATATTCGTTTTGCGTTATAAAATGCTAAATTTATGAGAGAAATAAACCCTAAGAAAAATACAATATTTTATTTTAACTTAATCAGTTAGGTAATGTTTTATGTTCAGTGTGTAAAAAACAGACTTATAAAATTTATTTTAAGAACACATCAAATGCCACAAATTTATCATATTAGTACATTATAAACGAGTCAATTTCGACTGCAAATTCCTTAAAACTTTGACTAATTCTTCTGTATTTGGTTTACTGTAAAGTGTTGATAATATTCCAGCTATTACATCTTGGCTTTGCGAGATTATTTTTCTCCTAGAAAACAAGAAGATAAAACAACAAACACATAAACAAGTTTGTTTCCTTGGCGACATACTTCTCTAAATTGTTTATGCTATCGGAGTGATGAATGAAAAGATTTATTATTTCTGCTAAGGACTTGTAGAGGTGGAATTCATTGCCCTCTTGGAGCCAGATTCTCTCATGCAAGACCAACATTCTAGAAAGAAAAAAGTATTACGTTGCAGGAATTGTTATGTGGAGGAAAATACGACAGGCCTTCAAGTTTAACCAGAGATTTACACACAGCAATTCACAATGAATAATAAAATCCATAACATAAATTAAGAGGAATTTTTTTTTAAAATTCATTCATGATTTGTCAGAAATAATAATAAAAAAATTAACAAAAAAATTCAATCATTTTGAATGAAATTAAAAAAGTTGCGACTAGGAAAAAATTTGAAAAGATTACAAAAGAAACTAATTTTTGCTGGTTTTTCTCCGGTTAAAATTCTAAGAACTTTTATTCAATTCTAATCGAAGTCATTTATCTATTCTGAATTGTTAATAACTTTTAAAAATAAATTTCTGGTTAAATTTGAAGTTTTTCGTAAAATACGAACCGATGATAAATAGAAATAAGTTGATTGATTGGTATTCCCATTGAAAAGAAAGCGTTAGGAACTAAAGAATAATCGGCTTTAAGTCTACAACTTAATTCTTCAAGTTGTCGAATGATAAATTCTGCAAAATTATTCACAATTATACAAAATTCACCACAAATTTATTATTTTTTCTACGATCGATTTGAGAATTAAATTAATTAAAATTATTTGTAATATAATTTTGAGCTCAGAAATTAAAATTTGTTAAAAGTGCACAATCTACATTTTTAATATTGCAAATAATTAAATAAAAATAAATTATTTTGCGAGCCAGCGAAAAGTGCGTTGCCATCTTTTTTAGCGAGCTGTTTTTAGTCACTTTAGACCGGAAAATCCTTCTTTACTGAGCTATCTCGGAAAATAGGATATTTGACAAATTTTGAGAAAAGGTTTTAAATTACAAATATACACCTAATTATACATGCAAAATTATTATTATTATATATTTGTTTAATTGTTAATACATTTAAAATAGGGTTTTAAAAATTTTATTTCAAATTTCCCGCTAAAACGCTCTGTCTCTCATGACGTCGCGATCTACTAGTTTAGTAAATTCTTTATAAAAATAAGTTCTTTAGTGTTTTTCTGTATTTTATTTTGTCTACGTACTACTTATAAGTTTTAGAATTCATTTTTTTGAAAGAAAATACAGATAAACACTAAAGAACTTCTTATTTTTATAAAGTATTTACTAAACTAGTATATCGTGACGTCATGAGAGACAGACAGCGTTTTAGCGGGAAATTTGAAACAAAAATATTAAAACCTAATTTTAAAGGTATTAACAATTAAAAAAATATGTAATAATAATCTTGAATATATAATTAGGTGCAATTTAAAACACTTTCCCAAATTTGTCACATACCCTTTTGTTTATAAGCGATCGGAAAGTTACATAAATGTTTCCATGGCTATCAGTTGTTTATTTATTTTATTACTTATTTCCTTGCAATAAAAAATTTATTTTTTGCAGGAGCGCCAAAAAAATATTGTACCTACCCAACATAACCTGAAAGTGTCTTTATTGCAGGGTTGGCCTGATTTAAATTAACTGTTTTTTTTAATCATTGATTTAAATCAAATTTTATAAAATAATTCATTTTTTGTCAAAAAAAATCAATTGTTTTTCAAATTAATTTAGATTCCTAAAGAGTTAACAAAAAGAAAATTCTTCTATGGCAATATAATATAAAAATATTTACATATATACCGGGTGTCTACTTTTTTTATAAACCTTAGGAAATACAATGGTAGAATTTTCGTATATTTCTAAATTCTGCCCTATTAATTTTAGAACTAAAGTGTAAAAATAAATAAAAGTTCAGGATTAAATAATGCTTCAAATGAGCCTAAATTTATTGATTTAAGTTCTTGACATGAGATGGACAAAAAAATAGCCGTTTTAAGCTTTTTACAGAGTGCCATGTAAGACATGTTTTATTTAGGTAGGTATGGTTTAAGTTTAAAGTTTAAACAGGCGCGCGTGGTCACGTTATATACTACGTTTAAATAAAAATTCAAATGCATTCTTTGGGGTTTTGATACGTTTTCGTTTATGAAATAAAATATTTATATTGCTTTTAAAACAATTAAAATGTACAATAACATTAAGTCAATCATGATCGATTATTTCTTAAATCAATGATTTTTGATTTTTTTAAATAAATCCTGATTTTTGCCAATTCTGCTTTATTGGGCTCACAAGCTTTCAAAGCTCGCTTTGGGATATGTTTGCTCACCCAGTAAGTTACGAATGTATTTGAACAAACATCCAAGTCTCTGGTGGGAACCGAACCAACGACCCCAGGGTTCGAGCGGTGAAAGTCGCTTTGAGCGCTGCCTCAACACGCCCGACCACAAAGGCGGCTGAATTTTATTATTATAAACACTAAATTTATTTAAGATTAATAATACTCGATCGTAGAAAAAATATTGTATGCAACACAATTATTGTTGCCCCATTTCTCGTACCTAGAGGGAAGCACAGTTCAGACTCCTTATACTCCTTGGACAAAACTTTAATCTTACTCAAAATGAGCGCCACTTTATCATCGCTACTCCCCGTCGCTACATTCATCTCACTTTTAATAATATTCATCCATATATTCTGAATCAATTTAACATCATTATGCCCTGAACAATGAATAATAGCCAATTTGCATTCCCAGAGGTCGAACGGTTCTGCAAATTCCTCGTAAAGCTGAAAAATAACAGTGAATTAAATCTAATTATAGAATGAATAATTTCTTACTTGAGTGATGTCGTACAGCGCGGAGTTTAACTTTCTCACAGCTTCTTCGGCGCGGTCGTGAAGGCTGCGCTGACTCACAATGCAGTTGAGGATTTGCTCCTGAACGCGGGCGATATCGATTTTGTCCTCGAGTTCGCGAAGGAAGACGCCGAGGTGCGGAGCGTAGCCGACTTTGTCGCTACGCATGCACATTACTGCGCGCGCTAAGTATTCTAACCTTTGCTTCAATGAAAGACTGTTTCTGTAAGAAAGAAATGAATGTTATTTATAGAAAACAAGCGTTTGTAAATAGGTAGACTCTGGTTCATTACTTGACATAACACTGTTCGTAATAAATAAATCATTTAGGGCCGGTTTGTTAATAATTTTATTGCTGATTATTTGATGAGGAACTTTGGATATTATTCAATTTTCTAACAGATAATAGCTATTTGTGTATTAAGAGCGCTAAATGGGACATTGTCGATTCAGAGGTTGTTGACGCGCGACGCAGGAGCGCGGCATTCTCTCGAAATCGACAATGTCCATTTGCGCTCGAAACACACACAAGATTTTTTCTACAGTCGCCACAATGGGGTCCTCCACCATAACAAAATTATTTTTTTTATTAACTTTTACTTATCGGTATTTTCCATTCTTCTTGAGCTATTGCTTCAATCTAATCTAAGCATTTTATACTTTCGTTTTTGTAAATGAATGCCCTATTTTATTTTCACAGCAGTGCGGCATTTTTTTTGGTTATGTAACATACCGACAGAGCAGTTATATGTCAGATTGACTTGTTAAGTGGGTAATGTGTAACTACAGTGTCATTAATTCCTGACGAAACGTTTCCATTAAGAATGTAGCCAAGTAACATTTCTCAATATTGTATAGTTAGAAATTTGAGCGAGCGTTTTTTCTACTTTGTCGCTCTAGAGCGACAAAGTGACATTTTGCGTTGACAAAAGAGAGTGCAAATGGCTAGTTTGTATATAGACTGTAGAAAAATATATTTAAAAAATTCTATTTACGATTAACGAACAATAAACAACAGAGTAATGAGCAGCCGTCACATAAAAAAAATCAGACGTGACCAGCAAATGACCTCCCGCCAATTCCGTGTTTAAAATAGCAATGAGCTTGAAGTAAAGTATCACTTCCGTTTGATCTATCTAATTTGTTATTCCAAAAAATAGAAAAGCCGTAACAGTATGACAGAATGTCCTCATTTTGTAACAGTTTTCAGATACAGAATGTATGAATTCCATAGTAGTGTTAGAGAAAATATTTTTTCTACTCCCATGCGTGAAGTGGGTACTTCACGTATTAATTTTCATGTGTGAAGTTTGATTTTTTGAACACTGTGCGTGAAGTGTTACTTCACGCATACTGTGCGTGAAGTAAATAATTCAGTTTAAACACACACAATGAATATCAGTATATATATACGTAAATCATATGATGGTAAATGGTCCGAAGAAATAACAACTTCATGAGAAATATGTAATTAATTTATATAAATAAAACAAATTTTGTAATTCTAAATTTACAACTTTGTGTTAAATATAAATCTAAGTCCAATAAGCATTCAAAAGCAATAAATAAAGAATTTCTAAGCAATCTAATACAAATTTTATGATATTACAGGTTATAGCAGTTACAAAATATAAAATTATTGTATTTCCCATTATTTTAAATATTACAAAATGGCTTGTGTTTTAATAAAACAAAGCTGTTAAACCCCCGTACCGTTGGTAAACATGGTTACACAAGTCGATAATGCAGAGGCTTTACGTTAAAAGAATGACAATGTGAAGAAAAAATTATATTTTATTGCAAGGTCGTAGAAAAAGTATAGTATGTAACACGTGTGTGAAGCCTATTTTACATTCGGGTGGTTTGCAACACTCGCCTTCGGCTCGTGTCGCAATCTCCACCCTCATGTAAAAACTTCAGCTTCACACACTTGCCACATAATATACTATTTTTAAACCAGTAGTTCACAAGTTACAACACAAAGTCATATTTTTTGAAATGGAATTATACATATTTTTAATACCTATTCGATAGCGTATTTTTTCTGAATTCAACCATGTTTTTGTTTTATATCCTTACATAATAAAAATGTTGAAAAAATGCGATTGAAATTTAAATAAATTTTACTTTTATAGTAATTTTTCAGTAGGCTATGTATGAAAAACAAAAACTGATATGTATTAAGGGCCGGTCTTTCCACCTTTGGATAAAGTTCCAGATAATTATCCGCCACATAAATTTATCTGACACTTTATCTGACGGAATTTTTTTTCTGTCTTTCATGTCGAATTTATCAGTCAGATAAGTGCAATATATGCAGTTCTAAAATCTCTGTTAAAATTAAAAAGAGATAACAGCATTGCAAATGTAATAAGACAGAGAAAGAAAATGCTATATTAGTTGTTTCGATTAAGTTGCTTAATATTTATGATTTGATATTTGTGGTTATGATCTGATATGATATATAATTTAAAAGTAATTTGGATAAATATGCAATACACTCGTATTCCGTTCATATATTGAAATGTGTGAAGATAAAATTTAAAAGAAACGCGAGAAAATAAAAATCCATACAAATTTAATATAATAATTTTATAATTAGTAAATAAATATAAATATACGAAAGCGAGTTCAAACTTATATATAACTTTCTTCGGCCACATATGTTCAAAATAGTGAAGTCATTTCAGTATCTTATTTTATTAAATACAAATTACTTATATATTTATAAGCTAAA
The DNA here is from genome assembly GCA_963082715.1 of Harpalus rubripes. Classification (NCBI taxonomy): domain Eukaryota; kingdom Metazoa; phylum Arthropoda; class Insecta; order Coleoptera; family Carabidae; genus Harpalus; species Harpalus rubripes. Next base: position 7,155,973 of record OY720455.1, on the reverse strand, counting down.
TATACTTTTACTAATTAAAATTATAAGTTTTTGCCAGCAATGAATGCCCGTGAGGTGACGTCTGGTAAACGCCCGCACGGTACAAATATGTCATCATCATTATCGATATCTGTGTACAAAGCAGATTGGCACACCCAGCAATGGGTAATATGCCGTGATGATATATTTATTTATTTTATTTTAGATATTAAGAGAATAAAAAAATATAAATGTTATTTTAACTCATTAGTTTCGCTCGAACCTCCTTAAGTATTACAAAATTTCTTTGCTTACCCTGCTTGCGAAGCCAACGTGTTCAAAATCTTAGCAGCAGCAGCATGATTATTATTCCTTTCATAATATTTCCACAGCAAATCATAAACTTGAACTTTATGGGGTGTTTGTTGCGTCGCTCTGATCAAATAATGTTCCAGAGATCTTTCTGTAACACTTAACAACTCTCCAAACATTTGCTTGTTTAACATCCAGTCATAAACTGCAACGTGGAGCAATTCATCGTTTGTGTCTAGCATTTCAGATATTAATTGGCGAACCTTAAAAGAAAAATAATTAGCAAAAATAATATCAGAGCAAAATTAAGATACTTTAGTTGATATATAACTTACTACTTCTGACGCATCGACAACTTGAGTAAGAGAAATGGATTCTTGTGGTTTTGGAGGAGGCCCGGGTGTGCACGGTATATCAGAGCTATAAGATACGGTGTTTTGTACGTAAAGTGTGTCTAACATATTTATTGCTTCTTTGTATATTTCCATTCTGAAAAGAAATGAAACATAATAATGCGAGAACAATATTTTCATAGTATAAAATAAAGTTCCCGGTAGGTCTGTTTGTTGGCGCTAACTTCGAGAACCACTGGGTGAATTTTGATGCGGTTTTCACTATTTTATAAACAGCATCTCTCAAGGAAGGTGTATGAAATATTAATATACGACGTAGCATCAAAAAGTACCCGGAATCGTTGTCTAGAGGCAAGGTGATAAGTGGAGGAAAATTTTCAATTTCTTGGGTTGGCAAAGCTTCCAGCCGAGCGGCACCCCTTTTAGTTACTGTCTGCGAAAGATGCAGATTGTTTCTTACAAAACGTTTTTTTCGTTCGTCGGATTTTGAAATGTCTTCAGAGCAGCTTGTAAACATAATATTTTGCGTTCTACTGAAAAAATCACCATATGAGACTCTTCAAATGCTAAAAAAAAATATTCTGAAATGAGGCAATGAAAAAATCGACCGTGTACGAGCGGCACAAGCAAAAATTTTGCTTAGACACCACGAATTCATTCCGCAAGCCCAAACTGTAAACAAGTAACTTTAGCGGAAATCCTTCAACGCCTACGAGACGCAAGTAGATGAAAACGTCCTGAAAATTAGACAGGAGACGATTGGGTTTTGTTGCATGACAACGCTCCGGTACGTCACTCCCTGGTGGTAAGAAATTACAATGCTCGGAACCATGTCATCACTCTGGAACACCCCTCTTATTCTCCTAATTTTGCACCAATAGTGACAGCACGCACTTTAGAATTCTATCATAGAAAACAGGGAAACGCGATTTTTCTTTTACCGATATTTGTAGCATGCACTTTAGAATTCTACGAGGGTTGTCCCAAAAGTAATACACAGTTGGCTCGAAAAATATTTACTGAAGAAGATGCAGTGATTACAGGCCTTCAATATATTTCAGCGTCTCGTTCTTATTGAGCATCCGACTCTGTCGGGTCACTTCTCTTTGGAGCTCTTCCAGCATCGCAAAACCCTTGGGGAAGAGATCGAAGTCAGGTGGGCTCAGATCAGGACAAGTCGGGTGGCGAAGCTGTTCCCAGCCGTATTATCGTGGAAAATCAACACACCACTTTACAACATTCCTGGAAGCAGTTTACGGATTTTTGGGCGCAAGACATTTTGAAAAAGTTTTTGTAGTATGCTTCAGTGACTCTACTACCCTTCGGAACTCGATCTGTGGCGATTACGCCTCGTTTATCGTAGGCAAAGATCAACATTGTTGTCAGCTGTTACAGTAGACGGCCGCCCCGCGCGCGTATCGTTTTCGATGCTTGTTCGACCTTCTCGAAACTTCGTGTGCAACCTCTGCACTGTGCTACGATTCACAGTAAACCTTCCACACGCTTCTTTTAACGCGGCATGAATTTCGGGAACTTTTTTACCGCGCACTGTTTCAATGAGAATATACGCACGTTGCTCTATTGCTGAAATCCGACACGTCGGATTGTCCTTGTTGTCTTTTCGAATTTATGGCATTTTCCGTTTAAACGAATCCTACTACCGTATGATCAGCTGTCTGCGTTACCTACAACGCCCGCTGTGCATTACTTTTGGGATAACCGGGATAACCCTCGTATATTCGCTTTTTATTTTTTGGGAATTTTCGGGTTTCATACTATTAAAATAGAAAATATAACAGTTGTAAATAATAAATATATGATTTGGCTTTGAATTGAATTGTGACAAAATAATGACGTTAGTTTAATACTTTCGCCTGGAGTCGTACGCTTGCAGGCGAATATTTTGAGATACGCAGGCTACCAAATTTTCGCTACGTGGCGAAAGCGAAAACAAATGCCTCATTTGATAGAATTCAAAGTAGAATTCTAAAGTGCGTGCTGCCACTACAGCCGATTTTTACCCGTTCCCTGAAATTGAAGGCACGTTTTCGATGGAAATTCGACGAGGCAACTGAAGGCACTTTCAGAAAATGGTTTCCAGGAGTGTTTTGAACAGTTTTACGAAAGGTGAAATAAGTGTGCAAATGCAAGAAGAGTCTACTTTAAATGAAATTAAAGTAAAAATGTTGTGCCTTTTTTTAGTAAAGTTTTATTGATCAATTCCGGGAACATTTTGACGCTACCTCTTATACCTATCTTTAAATTTTAAAATCAAAATTAATAAAAAGTTTGTCTCACCTGCGGGCGAAGAGCTGGTACTCATCCTGATCCTCTGAAGGTTCATTCTGCTTGTAATAATGCTCTGCCATATTCTCCGGGTCGATTTTCTTGGCACAAGTCACACACAGATCAATAACAGCATTATAAAACTGACTCGCTATGAACTTCTGACACGCCGCTTGCAGATTCATATTTGGCGCGATATCCTTGTACAACTGCAGCGCTGAGAGCAACATCGCGTCTCTCTCGTCTCTATTTTGCTGAGTTTTGGCACTTAGAAGAATTTCGTTTGCCTACAATAGGTCTTTTTAGCGGGAGAAAGTTACATTATTTTAAAATAAAATAAAAGATGCCTATTCAAGGTCATTTGTTCGAAGAAAGAATACACATAAGTTTTATAGCAGCAGCCTAGCAATAATTTGAATTATTAGCGACTGAAATGTCCTATAGAGGCGCTGCGTTCATTTAAGATGGCCGACTTAGTTGGTAATTTTCTGAGGTGTGATTGGCTGCCATTACCAATTCGGAGGGTTCGCAAGTTTGCCGCTTGGTGGCTACGGGTTAATTTCAATCGCGAATACTTTGTTCCATTTAAGCCATTCAGGGATCTCATTTTGTAACTTTGAAATCTACTGGAGATTGAAATCCAGCGGATTTGAGATTTCCCCACGACTTTATTGCCACCATGTGGTGCAGATTTTAAAACGAATGCCCGAGACCAGCCGATTACAATCCACTCGCTCGCTTCACTGTGTTTTCTTATTTATAAACTTTTAAAATTAATTATAAAAAATCTGGTGTGGTGTGGCCAACACAATACCTCCGGCCATTTACAGCCCGAGTCACAAAAAAGATTAAGTTAATCCTTATTGAAGTGAAGTGTCATTTCCGGTTATCCGATTTTCACCAAAATCTAATGGGCTCTTTCCAATACAGAAAAAGTTCGAAATACAAGATTTCAAAATTTTCTGAATGATAGTATTTGAGTTAGAGTGGAGGATCCATACACACATATATCATCGTGAAAATGTTAAAATTGGATTCTAGGGACTTTAAAACGTGCTCATTTATCAAAATCTCGATATGCGATTTTTAGCACGATCCCTTTACCTCCCTTACCAAGGGTAGCGGAAGGTAAAAAAAACTATGCAATTTTTTTAAATTTCTAAGACACGTCCTGAAGCTGAAAGAACAATTCTAGAAAATGGTGTGAAATAGGGCGCGAGCAGACACGTGATTCAAGCGACTTTGAAGTGCTTGGAAACAGCTGATATGTGTGCGCGTGTCACATGACAAGACCAATTTTTTGACTTACTTTGATTTTGAACTGTTAAAATTATTTTACAATTTTCAGATAGGAAAACACATGAAATTTAACTTTTTAACAGTTCAAAATTAAAATAAGTCAAAACATTGGTCCTGTCAAAGTGACACGCGCACACAAATCAGCTGATTTCAAGCACTTCAAGGTCACTCGAGTTACGTGTTTGCTCGCGCCCTGTATCATTGGCATTAGTTTCGAGAGCGACTTTACCGACAAAGTCAAAATGTCAAAACCACACTTTTCTGCTGTCAATCAAATATTTTCAGTAATAATATAGTGTTCAAAAAATTCCTAACTCGGAGTAGGCTATGAACAAAGAAACGTATGTTAATTTCAAAATATTTAATTAAATATCAATTTGACATGAGATATTGTCAAAAATATTATCTAATCAAAGCTTTTCTTCTTGAATCCTATTTTAGAAATGGAAACAAATTAGAAAACGATGAATATCAACATACTGTATCCTTTATTGTCTTTTTTTCTTAAAATTACATTTCAATTTTGACAACTTGACTTTTGAATAAAATAATGATCAGACATACGTTTCTCTGTTCATAGCCTACTCCGAGTTAGGAATTTTATTGAAAACACTGTATAACAAGAGAGTGAGAATAGGGCGCGAGCAGACACGTGACTCGAGCGACCTTGACGTGCTTGGAATCAGCTGATTTGTGTGCGCATGTCATTTTGACAAGAACAATGTCACGTTGACAGTACCAATGTTTTGACTTATTTTGATTTTGAACTGCTTTAATGTTATTATTTTACAATTTTTAGGCAGTAAAACATATGAAATTAAAAATAATATTTTAGCAGTTAAAAATCAAAATAAATCGAAACATTGGTCTTGTCAACGTGACATTGTTCTTGTCAAAATGACATGCGCACACAAATCAGCTGATTCCAAGCACGTCAAAGTCGCTCGAGCCACGTGTCTGCTCGCGCCATATAAATTGAAAATAATTTGAGAGGTTTTTTGAAAATTTGTTGCCATATGTCGTAATTAACTAGCTTCATTCATTTACATGGCTCAGTTGGTAAGTCTGTTTTGACAACTAGAACACACTTTGATAATGCAAAATAAATAATCAAAAAATATAATTACTAATAATGGTATTTCTAGAAGTGGTTTCTATAATTTTTTGGTATATTTCATGATCAGAAATGGCTCAAAATTGGTCTTTTTCGCTCATTTTACTTATGTGTTGATTACTATCTGACATATTTCAACAGAAATAAAAGCTACAGAGATTATTCCCGGGAATAATCTCTAAAGGTTTATTTTCAGTATAGTAATGACAGGATTGGTTAAAACGCAGACACGTGACACAAAATGGAACATTTCATTGGTTGTAAGAAATATCAAAAAATAATCATTAAAAAAATTTACACTCTCAACGAATTTTAAGTATAAATAAATCAAGATAGAATTTACAAAATCGTTTTAACAGAGTAGATTTTGAAAGTACGGGAGAAAAGTGGAGGGGGAAATTTCAAATACGCTGGATTTCAATTTACAGTAGATTTCAAAGTTACAAAATCAGATCCCAGTATTGATCTCTCTGATTGGCTAAAATTGGAGATAAGAGACAAGTTTACCCAATGTAACTGAGGCTACTTAAAACTGGCGCTGATGCGAGTGCCATCTATTGAATGGCTTAAATGGAACAGAGTATAGAGGTTCGAAATGCAGGTAATATATCAAATGGCTTACAAATGACCTTGAATAGTTATCTTTCGTGAGCAAATCTATACTTGTACATAATCTCGGGATATGGACTTGGACGCCTAATAACGGGTATATGAGGATACGAATATGGATACGGTTGATAAATTCTTCCTTTTGAAGGTTCACAAGACTTTCCGCGCACATCTTGAGCGAGAATACTTTCTCCAATTGCGCAAGTATCGTCATCATCAATACTTTCTTCGCTGATTTCTTTAAGGACAAGGGTTTCTTCGTCAGAGTAAGAAATACTAGGCATGACGGCGTGAGATTGGAAAACAGAAGGGACGTTGAACAACATGGACGATTTGGCGTTGTACGCGTTTTTGGACATATAAATTGGGTTCACACTTGGACTTTTTTTTAAGATCGAAACCAACTGAAATAGGAGGGATTGGGATATAACAGGCTTGGGCATGATATTGCTCCCTTTGTTCTAAAATAGATGTCGTGTTTACAAGACAATCTCTTGTACTGAATAAATAAAGAGGGTTAGTTGCGTAACAGACGCAAATTTCAAGAAGATTATAGGAAAATTCTGTCTAATAACATACATACATACATACATAAAATCACGCATTTCCCACTTAGTGGGTTAGCACAAACCCGAAAGAATAACAATAACATCATCAAAAAAAAAAATCAGTCTCTCTTTCAACAACATTCGTACTAACCTGACATCATAGGTACAACATAAATATTCCTCACTCTTAACATATTAAAGTGACCGATTTTCGGTAGCGAAATACCGCAACCGGACCACAATAATAGTTATGAAACAATCATCTTTCGCCACACATTCCTGTCTAAGCACACTTCATTCGCCTCAGCCACATTCATAATCGCATTCATACACGCTCTTCTTCTCTTCCTACTCGGAAACTTTCTCTCTTTTAGTACCTTTTCAATCACATCCATCCACTTACACACTCGACGGCCACGCAATCGAACACCCTCAATTTCACCAAGATATACACGCTTTACATGACCAAACCATCTCAACTGGCTCATTCCTACTCTCTTAACAACATTCTTCCTAACCATACATTCTTCATACACCAAATTATCCCTCACGCGATCCCGTCTTACATATCCACATACTCCACGTAAATACCTCATTTCCACGGCAGTCACTCTCTTTTTGTGCTTTCCCGTCCATGCCCAACATTCACTTCCATACATCAAAGCAGGCACTAGCACTCCATTATACACACTTAAACGAGCTTCTCTAGATACGTTTACGTTTCGAGCAAACGTACCCAGAGCACCCATTACCTTACACCCCGCACTCACTCTCCTTTCAATTTCTCTATCAATTCGCCCATCCCTTGACATCATACTACCCAAATATACAAACTCATTCACTTGCTCCAGTTTCACTCCATCCACCAACACATTGCACATAGTCACCAATTTACTCCTTTCAAATACTAACACCTTGGATTTATCAACATTCAACTCCAGATTCATACTTCTTCCAACTACATGTATTCTCTCTATCATTCTTCTGAGTTGCTCTTCATTTTCACCTAAAACAACTACATCATCCGCATACGCTAACGCAGGCACAATACTTCCACCAATTTGTACACCATCCATTTCACTCAATGCTCTCCGCAACAACACATCCATATACAAATTAAACAACCACGGAGACATACCACAGCCCTGTTTCACACCAACATAATAATAATAATAATAATAATAATAATAATAATAATAATAATAATAATAATAATAATATTTGATAAAATTGTTGATAGTATTTTTGCACGAGACCCAAATTAAATGAATTTTCCTACATCACATTTGCCATTTTAGAAAAAAGGGAGAATATTCAAAAACCAAAAAATCCTTTTCCAACTTACTTTTGAACAAGCCGCATCTTCACTCTTGTACAAATTAGGACAAACATCTCTCAACTTTGCACTAATTGAATCAACGGACGCATTATCTCCCAAATAACTATTAATCAGACTCACAATTAAGGCTGCACACATATCATGCCCGAACATAATCAAATCTTTAAACGTAGCGTTCATCAGAATTGACTGACATTCTCTCGATAATGTCGCTATTAATAAATGAATCTGATGTTCGCATAATATCTTCCAAAGTCCGAGAACTTCACAGGAATGGTTCACGAAGATTTTTAATGCATCTAATGATTGTCTTTCTTCTATTTGCATGTCTTGTAATGTCAGACCTAATCGAGTTTGAGTGATATTTATTGACGCTGTAGTGTCGCCATCTCTAAATGGTTGACTAGTTGTTCCCACCATTGTTATTTGAGTGTTACGTTGTAAAAATGATCGTAAGGACAATAAATGACTCAAAATCCACACACATTCGTCGCTTGTTACAGAAGATGTGCACTGAAATAATAGCGACTAAAGTCCAAACTTTTTACTGTTACTTTTTGAATTATTGCAATACGAGGCCTGTCTAAAAAGAATTCAATTTTCCCGCGCAAAATAATAATGGTAGGGCGGCGCCACTGTCCACAGTGGAGGAGGACACCTTCATGCGCATGCCTGAATTTTCGCTTTGCCATCGGGTACGTCATTCGTTACTTGGTAGCTGATGTGTGAGGTGTTTCAAGTATTCGTCGGATTTCCGATTCGCTCAAAATTCTGAACACTGCCTTCGCTGATCCTGAGTTTTTTTAACACCGTAATAACTCGTCCCCAAGGACGAAAAAATCTGATTTGGCCAGCACATAACCTCACGACAGATATTTTTTTCTTTATATTCGTCATTTTTTCGCAAATTACTTTTATATTCTTTTTTACGTATATTCTTATGCGTTGTTGACTTTTTTTTATTTTCATAATGATGTACAAATATTTTTGACAGTGACATTTGTGTCAATTACAAACATTTGAGGCGATTTCGGGCGACATACCCGTTCACTTCTTAGGATCAGTTACGGTCACTTGCGGTATGCTATGGTCAGTGGTGACGCCAAAAATCAATGGTTCACTTGTTGACACCGTGCTTGGAGGTTATGTATATTCTGCGACATTTAATACTGTCAAAAATAGTGTCTGACAATTAAAATGCATCAACGGAGAAAGATAGTTTTTCCATATTTGTCCAAAAAAGAGACAACGAAAATAATGTCACTCTGTTTGACATAAGACCACGACTCCGACTGTTTTGACTTTTGACATTTCAAAAAAATACATGATAAAAAGAGATAGAAATAGTGAACAGAGAGCTGACCCGACTAGCAAACCCGTTCAGCTGTGAGCACTGATCCAAGCATACCGGGTATGTTGTTCCTAGCGCCCGAATGTGTTAACGCACCTGAACGCAACATACCGCAAGTGAACGGTTGTCGCCCGAAATCGCCTCTGAATTTCTTGCCTTGAAGTTTGATCTGAGATTTATTACATCAAATTATTTTATATGCATTTCTTTATCTCTAAATCTATAGAAGATATAATAATGAATTTATATTTATTGAATCAAGAATTTAACGTTCTTTAATATAAGTATTTACATAAATTTTCTATAAATAATATTTAGATGATTTTTTTCCTTGTAACTACTACTTCCGGTTGGCCAATTGTTACCAAAACTTAATCAACTCTTCCCATTATTGTTAGATTGAGGAATCCGTAGTTAAAAATATCTTAAATCTTATAGTATTTGAGAAATCGTGGATCCAACATACACACAGACACACACGGACGTGATCGTAAAAATGTTATAATCAGATTGTAGAGACCTTAAAACGTGCTTATTCACTAAAATTTGGATATGCGATTTTTAGCATGAATTCAATACCTCTCTTAGCGAGAGGTAAAAAGGTAGTTACTTGAATTGGATAAAATAAATAAATAAATAGCCAATAGCTTAGTTGGTAGAGCACTATCCCGGCAAGGTATGTGCCTCGAGGTAAAAAGCGCGATATGGTCGAAGCAAAATCAAGATGATACTGATTATCTTCTTTAATAGCCATGGAATTATGCATCACGAATATACACCGGAAGGACAAACAATGACGAAAGAGTACTACCAAAAGTTTTCCGCCGTCTCCCTGTTACAGTTCGACGCAAAAGTCGGCGAAAAACTGGCAGTTGCATCATGACAAAGCTCCAGCTCATTCCAGACTTTCCTGGCGAAAAATGGAATTCCAGTGGTTCGCCAAACTCCCTACTCTCCAGACATGGCTCCTTACGACTTCTGGTTGTTTCCGAAATTAAAGAGGCCACTGAAAGGATCCCGTTTTGAAAGTAAAGATGTGGAGGCGCAAGAAGCCTACCCCGTTAGATATGCAATATTTTTTTCTCGTCGAAAGTCGAATTCTTTTTAGACAGACCTCGCATAATTGCTAAAATGTTCACTTACAAATTCTCTATTGTCGCTGGTAATTTTCTGGATGCACACCATCGCCCAAACTGGGCGCAAAATTCGACAAAGGTACAAATAAAGTCCGTTGTGTTTGGCAGAGTATATGAAATGTGTGTTTGATTCAAGTGAAGTATTAGGTGAAAATAATGTTTGTTGTACGGGTGATTGTTGTTGGAATTGACACTGAGGGTTGTACTGAGATGCTGGTGTTGACATCATGGCAGGGTTGAACATTCCTAAGAAAAAATGGAGAAATAATCATCAAGATATTATACTATATTTCTTTTTTTTGTTTGTTCATTCAATGATCCATTTCGCTGAATTTATTCTAAATATAATCTACAATGGGGTATTCCGGCATTATTTTTTAAAGTTTTTCATTAGTCCATCCTTCATAGTCTGTGTTTATTTCAGATATGGCTTCGGACGACCTTTTGTTGTAAGTTGCAAACGTTTTTCATAATTTAATACAATATTGATTTTTAGTTTTTTAATTTTTTGAACTGCCATGATAAAATACACAACCGAACTTACGCTATCACTATCCGCTACTAGACTGATGGCTTGGTCATTGACCGTGTGTAAGCGAATAGGGTGGTGGTCACGGTGTAGTATCTATAGGTGAGAGCACGAGATGCGTTGACATGACTAAGTAACTGGGAAACAAAATGGCGCTAACGCCACCCGTTACCATTTGGTACGTATTTGACAGTTGGTGTGCCGGTTGTGGTTACAGGTTAAAATGAGTTTCCGTTTAAATAGAAAATGTTTTGCTACAGGATGCACAACAGGGTATGGATCAAATAAAGAGAAATATAGTCTTTTTAGTTGTCAAAATGTGCATAGAAACAGGTACTAAGATTAAAAAATTAGGATACGTCGTGCATTCACCTACAGATACTACACCGTGGTGGTGGTTGTCTTCGACTAACGCAAGCAAAGTTACACTTCGTTTGTCTCTGTCTGACGCATGGGCTTGTATATGCAGTATATAATACCACGTGGTCACAATTTTGATGTGACCCATCGCGCCATTCGCTGCCTTGCTTTCAACACAGTGCCGTGTGCAAGCAACGCTAACGACACCGTAGACTGGGTTTATTAAAAATTATTTAATTCAAAATATTTTTATTCGTTCGCTTTTTCTTTCCTGCTTTGATAAATTGGCGAGGTCATTGACCAAATGACATAAAGGAGCAACCGCCACTGCATGCAAATGCAGTGTTGCCAACGTTATGATAATTATTGTACATGTAAAATAATTTGGGCAAATGTACGATGTAAAATAGTAAATTTGTATTTAAATGACAAAAAATATGTGCAAGAAAAACGAACTAAATAATTCCGATGAAGAAGTTTGAAATAGTCCGACATTAGCAACATTGAGTGTCAGACTAACAAGTATATAAACATATCCTATAAAAATACATATTGTTTTCATTTTCACAATTTTTCGATTTCAAATCAAAATTAAGGCACTGAAATTCTATTAAGTGCACTTTAAGAAAAAATAGTAATGAGAACTTAACACACTTTTCCGATCGGTAGATTCGAAATAAAATATTGAATTTATTGTACGACTGTATGAAATTTATATTTCGCCTACCTGGATTCCGCATAGTCTGCCTATCCGTCACCGTCAATTTCGGCTCTCCCCCATACATGAAAAACGCCCTCGCAGCCCATTCAGCAACCTCCGCGCTTTGGACATTTTCCAAACACGCTAATATTAAACTAGTAGCACACGCTTGTTCTTCTTTTTGTACATGGAAGTAAGCTTTCACTGCGTCTCCTTCCGGCCCGTGGCTATCAAGCAGAAGTTGTCGTAGCATGTCCACCGGTCGGAGTTTTACGAAAATATGGGCACCCTGAGCTGTTAAGACGACGTATTTTCGAGGGGGTTCCATGTGCTGGCGAACTACTAAAGGGGGGAGGGGGGTTGGTTTGGGCAAGTCGTCGTGAAAGCGAATCTAAAATAAAGAAAATATTCGACTAGCTATGCTAAACCCCTTAGAGCAGTTACAGTTTGGCGCCCGAGAATCCAAAGCAGCAATTATTAAAGACTGGCTGATAATTAAACTATATATCGTACTATATCGATATATTATCAATTCTGACTATATAAGAAACTGCTTTGGTCCTTTTAGCGCCGCGAGTCAATTTATATTTTAACCCCGTATAACACGATTTTAGTGTTAAATTGAAGATATTTCAAAATTCAAACAGTTCAGGAGTTATGAACCCCACAAAAAAGCATGTTTAGTTTCGTCCAAAACTGTGAAATTAAAAATGGTTCAATATCACGATTTTGGTTAAAGATTGTGTTTATTCATACAAAAAAAGGTCTTTTTTGCACGATCGGGTTATTTTTTATATTTACCGATAGTGTTTCCAAGACAGTCTTATTTACAAATTACTGAACGGTAAGTGATGTGACTCACGTCGGTAAGTGATGTGCTTCACATCGTTCAGGAGGCGAGACGGTAAATAAATAAAAACAAAAATCAAAGCTTACTTCAAAAATGACAAATAATTTTGTTTAATGTCAAAATAATTTTCAAATCTTATTTTTCTTTTAAATTTTGTGCGTCGATCGTGCAAAAAATAGTATAAACTTCACGAACATTAAGGAATTAACGATCTCAGATAAAATTGGGATAAACTGTCCTTACTGTTCTTAATACTTAATATACTATAAAGCGTTGATTTGTATATTTCCAGTATAAAAGTGGTTAAATATCCGATTAAAAACCCTTCAAATCCAGGTTTAAAAATTGTACTTTTCTGGCTAAAATATGAGGCTAAAAATTGGGTAATATCTCGATTTCGATTGAAGATAGAGTGTTAGTTCTTGCAAAATTGAACTTTAGAGCATTGATTTGTATATTTCCAGTATAAAAATGGTTAAATTTTCGGTTAAAAACTTCTCAAGTCCACGTTCAAAAATTGTACTTTTTTGGCTAAAAATGTGAGGTTAAAAATCGAGCAATATCTCGATTTCGGTTAAACATAGAGTATTAATTCTTGCAAAAATGTACTTTAGAGCGTTGATTTGTATATTTCCAGTATAAAACTGATTAAATTTCCGATTAAAAACCCTTCAAATACAGGTTCAAAAAATGAACTTTTTTTGGCAAAAAATGTGAGGCTAAAAATTGGGTATTATCTCGATTTCGGTTAAAGATAGAGTGTTAATTCTTGCAAAAATGATCTTTAGAGCATTGATTTGTATAATTCCAGTATAAAAAAGGTTAAATTTCCGGTTACAAATCCTTCAAATCCAGGTCCAAAAATTGTACTTATTTAGCTAAAAATTGGGTAATATCCCGATTTCGGTTAAAGATCTTGCAAAAATGAACTTTAGAGCGTTGATTTATATATTTCCCGTATAAAACTGGTTAAATGTCCGGTTAAAAACTCCTCAAATTCAGGTTCAAAAATTGTACTTTTTTGGCTAAAAATCAGGCAATATCTCGATTTCGGTTAAAGACAGTGTGTTAATTCTTGCAAAAATGAACTTTAGAGCGTTGATTTGTATATTTCCAGTGTAAAAGTGGTTAAATTTTCGAGTAAAAACACCTCAAGTCCAAGTTCAAAAATTGTACTTTTTGGTTAAAAATGTGAGGTTAAAGATCAGGCAATATCTCGACTTCGGTTAAAGATAGAGTGTTATTCTTTCAAAAACGACCTCTAGAGGATCGATTTGATATACTAATATTTTAAAAGTATCAAAAAGGCCTTAGGGAATCCGGGAAATAGGGGCGAAATATTTTTTTTGCAATTCTTCCAAAACATTACAACTTTTATTTGGTTATGAATTCGGCTGAAATTTACAGAACACGCATAAAATTAACTGAAAATATTTTATTTATACTTATAATTTGTCGAAAATGTTGATTTTTAATGAAAATATTTGTTTGGCAGCAGAAAAACATTCGGCGGTTTACAGCACCAAAATACTAGAACTACGTTGTAACATTTCGACTCATCAAATATTCACTTTTATACATAATATATTTAGTTTCTCACCTCTGCCATGGCCCAAGCCGGTCCATCAAGTTGTATCAAAGTATACGCCTCCATCAACGCGTGACTAAACGGAAACGGATCCGAACTCAAACACCACAACTGATCGAAATCCGGTCCAGGACTCGAAATCATCACCAACGAATTCTCTCTATAATCCGCCATGTGAACATTCTTCGGTTTCACCGTGGGGATATTCGCAGAGAATCCTGGCGGGAGTCGAACATGGACCAGTTGTAGTAAGAACGGACGCTGGTTCGCAGAAAAGTTTTGAAGGCCGACGGTGGTTAGATATAATCGAGCGCCGGTTTGTGTTACGGCGACTAAGTAGAAATGGGGGGAGTCGTTGTTTTCTAACGCCGAGATGCTGATGATTGGACGGAAATTTACGCTGTCGAGGGTTCTAACAAGAAACATTATTTTTTTGTATAATATGTTGGGTTCTAATAAGATGACGTGCATCCAAGAAAATATTAAAAGTTAAAAAGTGGTTTAAAATATGAATTTAGCATTATGATTTTTTAAAAATTATATGTCCCAATTTCGAATGCCGCCATTGGGATTTCTACAAGATCTTAAGGTTAAAGTCTAGAATATATACCACTCAAGAATTTTATTTTGATGATTATGTATAGTTGCAAAATCATCAAAACCACTAAATCCCACAAAAATTAGGGAGCGGAAAACAATATTTATAGTGGTTTTAGAATTGTTTCTGAAAAAAATAAGGTTGGTTGTATTCCTATAGGGCACGGAAGATCACGTGACCTATCATATGTTTTGTCCCTTTCTGACTTCAGACTTGATCTTCACCTCTGTCCCATGCTAACTTCAGACTGTACTTTCGACGCAGTGCGCATGCGTCAGTTTGAATAGCTGTCATATTTTTCTAGCGGTAAATTTTAAGAATGAGTTTGCGCAAGCGTGGAATTTGTTGCCATTTTGTTATTTGGCGGTTCTTGTGCATATAGCGATTGATTGTGTTATTGTTATTCATTGTAGTGTTTTATTATTAGTTTCTTTTTGTTATCTTGTTAGTTGTTATTTCTTTTATTGTTATTTTCTGTTGTTTGTGAGTGTTGCCATTCTTTTTCAAACGACGCCAGTGCGTTGTTGGGTGCAAGTTTGTCGTCGGACTAGAATATAAAACTGTTTGCTATCCCATCAAGCACCGGTTATCGAGGTAATATTTAAAACCTAATCATATTTAAAAATAAGTAACAAGTGACAATTTTTATAGGTAGAGTAGGTGTGGTAGGTAGGTTACATGTGAAAAACAAGAGAGACGTCGTCTGTGGCTCGTGGCCATTTATGTTTATGAGAATATCACTTGCTGACATATTATGAAGCCCTAAATTTATAAATTGTCAATTACTGTTGGTAATATTTGCTGTTTAAGCAAGAATGAAGACGAAGAGCATCCTGATCGTAATACTTATGAATATACATATGATCACATTGTTATCTTCCATTATATTTATATTATTGAAGAATTCAATAAAAACCTATTTGATTCTTATTGTCTTCATTTTATTCTCATTTGATATCTTGCTAGAAATGTGACAGCTATTCAAACTAACGCATGCGCACTGCGTCGAAAGTACTGTCTGAAGTGAGAAAGGGACAAAACATATGATAGGTCACGTGATCTTCCGTGCCCTATAAAAAGAATGTAACTACCCGAATTTCGTCAAATTAAGTTCTAAAAAAAACTACTTCCGCACTCTAATTTTGTGTTTCTTTGTTATATTTTAGCTAAAAGAAGACATTGCAACAAAATTTCAAGAATTAAATTAAATTTCCAGACTGTTGGCCACCATGTTTTTTCAAACGTTATCACTTTGCAATGGGCTACTTGCGTGCTTTTTTTATTTAATATTTTTGAAGAGACGATAAAAACTTGCTACCCATATTTTTTCTTTTGACAAAATTTTTATTAATTCGCCAGAAAAAAATTAATGAAATTTTAATATTTAAATTACCGCCATATATGACGTAGATTTACGCCGAACCAATGAGTGGCCGTAAAGCAATAACATCGTACGTCCAATAGCAACGGCATGTGCGGGTAATTTAAACATGGCAAATCATCTGTTTGACGTTTGAATAATAGTTTGGAGATTATTATTTTCGTTTGTCATATTATCTTGTAGAAATATAAGCTAAGTTAAAATTCTGCTTACAAATCGAAATACGTAATAAAAGTAACAGAAACCACGCAAATTGTAAATAATAACGAAGAGAGACAGTGACAGAAAAATGAACCAGTCAAAATCAAATTTAAACTCGCACTCGCTCGCCATCTACAGGTTACATTCTTAAATATGCATTCCTTTCTCCAGTTCAAAATAATGACGTCAAAGAAAATCTTCTTTCTTAATTTATTAAAAAAACATAATTTTTTTAAATAAAATTTTATTTTTACATACGTTTTCAACTTTACTTTAGGTATTTAGAGATGGGTATCAGATTTTCAGTACCACGCAAGTAGCCTATTGCAGTTAAGGAAATATCGTCGTTTTATTGAAAATGCATGTTGACTAATGTCTTCGACAAGACCTTATAGGCGATTTCGGGCGACATACCCGTTCACTTCTTCGGATTACTTACGGTTAGTTACGGTATGATATGGTTAATGGTGGCGCCAAAAATCGTTGGTTCACTTGTTGACACCGTGCTTTGTGGTTAAGTATATTCTGCGACATTTAAAACTATCAAAAAAAGTGTCTGACAATTAAAATGCATTAACTAAGAAAGATAGTTTTTTCCATATTTGTCCAAAAAAGAGTCAACGAAAATAATGTCACCCTGTTTGACATAAGACCACGACTCCGACTGTTTTGACTTTTGACATTTCAAAAAAAGACATGATAAAAAGAGATATAAATAGTGAACAGAGAGCTGACCCGACTCGCAAACCCGTTCAGCTGTGAGCACTGATCCAAGCATACCGGGTATGTTGTTCCTAGCGCCCGAATGTGTGAACGCACCTGAACGCAGCATACTGCAAGTGAACGGTTGTCGCCCGAAATCGCCTTATGTCTAAAGTCTAGAATACCTACCACGCAAGAATTTTATTTTTATGGTTATATACAGTTGCAAAACCATTAAAAACACTAAATTCCACAAAAAATATGGCGCGAAAAGCAATATTTTTACTAATTTTGGCATTATTGCTGAAAAAAGTAAGGTTAAATTCTTATAAAATGAATGTAAACACCCGAATTTCGTCAAACTGAGTTCTGTGAGTTAGGTTACTATAACGTTTAAGTATTTTTAAAAAATTCGTACCCAATTTTTTCTTTGTTATATTTTAGCTAAAAGAAGACTTGCAACAAAAAAAAATGGAATTTCAAGGGTGGTAGATGTTCTAGAATCCAGCCGTTTTTTTTTTTTTTTTTTTTTTTTTTTTTTTTTTTTTTTTTTTTTTTTTTTTGTAAATAACCCAGAATCAAGATCTACTTACTTTACAATGTTCATAGCCTGCTGTACTAAGGTAGCTTGAGACATCTTCGCAACTCGATGTATCGAATGCCCTTTTTCTCCCAAATCAAACACTTCTATACTACCTTTCTCTGTTAAAGTATACAAAACATGTCGGCTATTATCTATAGCTATTTTCGATATAGAATCCTCTTCACTAAATGCTGCATTTAAAAATGAAGGCACTAGAAACGACAGTGTGCCAGTGGAATGATTTAACTTTTTGCATCTTTTGCCGAACCAACTGCTCTCAGCCTTTGAAAAGAAAATTTATTATGAGTTTGCTTCACTACTGAGTGCGGCAGAGTAACCTCCCTAAGTCCGTAGTTTTACTATGGCATGGGGTAGAATAGGGTGACGTCAGAGTATAGCGCGAAATATGAAAGATTATCCTAAGTAAAAACGATACTTTCAAAGTAGACTCTATTGACAGAACACATAAGGATCAGAATTTAAAGGCTTGTAATTTGATGCTGATATTATTGTTATTATGAAGAAGTTATCTTTGAGATATTAATAACATCAAATTGTAAACATTTTACTATTACTTCGTTATACAATATACACACATTAATAAATAACAAAGGTTTTATTTCAAATTGAAATCAACTGTGCACATTCTGAACTACAAGTATCAAGTTTGCGCAGCTTCAAGCATATCCGAGAGTTTACCGACATGCCGACTGAGATTTTGTTTGTTGGCGTTTTTGAGCATTTGCAAATCAGTCTTTTCAGAACTATGGATTTTTTCTTTATAAGTTTCAGGTACGTAAATAACTCTGTCTAGCCAATATACCTATAAAACTAATATACTGCTGGTGGGAGTGAGATTTGTGAGACTAACATTGGAAGAGTGCAGACATATATATATATCTGCATATATAGCTGCACTTGTCTGTAAGAATAGATCCGCGCAAGCGCTAGATTGCTTTGATTTCATTGGTGTAGAACGAGAAAGGGGAACTAGCGGGTGGGAAATTCTTACACTAACTGACAAGGATAGACAATAATGTTTGTAGCAGACTCCTCTTAAGTGAGAGATAGGGCATCAGCAGTATATTTATTTATAGGTATATTGTCTATCCACATCAATATATTAATATGTCGTGTTCTTAGGGTACTGTAACCTAAAAATTGTTCGCTGTCTTTCAAACGGGCTCTTCCGGCCGCTTCACGCGATGTTTCACGAACATGTTCGAGATGGAACGAACATGTAGTTCCATGCAAAGTTTTTTAAACTTAAATACGCGTGTTCAGTACTCGGTTCCAAATATCCCTTCGCCAAACAGCTCTGTTGGTAAAAAACTTTAGGAATGGACGTGAACAACCATGGAACACCCGAACACATCGACTCAGGGAAATCGGGCAATTACCATCAATTCTGAGGGAGTATGAGCCTGCTCCCGATTTTTTTGCCCCAGTTCTTGAAGAACTTTGCCTGGAGAATGTCTGGTTTTAGCAGGATGGGGCCACGGCCCACACAACACGGGCATAAATGCAGAAAATGTTTCCCGGGCGCTTGATTTCCCTAAGAGACGATATTCTTTGACCCGCGCACTCGCCAGATTTAACACCGTGCTTTTTTCTGTAGAGTAATCTCAAAGCCGAGGAACTTTAACATGGGAAATCAGTTTTTCCTTGCGCAAAAGTTCCCAATTAATTTTAGACAAAATTGTTGCAAATAAAAATTGTAGATAATTAAATTATACACCAGCATCACTAAACAGAATTTATTTTGCATGTTTAGTAACCTGTAAAATCCGAATTGAAATTTTATAAATATTGCTCATTTGCAGTGATAGCCATGGAATTTAAACAAAATTACAAAGAAATGCATAGTATTTGAACTGTCAGAAATTCGATTTTCAAATAAAAATTACTGATAATTATATTCTATCCTAAGTCCTTCAAACTATTTTGTTTTTATAATCTACATCTAAATTATTGCTTAGATTTTATTTATTTTTATTTTGTAACCTGCAAAATCGAAATTCTGACAATTCAAACGATATGCATTTCTTTGTAATTTTGTTTAAATTTCATGGCTATCACTACAATGAGTAATATTTATAAAATTTCAAATTGGATTTTACAGGTTACTAAACATGCAAAATAAAGTCTGTTTAGTGATACTGGTGTAGAATTTAATTCTCTACAACATTTATTTGAAACATTTTTGTTTAAAATTAAATGGGAAGTTTTGCGCAAGGAAAAACTGATTTTCCATGTTAAACAACTATGGCCCGCTTTTTAATTAACACCCTGTATATATTATTGTCATATATTTTTGTACTGTACCAGATTAGGTGGAAGAACAGCCTTGTCTTTTACTTAAATGGTAATAAAGATTATTATTTTTTAATTCATTTGCAAAACTAGGAAGGTTGCTCTGCCGTAGCCTGTATTTAAATTTCCTACCTGATAGGCGATTTCAAACAGCGATCCATCTCTCCCTCCGAGAAAGAGCCGTCCATCTTTAGACCCCGCGATAGTAGTTATCGTAATTCCATCAGTAGGAACCAGAAAAACGGGATCCGGCACCAAATGCATCTCTTCTTGGTCGGCCAGAGGTCCGTCTGAATTTGTACCGAAAGTAACACCTAACACAACTATCTCAACAGTCGTGGTTAAAACCAAAAGGTACTTTATGAAATTATGGAAGACACCGGGTTTGGGTTTAACTAGCCCTACACTAATTATAGTTTCGTTTAAACCGTCGAAGTATGCGACGTCTGAACCGTGTTCGTACGTCCATACGTATATATCACTGTCGATGGTTAGCCAAGCTCGGTTTATTTCCGTGAATAAACCCATCATGCAATGGCACTGCATATCTAGAAGCTGAGTTAAGAAAAATATTAAAAATCTGTTATTTTATATAAATACCGAACAATTTTTTTAGAAAAAAATATATAGCTTTAGAAATGTAAATAAATTATAAAACAACGAATAGCAATATTCTTTTGTTGCCTGATACTTAAAATTACATTTTAAGATCAATTTTTACAACTTGACTTTTGAATAGACCTTTTCAATTTAAAGAGATAGAAGATATGCGCAATGGGGATCTGCGCATAGTAAGAAAAACTGAGATCGATGGGGTTTGTTTCTAAAAAATTTAGACGTAAAATGTGAGAATATTTCAGGTAACTTAGAAAAATTTTATCGAAATAAGTTACAAAAGCTTTTATTGGAATTAAAATGTCTAACGATGTAAATTTTCACTGAGAATACAGATATTTTAATGACTCCAATATTTTTGACGTTCCGTTTGACAGCCCAACTGACAGTTGTTCGCGTCATTTTATTACTAATTGCAGCGATAGAAAGAGATAGCCGTTGAATTGAAAAGGTCCATTGAATAATGATCAGACATACAAATGTATGTCTGATCATTATTTCTCTGTTCATAGCCTACTTCGAGTTAGTTTTTTTTTCTTAACACACTTGTAGTTTCTTAATTTGTTGCTTTCATAATTATTTTACGTAAAAAACGCGCCAAATAAAAGTTGTAGAGCATAAAATTCTACATCTGAATTAATAAGCAAAATTAATTTTGCATGCTTTTTAAAATCACCTCAAAAATAGCGACAGCCATGGAATTGATTATTTGTAATTTGTGTTTAAGTAAACAATGGACCTTTACAATTTAACGGCTATCTCTTTCTATCGCTGCAAATAGTAAGAAAATGGCGCGAACAAGTGCCAATTGGGCTGTCATACGAAACGTCAAAAATATTGCAGACATTAAAATACCTGTATTCTCAGTGAAAATTTGCATCGTTAGACATTTTAACTTCAATAAAAGCTTTTGTAACTTATTTCAATAAGATTTTTTAAAGTTATCTGAGATATTCTCACATTTTATGTCTAAATTTTTTAGAAACAAACGCCATAGATTTCAGTTGTTCTTACTATGCGCAGATCCCCACTGCGCATATATTCTATCTCTTTAAATTGAAAAGGTCCATTATTTAGTTAAATAGTATTTCATAACGAGTAATGAAAGTGAGAAATAGTGTTCAATAAAATTCCTAACTCGGAGTAGGCTATGAACAATGAAACGTATGTCAAAATTGATCTTGAAATGTAATTTTAAGGAGAAAAAGCAATAAAGAAGCATACAGTATATTGACATTCGCAGTTTTCTAATTTGTTTCCATATTTATAATAAGATTCAAGAAGCTTTGATTTATTTAGATAAATTCCAACGACTAGTTTTCAACCAATCATGATGCAAAACACTTGAAAATTCAACCAATGGTAACAGTATTATACTGATAAAACCACGTTACCCCGATAATTCTCCGCTACCAAGTAAATAAACAGTTGTTATTGTTTATAACTGTCAGTGTGACAGTTAATGAATATTTCAAGTTTAAAAATAAAATATTAATAATTAAATTGTTTCATTTTGCTTTGTCTTTGGAATTTATCTTGCCAAATACCACACGACCTCTCAGATTTTCTCAGATAAATTTTTATTTTGCACTCCTTTTTCATGCTTTTAAGCAAAATCACTCAAGCAAACTGACATTAGGTAAAACCCCTCCTCCTTCGGAGTCGGGATTTACCACGCAGTTTGCTTTCGTGTTTGTTGCTAAGCAAAAAAAATCGTGCAAAATAAAAATTTATCGATAAAATCAGGTCTTGTGATATTACTTCTGATAACATTTTTGACAATATCTCATGTCAAATTGACATTTAATTAAATATTTTTAAATTGACATACGTTTTATTGTTCATAGCCTACTCCGAGTTATAATTTTTTTTGAACACACTGTATTTTAACATAATAACTCTCTCTTAACTTGAGAAATAAAACGCTAAACTTTAATTTATTTGTTTCAATTCTATGGTTATCGCTATTTTTGGAGAGTTTTTGACATTTTTATACCTATTTCTTGTTGTTACAAAGCATGTAATTTTTTTTTTATTGATTCTGATGTAAAATTTTATGCTCCACAACCTTTAATTGAAGCTTTTTTATTTAAAATAATTAGAGAAACTGATGTTCACTTTTCAAGTATTCACCAGATAAGTGCAGCATCATGTAGAGCAATTTCTTTTTTTTAAATCACAACATTCCTTGATTTGTTACTGAAGAGTGTGGGAGGTGAAAACAATTGAAAAAAATTTATTCTTCGGGCTTAAAGAATTTATTTCATTTCTCTCAATATTAAAGAAAAAATGTAGTTTTCTATATATTCTATAAAATGCACAGTTTTAAAAAAAATGCAGTTTAATCATATTTTTCGATGATACCAGCGAATTTTTTTTAATACATGAATCGAAAAAACAATTGAAACAGACCCACTATCTGAAGTAAACGACGAAACAAATGCTTATTTTGATCAAAAAACAATCGTTTCTTTGTTTTTGCAAATCCAATAGATTTTCGTTGATGTAAAAACGCATTGTATTGTAATATTCGAGTTTTGGAGCAGAAAAAATCGTCACACACATGCACAGACAGACATACACACTTACCACCAAATTTTTTGACCTTTAAGATTTAAATCTTGAACTACTCGATTTTGAAACTTTAAATTCTACTGGATTTCAAATTCTACCAAAATTGAGTAAGTATAATTAATACAAATATGATTAAAACTGATTCAAACTACATGTAAATAAAAAATGTCAAGCATAAACGATAGAAACGAATTCTTCTGTCCCAGACCAGTAGAATTTGAAATTTACTGTGTGAAAGAGTAGAGAAAAATCTCAATTCTGATCCAATTTGAAATCTAGTAAAATATAAAGTTACAAAATCGTAGCAAACTTTGAGAATTGGAAAAAAGGATACGGCCAAAATGCTCCATAACTTCTGGAGGTAGTGGCATTTTGCTCAATGTTTTAATTTGTGTAAAGTTGGCTAATCCCATCGCAAGACCAGATAAGTTCGGGTAATCATGGTCTGAAAGACCACTGGCAGTAGGAGCATTGTGACTAAGTACGCCCGTTAACTCCAACAATCCAGGAGCTGAATTATCATTGTGCAATGATTTTTCTACAGTACGCCCTGCTAGTTCCAGCGAATTCTGAGGGTTTCTGTATGTGTCAACGGTTCGATCCATTACAGTTGTGTTCATTTTTGTTTACCGCTTTTCGTTCTAACCTACAAATGAACTTTTTACGTTAGCGTACCTTACAAAACAAATGTAGTAATAAAATATAACTTACGTTACAATAATTACACAATTATATGTACAACAATCAACAAAATTGCTAAAACTAAAGTTTAATATTTTTCAATCGCATGTCCGTTGACATCAGTCTAGTTCCTTGTAGCGGCAAAGCACAGATAACCTTTGAAAACGCATCAGTTTGAATTGGATTCTGCGCACAAGCACAACCAATATTTGAAATTTGTTCAGTGTATGATTATTTGCAATTTTTCAAAATAAACTGTCATATTCACTTACAATTTTGAAGTAATTTGATAGATATGTCAAAACAAATTTAAGTATCTATGATTTCAATAAAAAAATCTGATGTGGCCAGCACATAACTACCCGCTAATTCCATATTTAAAAGTGGTTTAAAATAGCAATGAGCTTTAAGTAATATCACTTCCGGCTGTTTTTTATGTAAACAAAATCTAATTTGTTGTTCCAATAAATAGAAAAGTATGTAATACGAAATTTTGGCTTATATTTTATTGGTTCTAATCTAATAAGTTGTTTTCAATCATATACAAGTTTTAAATATCAAATTTAAGTACGTTTGGATCATATTTTAATATATTTTTTCAAGAAGATCTATTTAGAGTTTCAAGTAAAGTACTATTCCTAGTTAATCAATTTTAGCCAAAGTCTAATATGTTGTTCCAATAATATAAGAGTCGCAAATACTAAAATTGAAAAGTTTTGGTTTATATTTTAATATATACCTTGTTCCATTTAAGCCATTCAGTATTACGGAGCATAGGGAATAGTTTTGACCTCTCTGATTGGGTGAAATTAGACAAGAGACAAGTTTTCCCAATGTAATTTCGGCTACTTCAGATTTGTGCTGTTACCAGTGCCATCTACGGAATGGCTTAAGCTTAAATGGAACAGAGCATAGTTTTTCGTTAATAACTGTTATGGGCTTCAAGGAAAGTACCACATCTGGTTGACCAATTTTACCCAAAATCTAATCAACTCTTTATATGAATGCAGAAAGCTTATACACTGTCCCATTTAAGCCATTCAGTAGATGGAGCTGGCAACAGTGCAAACTTGAAGTAGCCGAAATCACATTGGGCAATTTCAGCCAATCAGAGAGGTGAAAACTATTCCCTATGCTCTACAATACTGAATGGCTTAAATGGAACAAGGTATAAATACAGAAAATAATAATTTTTGGATGTTTGATGAATTATCGTTAACTAAAAAATCATCTCTCTCACAGACAGACAGACATCATTGTATTGTAAAAGTAAAAATGTGTTGTGGGGACCCTAATTCGTGCTTATTCACTGAAAACTCAGTATCGAATTTTTGGACTAAAAACATAATCACCCTTACCTATGTATATATAGCCATTCAGTATTACGGAGCATAGGAAATAGTTTTGACATCTCTGATTGGCTGAAATTAGAGACAAGTTTACCCAATGTAATTTCGGCTACTTCAGATTTGCGCTGTTGCCAGTGCCATCTACTGAATGGCTTAAATGGAACAGAGCATAGAATGGCGGGAAGTAAAACTAATCAAGATACCTCCTTTTAAAACAAAAGAACAAACAATGCAACAACAAGGCAAAGTTAATCTGAAATTAGCATTTTTTACCTGAGTTTTTTATTTTTATTAAGGCTGTCCCAGACACCGTGATAACGTATATTTAAAATTAAATGAAAACAGAAAGAAGTAAAATAAATAAAAATCGTCCTTTTGCCGCGACAGACAAATAAAACAAATAAATAAATATATCATCACGGCATATTATCCATTGCTGGGTGTGCCAATCTGCTTTGTACGCAGATATCGGTAATGATGATGACATATTTGTACCTTGCGTGCGTTTACCAGGCGTCACCTCACGGGCACTCATTGCTGGCGTGGAGAGTGCACCACAGGGGTAAATTTTGTGCCATTTAAAATTCGAAATATTTGGCGTCGGTCGGGATCGAACCCTGTTCCCCAGATTCGCGACCAGACACTCAGGCACGCGGCCACGAGACCCATCAATAATTCTTCAAAGTCGGTGCTCTTCTTCACCTTTAGGGTTCCAGAGAAAATTCTCGTTTATAATGGGGGCTTCCACCGTAATCAAAATATTGAAAAATAACACTATTACACTAAAATATATCATAAAACATTTCTGAAAACACTACTTAAATGGTTAAATATGTTTCCAATTTTTACCTTCCGTCACCTTTAGGTAAGGAAGGTATTGTCTTTGGTCAAAAAATTCGATGATGAGTTTTTAATCAATAAGCACGTTTTAGGGTCCCTAGAATACGAATTTACTATTTTTACGATGATGTCTGTATGTGTGTGTGTGTGTGTGTGTGTGTGGATGTGTGTGTGTAACAAAATTTTCGTCTGCGATAACTCTAATACTACAGTTACAAAAATTATAATTTTTTCGTATACTTCTTCGTTACATCCATATGAAGAGCTGATTAGATTTTGGTTACAATTGGTCAACCGGAAGTACCATTATTTGAAAATTTTAACAGTTTTTCTTGAAAAAACTATGTTAAATATCATTTTTTCACATTTGATGTTATTATAAATATTAAAGAATATTTTATTCTCTATACGATTTGACTGCATTTTATACTTAATATTAAATGGATATAGAGTTAAAAAATTATAAAGAAATTAAATTTCATAAAGTAGCCATAGCTATGGAAACAGCTACTATATTAAGAAAATTCTGATTGAAAGATGTCAGTGTCAAGTGAAATTGAGATAGTGTGTTTGTCTTATAATTTTACGGGAAATATAGGATCTTTTGCTTTCTGTATGGAGTTTGTATAAAATACATACTGCTTTAAGGTAATGTACAAGAAATAATAATAATAATAATAATAATAATAATAATAATAATAATAAATCTTTTATTTCTGCAGATACATTACACTGTATATAGAAAACGTCACAAAATAATAATTTTCTGTATGAAATTTGCATAAAATACATGCAACTGCCGGAAGGTAATGTACAAGAAATAGAATATTTAATTTAGCAAGGAACTTTCTGTATGAAATTTGTACAAATTACATAGAACTGACGGAAGGTAATGTGCTGGCCACATCAGATTTTTTAAAAATGAATGAAAACCATTTACTACGTTTGAAACGCTGCCAGCCAGTGACGTCATCTGCCGGATCGATTTTAGTTTCTATGTTATCCGTCAATATATATATATATATATATGTGTGTGTGTGATGGGAGTAGTTTACAATATTCGATTTTACCTACATACATCAAATGCATTCAATATCTTCCTATGTGATAATAGATGGCAGCACATTAAAATTGGAACATTATATTTAAAAAATAATGAAGTAGGTATTATAAACTAGTTAAAAATGTGAATACAATATAATTATTATTATTATTATTATTTGCCGTATGTTATATTGGTAAAGCATTTTCTAAGGTACACGTAAGCAACGAATTCAAGGGATTACCAGAAGTTATGCCTTTGCCTATAATTATTTACAAGTTGAAACACCCGTAAAAGAATATTTGTGGGAAAACCAGGATACAAACATTCCACCCAGATGTTCAGTTGACGAGGGATTTGGAATTTTTGATTAGGATTCGTAACAAATTAAATTATAAATTATGTATGATATCATTTATCTCTCCAAATATTTTGTAAGTCTTATTATCTTGACGTCGTACTCGAAAGATTCGAAGTTCAGTTCTTTAATTCTAAGAATTGTAAGGTCATAAACAAACTCAGTTTGAAATAAAACATTTGTTTGTAGTTCAGTGAAAACTCCTATCCTTACCCCTATGCGTTAGTTCAAGAAAACTGTAATAGAAGAGTGTTAGTACACCATCAATTAACAGATGACGCCACTAGAGACTCATGCACCATCTGTTGAGCATTAGCTACGTTAGCTGGCCCTTTTACGCGCTGTCGAGGCGGTAAACATTGGCCGTTCAAACGAGTTGCAAAAAATACTGTTTTCAATATTTTTTTTACAGAAAACCTGTTATGATAAAAATGTTTTATTTATTGTAATACATATAAGTTTTCATGAGGAATAACATAAAAAAATTGAAAAATAGTGGAAACCCCTATTGATCCAGTCTCGTAGGTATATTAAAGGAAAAGGGTGAATAATAAAATATAGGCTGACATTTACTTTATGGGATGAATTTAATATAAATACAATATATTTTTCGTGTTCTTACCTTAAGAAAAATATATGGAAGTGTCTACTGAACTGTCCAAAGCCGCAAATAAATTAGTGAATGTCGCACATGCGCAGAAATAGACATAGATTTGAATAAGCAGTTGGGGTGCCTCAGACTCGCGCAACTACTAATTTGATTGTTTGAAATAGTATAAAATATATTATTATAGGATTACAGGGTCAAACAGAACTAATTTTTGTCCAACATTTCTCCTTCATCACAGTTAAAAACACAGTTAATGTAGTTCTTGCCGTCTCTGAAAAGTTAGGGATTTAAGATGGCCAACTTAGTTGGTAATTTTCTAATGTGTGATTGGCTACTATTACTAATTGAATTGAAAGGGTTCGAATATAATCCGCTTGCTGGCTACGGGTTAATTTCCGTCGCATCAATTTTTGCGTTCAGCCTGGGGCAGTCCAGTTGACAGTAGACACTCCCAAAATATATTGGGGTCATACAATTTTCTCATCCCGTAACGTAAACATTTACCGAAATATATATTTCAAAATTAATACAATAGTTGTATTGCAATATTCAATACATTTTGATAACACAGAACATAATACTAAATTAGTACGATTACATATACACATACTGATAAAGATACCATTGACTTGACTTACTTGTATTTTAATATACATCGACCAAGAAAATATCTCAGTCTTTTAGAGCAAAATTTTGCTAAAATGTATGCATTTTTGAGAAAGCAAATAAAATAGATTTAAAATGAAAAATCGACCTAATGATTTTTAACATGTAAAAAAACATGACGCTCCATATAATTTACAATAAAAAATTATAATTTAAGTTTCGCTTAACACTAATACTACTGTATGTACACATTGTTCTTTTATTTTAAAATAACTTCTTATTTTCAGTACTTATTCAATTCTTATGCAGTAATATTTGATTGTTTAATGTTTAATTCTTAATAACAAATTAAAAAGAACAAGGTATAGAATAGAATAAATACAAAACATGATGATAGAACTTTCGTTACACATAGAATACATTAAATTAATTTGTAAGCTGAACATTTCAATCTGATATAATTGTTACTTACGGTTACTGACAAATAAAAAATTATTTACAGACGACTGACAAACATTTGACTATTATAAAAAGAAATAAACACGCAGTTTGTGGGCAAGAAGATTCAGTAACTTCATTTTGATTCTAAAAAAATTTAAGTACCTTTTGGTTATCATTATAATTTAAGTACAAAAGAAAATTTATAAATTACTGCACTATACGAATGGCGTTCCTCAAGGTTTAATATTAGGGCCCTTTTCTACAGGGTTTCACAACTTCGGGTAAAAAGTTTAAGGACATAAGTACTGACCAAAATGAGTAAAAATCTTAATCAACATAAGTCTGATGTCGCCCCCCCCCCCTTTAACTTTTTTATTATAAGTAATAGAAAAAAATGGCTCATATAAAAGTTTTATTATTTTACATATACTATTTGATGGCAAATGTAGATATTTTTTATAAAGTCAGGTTTACAAGACACGACTATCAACTTTTATTTTTCAAATGGCTACCTATAATTATTTTACTAAAATTGAAACCGCCATTTTTTTCTCTTTTCAACGATGTATTATTTTTTATTAATGTATTTGAAAAATTTCGAGAAAAATGAGATAATTTAGAAATATTAGAAATAATTTTTAAACAAATAATAGGTGGCTATGTAAAAATGAACAAAACGTAACAGTGCTATGCAACTTAGCAAACTAAAACAACAAATTTAGTAACAAAAACAACTTAAAACCGCTTCCGGTAAATTCTTTTTGCTCTACTTATGATTCCAGTCGATTCACCAATTATTAGAATCATATCAATTAATTCGTTCTTCGTAAACATTTCAAAATGTCTTTTTTTTACAAAATAAGTTAAATTAAGTAAAAAACAAATGTATACTTTTTTGACATTAATTTAATTGTTTTACATTGTTACGTTTTGTTTATTTTCTCATAGCCACCTATAATATTTGTTTAAACATTATTTCTAATATTTCTAAATTATCTCATTTTTCTCGAAATTTTTCAAATACATTAATAAAAAATAATACATCGTTGAAAAGAGAAAAAAATGGCGATTTCTATTTTATTAAAATAATTATAGGTTGCCATTTGAAAAATAAAAGTTGATAGTCGTATCTTGTAAACCTGACTTTATAAAAAAATATCTACATCTGCCATCAAATAGTATATGTAAAATAATAAAACTTTTATATGAGCCATTTTTTTCTATTACTTATAATAAAAAAGTTAAAGGGGGTGGCGTCTTCCCAGACTCATCCTGTATAATAAGATTTTATATGAAACATTTTTTTCAATGTCTAATAGTTAAGAAGTAATTTGAAAATTTATATTAGTGCAAGGCGATATTTCGGCAATTTTTTTAACGAAGTTACAGGATCCCATTGCCTAAAAACTGCGCAACACTGATAGAAAATCAGAATGGTAACATCAACATCATACTCTCTCAAACTTCGAGAAGTTTAGAAATGATTGTAAAAACACTGTCAAAATACATTTTACTGTTACAATTTCTCTCATTTTGCACAATATTCGATGATAGATTGTCCATGTAATTACTTATAGTAGCTATTCATCATAAAAAATATCATCAGGGAACACAGATGCGCGGAAGAAAGAGAAGATGCTGTTCTCTGCGCATGCGCACAAGTCCTGATCACTGAAAGTTCGCCTGGCGAATCTCAGAGACAACCCTGAGATGTATTATTCGAAACGTAATTACCAGATTCTCTGTTAAAATGTATCTGTGTTTGGAATACAGAGCTGTACAGGAGTTTTTCAAGGCGCGGGAATCATTAGGAGACTTGACGTGAAAGCCCGCCAAAAAGAAAGACGTTAAAATTGACGATACAGTGTTTGTGATTGTTGAAGAGAAAAGAAAAATGTACCCAATCATTGAAGATTTAAATAATATTACAATATTTTGACTTGAAGACACATATTTCAGATTTTTTTCAAGGTTAAAATGATTCAATATGTTTTTGCATTTTTATACTTAAACCACGTCAATAAATGACTATTTCACTCATGAATATATAAACCAATCCAAATTCAGGATTCTACCTAGTTACCAAGTTTCACTTCGATAAAAAACTGTCACAAAAAATTTTTTGCACCCTTTAAGCCAATAAGATGTCGTATTTTTACAAGTGAGTTTTGATGTTTTAGAAATATATTGTTTACATATCTGTCAAAGTCTGTATAATTTCAGTGTTATCAGTTTTTATTAAAAACGAGTCGATTCGGACAGGAATCTATTTAAAACGTTGAAAAAGCAAACTTAAATATAACACAATTAAATTAGAAGATTTTTGTCAAGAAAAAAAATATATAAATGATTACCTGATTTTTATTTTGGAAATAGTCATCCGAATACCATTCGTGGTTAAATTTTATCCTGGAAAAATTTTCCGATTGCTTTACTCGAGCCTGTTGCCAATTTATCTCGTGACATTGATCAAAAATCACTCGTTTGACAACTCGTGATTTTTTTTGTCAATGTCACTCAATAAATTGCTAGGCAACAAGCTCTCGTAACAATCTGAAAATTTTTCCGGTAAAAATTTACCACTTATGATATCATATATGATAAAATCTAAGGTATTGGCGACTGAAATGTCCTATAGAGGCGCTGCGTTCATTTAAGATGGCCGACTTAGTAATTTTTTAAGGTGTGATCGGCTGCCATTACCAATTCGGAAGGTTTGCAAGTTTGCCGCTTGGTGGCTACGGGTTAATTTCCAGTCACGAATATAGAAATGTAGTAACGCGTTTATTTTCAGTTTCCAGTATTAAGAATTTGGAATGAAGTACATACAACATTTTGTCACTAGTTGGCAGTAGCGATTGCGCGCCAAAATATAAAAAATTATGTGTCCTGTTTCCTAAACTCATTTTGTCTAAATTTGGATAGTTTTGCTTCGAAATTTTCAAAATATACCTTAACAATCTAACCTAACGCCCGAAACCCAATCTGGCAAAACTATGACGATTATATTTTGATATTTCTTACAACCAATTTTGTGTCACGTGTCTGCGTTTTAACCAATCCTGTCACTATTGTACTGAGAATAAAGCTCTAGAGATTATTCCCGCGAATAATATTTGTAGCTTTTGTTTTTGTTCACATATGTCAGATAGTAATCAACACATAAATAAAATGAGCGAAAAAGACCAATTTTGTGCAATTTCTGATCAAGAAATAAACCAAAAATTATAGAAACCACTTCTAGAAATACCATAATTAGTAATTATTGTAATTGTTTTAGTTATCAAAACAGACTTATCAAC
This sequence comes from Harpalus rubripes, assembly GCA_963082715.1. Classification (NCBI taxonomy): domain Eukaryota; kingdom Metazoa; phylum Arthropoda; class Insecta; order Coleoptera; family Carabidae; genus Harpalus; species Harpalus rubripes. Next base: position 7,123,445 of record OY720455.1, on the reverse strand, counting down.
TGAGCCAGGTAAATGAATAAAGCTAGTTAATTACGACAATAGATGGCGCTACAATAGCATGACAGCCTGATTCCGTTGTTTGAAAGTTATGGATCAAAAAATAATCTAAATAAATATAGTTCGAAAGTTCGATAAATTAAAAAATAATTTTCTAGATTTTTCTCAAACTTGTTGCTATTTCGAAAAATCGGTCAAATTATTTTCAATTTATTTTCACTCTCTTGTTATATTATTACTGATTATTATTTTTCTTACGCAATTTTTATCAAAATTTGTATATCTTTTACTCAATTCGGCTCGGGTCTTCGATTTAATTTTTTCTATTCCCGTTGTTAAAATGTGACTTAACGTACTAGTAAATATCCCAATGAAAACTTGAGCTGTGGCTTAGATCATATTGGACACGGCCTGAAGTTAGCAACAACTAAAAAATGATTCATTAAGCACGGGGTGAAGTTAGCTGCTGGAGCCAACAACTGTCATTCAGATAAGAATAACTAACCTACAAATTGCATTTATTTAATTATGCGGTTTTAATTTGCACTCGTAGATAGTATAGCATGTGATTCGTTTTATAAAGTTTTTAGATACTCGTTTTTCATACACATTAAAACGACATTTATGAAATTTGGTACATAATATATTATTTTAGTTTTTGCTTCACTCGTGATTTTTTTAAGCCCTCAGAAAACTCAGCTCAGCAAAATTTGTATCATTTAATTCATAATTTACATAGAATGACTTCATTAGGGACTTTTCGACGCTCACAGAACTGAATTTCACGAAACTGGAGTCTTAATTTTCATTTTTTACATACTTATATCACATAGTCTGAACTGTAACGTAATTTAGGAGGTTACTGTGTAGTAAGTTGGCGGAAAATAACTGCATTTTAAAAAAAAAAAGAAATGTAAAAGCATAGCGCATGCGTCAGAAACGCCTGTTGATATATCTCATTCAAAGTATCTAGTTACTGAGCGCATTTTAACCAAATATATGTGTCTTTCACGTCGTTATATTAAATAATAACAAACTGGGCAATTAGTAATTGGTGTCTCATAACCTCAAATTTCTATCTCCTCGCGCCAAGCTCCCACTCCCCGCCACTCCTGCACAGGGTCGAGTTCGTCACACACACACTAGGCGGTGCTGTAGTCTACCAGTTGAAGTAGCCTTTGGAGCAAGCCCGTGCAGAGCCACACCACTTGGTTTCCACGAGCGGCGGACAAAGTTTCCCGCCACGTCGAGCGTGCTTGAGGACTTCTCGCCGTCGCTGCATCTCGCCAATGCCGCACGACTTGCTGCACGCTGACCACGGCGACCAGTCGCTCACTCTGCAGTCGCGGGGAGGCCCTACAACAAGAAGAATATTATATTAAAAGTGATAATAAAAGATAAAATATGGATTTAGATATATAAGGTCTCTCTTAAAAGAATCCGACCTTCAAGTTTCCCGCGCAAAATAATGACGGTGACAGTGAAGGGGACATCTTCATTAAATTCTCTCGCCTGGTCCTACTTCTGTTGTTGATTAGAATTTTATTTCAAGTGTACCTATAGTTGTATTTATGTAAAATATGTTTCACTTCTGTTTCGTAACTTACCTACATTCCTATCTTTATTATTTTCGGCCTATTTCTAATTTATTTAGTGAATTTTTTAAAATCTTTCATTCTGTTGCGACCATAGACATAATATATACTACTATACAGGATGAGTCTGGGAAGACACCCCCCCCTTTAACTTTTTTATTATAAGTAATAGAAAAAAATGGCTCATATAAAAGTTTTATTATTTTACATATACTATTTGATGGCAGATGTAGATATTTTTTATAAAATCAGGTTTACAAGATACGACTATCAACTTTTATTTTTCAAATGGCAACCTATAATTATTTTAATAAAATAGAAACCGCGATTTTTTTCTCTTTTCAACGATGTATAATTTTTTATTAATGTATTTGAAAAATTTCGAGAAAAATGAGATAATTTAGAAATATTAGAAATAATTTTTAAACAAATATTATAGGTGGCTATGTGAAAATAAACAAAACGTAATAATGTAAACAAGTAAATTAATGTCAAAAAAGTATACATTTGTTTGTTACTAAATTTAACTTATTTTATGTTGTTTTTGTTACTAAATTTGTTGTTTTAGTTTACTAAGTTGTATAGCACTGTTACGTTTTGAAAAAGAAAATCTTCTTTCTTAATTTATTAAAAAACATAATTTTTTAAAAATAAAATTAATATTTTTACATATGTTTTCAACATTTCAACATTACTTTAGGTATACAGGTGTTTCACGGATATGGGACACCCCAATTATTTTCTTAATTATTAGGAATAGAAGAAAATCATTCAAATAAAAGTTGTAGTAGATCAAGGGGGACATTCACTTATTGAAGAAAAAAAAATTAAACCAGTGGTTCTCAAGTTACAAACTAAAGTTATATTTTTTTAAATGGGAAATTATATATTTTTTCGTTCGACAGAGTATTTTTTTCTGGATTCAACCATATAAATATTTTATGGGCTTACATAACAAAAATATTAAGAAAAATTCATTTGAAAATTAAATAAATTTTATTTAACATAACACAAAACAGAAGGCTAAATATGTGGAGGCTCAAGGGGCCTACTTTGAAGAGGATTAGGTTCCCAATCCCGTCAGGTACTCAATATTTTTTTCCAAGCCGAAGGTCGGATTCTTTTTGGACAGGTCTCGTTGAAGAATATGAATGTGGATGAGGCGCAATAATTTTGTTACTTACGAATTTTTCGGACGTTTTTCCTGCCTTTGCCGGGCCGGTACTTCTTGCGATGATGTTCTTTGTTCGTATGTGTGCGATATGAATCCACTATGCTGTTCAAGATAGCATCCTTGTCTCCTCTAGGGATCACTGGAGCTGCTCCTGTCCCTGATACTGTGTTCTGGACTTGTGTTTGTGGCTGTGTTGATGTTACTGTTGTCAGGTCGTCTCTCTGGCTTCTACAGATAGAAAAAAATACATTATTAAAATACATCCAGAGCAGGATATTTCTAATGGGGTAGTTAAGTAATTACGTCATATGCGGCACGCTTCATTTAAACTACTGTCCTACCGGTAAACACATCTTTCAAAGTGAACCTTATTGCCACAGCAAATAAGAACTATAATTTTAAGCAGTTCATTTCGTCGCCAATATCTTAATTAAGAAAAGTTAGCTATTTAAGCTATTATTCAATTAAGTTTGAATATTATCCTTTCAATTAAACAAAACTTATTACCCTAATTTATAATTACAATTATTCTATTTAAGTTTTAAAAAACTTTGCATGGAATGTTCGTGAAACATCGCGTGAAGCGGCCGGAAGAGCCCGTTTGAAAGACAGCGAACTATTTTTACCTCTCGCTAAGAAAGGTATTGAATTCATGCTAAAAATCGAATATCCAGATTTTAATGAATAAGCACGTTTTAAGGTCCCTAGAATCCCATTCTAACATTTTTACGATGATGTCCGTGTGTGTGTGTTGATGTTGGATCCACAATTTCTCATATAAGACTGAAGACATTTTTACCTACGGATTCCTCAATCTAACAAATGGGAAGAGTTGATTAAGTTTTGGTAACAATTGGACAACCGGAAGTAGTAGTTACAAGAAAAAAATCATCTAAATATTTATCAAAAATTTATGTAAATACTTATATTAAAGAACGTTAAATTCTTTATTCGATAAATATAAATTCATTATTATATCTTCTATAGATTTAGAGATAAAGAAATGCATATAAAATAATTTGATGTAAAAAATCTCAGATCAAACTACTTCAAGGCAAGAAATTCAAATGTTTATAATTGACACATAAATGTCACTGTCAAAAATATTTGTATGCCACTGTCAAAAATATTTGTACATCATTATGAAGATTATGAAAATAAAAAAAAGTCAACAACGCAAAAGAATATACGTAAAAAAGAATATAAAAGGAATTTGCGAAAAAATTACGAACATAAAAAAAAAGAAGGTAGAAAAAGAAAATTTCAGGATATTGAATATAAAGAAAATGTATGTATTGTACATAATTTATATTAAAATATCCCATAGATTTTGCAAATATATGTGAGAATTTTTTTGTAGTGACACATGAATGTATGTATTTGTATTTAAAAATATTTTTTGTTTTATGCGTACGTAAGAATCGACATGAATTTATGTATGTATGTAAAATAAAACTTTGTTTTTATAATATCAAAATAATTTGTCTCTATTAAAAATTCAATCTGTTCGTAGATTTGTGAATATTAATCGGCTGAATAGTTTATTCTTCATACTAAACTTGCTTCATTGTTACCGTTGAGTCATATCGGATGCCAATAAATCATTCATCGGCAACAATTAATCAAGCTGTCAGTTGATTTAAGCTTTAGTTTTTTCATCTGCTCGCTAGACTCGGCTCGGAATCACAATCAGAACAATTAAGTTTAGTTTTATTTCTCTCATCTTTCAAATAAATGTCTGCAAACTTGATCAATCGATTTATTTTCTTCCGCAAACTTTACTATGCTAAATTTCATGCATCTTTAATAGAAAACTTAATAAGTATATCAATTATTTAAAATATTAAAATCTTTCAGATTATCAAATTTATTCGCAAAATGTTCACTATATTAATTTTTACCTTCCGCTACCCTTGGTAAGGTAGGTATAGGGATCGTGCTAAAAATCGCATATCGAGATTTTGGTAAATATCCACTTTTTAAGATGCCTAGAATCCAATTTTAACATTTTCACGATGATGTCTGTGTGTGTATGTGGTACCTGTTTACGCTCTAACTCAAATACAATCATTCAGAAAATTTTGAAACCTTGTATTTCTATCTTTTAATATGGAAAGAAGCCATTAGATTTTTGTGTAAATCAGATAACTGAAAATAACACTTTACTTGAAGCTCAAAATAGTTTTTCTCCGAAAAATACCTTTAAATGTTATTTTTTCGAGATTTATGTTATTATTAAAATTCAAGATAATTAAATTTTCTACAGATTTGCATTAATACTTTTCCTATGTATTTTATGGATTAATTTATAAAATTATCTGTAATTTAAATCCCGGAGCCTACGCTTTAAACAAACACAACTCCTTGGTTACACACGTTACACAGTTATCTCATATGTATGTAAATAACAGATAAATGTCACTGTCGAAGAACTAATCATTTCAAATTAATAATAGTAACGTTTTAAAAAGAAAATAGTAAATAGAACCATAGTTATTTGGAATAGTATTTAATGCAGTCTTAAGCATAAGTAAATATGTAGGTAAGTATGTATATTCGAATTTATAAAAATTAAATGGCGGGAGTTATTGTGTTGGCCACATCAAATCGTCACTTAAGTGCACAAACATCGTCATTAAATGTTCACAAATAGGCACTAAAGTAATCCATTATTTATATGATGATTTCATGCAAATACAGTGTTACCAACCTTATGATAATTATTGCACATGTAAGATAATTTAGGCAAGTGTACGATGTAAAATAGTAAATTTGTACGTAAAATAACAAAAATATGTGCAATAAGAACGAACTAAATAATTCCAATGAAGAAATCTGAGACAAAAGCATAAAACACATAATTTTGAGTGTTCCTCACAATAAAATTGAAAGTCAGATTGACAGTTATGTAAACATAACCTATAAAAATAAATATTCCTTTTACATTCACAATATTTCGATTTAAATTAAAATTTAATATGCATCTTGGCACTGAAGTCCTTTTTATCACTCATATGCTTTATTTTCTTCAGCTCTAAGGCCAAATGAGCCTGTTTCACATTTTTCAAAAAGTATTTTAAATGAAAGTTTATGCAATATTTTCCTTAATAATTATTTTTCAAATAATTTGTTGTTACTTTCGTAAACAATTAAATTAAAAGTTTGGCGCCAAAAATAGTCATGAAGAACAGCCCCCCACTCACCCCCACTCCTGTGTCGTAGGAGCACATACATTACGTCATTCACAGCCAATAGAAAAACAGTTTTTCCATCACCTTCGTTTATTTTTGTTATTTAGATAAATAAACGTAGGCGTGACAAACTATTGTCACATGTTAATAACAAACTTCTAATTTGACATTTTCCATTATAAATGAGTAATAAAGTAATAATGGCTAATACAAACTACACTCAAGCTAAGTCGGACAGTTTACTGAAAGTCGATAGCTGGATTGTGGCTGAATTTATTTCAGCAAACGATTGTTTTACGGCTGCCGAAGGAGTGTTAAAAAGTTAAAATTAAATGTAAGAACCCAATTATTAGCTCTTCGACCTACTACTTCCAGCCACAATTTTCTTTTCTTCGCATCTTTTGGCATATTTATAAATTCAACAGTAGGTTTGCTCCTAGCAGCAATTTTGCAAGAAAGCACAATACGATACTATAAATTACATTTTTATATTTTGCGTTCATAATGAAGTCATTACGATACGCAATTGCGTATCGCAATGACCTTCATTTTGATACGCAATTTTTTGTTTTAGACGGTTGGTACTAGATGACGTTTCTTTAACCCATTTTTACCTAATTTATTTTTAGTTAATTGACAATTCATTTTAATAATATAATATCGAAATTATTATTATTTTTTTTATTTAGGGAAGATTATTTACATGAAAATGTACAAATGGTTACAAATATAATCACAAATTGAGTAAGTAAATGTTAATTGTAGAAGGCGCAAAATATAAAAAATAGTATAAAGAACTCATTTTATAAGACTTTCTTTAGCACTTGTCAATTAAATTTTGACGCGTGCGAAAAAAAACATGTCTTATAAAACACTTCCTTTAATATACTAATTTTATATTGGATTTTTTGTTATCTAACACGAACCAAACTAAAAAATTTGACACTTGTTTGACAACTTTGACAATGTACTTATCATAACACTTGTAACAAAACACAAAGAATAGACACTATAGAAGGACCAATTGGAGCCGATGAAGATGTATTTGTTGTGACGTCACATTCTGTTTCAGATCACGTGACTTTTTCAAAATATCCAAATTTCAAAAATTAATTGTCAAATATCTAATGGATATTTGCGGATATTTTCAAATTTGAGGCTATTTAAATAATGATATCTTTTTAAATTTAATACTTAGGAGGCATATAAAAATCCTTGCAACAGCCCTATTCCATATTTGTGATAAAAAATAGAACTTTAGTGCCTTGATTATATAAATAACTATTATTTGAAATCGTCAATAAAGTGCACAAAAATCGACATTAAAAGTTCAGAAGTCGGCATTAAAGTAAATCCATTATACGACGATTTCACGTCAATGCAGTGTTGCCAACATTGATAATTATTGTACATATAAGATAATTTGGGAAAGTTGTACAACTTAAAATGACACAAAATATGTGCAAGAAAAACGTATTAAATAATTCCGATAAAGAAGTTTGAGATGTCACACATAATTTTGAGTAATTCATTATTAATTCAGTGTTGATTGACAGTAACTGACAGATTTGTCAACATAACCTATAAAAATAAATATTCCTTTCATTTTCACAAAATTTCGATTTCAATTAAAATTTAACTATTTTTTAGAACAGATTTTAAATGGTGCTTTTGTCTATTCAAAATAATGGACCTATATATTAAATTTCAATCTCTTACACTGTGTAGCTCTTCTCCAAGGCTTCGGTCGTACTCATCGCTTCCTGCTGCTGTTGCAGGAACTGCTGCAGGCGTGTGTGTTGTGGTCTGCGTTGATGATTTTCCTGCTCTTCACGTTCTTCTTCGATAGCAGCTTCGATATCGTTGTTTCCTTGGCCGTTGAGAACGTCAATGGAATTTCGAGGAAGGTGTTCCATTTTTAAGACTTCGTAGCGTTGTTCGTCTTCCACATGGTGGAATACTTCGCTTAGTTCGTATTCTTTCACCTAGGAAGAGAAAATGAATTAGAAAAAAAGAGAATACTCCACATAACTATGTCCCATTAGTTTTGGCACAAATTTCAATAATTAAAAAAAAAAATATTTACTTAATGTTTTGTAATACTTAATGATTAACTGTTTCATAAACAGCAAAATTATGAACATAAATTATAATGACAATATTGCAGAGGTCCCTAATAATGTAAGATATTGTAACGTGAGAGTATCTATGGCATGAATACGTTCCGCGCGGTCGAATTCCACGTGGTCAAAATTCCACGCGGTCGAAATCCCATTCGATCGAAATGTACCGCCACCACTTTGTCCGTTCTACAGAAATTCAAATATTTCCACGCCGTCGAATCCCACCCGGTCGAAATGTTACACGATACAAATCCCTCGCTCCCGTACCGCTCTCTTTATCGATCGTATTGCATTCTAACAATCTATGCTTCGTGGTAGCTCGGCGTCAAAGATAATATATTAAAAAGAAATTTTAAAACATATATTATTATACAACGAAGTATTTAATGAATGAAGCAGGAAAAAAATTATCTATACATTTTAAGTAAACATGATAGTTTACTAGAAATTTAATATTATAAAATAATTAAATTTATTTTCAAGTGTATGTGTAGATACATCAAGTTACCGTTATTGTCAAAATATGCCGAGTGGAAGAAAATATATTTGGAAATAAATGCAACATAATAACATAAAATTTATAATAAACACAGTAATACATAATTTTACAACTGAAATAATGAATGAACTGCTTATTCACATAATATGATAGCTAATCTAAAATGGCGGGCCAGAAATATAATTCAAAAAATTATGTTCGACTGTGTTGGGGATGGAATAAATAAAGTTTCGGACTGGCAGTCAATATTACAATTTATTCACGCCGACGTTTCTACTATACAATAGTCTTCTTCAGGGCTCTACAATATATATACAGAGTGAAATAGTAAATGAGAACACAATATAATTATACAATTCTAGATTACAAAACACTATAACATGAAACTTACAGAATGGTCCAGTTGAAGGAAAAAACACACGTGTGGATAAGCGTAGATACAATCAAGTCGGACATTTAAAAAAATAAATAAATAAATAGTCAAAAAACACAGATCACAGAGTGAAAATCGTCAAATAATAAAAAATTGTCCAAGATGACTACAATAAACTAAGCTGAATATAAGAAAAAATATTTTAAAATGGTAACTGTACATGTGTGTTTTACACCAATCTAAGGACTAATTTGGAAAATTTTAGATTAATTAAATCAGGACCAATGGATGAGTGGGTGTGCGGATCCTGACGTGTGATGAAAAACCCCTAGATGGTAGATGACTTGGTGTGCTTCCGTGTAATATTTAATGTTGTGTTGATTTTATTTTTTAATTTTTATTTCTGTTTATTGTTAATGTTTATTAAATTGTTGTATATTAGGCTAAGATGTTCTATGTCGGTTTGAGAGTTAATGTTGTTTTTATCCTGTTTTATGAATAACATCTCTAAAGTTAAACGTTTATGTAGATTTGATTCCCTTGCTAAAATTTTTGTGTTTTCGAAATCAAATTCATGTTTATTACTTTTAGTGTGTTCTACTAGAGCGCATTTAATAGTTTTATTATTATTGTTTGAATTTCTTTTATGTTCATCTAGGCGTATTTTAAGGTATCTTTTAGTTTGTCCTGTATATGTTTTAATACAATTTTTACAAGGGATTTTATACATAAGATTGGATTGTAGTTCTTTCTGTGTTGTGTCTTTGATAACGCTAAATAAATTGTTTACAGTTTTCTGTTGTTTGAACGCTATATTTAAATCCAATTTTTGTTTCATCAATTTTTTAAATTTTGGCGCTAGTTCTTTTATGTATGGTAATGATATGTATTTAACTTCATTAATATTGTTCTTTATTTCGACATTAGTATTTGATGTATTCATTATTTTGTTGGTTAATTTTTTTGGGTAGTTATTAATCAGAAGTAGGTTCATTACCATGTTTTTAATTTCTTTGTGATGTTTATTGCTTGTTAATTTTAGGGCCCGGTTTTTCATGTTCATCGCGACGTTGATTTTTTGATGGATGGGATGATAAGTTTTGAAGTTTAGAAACCTCGTTGAAGCACAGGGTTTACGATACCATTTCGTGTCAATTGTGTTGTCTTCATTATGTATTAATAAAATGTCTAGAAATGGTAAGTGTAAGTTTCATGTTATAGTGTTTTGTAATCTAGAATTGTATAATTATATTGTGTTCTCATTTACTATTTCACTCTGTATATATATTGTAGAGCCCTGAAGAAGACTATTGTATAGTCGAAACGTCGGCGTGAATAAATTGTAATATTGACTGCCAGTCCGAAACTTTATTTATTCCAGAAATATAATGTATAGGTAAATTCTTTTCCTGCTTAATTCATTAAATAGTTTGTTGTATAATAATATATATTTTAATTTTTTTTTAATATATTATCTTTGACGCGGAACTACCACGAAGCATAGATTGTTAGAATGCAATACGATCGATAAAGGGAGCGGTACGGGAGCGAGGGATTTGTATCGTGTAACATTTCGACCGTGTGGGATTCGACGGCGTGGAAATATTTGAATTTTTGTGGAACGGACAAATTGGTGGGGGTACATTTCACGTGGGATTTCAACCGCGTAGGATTTCGACCGCGTGGAATTCGACCGCGCGGGTTGCTTCGTACGGCATTTGGTCTTAAAAAAATATCTTAAAAATGAACCTAATTTTCCATTCTGAAGACATCGTGTACCTTCAGGGTTGGCGCTCTGACGACTATACTTCGTTTCACGTAAGAAAATAATGATGGGAAGATAGATGCAGTTTGTTTTTGTTTTTTGATTGGAGAATATCCCGATATTATCCAATCAAACAACAATTTCAAACTGCACCTATCTTTCCATAACTATTTTTTTACGTGAAACGAAGTATACTATTATTCACGAAACATGACTATTCAAGGTCATTTGTTCGAAGAAATACACATCACTTTACAGCAGTAGCTTAGCAACATTTTGTATTAGAAAGAGAAAGATTATTTGAGCTATGTCTATTTAAGTTATGTTGTGTGACAGAAATACGTAAATAGTGGCATTACTTTCTAACACACTTTAAATAATAATAACGTATGTCGTAGAGTTACAGATACCTAATTATCTACTGCACTGCCCTCTGTGCTAATATTTACCCAGTGGCGTTGACTTTTAAATCAAATTATTATTCTTTGGTTTATAAGTTAAGTCTATGTTTTTTTATTTTGCAAAAACATAAGTGAAGAACATAAATCTTTCAGAAAGGTATTATTTAGAAAGAAACATAATTTTCAAATAAATTATTCTTATTTTTTCAGTTAAAATGTGTCCATTTGAACCCCTATACATACGAAATGCAATGAAGTTATCTGCAAGTAATATCATCTCAAACGGTTAACAAATGACTGAATAGTCATTTTTCGTGAATCATAATAGTTAACTGACTGTAACTGACTCTGGCTGGTTGTGCTGGTAGCGATCATATGATCTTTAACAATGGTAAGAAGCCTGTAGAAGGTATGTTAGTACCTGCAGAGCCATCTACCGAGAGAAGCTTTGACTAAGCCATTTTAAATAAAAATGCAAATTGCGAATTTCTCCGTGAAACGAACATAATATTACAAAGTTCCGTCATGTTATATAAAGTAAATGCATTTTCATTTTGAAAAAATTGTTGAAATTTATAAAGTTATGGTACATAGGTTACATGCATTATTCATTGTAACACCATTTCATATTCAATCACATACTTTTTATTCATCAAATTAAAATAACACATGCTCTGTAAAAAGCAGGACCGTATACATTAATATTCATTTAGCAATTATTTTTCTGTTTACCAATTTGCGTTAAATGATAATCACCCCGTATGCAATATCTCATTTGATGAATAATTCAATCTCATCAATGCAAGATGCAAACGGAATCGGATAAAAACGCCCCCGTTTCCTCCACGGATACAGATACATTTACACCGGCTCTTGGAATAAAATTTATGAAAATAAACATAAAAGCGGCATTGAGGTGGGCATTACAGAGGAAAAGGTCCGTGTCATCCACATTGAGAGATATATTTATGTATGGAAATGGAAGGCATTTCGTTTATCTGGCTCGTTACGAACAAACATGTAATATGTATTTCTGGTGGAAAGGACCCCGGGGTATTGCCAATGTTGAATGTTGGCTGTACTAACTCCAAACGTACATATGTATATGCTGTATAGGCAGATGAAATTATGTACGCAAGGTTTCAAGTTTTGCAGGGTACATATTTCATAAATTAATCAACAAATAATATATCATTTATTTGAAATACATTAAAGGGTTATTTAGAATGTTGTTTATGCAAAGTTACAGTAACATTTGAAAAGCCAGGGTAAAAAACGGTCCCAAGATACAGGATCTAAAAAGGATGACGGTCCAAGCATTTTTTGCTTAGTAGATACAGTAGTCAGACTAGTAAATAGTATATTATGTTATTAGGAGTAGAAAGCGGTCTTTTTGTGTTGAACCCAGCTATTGCGGCCGAGGCGCTGGCCAGGCTAGGCAAGCTGGGTAAAACACAAAAAGGGCGTTCTACTCCGAATGACATATACTATTTTTTCTTCAAGTGTTTCAAAGAATTTTTTGACATATTTTTGGAATTTTTTAATTGTAGTGCTTGCAATTTGAGCCAAAGCAGGCTGTGTACACTACAAAACAAAAACAACACAACTGTCAAATAACAATTTTCAATATAATATGTATTGCTGTGACAACTGCCGCCGCCAGCGGTGAACTAAAACACTAACATTTTTTTTACTAGTACAACAATAACAACATTTTTGTACTAGTAAGACAATGAACACCTTCTATAGTGTGTGTACAGGAGCATAATATTAGGGTTGCCATGCGTCCGGGTTTTCCCGGACATGTCCTCTTTTTGAGGAATCGGGAAGCGTCCGGGGGGATTTTTAATAGCGTCCGGGGTTTTTTAAATTTTCAATTTATCGCGTAAATTTTCATTTTTCCCCATAAATTTTCTATTGAATAAATATCATATTTCCCGCGTAAATTTTCAATATAGTTTTTACGTTCGCCGCTATGCTGCTGCGTATTCAGAAATTCTTGTTGTACGTGTAGGTAAAATAGTCGGTTAGTCGGTAGAGTCCATTCGCTGTAAGAATATGCCCAGGACGTCATCGTTTGTGTGCGCAAGAACAGCGGCGTAGCTAATAGAATAGACTTAATGTCCCGTTGCTATGCAAAGTTGCTCGTTGCTAAGCGGAGGCGCTAATTTTGACTACTGCGCAGCCAAAAAGTAATGGCGTATTCATGACGTGCCTGGCATATTCTTACAGCGAACGGATTCTTTAGCAGTCAGTCAACATATCCATCCAAAGCCAAGAACGCAGGCGTCACAGAGTGTTATTGCATTTTTCTTTGTATTTTGACGACATTCAAATTCAAAGAAGAGAGAGAATATTTTATTTAATTCAAGCTCAGTGGACGAAGGAACATAACAAATTGTTACCAAATTCTGTTTAAGGACAAATTTTAACAAAATATAATTATCAAAACCTAGACTGTAGCCAATTCCATGATTTTAAATTGTCCCACACAATAGACAAAGAAATTCTTGTCAAAATTGGACAAGAGGAAAAATATAAATGTACCCATAATGATTATAATTTTGTTACATGCCCAAGTATTTTATGTTTTATGCAATGAAATATAAATGTATGTAATTAAAATAAATATAGAACACATATTTTAATTATTTATTTAGGTACCATTAAAAAATTACAAAACATAAACTGCGTTCTAGTTTTTGTCCTCTTTTTTGGAAGGGTAAATTTCCGGATTGTCCTAGATTTTAAGTACTAATGTCCTAGATTATCATCTTACAGTATGGCAACCCTACAATATTATAATACGCTTGAAGAAAAATTCTATTAGACCCTACAAAGTTGATACCCGACAAAAACCACTATAGTACCGTTCACAAGGAAATACAAAATCGAAGGGCTAAAGTAGATATATCGGTATGGGAAGAACATCGAGATGAGAGATGAGGTGAAGTATCTAGGAGTAATTCTAGACAGAAGACTTACTTTCAAATCTCATGTGGATAAAGTTACAAACAAAGCCATAAGATGCCTATGGGCCTGCCGGCGTATGTTTGGGAAAACCTGGGGCCTATCTCCCGCGATGATTTACTGAATTTACTCCATAATGATCAAGCCAGTTATAGAGTATGCAAGCCTTACCTGATGGCAAAGAATAGAGATACAGCACTGCAAAGACACACTAAACAAAGTCCAACGACTAGCCTGTTTAGGAATCACTGGAGCTATGTCGACCACACCAACAGGGGCTATGGCTGCTAAACATACCTCCGCTACACTTAACAATAAAGGCGAGGGCAGTTAGCGGAGCTTACAGAATGAGAATTCACTCGAGAGGATAAATGGAGAGATGGTCGAACCAAAATCTTCAAAGACATAAAAAATAACTCCATCCTTCGAATGGTGCCAGACCGGACCAGCAAAAAGTTTACCATCAATAAAATCTACAGGGTAGAAATCCCCGCAAGGGAAGCATGGGAACATGTAAATAGTCCGGTGGAAAAAGATGACAAAGTCATGTAAACAGACGGATGCAAAACACCAAATGGAACCGGAGCAGGAATACATGGAGCTAAAGGACTGAGGCACAATCAGTCGACTGGACTCGACACATACGACAGTATTCCATGCAGAATTGTACGCAATTTTAACCTGCGCCAAATTACTACTAGAGCCACTTTAGCAACAGAAGAATCTCTATAGTAACAGACAGCCAAGCCGCACTAAAAGCAATAGAATCCTGTGAGACAGAATCTGGACTTGTTCTAGAGTGCATCCACAGATTAAATGCACTAGGAGCGAGGAACAAATTGAAATAAATATGGGTACCCGGGCATTCAGAGATCGAAGGTAACCAGGTAGCAGATAGTCTGGCTAAGAAGGGGACAAGTTTTCCATTCACAGGACCAGAACCAGCTTTCGGAATCTCAGCGGAAACAGTTAAGCTGGAAATAAAAACATTGCTGAATCAATGGCACAAGAATCACTGGTTGGAGTCACCAGGGCAGAGACACTCAAAGCTCTTCCTAAATGAACGAACCAAGAAAAGAACGGATCGTTTACTCCTAATGAGCAAACACTACGTTAGATTAATAACAGGACTCCTAACAAGACACTGTTCACTAAACAAACACCTACACACGATGGGACTAACACAAGAACCAACATGCAGGGGATGTTGTGAAGAGGAAGAAACCCCTCAGCACCTTATATGTCACTGTGAAGCCTTTACGAGCAGTAGATATAAAATCCTGGGGGCAGAAAAGATCCAGCAGGATATGCTAAAAGATTTAGATCTGAAGAAAACCCTAGAGTTAAACAAACAGGACTCCCAGAATAGGAGTAAATCTGGAGGGTACAATAGATCTACAGGTCGCAGTACAGGGATCCACAGGAATGGAATATATAATAATAACGTGTGAGCCTCGTTGCTACGCTGAACAAGCGTCTAAGTTCAGCGATGACGCAATCGCGCTAGCAGCCGGGCTACGTAAACAAACAAGCCGCGACGTGTTTAATTACTTCCGGTCGCCTGAACCTTTCGTGTTCATTATTATTATGCGGTCGAACAGTCTAGAGCTCTCTGGAAGTTAATGGCAGCTGTATATAAGGGACGCAGCTATGCTCGGGAGTTAGTTAGTTACATACAGAGTCATAGAGATATTCACTTTGAGTGTTAGAGAGTAAAGTGTTAGTGAGAAGCACAGCAGTATCGTAGTGGGCGTATGCAGTTGGTATCGAGTAGGTACTCGGGAAGTTACTGGTATACCGGAATAGCTGTGAAAGAGAATACTCGGTAATGTTGTAGAGTATTGGGAAGCTAGGTATACGGGGACAGTAACGGCAAGTGAAAGTGAATATTCGGCAGTGGTGTTGAAGAATTGTGGCATACGGACAGTCGGTGATACTGACTGAGGCTGTGGAAGTTAGACAGAGAGTTACATAAATAGACAGATAGTGAGGTGAAAAGTGTGACTTCTGTCCGAGCAGTTGAATATACAGACGCTGTTGAGTCAGTTGAGTATATAGACGCTGTGGAGATCGGTAGGCGGACAGGTGAACGTGATATAAATAAACAGTGACATAAATAGCCCAAATAAATAATTAGTAAGATCGTAAAAAATAAATAAATAATAGGTTAAATAAATAGTGTTAGTGTTATCTAGTTAATTACAGTTTTAATTCAGAGCATTAAAAATTGGAATATTTTAAAAACTAATAAATTTGTTTAAACTTTGATAATCTGTCAATGAGTTTTGTGGTCTAGTTTGAATATAAATGATCAATTTTTTAATGGCAGTGGAGGATTCTATTCTAAAACACTAAAATGAAAGTACTTCCTCCATATAAAATTTGTTGTTCATGTTCAGGCTATTTATGTCTGGCTGTAGCTGACGCATAGTAGTAAACTTGTTTGAAACAATTTCGAATTTATTTGCTTATTATGCGACCTTGATTGAGGGGGAAAACAATTTTCCACTCTGATAAACATAAAAGATTTTTCCACTACCTAGTACAGGAAAACATCATTAAATAAAATTCAAGGGTAGATGAAAGCGTTATAAAATGAACTATGGAAAACTTTGTTTTGTTATTTATTTTTCTTTCATCAAAGGAATTATTTGTCTTTTAAATCAGTAACTGAATTAATGATACATTTTGAATATGACAAACTATTTGTAAAATAATAAATTAAATAAAAATAATGCAACATTTTCTTTTTGAAAAATATTAATTATATTTAGAAAAAAATATGGTAAAGTATTAATAGTTTAATATGGATGTTGACATTTTTCAGAAACTTTAAATATAATTTATTTATGACAACATTTTGTTGAGACAACATTGTAAGGGCCAGACGTCTGGAAAGTTTGTAATTTATAGACAAATAAGATTTGCATTTAAGTTGTGTAGGTTGCGTTCTGCATAACAAGTATTTATATAGAATATAGAAGTTATTTCATTCATATTACATTATAAAGTAAATAACAAAATTTTATTATAACTAATGAAATATATAGTGTGGGATTAAAGTATGGAATATTAAAATGGACGCTAAAACACGTCGATTTTAGTTTTTAAAAATACACATTAATATGTGTGATTCACCTTCCGACTTTAATTTGTTTTTAAGTTATGACGTCATCACAAAAATATTTAAATGGCCGTATAGATTTTGAGTAGTGGAATCCGATAGTGATTTTTCGTAATCAAGATACCTAGGTTTCATTTTTTCCTTCCGCTACCATTAAGGGAGGTATAGGGATCGTGCTAAAAATCGCATATCAAGATTTTGGTAAATGATCACGTTTTAAGGCCCCCAGAATCTAATTTTAACATTTTCACGATGATGTCTGTGTGTATGTGTGTGTGTATATATGTGTGGATCCTCCTCTCTAATTCAAATACTATCATTCAGAAAATTTTGAAACCTTGTATTTCGAACTTTTTCTGTAATGGAAAGAGCCCATTAGATTTATAAAATTATCTATAATTTAAATCCCAGAGCCTTCGCTTTAAACAAACAAAACGCAGTTATTCAAATGTATGTAACTGACAGATAAATGTCACTATCAAAGAACTAATCATTTTAAAATAATATTAGTAACGTTTTAAAAAGAAAAATTTAAATAGAACAATAGAAAAGAAATTCAGTACAGGTTCTTGCATAAGTAAATATGTAGGTATGTATTTAGATTAATAAAGATTAACGATTCACAAAAATGTTTAAGCTAATCCTCATTTTTGGATTAGTGAATTCTATTCTATCCCGGTATTTAAAATTTAATATTCATTTTATTATAGCTCCGGTGGCTCAATTGTTAGAGCAACGCCTCATGTTATGAGTGCTCTCGGGCCTCTGGGTTCGAATCCCACTAAGGCATGGATATGTCTGAATGTGAACCCACTCTGTAATTGGGATTTAATCCTGTTGAGGGGTTTAAAAAAAGGCAGTTACTTGGATTAGATTAGACTATATTTTAAGAAATAAACTGACAAAATTAGAGGAAAATTCGCTAATCAAAAAATAAATAAATAAATAAATAAATATATCATCACGGCATGTTACCCATTGCTGGGTGTGCCAATCTGCTTTTATTCGCAGATATCGGTAATGATGATGACATATTTGTACCGTGCGGGCGTTTACCAGGCGTCACCTCACGGGCACTCATTGCTGGTGTGGAGAGTGCACCACAGGGGTTAGTTTTGTGCCATTTAAAATTGGAAATATTTGGCGTCGGTCGGGATCGAACCCGGTTCCCCAGATTCTCGACCTGACACTCAGGCACGCGGCCACGAGACCCCATAAAAAATAAAGATAAACTTAATCTTTGTTGTGACTCGGGCTGTAAATGGCGGGAGGTATTGTGTTGGCCACACCCGATTTTTTAGTTTAGAATTTTTCTTTGATAAACTTTTTAAATCTTTAAACATTTAATGTTACTATTATGGTACTTATAACTTATAAAACATGATAAACCAAAAATTCTAAAATGAAAAATGAAATCTAGATCTCTTGATTATTCATTATTATTAAATTTTCAACTCGATTGTTCTCAGAATTTTTTTATGCAACCTTATGATTTATTTGCATGATCATAAAGGGAAGAAAAATCACTATCGGATTCCGCTACTAAAAATCTATATTGCCATTTAAATTTTTTTGTAGATAATAATTATGTTGCCTGTGTTTATTCTACTAATGATAAAAATGCAAAAATCAGGTTTTGCATTTAATAATGCGCTGTGGTATTCTTGTTATTTTTAACGAACGTTCGTGAAATCGTTGAATTCGCGTCTGTTTATTAACGTGGCACCGGATTAATTAGTTACATTTGTCTATTTTCACACAAATCGATAATTTTAGTAACGTAACGGAATGCAATTATAATTCTTCCAATTTCAAAAATAAACTAACAGGGTAGGATTTTCATTTTTGTTTATTTTATGAAAAAATATTTTAACGTTATTAATAAAGATAAATATATAATATTATTTCGCTTGATGTTGTACCACAGATTTTTAAAAGTAATACAGTAATAAAATAAAACACAAACAAATATACTTTCTAATCGATTTTGGGTGTTTAATTCACCATCATAAGAGACAATACACATATAAACTATTATTCACGCAAGATGACTATTCAAGGTTATTTCTTCGAAGAAAGAATACACATTACTTTATATAGCAGTAGCTTAGAAACATTTTGTATTAGAAAAAGAGAGATGATTTGATGTGTGTCTATTTCATTTATGTCGTGTGACAAATATACGTAAATAGTGGCATTACTTTTTAATACACTAAAAACAGTAACGACGCATGTCGTAGAGTTACAGACATGTAATTACCTACCATACTGCCATCTGTAAAAATGTTTATCCAGCGACGTTGACATTAAATGCAAGTTAATATTCTATGGTTTATGTCATGTCTGTATTTTTTTAAGCAAAAACATAGGTGAACAAGATAAAACTTTGAGAAAAGAATTATTTAAAAAGAAGAAAAATTTTCTAATAAATTACATATATTTTTTCATTTATAATGTATCCATAAATATTTCATGTTGTACGTCTATGGATACGAAATGCAGTGAAGTTATTTGCAAGTAATATTATATCAGATATAATGACTGAATACTCATTTTTCGCGGATAATACTATAACGAAAAATTATAAATAAAAATAAATAAACAAATATATCATCACGGCTTATTACCCATTGCTGAGTGTGCCAATCTGCCTTGTACACAGATATCGGTAATGATGAAATATTTGCACCGTGCGGCCCTATATTTATTTATTTATTTATTTTGATAGTAAATGAGATTTCCTTTAAAAAAGTATTAAGTAATAAGGGGTCTAAAATTATAAATTAAGAAGTTATTTACCTTTATTCGTTGAATGATATGTTTGTATCATGTTATTATTAACAAAGTAAGCTATGGATAATTTGATCAATTGTTTCGAATTTAAACAAACAAGTTATCAAAATACTCTTAGTTTATCATTGCTGATGTTGATGTGAAAATGAGTAAAACAAATTTTAGTAAAGATGAAATGGTTAATATATTTATACTTGGCGAATGTCAGAAATATAAATTTAGCAATTGATTTATACCTAGAGCGGTATCCTAATTTGAGAACTCCACATCGAAAAACAATGCATTTATTAATTATAATTTTGCATTATTTAGTCTGTCGCTAAATTTTAGTAGTCTCTTTGTAATTAGCGTAATGTTTAAAATAAGTATTAATAAAAAAAGTATCAAAATTTCGTATTAAATTATGGTTTTTCCACGATGTACTACTATTTTTATGAACGTAAATAACTTCTTAATTTATAATTTTAGACCCCTCATTACTTAATACTTTTTTAAAGGGAATCTAATTTACTATCAATATATATATATATATATATATATATATATATATATATATATATATATATATATATATACCGTGTGTCTATCTTAAAGGTGTACATAGGAGATTAACATGGAAAATCAGTTTTTTTCAATTTCCTGCCCGCCTAATTATTTTAAGCAAAAATGC
The DNA here is from genome assembly GCA_963082715.1 of Harpalus rubripes. NCBI lineage: Eukaryota > Metazoa > Arthropoda > Insecta > Coleoptera > Carabidae > Harpalus > Harpalus rubripes. The sequence continues at coordinate 7,102,770 of OY720455.1, read as the reverse complement.
GTCAAATAAAAGTTTTAGGGCAGAAAATTCTGCATCTAAATCAATAAACAGAATTACCTTTACATGTTTTATAAAGACAGAAATTAATTATGAAAATGTCGAAAATTACATTGAAAATATCGATAGCCATGGAATTGAACAAAGAATAAATAAATGCTTGACGTTTTATCTGTCACAACGTAAGTTAACGTATTTGACGTTTCTGACAATTTGATAAAACATCAAGCATTTATTTATTTTTTGTTCAATTCCACGGCTGTCGATATTTTCAACGTAATTTTCGAAATTTTCATATTTAATTTCTGTCGTTACAAAGCATGTACAGGTAATTCTGTTTATTGATTTAGATGCAGAATTTTATGCCCTAAAACTTTTATTTGACGCGTTCTTGCTTAAAATAATTAGGCGAGCAGGAATTTGCAAAAAACTGATTTCCCATGTTAATCTCCTATGTACACCTTTAAGACAGACACACGGTATATATATATATTCCATTAAGAAATATAAAGTTACATATTGTTGCGCTTAAACGGAGCAACCTGTATACAAATGCATATGGTACGTACATAGACAAGAATATATCATATAAATTATATTTGAAGAGTTTTTCTATCTGACTTAAAATAAAAGAGTTATAAAGAGAGGACGCGATGAATCATCCTCTATATATATATATATATATATATATATATATATATATATATATATATATATATATATATATATATATATATATATATATATATATATATATATATATATATATATATATATATATATATAATCCAAAATTATATTAATTTAAAAATCAAAATTGACTACAATACAGCAATATGGAAATTTACCAATGTATTTCCTATGGTCCACATAAAAGTAGACACCCAGTATATATTTCAAGGTCAAGGATAAGAACAGTTTTTAGTTGGCAACCAACACTACGTACTCGTATATTTAAGGTAAACATCTGGTTAAGCCACCAAGCTTGAGTACAAATGATCAAATTATTTTGACATTTTTACGACGTTATAGGCAATAGATTGATTCAATCAGAATTTTTTTTGGTAAGAATATAAAATGTAGAGTTGCAAGGTTTGAACATCATAAAGAATTAATGCCCAATTGCACCGTTGATGCTTAAATTTTGTGTTCCTTAAACAATATCGTATCAAAACGAAATGTCAAATGAGTAATTGAATATTTCTGTCGAAATTTCGATTTGCATATTTTTTTCTTTAAGCCTAGCTTAAAATTTAAGTGTCAGATTGCAATTGGGTATAAAGATTGTACGAGTATTTGTATGTATGACAATACCTAACTTAGGGTCTCGGTGTGATTTTTGCATATACCATTATTTATGGCATCATTATACCTTATATTGTAATGTAGAGCGCCTCCCGTCGCCGCCGCCCTAGCGATTAGCGAGTGTCTATTTTTAGCGATGACGAAATAGCCGCGGACGGTTGTGCGATGTAAACAGACCTATCTAGACTTGTTTAAATACTTGGGTGACGTAATCTTTTAACTAGAAGAATGTTCTAATTTCTTGAATACAAACACAGGAGTATATAAGCACTGTTAGCGAAGGCATTGGAGTCTGATATAAACAAGCGTTGTGAAGTGAATAGTTGGTGACATAAACAAGCAGTCGACGAGTAGTGAACATAAATAAATGTAGTTATATAAATAAATAAGTGAGATAAATATTTTTTAAATAAATAATCTTAGAGTTAAGTATTTAATATTTGTTTAACCATAGTAATAGTTATTTTAATTATCTTTTTAATATTTATCATTTAATAAACTTTATTTTAATTAATAATAATTCTTTGATTTTTACACTTCACCCATATAAATAAAAACGTTAAAATATTTAAACACCAAATAACATTAGTAGGTAAGTATGAAGATATCGTTCTTACTTTGATAAACTGGAAGGTAGCAATAGGCGGCAGCCTCTTGAGGTAGGGGTAGAAAAAGGATCCTGCAGGGTGCGCGGGGTAGCGTGAGGTGATGCGGTACGCGACGCCCTGCGGTTCTGTCGGCCAGTTCGGGGCCGTGAACGTGAACCCGTTGTCTGTGCCCGCATCGATTGGGTCTACCTGCAACACATTCATACGTACAAACATATAACAACTCAATGGACATAGTCCACTGAACGAAATATAGACACGTTTAGAATTGGGACTAATGTATTGTAACTGGAAAGTGATTGCGATTTATCTATAGACTAGATTGGCTTTTTCTCCCAGGACTAGCTTACGCTATCGTTATTTTAAAAACTATTCAATATTATTTTACGAAATTTGGTATCTAGGGGTTTTCCGACATGTCAGTTTCAACTAAAATATTTTCAAAGCAGTAGCATTTCCGGATTAAGCGGAAGTAGACCCTAACTTTCTTATTTTAAATTAAATGCTATTTTTACCTCCCGCTACCCTTTGTAAGGGAGGTATAGGAATCGTGCTAAAAATCGCATACTGAGATTTTGATAAATGAGCACGTTTTCAGGTCCTTAGAATCCAATTTTAACATTTCACGATGATGTTTGTGTATATGTGTGTGGATCCTCCGCTCTTAACTCAAATACTATCATTCAGAAAATTTTGAAACCTTGTATTTCAACCTTTTTCTAATATGGTGTAAATCGGATAACCGAAAATGGCATTTTACTTGAAGCTCAAAATAGTACACACACACACACACACACACACACACACACACACATACACACACACATACACACACACACACACACACATACATACACACACACGCACGCACGCACGCACGCACTCACGCACACACACACACACACACACATTTCAAACACACGAATGCACACACACAAACACACGCACGCAAGCACGCACACACACACACATTTCAAACACACGCACACACACACACACACACACACACACACACACACAGAGACATCATCGTGAAAATGTTAAAATTGGATTCTAAGGGCCTTAAAATGTGGTCATTTGCCAAAATCTCGATATGCGATTTTTAGTACGATCCCTATACCTCCCTTACCAAGGGTAGCGGGAGGTTAAAAGTAAATAGAACAATATATAAAGAAATCACTACAGCTTCTAACATAAGTAAAAATGTAGGTATGTATTTAGATTAATAAAAATTAACGATTCACACTATCCCGGTATTTAAGATTTAATCTCCATTTAATTATCAAAACAGGTCGTTACTTGGATTAGACTAGACTATATTTTAAGAAATTATCTGCCAAAATTAGTGTAAAATTCGTTAATCCAACAATAAGGATTAGCTTAATATTTTTTGTGACTCGGGCTGTAAATGGCGAGAGGTATTGTCCACACCAGATTTAGAAAATTTTACATACGAAACCATATAAACAACTTTTTTGATTTTTCTTTAAAAACGACCACTTCTCTATCACTCTATATTTCAAGAATAGAATCGAATTTTTATTATCTGTAAAAACTGTTTTATAAAGACCAGCCCTTTTATCGGAACAAGTTAAAAAATGTATGTATGTATTTTATACAAATAATTTTCATATTATTTTTTTTTTACAAAATCTGGAACGCAACCAGTAAAACAGATAGGAATGCGTTGCATACGAGAACATCCTACGAATTTTTAATAAATTCCTAACAATATGCATTAATATCCGTATTTATTTAAAATTTCCATATAAAAACACTGGAAACTATACCACAAAATTTTTAATTTAAACAAAACTGAATATTTCCCCATTTCATTTAAATGTCAACTAAATCTATCTGAATAAACTTTTCCAATGATAACTTTTAAAATAATATTTAAATTCGCATTCTGCTGGCAACTGTCTGTATTCTCAGTTCAGGTTTCAGGTACAGTGAAATGAAGAAGATAAATGTAATGTAACTACGCGTCTGACAATGGAGAAACAAGAGAAAAGAAAGAAGTCATGGCTCACCTCGATTGTTATGCTGTCAAGCCAGTTGCCGTCCACACATAAGTCGAAACTGTCGATTCCGATGAACCAATCAGGCGATGGGACTATGCGTGACATTAGTGACACCTGAAAAGAAAGAAAAATTGTCAGGATACGGAATAATTTAGGTACATACGCAAATTAATAAATATAATAATTAAATAAATCACATTTTTATATTTTGCGTTCATAATGAAGTCATTACGATACGCAATTGCGTATCGTAATGACCTACATTTCGATACGCAATTTTTTGTTTAATATAATGTCGAAATTATTATTTTTTTTTATTTAGGGACAATTTTAAGGAATGTTTAATAATTAATGTACCCGTTGGAATATTTTGATGAAATTGAATTTACTGGTGAGGTCGTTGAAGGTGTACCACACACCCATTTTTGGGTATAAGGATGGTGCGGTTTAAAAAAGGGTGGAAATTTTAAAAAAATTAAAAATTCTGAAAATTTGTATTTAAGTAGTTTGAAGAGTGCAGATTTAAGATTTTAAAACCACAGGTCGATATCTCTTTTCGTGTCCGAGATATTCGGCCTCAAAACTTTGCTCAAAAATGCCCATTTTTGGGTCATACCCCAAAAATGGTCAATTATACACCGCTGGCGATATCACCATTAGATTCTACGAGCAAAATTACATAAGCATACCAATTTTCATAATTTTTGAACAACTATTACAATCTCCAGAAGGAAAAGTCTGAAAATGACCAAAAATCGCAAAAAATCAAAGGTGTGCCCCTTGCGATTTTTTCAGTTTTTGACAATTTTAAGGAATGTTTAATAATTAATGTAACCGTTGGAATATTTTGATGAAAATTGGTATACTTATGTTTTTTGGTACGAGAAATTTACTGGTGAAGTCGTTGAATGTGTACCGCACACCCATTTTTGGTTATGAGGATGGTGTGGTTTAAAAAAAGGTGGAATTTTTTTAAAAAAATAAAAATTCTGTAAATTTGTATTTAAGTAGTTTGAAGAGTGTAGATTTAAGATTTTAAAACCACAGGTCGATATCTCTTTTCGTGTCCGAGATATTATTTTATTATTTTTTTTTTATTTAGGGAAGATTATTTACATGAAAATGTACAAATGGTTACAAATATAAACACAAATTGAGTATGTAAATGTTATTGTAGAAATATAAAAAATAGTATAAAGAACTCATTTTATAAGACTTTCTTTCGCACTTGTCAATTAGAAAACTCGCTAACGCTCGTTTTCTAAATTTTGACGCGTGCGAAAAAAACATGTCTTATAAAACAGGTTCTTTAATATACTATTTCGGTACATTATTTGGTATTTTATTCTACTTCATGCAGTTTGAAGTATGCATTTGAACCTAGCATTGGGTTTTGGATGACATTTACATCGATTTCTTGGACTTCACACTGAGTAACTCCGAAATTAAGGGAAACGGTGCTTTTTATATGGACAATATTGCAGAGAATAATGTCAAATATAAACAAAAAGCTAAATATGTGGGAGTTTTCAAATTTTTTACTTTTTTATATGTTAAAATATTTCTAAATCTAAGCGTCTTTACTTTTATATTTTGTAAAATTTTAAACAATACCGGAGAAACTGCAATGAACAATCGTTGTTAAATGGTTTTTCTAGAAATAAACTATTTAAAAATTAATATATACCTATGACCAATAATTATACAGGTTGTCTCACAACTCGCGCCCCAGACGAAACTGATACTTGCCGACGACAATAGGTTGCCAACAAATAGAAGAAAATAATTTGCGGCTCCTTGCATAACGGAGTTACAAGATTTTTTAATCCACCAATCCCGGAAGGATATCTTGAGGTGTGATGATATTATTACAAAATAAAACTGGTTGCTAGGTTTTAAAAATATTACTAGTGAGTTACAAAATTTGTTTGACTTACTGTAATTTTGACACTTTAGAGTTGACTTATCACTGTCAACAAATTTAGGTTAGTGAAGGTGTCATCCGAGATCACCATTTATATCGTACAGTGCAACGTGTTGTAGCAGCTTTGTAAAATGTGTTAAACGAAAATATTATTGTCATTTGAATTCTTTAAGATTAAAACAAATTTAATTTGTATAAAACCCTACTAACATAAAATTACGGCAAACACACGTGAAAGGTGTATGTCTCTGATTGGTCAATTTTAAGACGTCTTTTCTCGAATATCTTTTAAGCTAGATTTTTTTTTCTTCGAAATTATACATCCGAGTGCAGTCTCGTGTTTCCTCATTCGCTCTGGGGCGCGAGTTGTGAGACAGCCTGTAATGTGACAAGGCAAGGGTAAGAGTAATAACAGATAAATAACTTGCTATAAACTTTTCTAAATTTTAGGTTCAATAATCATATTTTAACTCTGTTAAATAAATGTCAAAATTCAGTTTAGAAATTCTTTTCGTATTATGATAGTCAAGACATTTATTTGTTGATTTAGGTTAGAAATTATTATGTTTACGTGCGTGACTTTGAATGCCCTAGCCTATGCACCCCGTGCCGCTGAGATAATCCTGTCCTGAAGATAGCGCTTTGTTTTTGGATAGCCGACATTAGTTACTCATGCAGTAAACATGTAAGAGTCTAGATTAGTTCGTCGAATCGTGCAGACGTTAGTTGTCGGAACATGTAGTGTTTTTAGTTTACGGCGCGTGCTAAACGCCTGCCCGCTGGGTTACGGAATGTAACATGTTAGGCTATGTTTAATTAATAATAATGTAATCATGTAAATAAAAGTTTAGTTAGTAAGTCAGTTAATCTCTAAACAAGTAACAAGTCCATGTCCGTAGTATTTATAAAGTATCAAGTGAAAGTGTATGTGTGTTCTTCCTTCTCACGAAATCCTTCTCACGAAGTCCTTATCACCAGTTAGTTAGAAGAAAGTGTAAAGTGTGTCATCGTTGGAAGCAGCAGTCATCAGTTTAGCATCATCATTTTAGGAGACCTCCCTCCTTCCTCGTTTTACATTATACATTTTTAAACAAGATTTATGCAAAGAAATATGCGAGATAGTAGTAATCCATTCTTTAATTTAATTCATGAATTGGATGGACTCATGCTTCAAGCATACTAAGTCAGTATATATTCGAAGATCTCATGTCACAAGATGAAAGATTTACATATTAATTCCAATCTTAAATGTTTTAATTCTTAATATATTAATATTGAACAAATTTTCTGATATTCTCCCGAAAAGATCTAAATTCATTTTTGTAATTTATTTTCATTTATCTTAGGGCCTGTATTTTCACTTGCGAATAAAGGTTTAGATAAATTTATCCTTCGGATAAATATTTTTGTCGTCTTTTCACTTGCAAATAAATTTATTCGAAAGAATAACATCTGTTATTCGCGGAATAAATTATTCGGTACTTGGGTAGAGAATAACCGTTTATTCGTAAGTTCATTACATTTCCACATAGTGCAGATTTATTAATAAAATGGATATATTAAATATTATGATGATATTTTCAACTATGAATTAATAAATAACGTGAGAAATCGATCACACACCATCAGACAGCGACATGACCACATACATGAAATAATTTTTGACAGATTCCGATTATGAAAACAATTTATTATTACTTATTGGGGACCGCATTTGATCTCAAACAGTAAACATTATAAAGATCCTGTCATTTGACTCTGGCAAAATATTTTGAATTTTGGATACTTTTGTTGAATATATTCACAAACATTTACTTTGAACTGAAAGAAATATACAAAAAGTACAAGAACAATTTTACAATATACGTATCTCGTTTACCACATGTGAGTGCTGTATTAGATGGTACACTTGTTAAATTACTGTCTCCCGGGGCTAAAAATGCATAATATTGATGACATTGATATTAACATCATCAACATTAACATGTCAAACAAAATTTTGACAACAACGAATTCAAAAGTAAACTATTATTCACGAAAGATGACTATTCAAGGTCATTTGTGAACCGCCTGATATAATATTACTTGCAGATAACTTCATTGCATTTCGTGTGCATAGGCGTGCAAGATGAATTATTTATGAACACATTTTAACTAAGAAAATAATAGTAATTTATTTCAAAATTATGTTTCTTCCTAAATAATGCCTTTCTGAAAGATTTATGTTCTTCACTTATGTGTTTGCAAAATACAAAAACATTGACTTAACTTGTAGACCAAGGAATAATAATTTGATTTACACGTCAACGCCACTGGGTAAATATTAGCACAGAGGGCAGTGTAGTAGATAATTAGGTATCTATAATTTTACGACATATGTCATTATTATTTACAGTGTGTTAGAAAGTAATGCCACTATTTACGTATATCTGTCACACCACATAAATTAAATAGACATAGGTCAAATAATCTTTCTCTTTCTAATACAAAATCTTGCTAAGCTACTGCTATAAAGTGATGTGTATTCTTTCCTCGAACAAATGACCTTGAATAGTCATCTTTCGTGAATAATAGTGTAGTTGACACATTTCATCCTTTCAGGAAGCATCTAAGCACCTCTGAAAAAAAAATTTAATCGTACTTAGATGCTACTTTCAGGTAGCATCTATGCACCCCAAAAAATTTTAATCGTGCATAGATGCTACTTTCAGGTAGCATCTATGCACCCCAAAAAAATTTAATCGTGCATATAGATCCTACTTTCAGGTAGCATCTATGTAAAGTAAAAACTAACGTATACCTTTTACAATATCAGAATAATTATCTCTTATGTTAGCACAGTATATAATTTTCATATTCTGTTAAAGACATATAATTAAATAATTCAATAATTAGCTAGAATTACTGAATTGGCTGCGATATAATTATACACAATTTGAGCAAGTACATTAATTAATTAATTAGGTAATTAGGTTAATAACATGAGAACTTTGAAGCTGTCAATACGAGTATTTAATTGCTTATCAATAAGATTCTCTCTAATTGCACAGTTTAAGTCACCGTCCTGACGTTTTTAATTTTTGTGTAATTTTCTTAAGAGGAAACAAAGAGGGTATGAGAAAGTTTTAACGACTTTTACTTCCATGAGAAATTGTTTTAATAGAATTATGAAAGTAAACTCTTTTTCGTTTAGTTTTCTTTAACTTACGTTACACAGTTTGAGATATTTTTATAACGTTAGGCTAATGATATTATTAAAACAAACTTGCTTTAGATTAATTTTCACCCGTTTACTTAAAAGTCTTTAAAATAAAATTTTCTCTAGCTAATGAAAATTAAATTATTATAACTTAGTTTTTACCTCTCGCTAAGAGAGGTATTGAATTCATGCTAAAAATCGCATATTCAGATTTTAGTGAATAAGCACGTTTTAAGGCCCCTAGAATCCGATTATAACATTTTATCAGGTGTGGCCAACACAATACCTCCCGCCATTTACAGCCCGAGTCACAAAAAAAGATTAAGTTAATCCTTATTTTTGGATTAGCGAATATTACTCTAATTTTGACAGTTTATTTTTTAAAATATATTCTAATCTAATCCGAGTAACTACCTTTTTTTTAAACCCCTCAAAAAGATTAAATCCCAATTACAGAGTGGGTTCACATTCACACACATCCATGCCTTAGTGGGATTTTAAGCACGATCCCTATTAGCCTAAATTCTCCATAAAATAGGATATGTTTCATTTATTTAATGTTTTTATAAGTTCAAAATTAATGAAAATATTTTATACATATATTCCATGTTCTTGTCATATGCTGAACTAATGTATTTCGTATGAAGTAAAAATATGATATTATGTAACATTTATTTCTGAGTAACTTTCTTCAAATCAACTTTTTTCAGAAATGAGAAATAAAGGCGTTATTCAATAATTTATGAATCAATAATTCCAATACAATATCGGTATAGCCACCTGTTGACAATAATTATAAACAAACTGTGACATGTTGAATATAATATTATTGATTTTCAGAAATTGTTATCTGAAAATTGAGGCGTTAAAAGGAAAAATGTTTCAAATATAATTAGCTCAAAATAATCTATTTTAATTATTTATGTATTAATCTTAATTATATAGTTACTATATTTGGAGATATAAATGCTTAGATAAATTAATCATATTCTCAAAAACTATAAATAAATAAAATAAAGTATTTATTAAAACATATTTAAAATTAAATAATAAATAGTTTGTTACAAAATTTATACTGTAAAAAAATTAATATGCGAAAAATAAATATATTTTAGGTTTTTTCATTATGTCCAAAATTAAAGCGAAAATGAAAAAAGTTTCAACAAAACTATCCTTTATTTTTAATTACAAATCTTTTTTATTATGACAAACATAGTCGAAATATTTTTAGTTTAGTCAGAAAATGGATTTTTCAATATTGTTAATATGAAAACAATACTTCTGCTGTAATCTATGGTGAAAATTATGAACTACATTTTACTGTTGTGTATATAAATACGTTGATGTATTGTGTAAATGGGACAAAATCAATACTATCGACATCTCGATTGACCAATCAGATTTCAAGAATTGTATTTTGAATGGTGGCAAGAAAATCGATTTAAACAATTGTTAATTGAATTTCCATAATTAGATATATCAAAAATTGTTAAATATTTGTTTTAAACATATTTATCGATAAGCTATTGATTAATACAAGATTTACTGTTTATTATGTTGTAAAATAAACAATTGTTGCTTATTTCATTATTGTTACTTTATTGAGTCACATGATGTCGCCACCTGTTTAACAGATATATTTGACCTGACGACAACCAGGACCGTAATTAAAATTTTTTGTTTTTAAAAAGCTTTTAACAGCTTTTTGGGCTAAGATTTATATTTATTTCAAGAAATATAAGACAATAGTTTATAAAAAGTACAAAATAAAGGATCAAACTTGATTTATTAAGAAGATAAACTGAAATATTGGCCAGCATAATATTTCCTGAATACGTTTTGTGTGTTAGTAACAAATATTTGTGGTATGCGAAATATAGCAGGCGCTGGCGCCTAAATACCAACAAATAAATATTGGAATTTATTAAGTATTTGACAATGTATTATAATTTTTCAATTAAATACTGTTATTATTTGTATTATAAAGGTTTAATAAATATAATATTGTATATATTTTCCATTTTTTATTAAATGAATACCATATTTTGTTACTACATTATACAAGTATATATTAAAGAAACTGTTAAATTGTTTATGAATATTATAAATAATAATTATAAACTATAACTTATTAAACATATTGTTCTAATAATGTACTTTATAGAAATAAGCATTTAATACAAAATAAATAGGTAAAAATATTATTAATAACATTGACATGACACATAAAATTGTTTATCTAGACTTTTCTTAGCTAAATTTTCATAAAAGCTTAATTTGTTATATACGAAAAGAATCAGCATAAAATTCTGAGTATAACAATATAAAATTAATAAACTATAACAATAATATATCGCTAATATCATATACATTTCATTTGACATACTAGGAGTTTTTTCATTTACAATTTTCAGTACAAAATTTTCATTAAATAATAATAAATTATACATCAACAGATTCAGCTTGAATCACTGAATAAAATAATACTAAATACTTGTACTAAAATACTAAATTAATACAATAATTATTTGTGTAGTTTATGGTCAAGGTTATTCATCATATTTTCTTGTCATCTGTTTATGTTTTGTCTTCTTTGTTTCGTCTTACAGTTTTTGTCCACATAAAAATCAACCCCTGTAGTTTAATCCTGTGATATTTCATCCCTTAAGCAACTGTATTCTTCGCTGGACAGCTCCAAACATTTGTAATGTTTGCATTTATAGTTGTATAGTGTAATCAGCTGATTTGCAGTTCTGTGAATAATATATATACAATAATAATGATTATTCTATATAATATACGTACCTTGTTGTTATAATACGTAAAAATTGTTATACCAATTTGGTTTCAGGGATATTGTATGCTGCAGGACACTTGCAAAAATATATATGATGAATCAGAATTGTTTATTACTAAATATTGAATAATTCTAACCATACAAGACTTAATAAAATTGTTGTATATCCAAACCAGTTCTGCCAACCGGTTTTTAAACGAGTTCACTTCAAAAACTGGTTTCAATAACCGGTTTTTATAATTGGACCTCTTCTAAACCGGTTTTTCTAGTTTGTATTCATTCGAAACAAATTTATTTACCTAGAACTTTTGAAACTGGTTTCAATATCTGAAATTAATTATATTTCCATATTTATTGTTTAAACAAAAGTTTACTTACTAAATATCGGCTTGTATTAAATTAAAAGCTGTCCAAATTAGTTTTGATATTTTGTTCCAATGGTCCAATCATGTGTATTTGTTTATTCATCAGCTGTCATTTCTTTTTATAGGTTATAATTATTGTTAATAACAATTTAAAAAATGTAAGTTATTAATTTTTAATACATAAAACTAAAGAGTATATTCAAAAATATTAATAAAATTATTTAAAACACATTTGTTTATAAAGTTTATAAAAATATTAGTTCATAATTTTCCTAAAAGATGCCAGAACTAATATCATAATTGGTTGATTCAGCATAAAATAAGTCGTTTTATAGATTCTTTCGATACTACAAGCATTTTCAACAAACATTTATTTGAAAATACATGTTTTAATTTAAAAATTATTAACAGTTTTGAATGATACAATAATAATAATAATGAAATTTTAGTAAATGAAAAAAATCCAAATATGTAAAATGTTTATTAATTTTATATTTTTATATACAGAATTTTATACTGATTCTTTTCGTATATAACAAATTAAGCTTTTATGAAAATTTAGCTAAGAAAAATCAAAATAAACAATTTTAAGTGTCATGTCAATGTTATTAATAATATGTTTTATTTATTTTTTATTAAATGTTTATTTCTATAAACTATATTATTAAAACAATATTTTAAATAAGTTAAAGTTAATAATTCTTGTTTATAATATTCATAAACAATTAAATAGTTTCTTTCCTATAAGCTCATATAATGTAATAACAAAATATGGTATTTATTTAATAAAAAAATGGATAATATATACAATATTATATTTAGTAAACCTTTATAACACAAATAATAACAATATTTAATTGAAAAATTATAGTACATTGTCACATATTCAATAAATACCAATATTTATTTGTTGGTATTTAGGCGCCAGCGCCTGCTATATTTCGCATACCACAAATATTTGTTACTAACACATAAAACGTATTCAGGAAATTTTATGCTGGCCAATATTTCAGTTTATCTTCTTAATCAAACAAGTTTGATCCTTTATTTTGTATTTTCTACAAACTATTGCCTTATATTTCTTGGAATAAAAATAAATCTTAGCCCAAAAAGCTATTAAAAGCTTTTTAAAAACAAAATTTTTTAATTACTGTCACTGTCCTGATTGTCGTCAGGTCAAATATATCTGTTAAACAGGTGGCGACATCATGTGCCTCAATAAAGTAACAATAATAAAATAAGCAACAATTGTTTATTTTACAACATAATAAACAGTAAATCTTGTATTAATCAAGAGTTTATCGATTAATATGTTTAAAACAATTATTTAACAATTTTTTGTATATCAAATTATCGAAATTCAATTAACAATTGTTTAAATCAAAAAATATTTGTAATTAAAATAAAGGATAGTTTTGTTGAAACTTTTTTTCATTTTCGCTTTAATTTCGGAGAATAAAAAAACTTAAAATATTTAATTTTCGCAAATTAATTTTTTTACAGTATTAATTTTGTAACAAACTGTATTTATTAGTTAATTTTAAATATGTTTCAATAAATAATTTATTTTATTTTTTTATAGTCCTTGAGAAAATGATTAATTTATCTAAGCATTTATATCTTCAAATATAGTAACTATATAATTAAGATTAGTACATAAATAATTAAAATAGAATATTTTAAACAAATTATATTTGAAACATTTTTCTATTTAACGCCTCAGTTTTCAGATAACAATTTCTGAAAATCAATAATATTATATTCAACGTATGTCACCGTTTGTTTATAATTATTGTCAACAGGTGGCTATACCGATATTGTATTGGAATTATTTATTCATAAATTATTGAATAACGCCTTTATTTCTCATTTCTGAAAAAAAGTTGATTTGAAGAAAGTTACTCAGAAATAAATGTTACATAATATCATATCTTTGTTCACACGAAATACATTAGATCAGCATATGGCAAAATTATGGGATATGTGTATGATATATTTTAATTAATAAAAAATATTAAATAAATTAAATATATCCTATCTTATGGAGAATTTTACGAGGAATCCAATCCCGCAAAGTACAAGTCGATATCTGATTTTGTTTCCAAGATATTGAATTAAAAAAAAAATATTTTGGTTATCAAGTCGTTCAAATGCCCAAACTTTGACTTTAAAAATCAAATGCAGTTAAACTAAAAACAATTAAAACTTTTTAATACTACGATGTGCGTCAAAATTAGAAGAACTTTCATGTAAAATAATTAAATCTAATGTGGCCAACACAATACCTCCCGCCATTTGCAGCCCGAGTCACAAAAAAGATCAAGTTAATCCTTATTATATAGTCTAATCTAATCCAAGTAACTACCTTTTTTTAAACCCCTCAACAGGATTAAATCCCAATTACAGAGTGGGTACAGATTCAAACACATCCATGCCTTAGTGGGATTCGAACCCAGAGCCCCGAGGGCACTCATGACATGAGACGTTGCTCTAACTATTCAGCCACCGGAGCTATAATTAAATGAATATTAAATTTTAAATACCGGGAGAGAATAGAATTCACTAATCCAAAAATGACGACCATTTAGAACCAAAATCTAATCAGGTCTTCATATGGATATAACGAAGGGGAATACGAAAGAATTATAATTTTTAGAATTGTACACACACACACACGCACGCAATCAAATTTGTAGCTATAGTAGGTATATGATTTTAATACTATTTAAATATTTCTTTCATTACAGATTGAAGTTAAAAATGCATTTCATTATAAAAATATAGTTGAATTCATGTAATATTATAAAATTATCTAGCTCTTTCTCTCTCCCATTCATTCATCCGTTCATTCATCTCTTCTACGTAGCGATGGCTACAACTACAACCACAAGTGGAGTGCAGCTGCATTGACTGCAACTGCACCGAAGCACCGGATCCGGCATGCAGGAGTGGAAAGAATGCAGTAAGCAGTTAGACAAGCACGGACTGTGCAGTTTGCAGTTGCACTGGAAGTTCGAGCTGCTAAGGACCTTAATTACGCGACGCCTGTGATTGGCGGACTTGCGTAACAGGAGGACACAGAGCCGGAGTTCAACTGTTAGTCAGAGAAAGAGATTTGGAAGATATGATATTGGAGAGTTTAAGGGAATGTGGTCATGCACGATTTTTTATTTTTAACTTTAATCGATAGAGTAATGAAAAATAATACACCCGTATTTTTTATTTATCCTCAAATCGATCTTTAATACTGAAAATACAATTAAAAATGACATTGTTCAAAACGCGGCTGATTTTCTCCGCCTCGTCCCTTGCCCAGTGACGTCAGCGTTTCATCAACGCGGCCATTTTGATTGTCACATTAGATTAAACGAAAATTACAACTGAATACAGAAAGAAATGAACAGTCAGTACTGTGATCAGTTGTAACACAAGGGGGGTGCGGATGATGATGATGATGATGATGATGCTAATCTGATGACTACTAATACTGCTTCTTACTCCAACGATGACACACTGACTCTAACTGGTGAACGCTTGGATGATTGGCGTCCACGGCTTGGTGACAATAAGTACACACACACACACACTTTTACTTTACACTGGATGAACACTTACAATATGATTTACGGACATGGACAAATACTTGTGATTTAATAACTAAACTTTATTTACAATTATACTAAGCTTAACATATTACATTCCGTAACCCAGCGGGCAGGCGTTTAGCACGCACCCCAAAACTAAAACACACTACATGTTCCGACAACTAACGTCTTCACGACGCGACGAATTAATCTAAATTCTTCCAAAAACAAAGCGCTATCTCCAGGACAGGATTATCTTAGGGGTACAGGGTGCATAGCCTAGGGCATTCAAAGTCACGCATGTGTACATAATAATTTCTAGACTTAATGATCAACCAATAAATGTCGTGACTATCATAATATGATAAGAATTTCTAAACTGAATTTTGACATTTATAACATATATAAACAGAGTTAAAATATGATTACTGAAACTAAAATTTAGAACAGTTTATAAAAAGTTATTTACCTGTTATTGCTCTTACCCTCACTTTGTCACACAGTACGGAGGTTATGAATGAATAAAAAACAAAAAAACACAACTTGAAAAACAGTTAGTTTGTATTGAAAAACACAGATTTGATACGCAACAAAGCAACAGTAATGAAATTCTAAGTATACATAACGAACAACGTAGACAAATGTTAATCAGACTACAAAGTAAAAACGAATCACTAATGACCAGCAGCTGAGTGATACGTGGATAACTTCAGGTCAAATGAAAATTATATTTGTAAAAATGAATAGAATGATGTTATATTAATATATTATAGCATTTCTATCAAATATTTAGATATGTAATTCTCAATTTATAGTCTATATATTTTTACCTCCCGCTACCCTTGGTAAGGGAGGTATAGGGATCGTGCTAAAAATCGCATATCGAAATTTTGGTAAATGACCACGTTTTAAGGTCCCTAGAATCCAATTTTAACATTTTCACGATGATGTTTGTGGGTTTGTGTGTATGTGTGTGTGGATCCTCCACTCTAACTCAAATACTATCATTCAGAAAAATTTTAAACCTTGTACTTCGAACTTTTTCTGTACTGGAAAGAGCCCATTACATTTTGGTGTAAATCGGATAACCGGAAATGGCACTTTACTAGAAGTTCAATATAGTTTTTCTTCGAAAAATACCTTTAAATGTTATTTTTCGACAATAACGTTATTATAAAAATTAAAGATTATTAAATTTTCTACAGATTTGCTTTAATACTTTTTCTATATATTTTATGGATATATTTATAAAATTATCTATAATTTAAATCCCGGTGCCTACGCTTTACACAAACAAAACTCCTTGGTTGCGCAGTTATTCAAATGTAAGTAACGTAACGTTTTAAAAAGAAAAAAGTAAATAGAACAATAGGGAAGGAAATTAATACAGCATATGTAAATATGTAGGTATGTATTTAGGTTAATAAAAATTAACGATTCGCAAAAAAGTTCAAGCTAATTCTCATTTTTGGATTAGTGAATTCTATCTTATCCCGGTATTTAAAATTTAATCTTCATTTTATTATCAAAAAAGGTAGTTACTTGGATTAGATTAGACTAAATTTTAAGATATAAACTGCCAAAAATTAGAGTAAAATTCGCTAATCCAAAAATAAGGATTAGCTTAATCTTTTTTGTCAATCGGGCGGTACATGGCGGGAGGTATTGTGTTGGCCACACCAGATTTTTTTCTTTTATAAATTTGTGTCGATACAATAAGGCTGTAGGAACTAGGAAATGAGTCTGAACTTGCAGTGTGAAACGCTGACGTCACAACATGACTGTTTTTTTGCAACTTTTTAAAAAAGTCATACTAATGATTTAATACAACAAAAAATGTAAATAAATAATTTATTATACAGATCGATAAATTAGATTATACTTTTGATTTAAACAAAAAAAAAACGAACATTTTTTTTAGCATGACCTCATTGCTAATCATTTGGAAAATGTTACAAGGATTTAGGCTGAATTATGAAGAAGTAATATTGAACACAAGTATATGACGGTAAAAGTAACAGCAAACGAATTAAATTTGCTGACAAACTGGCGGTTAGATGATTAATTAGCTAGCTCCTAAACAGTATTAGCCCAGGGCCCCCATACAGTATTAGCCCAGGGCCCCCAAAGTTCACAGTCCGTCCCTGCCTTGTCAGTTAAATTTGTATATAAATTTGTATAATCTGGAAATAGATGTGATCTCCTAAATATTTAGTACAAATAAGAAAAACTTAGGTATATTAAGTTACTAACTATACAAACAGAAAAATCCCTACGAACAATTGTCCAAAGTTAAATTTTGTAACTCTGTTTTTGATTAAAATTAAAAGTGTAACAAAATTGACTTTGTAACAGCAATAAGAAAAAAATAATTGTTCGAAGAATAATTTCTCAATACTAAATATCGTCTAAGTACTATCCTGATGTGAGATCCGAGCATTGGCACCGGTTTCTTGCGCCATTTTCCCGTTTATTTATTGCAGAATTATACGACGCGGCAACCTCGTGCTGAGCACGCGTGTGCGCGCGCACGTGCCGATCTGTTTCCGTTTCTTTCTTTCCGTTTCGATCAAACAAACAAAAACAAAAAAATGCGGAGCAGTTTCGGATTCTGCTGATCGCAGGCAGTCGATGCCGATGTTCCTCTGTTCGCTTGTTTTGTTTGGCCAGCCGTGTTCCAATGTCATGTATTATTAATAAACTCATATTATTTTCATACGAACGGACGAAAAAATAAAAACGCTTAATTTGAATTCTAGATGTAATAGAGATAAGTTAGGCGGAGGTTTGTTTTTATTGGCTATTTTCATAAATATGGAAGATACATTTGTAATGCTGTAATAGAGATTAGGAAAGAAGAGATTTTTCCAAAGATATTGGATGAATATATTAAAGCAAATTATACGAGAGCTGTTGTCTTAATTTCGTATTTGTATAATAAAACATGGTATTTCATTTTGAAAAAAAAATATTATGTTTTCTCAAAATAATATTCCACATTGCACTATAAATTTTTGCGCAAACCAATTTAAAAACATGTTTCTGGAGATTTGTCATTTATCTGTCTTTTGAAAACATTGACAGCTCACAGCTCCATTTGCGGTGTTCTGGAAGACTAATTTATGTAAGCTGTAAACTTAACAATTTACCTTAGCATTAGCATCCTCCACTCTAACTCATATACTATAATTCAAAAATTTTTGAAACCTTGTATTTCGTACTTTTTCTTTTAGATTTTGGTGAAAATCGGATAACCGGAAATGGCACTTTACTTCTTCGAAAAATACCTTTAAATGTTATCTTTTCGAGATTAATGTTATAAAAATTAAAGATTATTAAATTTTCAATAGATTTGGATTAATACTTTTCTATATATTTTATGGATAAATTTATAAAATTATCTATAATTTAAATCTCAGAGCCTGCGCTTTAAACAAACAAAACGCAGTTATTCAAATGTATGTAACAGACAGATAAATGTCACTATCAAAGAACTAATCGTTTCAAAATAATATTAGTAACGTTTTAAAAAGAAAAAAGTAAATAGAAAAGGAATTCAATACAGTTTCCAGCATAAGTAAATATGTAGGTATGTATTTAGATTAATAAAAATTAACGATTCACAAAAATGTTTAACCTAATCCTAATTTTTGGATTAGTGAATTCTACGAGTGAATTCTATTCTATCCCGGTATTTAAAATTTAATATTCATTTTATTATACCTCCGGTGGCTCAATGGTTAGAGCAACGCTTCATGTTATGAGTGCCCTCGGGGCTCTGGGTTCGAATCCCACTAAGGCATGGATGTGTGTGAATGTGAACTCACTCAGTAATTTGGGATTTAATCCTGTTGAGGGGTTTAAAAAAGGTAGTTACTCGGATTAGATTAGACTATATTTTAAGAAATAAACTGTCAAAATTAGAGTAAAATTCACTAATTCAAAAATAAGGATTATCTTAATCTTTTTTGTGTCTCGGGCTGTAAATGGCGGGAGGTATTGTGTTGGCCACACCAGATTTTTTATTTTTATGTCTGCAACTTATGTGAAATTTTCTTAAATCATAACGTAATGGTCCTTTTCAATTTAAAGAGATAGAAGATATGTGCAATGGAGATCTGCGCATAGTAAGAACAACTGAGATCTATGGCGTATGTTTCTAAAAAAAATAGACGTAAAATGTGAGAATATCTCGAATAACATTAAAAAATCTTATCGAAATAAGTTACAAAAGCTTTTATTGAAGTTAAAATGTCTAACGAAGCAAATTTTCACTAAAATACACGTATTTTAATGACTGCAATATTTTTGACGTTTCGTTTGACAGCCCAACTGGCAGTTGTTCGCGCCATTTTCTTACTATTTGCAGCGATAGAAAGAGATAGCCGTTAAATTGAAAAGGTCCATTCCTGCATAATTTTGCAATTAGGAGAAAATTATATAATAATTCTTGAACATAGAAAACCGTGTTCTGTCTAAATCGAAATACAAATTACCGTAGACTACTTTCAAATAAATATGAAATTACACTCATGTCCAGTGAGATTTTGTAAAAGTAATACCAGTATCGCATGTGTAAAACACATATACCAATACTGTTTCAATCCAACAAGCAAATTGCTTAATCAAAAGCTCCGAGTTTGGAAAAAATAATGAATTACATTCCTATCTCTGAGTGCAGGTTGCAAAATACGAGTACAGTTATCAGTCCACAACCTGTTGGCATTTTTCAACACCGAAATGCATTATTGATACAGTTATTATTATAAATGGCACATATTATTTTTAATTACATTGCTCAAATGATAAATTATTAATAAGAACACAGGATATTATTTATGTTTTTTCATTATTTTTTGTAATTAATCTTTTTCGTGATTAATATATATCACGATATTTATCTAATTTATTTTCTCGAAGCGGATATACTTTATATTTTTTTCTTTTATAATATATAACCGCAATTTATTAATTTCATTTTTACTGAAAACATACATTAGTTAGTTTTTTTATCGTTAAGACTGCTGTTATATTATTTATAGAAGTTTCTTGACAAGAATCTTTTGCCTATATTTAATAATAATCTATTTTTTCAACTGACACCAAATTTATTTAACTCGGCGATAATCAGATTCAGACTTTTAAAATAAAATTTCATTTAAATTAATAATTCTAGAAAGTCTTAATTGTTATTTGATTAGATTAGAGTAATTCATTTGAAAATTATATTTCTTTTTAAATAATGCCTTTCTGAAAGATTTATGTTCTTCACATATGTTTTTGCAAAATAAAAAAATCTGATGTGGCCAGCACATTACCTTCCGTCAGTTCTATGTATTTTATACAAGTTTCATACAGAAAGTTCGTTGCTAAAGATTATATTTCTTGTACTTTACTTTCCGGCAGTTGCATGTATTTTATGCAAATTCCATACAGAAAATTTATAGCAAAAGATTCTATATTTCCAGTAAAATTATAAGACATACACGCTATGTCAATTACACTTGACACTGACATCTTTCAATCAAAATTTTCTTAATATAGTAGCTGTTTCCATAGCTATGGCTACTTTATGAAATTTAATTTCTTTATAATTTTTTAACTCTATATCCATTTAATATTAAGTATAAAACGCAATCAAATCGTATAGAGAATACAATATTCTTTAATATTTATAATAACATTAAATGTGAAAAAATGATATTTAACATAGTTTTTTCAAGAAAAACTGTTAAAATCTTCAAATGAGGGTACTTCCGGTTGTCCAATTGTAACCAAAATCTAATCAGCTCTTCACATGGATGTAACGAAGAGATATACGAAAGAATTATAATTTTTAGAATTGTAGTATGGAAGTTATCGTAGACGAAAATTTTGTTACACACACACACACACAGACACACATACATACACACACACACACATACAGACATCATCGTAAAAATAGTAAAATAGTATTGTAGGGACTCTAAAACGTGCTTATTCACCAAAAACTTACCACCGAATTTTTTGACCAAAGACAATACCTTCCTTACCTAAAGGTGACGGAAGGTAAAAACATAGACTTAACTTATAAACTAAGGAATAGTAATTTGATTTAAACGTCAACGCCACCGGGTAAATATTAGTATAGAGGGCAGTGTAGTAGATAATTAGGTATCTGTAATGCTACGACATATGTCATTATTATTTATAGTGTGTTAGAAAGTAACGCCATATAAATTAAATAGACATACGTCAAATAATCTTTCTCTTTCTAATACAAAATGTTGCTAAGCTACTGCTATAAAAGTGATGTGTATTCTTTCTTCGAACAAATGACCTTGAATAGTCACCTTTCATGAATAATAGTGTACATCTTCATCGGTTCCAATTGGTCTTTGTAGTGTCAATTCTTTGTGTTTTGTTACAAGTGTTTCGATAAGTAGGTATATTGTCAAAGTTGTCAAATAAGTGTCAAATTTTTGAGTTTTGTTCGTGTTAGATAATAAAAAATCCAATATAAAATGAGTAATTTACAGTATCGTATTGTGCCTTCTTGCAAAATTGCTGCTTGGAGCAAAATGCCAAAAGATGCGAAGATAAAAAAATGGAAGTGTCGAAGAGCTGATGGTTGGGTTTTTACATTTTATTTTACCTTAACTCTTTAACACACCTTATTTCGGCTTTTCGGCAACAGTAAAACAATCGTTTTCTGATAAAAATTCAGCCACCATCCAGCTATCGATTTTCGGTAAATTGTCCGACTCAGCTTGAGTGTATTCTGTATTAGCCATTATTACTTTATTATTCATTTATAGTGGAAAATGTGAACGTCAAATGTCAAATTAGAAGTTTGTTATTAACATGTGACAAACTAACGCCTACGTTTATTTATCTAAGGGCCGGTATTTCTATCTCTGGATTAAGTTCAGGATAACTATCCGTCAGATAAATGATAAAATATCGCATCGAAATAAGAGCATAAATGAGGTAAATTATATTGAATGTCATTTTTTGATGCGATATTGTTCATTTATTCGACAGATAAGTTCTCTAGCACTTTATCCGAAGATGGAAATACGGCCCTAAATAACAAAAATAAACGTAAGTGATGGAAAAACTGTTTTTCTATTGGCCGTGAATTACGTAATGTATGTGCTTCTGCGACACAAGAGCGGGGGGTTGTTTTTCATGACTATTTTTGGCGCCAATCTTTTTATTTACTTATTTACGAAAATAACAAATTATTAAAAAAATAATTATTAATAACAAAATATTGCATAGACTTTCATTTAAAATACTTTTTGAAAAATGTGAAACAGGCTCATTGATTAAAGGGGGTTAGCGAGATGTTGACTACCACTGCTTTTTTTCTATCAATCATTTTTATGTGATTTATTTTAGAGAAAAATACGGAAATCTATTTTGATGTACTTACTCGTGAGTGATTGCCATCAACGAAGAACTCAGCCTCGGTTTTGCCGACGCCCTGGGAGATAGGCGGCGCGTTGAACTCGTCGTAGATGCCGCCCTCGCCTTGGCTCTGCGCCTCCAGCAGGTCTGTGCGGCCTGTTTCCGCGAACGCCTTCACGCCCGAAGATGACCGCTGTCCCAGGCGGAACAGCGTGAATGATTTGTCGTGACTTCGACCTGCAATGAGAGAAGAGAAAATGCATTTAATCTAGAGAATAATTGTTATCATCTTTTTCTACGACAACAGTATTTTTTCCAAATTTATATATGTATACATTTCATTAACGTAGGGATATCGAGAACTACCGGATTTCAGAAAACGTAATCGACTTTGTATCTCTTGTAGGTAACGCATGTACCAAAAGTTTTGAGAAAAAGTTAGACTTCTTCATCACACAGAAAGAAATTTTTTATAGAAATATTGGCGCAAGCAGGGCCGGATTTAGGGGTGGGCGAGGTGGTCGACAGCCCACCCCAAAGTTTGCAAGGGGCGGCAATTCACAAAATTTATTTAGACAAATATTTAATATACATATTCGTATTATTTTTAGATTTAGGTTATTTAAAATTATCACTTACCTAATATATTAATAATTATCTGAAGTATATACTATATATTATTTTCAGAGTTCAATTATCAATTATTGTATACTTTTAATTTACGCGCGGAATAGTGTTTTTCACAAATGCGCGTGCGCGATACAAATGCGCAACGCCGATGTGCCGCGTATTTCGTATCTTATAAATGTATATGCTCATTAGTTTTGTGGCACACTATTTTAAATAAAATTAATATTGTTAGTATACAACTTCAATAGAAAAATTTAGCCTTAGTGGATGCTGTCAAGAACATAAAAAATACAACAGATTTTTTTTACAAAAGTATAGATTAGAAGGATTTGACAGTGTCCGGGAAGAAGCTAATATTATAGCTGAAGAAATGGAAGTTGAGGCAAGCTTTCCAGTTGAAGTAAGAGTTCGAAGAAGAAAACAATTATTTAATTATGAGCACCCCGATGAAACAATTTGTGACGCACGTGATACATTTAAAATTTTAATTTTTTATACTTTACTTGACACAGCAATTAATTCCTTGCAGGATCGTTTTACTCCACTACATAATCATACAAATTCATTTTCATTTTTATTTAACATAAAAAATGTTAGTACCATGGATTCCAAAATTTTGAAAAATAAATACTAAAATTTAGAATTAATGTTTACAGATAGAGACAAAAATGACCGTGATTTTGATGCAGATGAGTTACATACAGAACTCCAGTCTTTAGCCATACTTTTAGACGATGAATTGACGCCGAAAGAGGTATTAAATTATATTTATAAACAAAACTTTAACAGTCTATTCCCGAACATACAAATAGTTTTAAGATTGTTATTAACATTGCCAATAAGTCTGGTAAGTGGAGAAAGATCATTTTCCAAATTAAAATTAATTAAAACCTACCTGAGATCAACTTTGTCCCAAGAAAAACTTGTTGGACTGTCTATGTTATCTATTGAATGCCAAATCGCGCAAAAATGAGATTATACAACAATGATAAAGAGATTTGCTCAAGCAAAGACAAGGAAAGTACCATTGAGTAATTCATAAGTCAAAACTAACTCGCAAGTGCTTTGTATATTCTTATGCAGTCTAATATATTTTTGTTTTGAAATTCTATTTGAATATTTTTTATGTAGGTATTGTTGATACTCATTATCAGAGTGAGATTTAATTTATTTATTGTACTATATTATTTTTGTTATTTTTTGTGAAATATAGAGTTTTCTTATATAGTCTACAATAATTATTCATATATATATATATATATATATATATAAGGGGGGGGGCGTCATTTTAAGATCTTGTCCACCCCAAACTTTGTTCTAGATCCGGCCCTGGGCGCAAGGGGTTGTTGCTATAAACTAAGGAGATAAGAAATAAAGTTTTACAACACTGATAGGGGACTATTATCTTCAATGCGACGCAGTTTTTTAATAACATCCCTCATTTGTCTCTGGACGATGTTAAATCTACTTCCCGAATCCTCAGAAATATTCTTGTCTGTAACTGTTGAAGTATAAAATCTAATCAAATCGTATAGTGATTAAAATATTCTTTAATGTATGTACAGTGTGTTCAAAAAAATTCCCAACTCGGAGTAGGCTATGAACAGTGAAACGTATGTCTTATTATTTAATTCAAAGGTCAAGTTGTCAAAATTGATCATAAAATGTAATTTTAAGGAAAAAAGACAATAAAGAAGGATACAGTATATTGACATTCGCCGTTTTCTAATTTGTTTCCATTTCCAAAGTAAGAATCAAGAAGAAAAGCTTTGATTCCTTCAGATAACAGTTTTGACAATATCTCATGTCAAATTGATATTTAATTAAAAAATTTAAAATTGACATACGTTTCTTAGTTCAAAGCCTACGCCGAGTTACGAATTTTTTTGAACACACTGTATGTATATATGTGTGTGTGTGTGTGACGATTTTTTCAGATCAGATAACTCAAATACTACAATTTCAAAAATTATAATTCTTTC